>CM056381.1:21718279-22318279 GCA_029718625.1 Synaphobranchus kaupii
AATCTTAAAAGGAAATAGTTCAATCAATCAATCAATATTTATTTATATAGCGCATTTCACAACAGGTTGTCACAATGCACTTCACAGCAAAACAGCAAAACCCAGCCTAAACTCCCCACAAGAGCAAGCCAAAGGCAACAGTGGCAAGGAAAAACTCCCTGGTGTAACTAGGAAGAAACCTTGGAAGGAACCAGACTCAATGGGGGAACCCATCCTCCTCTGGTCGGCTCAGGGTCTAGGGCTTAAGGACCAACATGGTCAAAACAGCCAATGTCCATGATACTGCAATTTGCAGCAGCTAGATGACAGTCCAGATGTGGCGGCAATGATGGTGGGGAACCGAGCGCCGATGGCGGCAGGAGCAGCTGGCAGCGGTGGTAAGGAGGGAGGGGCAAGCGGCAACGGACAGGAAGCCGGACAGCAACTCTCGAGATGCGGGGCATATGCCCCGCCGGCAGAATGTAAAAAAAAAAAAAGAGAGAGAAAACAGTTAGGGGAAGTGTAGTAGAGTAGCAGGAGCACCAACTGGAGGGGTGGGGGGTGGGGAAGGGGTGGGAGGGTTGGACAGGTGCCCCCGCCAGGAGTAATCTATGGCTGCATAGCTATGAAGACAGAGTTTGAGGAACCATGCAGTCATGAGAGGGAAAACAATCCTACCCACCTATCAAGAGCCAGCCCAGGAAGATGGGGTCACAGCTGTTGACAGGTGACAGTAATGAAAGGATGCCACCCCACATTACTCTATGGCTAAATGCTTCTCTGGTCCTGTCTCCAGACTATAGCTCATTATAAGCCTGATCATAGAGGTGCGTTTTTAATCTAGACTTAAATATTGAGACAGTGTCTGATTCCCTTATAAGTTTTGGTAGGGTGTTCCACAGTAGTGGCGCTCTGTAGGAGAAAGCTCTACCACCCGTCAAGTTTTTAGATATTCTTGGGACTACTAGGTAGCCTGGGTCTTGGGAACGGAGTGATCTTTTTGGCTTATATGGTAAAAGCAGATTACATATATACACTGGCGCAAGTCCATTTAAGGCTTTAAAGGTCAGAAGCAAAACCTTAAAGTCTATCCTAAACTTAATTGGTAGCCAATGAAGCGATGCTAGTATTGGGGTAATATGCTCATATTTCTTAGTTCTAGTTAAAATGCGAGCGGCTGCATTCTGCACAAGCTGGAGATTATTTAGCAAGGACTTTGGGCAGCCAGATAGCAGGGCATTACAGTAATCTAGCCTAGACGTAACAAAAGCATGGATCAGTTTCTCTGCGTCCCCTATTGATAGGAAGTGCCTTATTTTAGCTATGTTTCTTAACTGAAAGAAAGCTACTCTAGATATGTTTTTTATGTGCGCGCTAAAGGTTAGATCTGGGTCTATAGTAACACCTAGGTCTTTCACAGCTGAGTTTGGAACAACTAAACAACCATCGAAATTTAAAGTAGATGTACCCAGTTTCTCTCTTTGTTTTTTTGGACCTAAAACCAGCATTTCGGTCTTTTCTGAGTTTAGGAGCAGGAAATTGGAAAGCATCCAAGCTTTAATATCTGCAATACAAGCCTCTAACCGAGAAAGTGGTAGTGTCTCACCGGGTTTCATGGAAATGTATATCTGCGTATCGTCCGCATAGCAGTGAAAATCTACCCCATGTGCCCGAATAATATCACCAAGGGGTAGCATATATAATGAAAAGAGTACTGGACCTAGCACTGATCCTTGTGGAATACCATATTTCATTACTGAGTAACTGGATGATACTTCATTTATTTTAACAAACTGCTTCCTATTGTATAAGTATGATCTGAACCATGCAAGAGCTTGACCATTTAGTCCAACACAGCCCTGGAGTCTGTTTAGTAGAATCTTGTGATCTATTGTATCAAAAGCTGCACTTAGGTCAAGAAGTACAAGAACAGACACAGAGTTTTGGTCGGCTGATAATAGTAAATCGTTAATAACTTTAACAAGTGCCGTTTCAGTACTATGATAGGGTCTAAATCCTGACTGGAACATTTCATGAATATGGTTTGAGCTAAGGTATGCACCAAGTTGCTTAGCAACAGCTTTCTCTAATATTTTTGATAGAAATGGAAGATTTGAAATGGGTCTATAGTTTTCCAGTTTGTCAGATTCGAGGTTTGGTTTCTTTAGTAATGGCTTAATAACCGCCATTTTTAGTGGCTCTGGTACATATCCTGTTACTAAGGATGTGTTAATAATTTTTAACATATGCTGGCCTAGTATGGGGAAAAGTTCTTTAACTAATTTTGTAGGGATTGGGTCGAGTAGGCAGGTAGTCGGTTTTGAGGACATAACCAGTTTAGACAGCTCCTCCATGTCAATTGGCTTAAAACAGTTTAGTGCCACTGTTGATACATTTCCCTGTGTTAACCAGGGTTTGGGCTGTTCATTGATTAAGGGAGGAGTGATGCCTAGAGGAGGAGGCAATTTGGAGATCTGGTCTCTAATAGCTTCAATCTTTAGATTGAAAAAATTCATGAAATCATTACTGCTGTAAACGCTGGGGTAGGATGAAAGTTCTGATGATGGTTTTTTTAGTCAAATTGTCCACAGTGCTAAACAAGAATTTTGGGTTACATTTATTTTGTTCAATTAATTTAGAGAAAAAGGCAGATCTAGCTGATACAAGAGCTTGCTTGTACTGGAGGAGGCTATCTTTCCATGCAAGACGAAATACTTCTAGTTTAGCTGACCGCCATTTTCGCTCCAGTTTTCTTGTGGACTGCTTTAGGGCACGGGTAGTGTCATTGTACCAGGGAGTACGGTTTTTCCGACAAAACTTTCTTTTTAGAGGGGCAACCATATCAAGGGTGCTTCTGAGAGTAAAACTTAACTGGTTAGTTAGTTCGTCCAGCGATAGTTTAGTGGTATTTCCTTTGTTTGAAAGGAATGATTCCGGAAGCATATCTATAAACTTTGGAATGACGTCAGAGTTTAACGACCGGCTGTAATAGTGCCTTGGCTCTGATATAGAAGTGGTTGTTGCCTCGATTTCAAAAGTAATAAGGAAATGATCAGATAATACAGGGTTATGGGGTGCAATAGTAAGATTAATAACATTGATACCATAGGATAACACTAAGTCTAGGGTATGGCTATGGTAATGAGTGGGTCCACAGACATTTTGTTTGAACCCAACAGAGTCAATAATAGAGGCAAAGGCTGTTCCTAGGGGATTTCCTGGTTTATCCACATGTATGTTAAAGTCACCAACAATCACAACCTTGTCTGCCGAAATAGCAAGGCAAGACAGAAACTCGGCGAATTCTATTAGAAAATCCGAATAGGGCCCAGGTGGTCTGTAAACAGACACTAGGAAAGAGGACTGCATGTTACCCCTTATTTTAGCTAAGTCATGCTGTACACACTTCATAGAAAGAACTTCAAAAGATGAGAACGTATGTCCACACTTAGGGGTTAAGCTTAAGGTGGACTGATAGATCGCTGCAATACCACCCCCTCTTCCTGACTGGCGCGATACCTGAGTACTTAAAAAACCTACAGGAGACGCTTCATTAAGTGCGACATATTCACCAGGTCTTAGCCAAGTTTCAGTCAGACATAGTACTTTTAGATTATGATCTGTGATCAATTCGTTTATAAGAAGTGCTTTAGGAGCAAGAGATCTAACATTTAGTAGTCCAATTTTTAGGAGTGATTCACAACAGCTGCTAGCAGCAACATGTTTTAATTTGAGAGTAATAAGATTATCCGCGTTGACACCACAGTTTGCTTTATATTTGGCATATATGCGTGGGGCAGACACAGTCTCAATATAATTAATTCTAATTTCTAGCTCAGATATGGGATGGGGATGAGTAGTATTGCCAATTTCTAGCTCTGAAACGCACCTTGCAGACATCGGCGTTGGGCCATGTGTCTGAGTCACGGGCATTGGGAAACGCGTTGGGAAACGCACAGGCTCCGATGTAGGATCAGAGGCCTGCTGCCTGGCCGGCGCCCTGATAAGGTGTCAGGATCTGGCCTGATAAGGTGTCAGGATCTAGTTATGTTTGGCGGTATATGGCTCCGTTTCGGAAGCCCTCCCGCCCATCCACACAAGTATGCATGGATAAAGCAGGGAGGGCAGCAATGGGTTATGTGAATGGACTGTGATAGGTGAACATCACTACTCAGCCGAACCATGAGCTGATTTGATGGGCTTGACTTTCAACACGAAGCTCGACTATATATACATTTGTGTTATTGACTCTAGGTTTACCATACATTTTGGTGACACATTTCTGCTTGTATCACTGACAAGTGATATAAAATGAAATTACAGAAAGACTGATGGTGTCTGCAGCTCCTGCTGTCACTAAAAGCCTAGCCCTTTGGCTCCGTGGACCACATAATGGTACTAGCTGCTGTCTTGGCATATATAGCAGATGATAGCCAAGATCTATGTGACAACACTAGTACATGAAATAAAAGGCTAGCAATAATGCCTGCTTTTCAAATTTTCTCTGTAAATATAGAGCTTGCACATAACATATTGCACATAAAAATCTGAAATAAATCCTTTTACAGTGGCAGTCCAATGTCACTATGGTCAATAAAAAAAAAACGAGCCTTAGCAGACTTTCAAAGTGAAATGAATTGCTTGCAATTTATATCTTCACACATTTAAACAGCTAAATATCCGCTGAAGAAATTTAGATTGAGTATCTTGCTCAAGAGCAGAACTGCGGTTTCCCCACCAATGACTAAACATTCTGGTTAAGTTTCCTTACCCTGTTGGAAAAACAAACCACTGTGTACATTCCTTTCATCCTGAGACCTATATTCCTTCAGAGGCCTCTCTGATTCTGGTCCAGGTTTGCCACTGCCATCTTACAGCTTTGCTCTATGGACGACGTCATTCTTCTCCCAGGTCAAACCTTGCTCTTTATTGCCTTGTCTGCAGCCTCAGTTCCAGACAAGCCAAGTCAAATACCCCATCAACATTCAGCAACATGCTCAAGTAAAACAAAATGCAACCAATGGTCCTGCATGAATGCAGCTGGCCACAAACTAACCCAGTCCCATGTGGCGAATCACTCCTCGCCTCAAACTCTCATCTCCTGACTGCAGTGCCCCTCCCTTTTCCCCCAACTGCAGGTGTGCCCCAGTGGCAAAATTCCAGACCCTGACCTCACTAATCACGTTTCCCACATGTTCTGCAGCCCTCTCCTGACACAGCCCTCTCCAATCTTTTCTATAAAATGGCAAACTTCACTCAGATTTTCTGGATGGCATAGTGAAATGTTTCACACTAAGAACGGTTGTTTCACATAAAATAGGTTGAATTTAATTTATTGTCATGAGAAGGAAGAGCATACATTTCCATGAATCAATCAGGAATGTGGATTTTACACAACTTAAAGCAGACTACTGATTCACTGCATTTAGTTTCTTGTAAATGTAAAGAAAGTACACCAGTAAACAAAGGGCGTCAATTTGCATCATAATGGTGAGGGCCAGCCAGTTCATCACTTTCAAAAAAGCACGCCACCATAATCATATTGTCTAAAAAAACATTCATCATTACTGTACTGACGTTTTAACATACTCCTCGTAAGTGAGAGAACTCAGAACATACATCGTGCTTAGAATTTCTCATGAATAAGTGATATGAAAATAAGTTTATGGTGCAGTCAGTTGGCACTGACTCTTCACCAATTAAGTGAAATAGCTGCCACAGGTATAAAGTCCTATGACAACACTTAAATGTTACCATGTCAAGTTTTGGTTAAATTTGTTTACTTTTTAGTGTTCACTGCCATGTATATGTTTTATTTCAGGGTTTAGAACCATGTGACACTTTACTCTGTGTTTCAAACTCAGTATTTATAGAGTGATATTTAGTTGTCTGAAAAACTGTCTACTTAGCATTAGTAATTTTTTGATTAGTAATTTTTTCGCTCAGACCTTTCATCTTGATTATGGTTAGTCTCAAGTCAGTTTCATAAATTAGACAATCCAGTCATTATGCTCATTATTTGTAAATCAACCCCTTAATGGGCGAAAAATTCAGAGTCAGCAGAGGATGAAAATCGTTTACTCCCATACTTGAGTGCAAAGTTTGTTTCTTCTTCCAAATTATCCACCTGTCTTCTAGACCCTGTATCCACAAAGCTACTGAAGGAGCTATTACCTATTCTTACCAATTCTACACATAATTATTGACTCTTCTTTGTTATCGGGCCATGACCTGGCTAATTATAGGCCCATTTCAAATCTCCCGTTTTTATCAAAGATCCTTGGGAAATGTGTAGCTCAACAGCCGTCTTCATTTTTACATGCTAATAATGTGTATGAGAGGTTTCAATCTGGGTTTAGGAAGCACCATAGCACTGAGATTACCTTAGTAATGAATGACGTGTTGCTCTCTCTTGGTCTCACTGGGCAAGCTCTTATGTGGTTTAAATCCTATCTCTCTGATAGATCTGTTTGCTAGGGTACAAAATCAGTCCTCTGATTTTTCTAGGGTAAACTTTGGAGTACCACAAGGACCGCGACTTTCCTCCATACACGCAGTCTCTGTCGAGTCGAAACGGAGCACTGGAGTAAGACAGGTGAAGTTGACCAGCTGTCTAAACTAGAGGCCTGTCATAAAGATGTAAAGGCCTGGATGACCCTAAATTGAACTCTGATAAGACTGAGATATTGGTAGTAGATAGATTCTTACAGTTTTCTTTAAATTTAAATGGCTTTTCTGTCTCCGCCAATACAGTTGTTAAAAACCTTGGTGTCACTATTGATTCAGACCTCTCCTTTCAGGCCCACATTAATAATATCACAAGAGTGACCTTTGTCCACTTGAGGAATATATCTAAAGAAGGAAGGTGTTGTCCTTGGGGAATGGCTCATGCTTTTGTAACGTCTCGGCTGGACTACTGTAACGTTAATATTTAATAATTTAATAACATTTTATTGTCTGTTTGCACTGGCTCTGCCTTGAATCGGCTCCAAATTGTTCAGAATGCAGCTGCTAGGGCTCTTACTAGAACTAAGAAATGTAATCTTCATCGGTTGCCTGTGAAATTCAGAATTGACTACAAGATTTTACTTTTAACCTTTAAGCTTTAAATGGTTTGGCTCCAGAATACCTTAGTGACTTATTTCTTATTGTCCTCCAAGATTAGTTCATTCACAAGGTGCTGGCTATTTGAAAATCCCTAGTACATGTAAAATTACAATGGGTGGCAGAGCCTTCTCTTACAGAGCTCCTGTCTTATGAGAGCAATCTCTGGGCTTCAGACACACTTTCTGTCTTTATTAGTGTAGGCTCAAAACGTACCTCTTTAGTCAATCCCATAGTTGAAGATTGAAGATGTCTTGGGGGGGGGGGGGGGGGGGGGGCAGTTTTGTGAGCTGCTACTGCATGTGAATGGTCAGGTTTGCTGTTCTGTGCCATGTTGGGGTACTGTCAGTCCAGGATCACTCTCATGGTTGTGTGCACCTCTCTCTTCACATCTATGCTGCTATAGTATAATGGCCTGGGGCTTTCCATATTACACTCCTGCCTCCCCATTTTTAATTGTTACTCTTCTAATTTTAGAAGTGCCTAACCCTCTCCTGTTTCTTTTCTGCCTTTAGTTTAAACCAGGCCGGCCAGCAAAGGATGGGCTCCCCCTCTCTAGCCAGGTTCCTTCTGAGATTTCTTCCCATCGGGGAGTTTTTTCTCGCCAACGTTTGAGTTGTTGCCTCGTTTGCTGTTTGGGGGGTCAGGCCTGGGTTTTTTCTCCTTCTGTTTCACTGTACTGTACTGTACTTTGTGACAGTTCTCTGTAAAAAGCACTATACAAAATATATTGAATTGAATTGAAAGGGGAAAAATGCAAAGAGCTATGGATTTTGTACTTTGTATATCAAATGGCAGAGTGTTTCCAAAATTAAAATAGAATAAATTGTGAAATTAACAAAACTGATTGTAAAAAATATAACACAAAAGATACTCCAGGACATGCAGAAAAAGAGTACTTACTGTATATCAGTCACATTTAAAATCCATCTATTCACTGTTATTACGGAAATATTTTCTTTCTCAAAAGCCTGGGCTAGCAGTAGTATAAGTGTTAGTAAAATCTAGAGGACGAAAGCGTTCCATTTATCATTGTTGTTTCATTAAATAAAATATTTTATGCGCATAAATTTAATTAATCACAGTGATCGATGATAATCAGTACAAATATAGGTTGAAAGAAAAAAAAAATTTGAATGCTGATTTGTGACTTGACCAAAAATGGTGTTTAATGAATACAGATGATGCTTAGCCTAGGCTACTTATTAGGCGGTGGCCAGGGTGTTTGAAAATAACAGTCGGCAAAGCGATACTTTGAGCTTTGCAGATCTCCACCCCAAGCACACACGCACACACACACACACACACACAGATACAGTATATATAGACAGATTTTATTCCATGTCCTATGGAAAGTCATTAGAAAGAAGACTAAGGCAGACTGAATAAATAAACCTTACTGCTCAGAAAATGGGGTGAACGGTGGACAGTTGGAAAGCTGGCTTTAAGCTATTTCGAGTCTTAATCTCTAGTTGCTCGTGTCAAATCTTAACAGCTTCTGCACTGATCCAAAGCTGAATATTCCTTTGAGATTCCGAGGAAATTCTATGAATATCTGAGGGAATATTTTGTTTTGCTCACCTTTAGAAGTTCCTAGTGTGTTGCTCAACTGGATAGCTTTGTCTACTGTCCAGAATGAGGACAGAAGCCCTCGTCTACAAATGGCATTTACCTATAAATATTATCAATTCATTAAATTAATTAAATTTTTATATCATGCTCTTCAGACCAAGGTGTCCCAGGGTGATCAAATAAGCAAGGCCCAGTCCAGTCCATTGAGAGATTACATAAAAGCACAAAGATAAATGTTTTACTCCCAAGCTCTGTTGCCAGGAAGAGTCCTAAAGAGACTTTTCTGCAGTGCTGTACAGCAATATTATAAAGTACCTCTTCAAAAATAAACCCTAATGAGATATCTTCATGCTTATGTACTTCAAATTACCTGCGATTACAGAAGTATATAAGTGTAATGGGGTACATTTTCTTGTACACTCAAGCAGAAATTATTTGGTAATTCTACATGCAAAATTATTCTGAATGTTTATTTGCCATTGCTCATAATGTGAAATGTTAGATTTAGGTTTTGAATCATTAAATGTATTTAATGAGTATCTTTGAATGGCCAGAATAAGGTATTGTAATGTAAAATGATATCTGACTAAAAACCTTTTCAACATACAAAAATGCCAAGTTACCGTCTCACGCATAGCCTACAAAACACTAAGGGCTCTATCTTTCGATCTTGGCGATCTTAGCGCTTCGTCTAAGCGTTTAGTGCATTTAGGGCGTGTCCAAGGCCAGTTTTGCTATTTTAACGGCGTGTTTTTTGGGCGCTAAGCACGGTGCAAGGTGCAAATGGGCTGAACCTAGTCTCTTCATTAATTATAGGTGTGTCTTGGGCATGACATGCAATAAACCAATCAAAATGTCATATCTCATTCCCTTTAAAAGCCTGCTTTTCCACCTTGGCGGATTGCTTATGATGGTGAAACAGACATGCTCGTGCGTGTTTAGTGCGATCAAAGAATAGGCTATATGGATCAATAGTAGCCTATGATCAGTATTATTCGGACTAACGATTATGAGTTCCCGGTAATTCCTGACAATGCTGTTTACAAAATATATGCGGTTAAATTTCGTTAAAAGCACCTGCCACAGCTGAGAATAAGCGACCAATGGTTTCCGTCTCACCTTAGAAAATGCCAAATTCACCTGCTTGTTTAAAGAATTTTGTTTGATTATGCAATGAACTCATGTTCAAGCTTCATCCAAAGTTAATTAGGCTACCTGCATTCTAATTTCGATTAATAACATAAATAACGTTATTTTGCATTAATGATGACACTAAATACAATAAAGCTGTCAGGTTGGCAACCCATAGGTTCAGCATATTTTCCCTTGTTTTATAATGTCTTGCTTATGGAAATGTGACCAACCTGTTTTACTGGTAGCGTAATGTAAATTTGTTTTCGTTTCTAATTAGACGCTATAGTTCTCTTTAAAATCTTTTGTTCCGTTATGGAATAACAGGTGAAATCAGCGGGGTTTTAATAAGCTGAGAGTATGGAAACCTTGTCACTGTAATTAAAAAAAATATGAAGGACAAAGAATAGCTAAGGTTACAATTCAGTTAACATGGTGACATTTATCTCCGTTTTTTAACCATAGGCTATCGAAAAAAACCTTATGCACAGCGAATCCGCTGTAGCCTAGGCTATTTGAAAAACAATAAATGCAATATTCACTGGACAAGGTTTTGAACTTTTTTCTCTCACACCCATTCTATTTACTTACAGGCTGTATTCCTAGATAAACAGAGCTGTATTGTAATGACATCGGAAGCGCATTTTCAGAACTCAAATGTCCATCTATTGCAGTGCGCAAGTTTTCCATTGAATGACAATTCACGCATTAGGTGTAAACGACAATTCGCGCATTAGGCTTGATATAGGTGTTATCAGCTCCTTTTTAATGGATAGCCATTGTCCCGTACCATGTTAACTAAACTGTAATCTTAGCTATTCTTCGTCCTTTATATTTTTTTAATTTCAGTGACCAGGTTTCCATACTCTCAGCTTATTAAAACCCAGCTGATTTCACCTGTTATTCCATAACTGAACAAAACTATTTTAAAGAGAACTAAGCGTCTAATTATGAACAAAAACAAATTTGCAGCACGTTACACAATTAATTCACAATAAATTTTAATGCCATTCTCTGCATGTGCGCTGCATGTTCTCTGTTTCTCATGCTGTAAGTCGCACGTTTCACGGTCTTCCTGGGAAAGTGGATTGTTTTAAAGCATTACGCTACGAGTAAAACAGGTTGGTCACATTTCCATAAACAGGACATTATTAAACAAGGGGAAATATGCGTGAACATATGGGTTGCCAACCTGACAGCTTTATTGTATTTAGTGTCATCATTAAGGCAAAATAACGGTATTTATGTTATTAATCAATATTACTATGCAGGTAGCCTAATGAACTTCGGATGAAGCTTGAACTTCGAGAACTCCATGCGAACAGTCTCATGGAATTGATGTTTGACACTTTCATTGCATAAGCAAATGAAATTCGCTGAACAAGCAGGCTAATTTGGCATTTTCTTGACTGAAGCCATTGATAGCTTATTCTCAGCTGTTGCAGGTCCTTTTAACTAAATTTAACCGCATATATTTTGTAAAATAACAGCCCTGTTGGGAATTAATAGGCTAATGGTTAGTCCGAATAATATTGATCATACTCCATTTAGCCTATTCCTTGATCACACTAAACACGCACGAGCATGTCTGTTTCGCCATCAAGCAATCCGCCAAGGTGGAAAAGCAGGCTTTTAAAGGGAATGGGATATGACATTTTGATTGGTTTATTGCATGCCACGCCCAAGACACACCTATAATTAATGATGCGACTAGGTTCAGCCCAGTTGCACCTTGCATCGTGCTTAGCGCCCAAAAAACACGCCGTTAAAATAGCAAAAGTGGACTTGGACACACCCTAAATTGACTTTACGCCATGCGCTTAGACCAAGCGCCAAGATCGCCAAGATAGAGCCCTAAGTTATTAATTACAATTGCAAAGACTAGGCCTGCCATTAAAAGTATTGATATCACAATTAGGTCAAGTTACCCAGTTCAAGTACAAGTGAAACAGTGAACAATTAATATTGTAAACATGTCTTTGGCTTTGCAATAAAAATTTATTTTTTAATGTGAAAATAACATTCTTATAAGTGAAAAGCATAACATTTGCACATTGTTTTTGTAGAAAATGAATTGACCCTTTGGTTCCAGGCAGGGGATCAAACCCAGATCTCTTGAATGCAAAGCCTCAATGCTGACCACAAGGCCAACATAGCCTTGTGGCAGCCAGTCCGCAATATAGGGCTTTTGTCTGAGTCAGAATAGTATGATGAGGCGTTGTCCTGGGTGGGTGACATATAATATCTAATGGGGAGAAGTATTGTTTGAGGGTATGGATAATTTTTGATGACAAATTCGGCAGGAAAAGAACAAGAAGAAGAAGAAGTGGAAGAAGTTGGGGCTTTATTGTGTGGATGTGTGAAGTTGTATCTGAATTCTGTGTGGTTACATAAGGTCAGAACGTACAGAAATTAAAGGCTGAGAGTCTGTGGTCATTGTAAGAACAGAAAGGTCTGTAGTTTTTTCTCTGATTGGCCGAGAAAAGTCACGTGAACATGGTCATTCTGTCCCTTTTGCACAGTGGCTTAGCCAGCGACACTGCTATGCTAAATTTATGTTGTCACATTGGGCAATCAGAGGCCGTGGAAAAAGTGCAGTATTGAGAAGAAAGTTGCCTTTCTTCTAACGATAGTTCTAATACATTTCTGTAGATAGCTACCGGTTCAGTTAAACTGAAGCTGTGTTGCTGGCCTTGGACTTCTTCTACTAGTAGCCTAATGGTTGAGTCACAATAGCTACTGATTTTTTACCGGCTCGCCATAGCCAATTTTAGCGTCTTTCAGCAAATTTTTTTTTTTACCGTGACAGTAGATACTAGGCTAATCCTTTTCAGATTTAGCCTACCGTGGGGTGGCAGCAGTAGCCGAGCGCTATGCGCAATTACATCTGGCTACTAAGATATATGCCAGTGCCTTGTGTGTATGATATTATCTAATGGACATTATATTAATGTCATTGTTTTCACTACCATACAATAGGCGGGGCGCGCCTACGGAGCTTGCCCCCGCCTGAAAATATAAAATACCGATAATTAGTGTTTTGAATCGCGGAAATTCGTGGCCACACACAGAAGAATGGATTTGTTTCAGTTATGTTAACACCCCCTTTAACAATCGCGATCATGCCATCGCACCACCCCGCCTACAAAACCAACCTGGGGGAAACACTCAATGTGTTGTGTATATTTATTTTTCGGTTGAAAAGCATGCATTTCGATGCTGCTTGCTGCATTGTAACATGCTGGGTGGTGGTATGTTGTACGTGTTGGGGGAAAGCTTGGTTGCTTTGTTTATGTTTATATTTCTTATGTTTATATTGCTCTGATGTGTAGCCTGTTGTCCACGCGTATGTATCTATTATGTGTACATGTGAATCAACATAAGTGTTAGTAGTATAATGCTTGAAACTGACTTTCCTATGCTGCACCTAACCTTGTGTACACATGTATTTACTACAAATTCCTGAGCACCGCCACTGAATAATTAAGATCCCGTAGCACCAGCAAGAAAAATCTCTGGCGCCGCCCCTGTGAGTATGATAGTTAATTACACTGGTGAGAAAGTTAAGTAGGCAAAATGTTCTCTAAATGTAGTGTACTTAAAATCCCGAATGCTCTGATTCGGACGCAGCCAATGTAAAGAATGAATGGAGTTTTTGCCTCTGGTGGATGGAACCTAAGCCCCTCGCCCATGTTTCCACTCTATACAGCCTACTGTTACGCAGTCTACACAATTGCGATAAGCAGCGGGTGCCTCATGAAACACTGGAAACACTGCTTTGCTACTTTGTAGTTTATCTAGTCTATCGCCCCAATAATGTAGTTAAATGCAGGAACATTGTTGCCCCGCCCACTGATTACCCTATACAACCTCGTACATGGGCTATAATACAGGTGCTTTTATGCATTTGTGTCAATGTAACATTGGGGGGGGGGGGCATAAAGGGCTTTCTCAGATATGACACCTATGCTTCATATATAATGTAACCTGCATCATGGGATGGTTACAGCTCCTGGCCACACCCCCTCAATCACACCTGGGCTGGCCTGGGGGGGGGGGATTAAAAAGGGTTGAACTGTGTGACTGGACTGACTTGTTGGTTTGTTTTTTTCTTCCACTGCGCCACAGGAACGGATGGTTGCAGATCCCCCTAAAAGCACAGGAACCGGGAACCTGTAAGCCGGACGTTTTTTTGCTTCGGTTGCTTTTGTTTTCCCCACTCCCTTGCCCTGCACGTTTGTTGGATAAATAAAACCAACCCTAAGTTCTGCACTAAAATCTTTGCTGACTCTTTTTTTGATCTGGGATCTCACAGTATGTATTTTTTTTTGTTATTAGAACTGCTTTCTAAACATATATACATCTCCTCTTGACCTAAGCACTATCATTGGTTTCATTAGTCAACTGTTTCATATTTTAGTTTAATAAATATTTACTCTAACAATCAAAGTCCGCCGCCATACTTCCACTGAGAATTTAGGTGAGCACAAAGTAAAGGATTCAACGATAGTTTGACTTCAAAAATGATGGTATAATCACTGAAAATAACCCGGATAGACTGTCGTCGTATTTTATTTGCTTTGGGTGCACTGTGGAGTGCTTAAGTGTGTTTGGTAGTGGATGCTACTAGTTTCCTTAGCGTTGCGCTAGCATTAGCAATGTGTGTATGTCCAAAAGAAGGGACAGCATGGAATTATCTGAAAATGGTTTCCATCAATCAACTACATCATGGGTAAGTTGTAAATGAGACATTATGTCCAAAATTCCGAACTATCCCTTTATCCGGTGTAGTGTCGTTAGGTACATTAATAATTTGGCAGTGAAGACAGACAGTTAAAACGTCTTAAGTCATCACATGGAGGCACCAATGAATGTGCAGAATACATATAAATTTATATATTGTTTCACACTAGGTGCAAAAGTATAATTAATCAGTTTCATAAAAAAATTATTAAATCATGATTATGAATTTCAATGTTAACTTAAAATAATAATCAATAACTTAATCTGAAGGCATAAGTTTTTTTGGAGGATAGGCTCAAATGTTTATCCAAACAACAATCAGTCCGACGACCAGGTTTGATAAAATACAATTCATTAAACAAACACATCTAAACTAACATCCTAAAAACAGTGAATGGAAAGCAAAATTAAGTGTAGACAAAGAATGAGGCATATAAACTCCTCAAAAAAAGTTTGGAAACGTTATTTCGGTCGATTATTCCTCCCCTTTAATAATACCAATTGGTATTGTATTTTATATCGTTGGAAAGCCTGATTAGTCACCTTTACAACGAGGTACAACTTGTAAGGATCATGCATTCGTGGAATGAGCAACACAGCTAACCGTGTGGGTAGCGGCCCAAAAAAATGTGCCAAAATCCCCTGCAATATTCTTCTGTTGGTATTCACTCTCGTTTTGAGTTGCTTGGTGGATTGGATGATTCTTTGTGCCGGTCTTCGTGCTTATAAGGCTGCCAGGAAGCCTGCAATGACTGCCCTTCACCATCAGGCCCGTTTGCGCTGGTGTCGACAGCACCGACAGTGGAACCTAAGAATGTGGGGCAACGTCATGTTCAGTGATGAATCAAGGTTCTGTCTGCGGAAGCTGGATGGCAGGATCAAAGTATGGAGATGGCATGGAGAACGCTATGCAGATTGCTGCACAGATCGCGTGACACCTTTCAATGGGGGCAGTGTCATGGTGTGGGGCGGTATCTCTCTCACAGGCAAAACAGAACTTGTCATCATTGAAGGCAATCTCAATGCAGTGAGATATCGGAATGAGATTCTGGAGCCAGTGGTGATCCCATATCTCCAGAATCTGGGACCTAACTCCAACCTCCAGGATGACAACGCTCGCCCCCACAGAGCCAGGATCATCACAGAGTACCTCCAGAATTTGGGAGTGGAGAGGATGGAATGGCCTGCCGTGAGTCCAGACCTCAACCCAATTGAACACCTGTGGGATCACGTGCCAGAGTGACCAACGCAACCATGTTGGCTGACTTGCGGCAAATCCTGGTTGAGGAATGGGATGCCATCCCACAGCAGTGTGTGACCAGGCTGGTGACCAGCATGAGGAGGAGGTGCCAAGCTGTTGTGACTGCGTATGGATCTTCCACATGCTACTGAGGTCCCTGACAGTGTAAAATGAATAAAGTGTAAAAATGGCCAATATGTGTTGTTTTTTCCTTATTACTGTGGGAGAGTGCAATCATCGAATCCACCAAGCAACTCAAAACGAGAGTGAATACCAACAGAAGAATATTGCAGGGGATTTTGGCACATTTTTTTGGGCCGCTACCCACACGGTTAGCTGTGTTGCTCATTCCACGAATGCATGATCCTTACAAGTTGTACCTCGTTGTAAAGGTGACTAATCAGGCTTTCCAGCGATATAAAATACAATACCAATTGGTATTATTAAACGGGAGGAATAATCGACCGAAATAACGTTTCCAAACTTTTTTTGAGGAGTTTAGAATTCACAGTTCTATTTCTGTATGTGCGCCAGACACGTGGTGTTCAGACATCACAAGACCATACCTCGAGGGGGAAATACAAATCTAGCTTCAGCATGAAGCTAACATCGCCTGAAACCTGGCGTATACTGAGGCTATAGAAATTTAGCTACGTCTAGCTAAATCCCAGGCCCCTATCCATTTCTAATGGGTTAGGTGTTAGTAGAAAGATTGCATGCACCGATCTCGATCTCGAGGCGGATTGTAAATTAGTTTTAGAGTAAGTTAGAGTAGGCTCTGTAACTTTAGCTTATGCGAGGCTAATTGGCTGTCGATAGCCTCCAAGCCATGTGTTGAGTTATAAGTTAACGTTACTCTAAATACACACAATGGATACAATCAAATATGTAATTACATTGACAAAAACATTACACAAAAGTTTTCCTAACTATTGCCTGGATGTTCATGTCAGTCTTACTTTACTGAAGTTGCTACAGGCGAGTCCATGGCTTTCATGATGTCTGGAAAGTTCTTTCCTTTGGCAGCGTCTGGACTGAACTTTCTCTTCCTTGCAGGTAGAGCAGCTTGCTTGCTTCCAGGTCCTTTGGTGAGTCGTTGCTGGAAACTTGCCGTTGGAGACCTTCTGTCAGTTCAACAAGTGGTTTCCTTGGGTTCCTTTGCGGTTTGTGGTAATGTAGGCTACACACGTTTCTCTGGCTGTCGCTTTAAGGCTACACCATATGACGGTAGCTCAGTGTAGCTAGCCATTTTAGTGGCTTTCGCGAACACGCTAACTGAGAGCTGGATGACACAAAGCGGTCTTTGTGGCCGCATAACCCGAGGGAGGGAGCAGTTCTCCCCACGTGTTCCTTGCCTGGTCTCGTCCCTTCCCAGCCGGGAAGATGGACAGGAGAAGATTGTTCCGACAAGTGAAAATGGTAAGAAGGAAGCTGAACTGAAAGAATAAGAAGTTTGCTCAAGGTTTTATAGAACGGGGGACTCAGTCCTGATTGGTCAAGGATCACATGACTGCCCGGGATCACATGACTGTTGCATGCCGGTATATGTAGTCTTTAGGAAATGCGGTCCAGAGTCACATAAATGCGGCTTTATTCCCAATCGACATGCACTACACCGGTATGGCACTCTGTCATTTAAAGCACAACTGAACTTTGGAAGAACTTCGGGTTGTGTAGTTACCTCGCCATTATATGAGTCCAAATCGTGGCAAAATATGTTCATTAGTTGCTCTGTGCTCCCCTGGGGTGATAATCCAGAAAAGGTTATTTTCATTCATTCACTTCTATAGCACAGCTAAAACGGTCTCAAAATGACACTCCTAGCACATGACGCGGTATGTCAAAACCAGGCGGAATTGGGCAAGAGGTCAATTTTGAGTTATTGGTATATTAGTAAAACATAGACCTTGCACTTTACAACTCCGCTTTTTGTTTTCAAATCGGATATTCCAAAGCGAAGTTATTAAGATTTTAAATTGGACCGTCTGAAACATCGAAACTGAGAAATAGCCCTTTAAAGTTTGAGTTTAAACAAAACAAGTTGGTTAACAATGTTAGCGTACCGAACCCTGTTAATGGGGCGGAAACCAGACATTTTTGTGATCAACATACGATACTGATATTATTCTGGCACATACCATTGAACATATTATATTTATTAGGTTCACAAAACGATAAGCTAACTTTTAAGCCAATAACCATGTAGATGTGACCGGTAGTTTTTTTGTTTTAACGTCTTTTAGATGAGAAAGTACTGTCAAAAAAGGGGCGCCCTTTATCGGGCGGCTCTTGTAGTGCATAAACAAGCTCACGATTATTGTTGTTTTAATAATCAATTAATAGTTTATTTCATCAAGAAAGATACCGTTTGAATAACCAATATGTTGGCAAAATATCATCATGCGATTTTACGTTAGCAAGTGAGCTCGAAGTTACGCTAAATTTGGCGTCATTTCCAAGCAAAATCTCGAACAAGGCATCATTTTGTGAAATTATATGCCTCTCTAAAAGTGTTTAAAAAAATACTTTGTCGATGAAATTTCAGTTAGAAACTTTTACAGAACATTTTTAATATTTGTAGCATCATAAATGTCCAAAAATCTCTAAACCCCTAAAATTCACCCTCAAGGCATTTTGCAGCTGTTCCTCCGTTCGTAGCTCTGCCCAATTCCGCCTGCTTTTGACATACCGCGTCACATATACGAACGCAAACGAAGCGGATTCTGTCTTGTACATATCTTTTTTTGTGTAATTAAAATTATTTATAAAAGTACTATTTTCCTCAATGTTGTCAGAAAGCTACCAGGAAAGACTAGCAAAATGCCGGCAGGTCGGTTTGTTTACCATAGATACATATATAAGTCAAAATATGATACTGGGACACATAAACGTGACATAGACACCAAAAAATTAATTGTTGCAAATACCAATGCAAACACATTTATTTACAAGTTTGATAACTCTCTGACTCTATCAAAAAGAAAGAAGATCAGAAGTTCAATAACCGGAAGAAGTTCAATAACCGGAAATAGTAAATTCACGTCATATAAAATTTACCACAGTAGTGTTAACATGGTAGTAGTGCTCAATGACACGTGAGTGCAAAAGTATAACTTATTTTTTCTAATTCATTAAAGCGTAGATACATACCACATCCGAGGTCCACAATGAAACTGGACTTTGAAGCTCTAATCTATTTATGGCTGTGTAATACCCGGTTGATTAGAGGACACCGTTACGTACATAATCAATGCAAGAAAAGATTAATTTTCTAAATTAAAAAATAAAAATAGAATCCTACCTTTCAATATGCGGACACGATTATAACACGATGGCTGTGTAAATGCTTTGATTTGGACGATTTTGATAAACTGGTGCGAGGTAAAATGTGAACGGCTTAGGTACGTAACCGCGTGAGGAAGCTTGGACACGCAAGGTTATCAGGCTCCTGTAGCATTGGCAGCAATTGAAACAAAGCAATTCTTAGTAGTTTCGTACCAGACAGTAATGCTCTTTTTTTTTTAGGTTGACCAATCCACCAGCCATGAAACACGTGGGTAAACGATTCATGATTATGTACGTAACAATTGGGACACGGAAAGAAAGTCACCACTATATATTCCCCTTGTTTTAAAGTATCGTGGAGTGTATGAATTTGGGCACATATATTTTTTTACTTGGCTTATGCATGACAGAAACAAACAAAGATCGATCTGATATATATTTATGTTTCATGATTGCCGACGGCATCTTGTGTACATAACTCTCAGGACACAATGAATTACGTATATGAGCCTGATTAATTTTGCTCTCCCATATAAATACGAGCGACAACTTTCACTAAGCAAAGTGGGGTTTAGAAAGACATATCAAACGTCTTCAAAAATATTTGGTTGAAAGAAATGTAGGCCATTAGGATAGGTATATATTTCCACATCAATTATGACAGTGTAAAACATGTCACATTTTCATGTCCTATTAATGGGTAAAAATCGAAAACAAAGTTTAAATTTACAACAGTTCAAGAAAGTCTGGCCCATGAGTTTATGTTATATATTACATGGCTATATGAAGTACCACATACAAGTAAAACTTTCCCACAAAGTAAAAACAAGACACTTTGGTAAACAAATGAAAATCACTTAAAAAAATCTCTCCAGTATCATATTTTTACATATATACTACCAGGAACACTTGCTTCTGTGGAAATTTGGACCAATGAGTGGTTTCTGACGCATTAACGCTGTTTCTGGTGCAAGAATTACCTACCAGATCTACATTCCAAATAAAATAAGAAAAAGGCTGAAAATGTAATTTTTTTAAAAATACGTAAGAGGACTGGTTATTGTTTTATTGTTTGTATTGACAGAATCCGCTTTGTTCGCGTTCGTATATGTGCTAGAAGTGTCATTTTGAGACCGTTTTAGCTGCCCTATAGAAATGAATGGAGAGCAACAAATACCCTATTCTGGATTATCAGCAACTAACGAACATATTTCGCCACCATTTGGATTCATATCATGGCCAGGTAACTACACAAACCAAAGTTCTACCAAAGTTCAGTTGTGCTTTAAACAAACATCACACTTCATCCTATTCTTACACTTGGTCAAAAGTAAAATTAATTCATAGTGTAATAATTCGTAAATATTTTTATTTAACCATTTTAAATATATTCTTAATATTTTACTCAGCATGAAGGAAAAGGGGTTAGTCTGAAAAGGGGGGGGGGGGGCACATCTGTGAGTACAGGCCCTTTTTCCTGAGGTTGCAGTTTCCCTTTGACAGAAATATTTTCACAGCTTTATTCTAGATTGTGCTTCCCTTCCTCCGGCTAGAGCCGAGAGAGGTTAAACCTCAAATCACAGTGCAGGTGAGAGTGGATGTCTCCATAACGAGAGAGTGATGTGGTATGATGAGATCTGGCCTGCAACAGGACAGTGACAGCAGTGGGTGGTGAGTTATACATTGTGGTATTAAAGTGATTTTGCTGACTCAATCCAAATGAAATGACCTTCGCAAAACAGTATAGCTTTATGTGTTAATAACTCGGCAGACACACCACCAGCAAAACTTAATTCGCCAGTGTCTGACGCAAACAATCTCCATATTTCCTCCCAAATGACAGATTCAAGTGAATACATTTGTATGTATGCACACATACATACACTGACATGCTGTAGTACATAACAGATGCATATTAAATTGCTTGAAGATGAAAAAATGCATTCTCTGAATATTTATCAGAGGAAGAGGAAGAATACAATTCTTTCAGATGTGATAAACATCTTCAAGTTGGAATGCAATTTGGAAGTCTATTCACTCAATTGTTTCTGTGCTGCTGGGTATAGTTGAAATACTGCAGTTGAATATATTCATTTGTGGCTTGTGGTAAACACAGACTAATAACACTGTGCATGTCTATTGTTGAGCCTTCTACCACAGATTTCGTAAGTCTATAAAAATGCAAGAAGAGGCTGTCTATATGCAAAGATGGATTTAACCACTTATTTTGAGAATGCATGTTCTGAATGTCTAGCCATGTAGGTCATCATTTACTGTATTTCCACCATAATGCGCAGTTTATCAAAATGCATTCCTCGGCTTACTATGGGAGAGCACTGTGACATTATGGGTATTCTGTATAAAAATAGTATTGGACAAAACATATACAATATATCTTCTATTGATGAATATAATTATTGTTTAATTTTGTACCAGAAATGATTAATCTGCATGAAATAACAGAGAATGAAAATCATACATTTACAGAGTCAGCACGTTTCCATTCATTATTCTTGTTTATTAGTCAAGCTGTTAAATATGTGAATAACCGCAACCAAGAAGGTATAGCTTCCAAATTTTGTTTTGTCATAGCATTTTTGCCCGGACACAGAGCGGGCGGGCCTAAAAGACTGAATGTGGGTAACTGACTGACTGGCTGGCTGGCTGGCTGTCTGATCCATGATGTTGAAAAGTGCATGTGCAAATTTCGAGTGTTGAAAACGGACTAGGTTAACGTTAGCTCAGGTTTTACCCAGATATAACCTACATCCTAGTCGGCTATAGAAAACTTTCACTTTTCAACCAAATGTAGCCAGTTTTTCATCTGAACACTATAGGCGTTTCACCGACTTTTCAGCACAAAAATGTTTGGTGGGGTTTGTGTCTCTCCTCTCCCAGACGAGTAGCCTAGGCTAGCTATTCAAATTTTTTAAATCATGATAATTATTCGAAATGCAGATATGCCATCCACCAAGTTACGGCTTGGTGGGGCATGCCCCATACCTATACAGCACCGAGAGTTTGGCACTTTTCAGGGTTTCCTACAGAAGTAACCACATTAATACACTGCCTGGCCAAAAAGTCGCACACTCTAATATTTTGTTGGACCGCCTTTAGCTTTGATTACAGTGCACATTTGTCGTGGCATTGTTTCGGCAACCTTATACAATGTCACAACATTTATTTCCATCCAGAGTTGCATAAAGTTTTGGCCGAGATCTTGTATTGACGACAGGAGAGTCTAACCACTTCGTAAAGTCTTCTCCAGCACATCCCAAAGACTTTCAATGGGGTTAATGTCAGGATCCTGGTGCCAATTCATGTGTGAAAATGATTCCTCATGCTCCCTGAACCACTCTTTCACAATTTGAGCCTGATGAATCTTGGCATTGTCGTCATTCAGTACATACAGGTACTCAGCTGACTTAATTTTATTGCTGCATAATGTTGCTGAGCCTCGACCTGACCAATTGAAGCAACCCCAGATCATAACACTGCCTCCAGAGGCTTGTACAGTGGGCACTATGCGTGACAGGTGCAACGGTGACTTTTATTTTGGCCAGGCAGTGTATATACTGTGTAGCCCTCGGATGGAAATTGCACAAATATGTTTTCCCATCATAGGCGCCGGGTTTATTTTTTAGCAGGGGGGTTACCTATCAACTGCAACAGCTCAAACCTTAACACGCAAGCTGCCTTGCATTCAAAGGCTTTTTTTCCCCTCATTCTCGTAAGCTATGACTAAGAAATAATGACGTTATTTCAATCTATTTGTGCATTTGCTGTCTTTTGCCGAAGCAATTTAGGCTAGTATATTTAGCATCATTTACCGTACCCTAGGCTACATATTTCATGTCTGAGACAAAGCATCCAATAAAACAGTACATCGCATATTCTGCGCAAAAACAAGCTCCGAGACAACAATAGCCTACAGTAGGCCTACAAAACAATCCGTTACAAGCACACTGACAGGTGATACAGTTGTTCTCATATCCATCTCTTCCTCACGTCCTCCGTTGGATGCATTTTCAGAAAATGTCAACAGGTCATTAAAAGAACTTCAACTCTCCATATATGCTAACCAAATGATTAATAAATGTGTATTTTATGAACTAAACTAATGTGGTATCTAAACAAAAAAAATGCGATGTCCATTTTTATCACAATATATAAATCAGAGCGAACTGGAGCTTGCAGAGTGGGAAGAGACGTTGCGATTGTTTTTTTTAATAGCATCACCTGTTTACCTGTGGAATGTTCCAAACAGGTGTTTTTTGAACTTTCCAGTCTTCTTTTTTGCCCCTGTCCCAACTTTTTTGGAACGTCCGCTCCCCCTCCTCGCTCACTCCCATACTCTCCCATGCACCTTTGAGCATCAGATGCACTCCGTCGCCCGGCCAACCTGCATGCTCCAGAACAATATCCGCCATGCCGTGTCACATGTTCCCCACTGGCTGCATACAGGCGTCCAGGCTGAGCTACGCTTGCCTAGTCTTGTTATTTAGGTAATACCCTGTGTTATTTAAGGGGCAATGTTTATTGGTCTGTGCATGCTCAGCTACTGTTCTTTTTCTTCTTTCCTCTGAGGTCATTTTCTTTCTCTGATTGGTTAATTCTGCTCGAAAGGAGCCAATGTGGCTGGGAAGGGTCTCAACCACTAGCACTACACATAAATTGCAGAGATACAATGCTTTGTTTGATTGCATAATATAATATAAATAAAACATCATCAGTAATAGAGGGTAATTTCAAAACTCACCTAAACATGTTTTAAAATACAAATATGCTTAAACAGAACATACTGTATCTGAGTAACAACGGCATTTAATTTAATATTTTATACTAGTATGGGCAATGCTAGAAATAATTAGCTTAATGACCAGTATGCTCTGCATGTGCCTCTCTATCACCCTAGCGAGCTGGTTGTTGTTGGTAACATTTCCAAACTTACTGTAATTCCCTACCACTGTAAGCCCCGTACATGGTTTTATTGTTGACTCAGTCGTGACATTATTTTAACTAGCCTACATCAGAGCCTTTGGTAGGCGAATTACATTTACACAAAATCTTATAGAATTTGCTGAATGTATGGAAACACACACTGGGCCTGATTTTAAGGAATATTGACTGGTAAATATCCATTAATCTGATCTATGCATGATGAGGCAGTTTAGTGCTCATTAAAAACCCCAAAGTTTTAATCGAACTTAAGTTTGCTTGTGAGCAAAACTTTATTGCCAGCTGTTCTCAAAGCTGCTGATTTGTGCAGAGAAACTTGAGAGAGAGAGTTTTGGGATTGCTTGCAATTGATTTTTCAGATAATTACCATCCTTTTCTAATCAAACAATCTCATGTTTTATCTTTATCCTTCTTCATGTCACATTACAAAATGCAGACCATGCGACAGAATACAATTTAGTAACATTTATTTTATCACTACAAAGAATAAACTTTTTGTTTAAAGAGGAAAACTTCTCGACAACTTAGTGCGTCAGCCTTGAGTGCAACATGCATAACGGCCAGTGAGCAAACTTTTCAGGAGCCTGTATTAATATTCAGATGGGATTTATAGATGATGAGGATTCTTAGGATGACGTATTCCAGATTATGTATGCCACTATGCAATGTGGATATTGCATGGGTAAATGCCAAATGGTAGATGCATAGGCCATGTTTAATTCAAGAGCCTGCCTGCAGCTCACCAGAGGGGCTTCTGCCCTCACAGACGCACCTTGGCTCATACATCCGGAAGTGTCATCTGCAAAAGTGCGTGACACAGGTCCAGAATTATTGGCACCCTTATATATAAAAAAAATACCAACTAATGTATAAATTAATCAACACGGGTAAATAATTAACTATATTGTGTGCTCAAAAAATTGGGAAATTATGTTGTTTTATAACAGGAGTGTCCAATCTTCTCTGATAGGAGCCAGTGTGGGTACAGGTTTTTGTTTTAGCCCAGCACTACGACGAAGTTGACAAAATGTCATGTATACAGCCTCTGCTGTAAAAAAACTTTAAGATTTCACCACTGCCATGTCCTAAAGAAACTAAACATTTTAACTTTTGATAATTTAATTAAGTTTGCCACCAAGGTTAAACCTTTGGGTTTAAAGTGAAAACTTATTGGGTGATTGGTTCAATTACAAGCGGCGCTGCCATGAGGGACTGTAAAGTGCCCTATTGCAAAACCGCTTTTGGACAGAGGGTTACTACATGGAATTCCTTACCTACACATTGTATAGCCTAATCTATAGGTTATTTTATTTTATTTTATTTTAAAAAGCTGAATATTTAGCAGGGACAATTACTAATGAATGTATAGCTTTATTGGTACAGATATTATCAATTTAATGGATCAAACAGCAGTCGTAATAAATCCATACACAGTAAAACCATATCCGACAGTCCCGCTGCAAGTCTGCACTGCAGCATGTTCAGGTCCTTCACAGATTCCTTATTCAGCAAAGTATTCTAGGACGCTGTGCACTGTGTTGACATAAGCCCCAGAATACTGGGGTGCTTTGGTTGTGACTTTGCGTAGACATACACAGTTGGCATACTTCAGTAGAATGTAGTTTCCCGAATAAACCGTGCACAAACAGGTCTGTGGATGTCCATGAGTAACCATGGCATTATATTTGGGAAGAGACGTTGCGATTGTTTTTTTTTAATAGCATCACCTGTTTACCTGTGGAATGTTCCAAACAGGTGTTTTTCTTCTTTTTTGCCCCTGTCCCAACTTTTTTGGAACGTGTTGCAGGCATCAAATTTGGAATTAGCGTATATTTACAAAAATCAATAAAGTTGATAAGATAAAACATTAAATATCTTTTCTTTGTTCTGTTTTCAATGAAATATATGTAAAAGATAATTTACAAATCACTGCTTTCTGCTTTTCTGTGCATTTTACATACTGTCCCAACTTTTTTGGAATTGGGGTTTGTACATTTCTTTCACTTTGAGCACCACAAACTTTGGACCCAGGTCCGTTCTATCAGGGTGGGCTGCAGCAGATAATGAGAAAACTAGTGAAATCTCAGCAAAACTAGCTGAATGGATGGATAGATAGCACTCCGGGTATATAGAAAGATATTTTAATTTCATTTTTGGGCGAACTTCCCATTTAAGGCTTCACATTGAGCTACCCCCAGTCCTGCTACTGAGCAGCTCCTCCTTTCTCACATAATAGGCAACGTGCATACATACAGTGAATGACGAATGTTTACCATTACTCACAAATTAACAGTGTTTCTCATTGTGTCCTTTAGTTTAGTGCAAACGTGCGCATCCCTTGTGAAAGCAAAGGCCTACCTGCCCAACAGCAGGGGCCCTCCCGGTGGATTAGTCATCTAAGCCCAAAGATTTTCTCATAGTGGCCCTGTGATTAATTATCTGTAATCTCTCTCTCTTTCTCTCTCTCTCTCTCTCTCTCTCTCTCTCTCCCTCCCTCCCTCCCTCACAAACAAACACACAGACACGCACACACATACTGACACATTGTCTGCTGTGTTATTTTGTACAGTATGTGTTGTTGTCTTAATTAAATCACAATAATTGTAAAAGTGGAAAAGTTTTTTTTTTTTTTTTTAATAGCTAATTTTTTGGTTAAGATATCGGACAAGTAAATAATCTGAAAGTTATATGTTAAGTCCTGGACTAGAATGCGTCTCTGGTTTGATCGTGTCTACCCTTATGGAAATAAATTTTAAATATAAAATTAAATCTTAAAAAATGTAATATATTGTGAAGATAATTTTGATATATTTACAATATACTGCAGTATATTCTTTTTCCATAAGGGTATGGTTTGGGCGATTTGATGGAATTGTGAAGTAACTTTTCAATTGCATTGAAAACTCATGTTTATTACAGATGGCAGTGGTTATTTTCTAGATATTAGTCTGACCCTCATGTGTCGTCAGGGAAACAGCACTTCTCTTCCTTAATAACCTCTAACTTTGAATGCAAAACATCTAACAAAAATAACTAAATGCTCTTGTTTTATTAAAAAATTTTGGCAAGTGGCCATGGTATGCAAGGGATAATCCATGATGAGTTCTGCAGTTATATGATTCGAACTGCACACCTCGTCATGGATCATCCCTGACATAAAACCAGTAATCTTTCTATGTTTACATTACTCATGTTTCTACTTGCTTGTGATTCCCGCGCTGGCTTCTTGCATGCTGGTTGTTTTATTCCGGTGGTGTTGCGGGTGGGAACTCTCTCACATAGATGTGATTCCTTGGTAGACTGTCCCATTTCATCTGTTGTTCCAAACTCAGCCAAGCCTTCTGCTCTACGTAGGACAGTCCTACGGAGGATGCGTCCACTAGAGGTCGCAGCCTCGCAATTGAGACGCAGCCCATGTGTGACATTTTCTAAAGAACGATAAAAGTCAGGAATGAATATATGCTCTGTGAAGGTTAGAACTGATGCCTGTGTTAGCGTTCTTTCTCTTGAATATGGAGCTCATTTTACTTAGCTCTCATGGACTGGCCTATTATCCATCTGTATGCACATGTTCATAGTGGAGTGCTTTGCACAAGGGTCCAGTTATGGTTGCAGCATAGTTACAGTAGTTTGATGCATTGTGGGTGTGCTACATATTCAGTATAAGTAGTGAATCGTGTTATTGTTTATCGGTCACTGTGCAATAAAGGTAATTCATCAATTTGATTACATAATTTAGTGAGGAATTCCATTACAGTTAAATAATGCAAAATGTACAAATTCAGTAAGAAATGACAGCAAATGGAGCATAGCTGTTTGAATGGCAGGAAATGGAGTCAAATTAAGTGCACGTTGTTACACTGAACTTCAGGCCCCACTAACCACTGTTATTGGTTATTTAAAGGAGAGGGCTGACAGTGTAAAGGAGAGTTTAAGGGCCTGGCACACCTTTCTGTGTTAATAACAGTCAGAATGTTTCAGATGCATAACCTGCTTGCTGCCAGTTCCTTCTGCTCTCCACTGTCCCCCACATGGCCCTCTCCCAAAATGATGAGCAAAGCAAGAATAACTTCACAATATCACTTTTATCCTGCGGAAGTGAGGAGTTAAATATCAGTTTGAAGGTAAACAGCAGCAGTGGGTTTACAGGTGGGCTGTGCAGTTTGGAGGAGAGATGTCCTCCCACATTTTTTAAAAAGAATCCACCTCAAATAGTTAATCCTGTTGAGTTTTGAGAGCATTTCAAAATGTCTAACCAAAATGCTAAAATAACAGCATAAACGCAAGATGCTTATTATAAAAATGTTCCACCTTACAGAAACCAAAGACACATGGTGGTCGGGTCTGAGTTGTACTATTGGTGTTTTCAAATGCGAGGCATTCAAACTAGGCTTTATGAAAAATCCTTAATACCCTGGAGGAGTTCGACCAATGCGGTTGCCAGACATCCCTTTTTCACTTCACAAATTTAGATCCCCCTCTATTAGATTTGACCTGATTGTCACTCTCCTGTTGTGCGTGCAAAATCCTACAAAAATGTATTAAAATTCTCCATATGCCTCCTCATCTCCTATTTGGTATAATCCTGCCTTTCTGCTATGTGCCCAACTGTTAAAGAATTCTGAATGGTCTTAAAGGGATACACACTCTGGGAGGACTCTTTGATAACACTGGACTGCACACTTACAGACAGTCTTCTTTCTCCCTGCTCATTCATATTATTTTTATATACAATTTCACTCAGTCTTTAATGCCTGTAGAATCTCTTTTAATACTCCCTTACCGAGTCACCCTTTGGTGCAATAGTTGTCTGTGGGTGTGGGGCTAGTGTTTAATTTGTACATTTGTTCAACAGATTCATTTCACAGACAGCCTTCTGTTGTGACGGCGTGAGAAAGGGAGCTGCACGTTTTTGCACCGACATGGGAAAGGGCGTGGGACAATACTTTTTTTTTTTCTTCCAGGAATGTGGCGCACAAGCTAATTCACCATAAACTCATACATAGGGCCTGTAATACTCATTTTAAACAGTTTCAAATGAAACTCTACCAGAGCCTTACTGTCATTTACTGTATGTTTTGGGAATGCCGTTTGGTCAGTTATTGCCACAGCACTATCCAATACTGTAGCCACTCACATTACAGCATCACCCAGCCTCTTTCTCTTGAATGATGACTCCTCACTGCAGCTCTCTGCCCCTCACCACAGACTTATTTTAGCTGCACTTACTGGAGCAAAGAAGACAATACTTTAAATGATGGTTTATTCCTAACCTACCACTCATGACTACCTGGGTGTCTAATATTTTGTATATTGCTACTCATGAACGATCTTCAGCTGGGCTACAGGGAGCTAAGAATAAAACTATTAAGGCATGGACAAATATCTTTAAACATATGAGGGAGCTGATATGATAATCCAATGTTTTTTTTCATGTATTTTATATATTGTATTGTCTCTTCTATCAGACATAGTGGATACAGCAGTGATACCAATATACTCAATACAAAATTGTTCACAGTTTTTTATTTTTTATTTTAGAATTTTTCACAGCGTGTCACAAAATGTTTGCCTCAAAAGAAAACCAGACCCCCTGCTGAGGACCAAGAGTCCAGAGAAACCAGAGTCGACAGAGGATTACTAACTAAACCCCATACCTGTCCCGTGGAGGTAAAATGTTATAATGTGGGCTTCTCTTTCTGATACGTTTCCAAATAGGCTGCTGCTACTATGGACTGTGACTGCTGTTCTGGATCATGTTCTAAATCTAATAATGTTATAGGCTACTGCAGTTTCCTCAAGCTTACTTGAACTTGATTAAAGCCATAGTCATGTGTCAATCAAATAGCTAGAACGTATCACACCATTAGTAAAGTTAACTGGTGCAAAATTATATTAACAATAAAATGAATTACATTAATAAACATTAAAATGATTTCATATGAACACATTTTAGATAGGAATAGGTTCAAAGTCACGCAGAGCTTGTTATGAATGATTTTAAATAACAAGCATTGCCTGGGGGATGGTGTCAGAAGAAGAAATTTGAACTTTACTGGCTGAGTCAAGTCCTCATCAAAGCACCTGGGCCTTAGATAAAGATCATCTTAGGCTATTTTGTTTTTATATTACTTTCATTGTTTGTTTGTTTTTCCTCATTTGTTTTTTGTCTTTCTCCCTCTATTTTTATTATATTTTTTATGTAATGTCAGTACATTTTTAATTTTGAGATTTTTTATCGTTTCTATAATCTGATAGAGTGTAAACTTGTCCTTTTCACTATCTGCCTTATAGCAGGGCTATTGACAGCAGTAGTTAATGTCAACGTCAGATGTTTGTAGTCACTGGTTGCATCTACAGTTTTAACACATTTCATATAATTGGTTCATGGGTTTAGTAGGCGGAAATTCATTGCTAGACCGCTAGATAAAACCATACATTAACCATTTAGATCCTCATTGTGTCACTGCAGACTGATCACCACAGAAAGTAGAGTCTCGACTTTCCAGTCAACCCCCAGAGGTAAGAGGGATTTATATAATATTTAACCATAGATATTACTTCAAAAACTATTTGAATTTCAATGAAATCCTGCTTTTATACCACTGAATTCCTCACATTGTCCTCACAACTTGAAATTTTCTAGCTAGTCTAAAGCTCTAGCTATACAGTGTTATCCTTCCCCTCAGCTCATTTCAAGATTAACATAAGTGAGCTGATATATGTGAATATTTTCAATATTTCATGGAGACTAGATAACCAAAGAACAGCTAAAGCTAAAACCAGTAGTCTAGCCTTAGGTTTAGCTCTCACTGTAATGGGGGGCGTGACGTGTGCGGTTGGAGGGACCAAACGCAGCACGGGGATTCTTTAAGCACTAAGGCCACTGAGACGGAGAGACCCCGTATATAGGGAAATATAAAGGGTTAACGCAAATGACCTAGTTCCTACTAACTGGAGGGAAATACGGGAACTAGGAAAAAAGGGGCGTAACCAAAAACAACCCGTATAACCGGGCGAATGTTACAAAAGAGCAACACATCACGAGCTTGGAAAACGAGCTAAAAAAAACACTGAATACTCAAAACGTATACAAAACAGTAAAGAAATGAGATACTAATGTGATATGGTAACGAGAAGGCTCGGAGATCTAACGTTCCAAGGCTACTTTCATAGACTCGCAGTCACACGCACACATGTCAACAAAATCTGAAAGGCAAACAGAACAGCAGTTCCGGACATTTACCAGCTCAATGACTAACGCCATCCGAATAGAAAATAAACGCCCTGCCTCTCAAAAAAGGGGAAGGTAAACAAGGGGGGCGAAAGGAACAGAAATCTAACGTTCCATGGCTACTTTCATAAACTCGCAGTCACACACACATATGTCAACAAAAACACCCAAACTCCCTAGAGGAGAAGGGTACCGAAAGGACGAACAGAACTACAGTTCTGAACAAAATCGCCCAGACTCCATATACGGAGACAGGTACCGAAGGAGGAACAGAACAACTGTTCTGGACATATTCCAGCTCAATGACTAATGCAAGCTTAGTAGAAAATACACGCCCTGCCTCTCAATATAATGAAAAGCCCTGACTCACAACAAAGGGGAAACGTAGTCCACGAGAAGGAGACAAAACAGGGAACAAACGTACCGAAGCTAATAACCGGCTCACTGTAACACGCAAATGAGTAGAAGCACAAACGCCTCTTTACACAGTAAGAAAACCAAACAAGGCGAATGGAACAAAGAACTGCTGCTCTATACTTCTTCGAGCTAAGTAACTAAGTAAAAGCATGAACGCCCGATCTCCCAGGAGAGAGAAACATTTTACAGGCGAATAGAGCAGAGAACTGCGGTCCCATACTTCTACGAGCTAAGTGACTAAAGAAGAGCCAGCAATAATAAACGCCCTGCCTCAGTAATGAGACGTTAGAATAGCCGAGTAGCACAAATGGTACAAATAACGAATAAACGCCCTGACTCACAGTATAGATAAAGCCCTGCCGCTCAGTATGATTAAGCCCTACAAGGCTACTTTCATAGGCTCGCAGTCACATGCAAAAAACATAACGGGATAAACGCCCGATCTCCCAGGAGAGAGAAACATTTTACAGGCGAGTAGAACAGTTAACCGCCGTCCCCGTACCTTTACTAGCAAAAAGACTAACGCAAGCCTAGTAGAAAATAAACGCCCTGCCTCTCAATATAGATAGGACTATATAAATATCCCCACAAACAAACCAAGACTCCTCTCGCTTTCACAAAAGAAAGCAGACAGAGAGAGGAGGGAGAGACAGAAAAGGCAACAGGTCTTAGGCAACGAGCAAAAGGAAGGACCAGGAAGCAGAGACTGAAACGAGCATGAAAAAAAGGAATTCAACCTTAAAGCTCAATGCACAAAGGCAAGTCCCGCAAAACTCCAATAAAACAAAAGGGAGAAAAAATGGTCTCCTGAAATACCTAGACCTAACAATACCGGCTAAGGCAAACAGAGGGCAAAATAATACCACACACCAAACAGTGCAAAATGCTAAATAATATCGAAGCCCAGAACGGAGGAAAACGTGGGCTTAAATAACTCCCAGGTAACCACGCACAGGTGAGGATGCTGACAGAAGCTCCGCAGTCAAGACGGGGCGGAGCAAACATCCACTAAAAGGGCAGCGCCCTCGCGTGGCTACCCAGGAAAACGACCGCATGGGAAAAAGGCGTCAAAACCATGACACTGACAAGCTCTTGTCTGGCGTTTTATTTTATAACTTGTAGCTCTGCTGTCTGTCTTGCTATCTTTATCAATTTTATACTCAACTATTAGTCTTTTATCAATAGCCTTTACTAACCAACTTGTGTTGTTTTCACATACAGTATGTCTAAATTTGAAGGTATTGGACATTTGAAACTGTTGATCAATCCTGTCGAACATGAATGAAGAAGGGAACTAAACAGCAACATTAGGCACTGTTGCAGTTTTGACATGAGCAAGATTAGCTTGTTTAGACTAATATGACGTTGAAGGATTTGATGCATTTGAAACATCTCTTGAACATTCTTGTACATTATGTGCAGTAGTCTAACATTCCTAACATTGTGTCAAAGCATTTCTGAATTCTTTCAATCAAGTTTCCAGCCCCAAAGTGATCCAACAAGTGTTTACATGGGATATTGTGGCACATCTAATTACACTACACATCTAATTACACCACAGAAAGAATTTAAAACTTCTTCTCCATGACTCCAGGAACTGCTGCAGTGCCAACTCATAGAACCTCCCAGCTCCACAGCTCCAACTTAGTTAGCCAAAAAAAAAACTTCACCTTCAGCCCCCCATAAATACTTTTCTCCCCAAGGGTTGAGGATAAGTGCCCTGATTGAGTTATGCCGAGGTAAGGTTTGGAAGGAGGGGGGTGGGGGTTCAGACTTTTATGACAAGGACAGGCGTATCTAATAGCTGATAAATGTACTTATTCAATTGATCTAATGTTGTAGGGAACAGGACTAAGCACCATGATATGGTTATCAAAAGATACAGGGTTTTAACATCTTTGTAATGAGGCCAAACAGTAGTACAATCATTACTGTTGTGTAATCTCCAAATCTGGGCAAAATCTTACTTCCTTGTGATAAGACCAGTGGTAACACCCTGTCCTCCACTTGAATCTGGAGCTGCGCCAAAAAGGTAAATTACGGGCAGGCCTAGCAACCATTACCTACATCAACATTAAGACTTTCAATTGATGATTTCAATTGAATGTAACAGATTGGCATTCAAAATTAATATGGAAAAGGAAACCATATGGACGTGTGGTATTCTCTGGCCACGCTAGTCCCTGACCTTATGATTAGCTTTGGTTCTGGAGACAAGACACCAAGACACCATGACCACTTTAAGATTCATATCCATAGATAAGCCAGCACCTCAGCATGACCTAATTGCTACGTTTGTGCCTGTGGAGTGGAGGGGGGAGAGAGTAAGACAGATCCTAGGTCAGGTCAGCAGAGCAGGCCTCTTGATAACCAAGTACTATTGAATGGACTATGAGCAAGTTTGCCATATCAAATTATACTTTCTCTATCGAAGGCCGTAATCTAAAAGCTATATACCCGACAGCGTGCACAACTTTGAGAAATGCAACCAACCCCTGGGCCCCCAACCCCTCTTCATAATTCGCACACTGACAGTGCTTATTTTGTAGATTGACATTCTATATCTGCTGTGTGCTATGCTTGCACGATTGTTTTGGCTTCATCTAACAACAACAAAAATCTAAACATTTATTGCACCAATTTATTGCAGAAATTGTGAAGAGAGCATGCAGATACAGGCGGACTAACTGTCTCATGCAATTTATCAATGCAGGCTGCTTGGAAAATAAAATCTTGTTAGCATCAGAGATTACAAATATTTGAAAGGAGAGTGTTTTCTACTGAGAGTGTTTTCAGACAATGCTTGAATAAAAAATAAAACTTTATGGGGACCTATTGGCCTTTATGTTATGCATTGCTGTAACCTGGAACAGCACAAACACTCTATTCCACAGCAAATAGAGTGTCTTCATCCCACATATGTAAAGTTCATTGGACACTTTCCATGGAAATCTAACACTAGTTTAGTCCTTTCTTCAGGCAAGAAAGGCAAAATATACGTACATCTGACTTTTCCACTCCTGTCATTTGAAAAACTGGCAATTGTCAAAAGAATCATTTGGAATGAATCATACCTTTCAAATACAAGAAAGAACGAGAGAACCTTGTGGGGAAAAAAGACAAGGTGTCCTTTTCAGTGCTCCCGATAAAACCTTTTAAATGCAAATCAATATTAAACCTCATGGTCAATTTTTCAAACAATAAAGGGCATGCACTTTGCAAAGATTATCCAAATACAAACACAAAAGTAAATATTTTTCATCACTGTTCCTTGGGCCACTATGACAGCAAATCTGAAAACAATATGAAGCTGCTCAACACACACTGTAACATCATCTGAACACCATGTTACTGTTGCTAAGATGGCATAGCCACACAGAAAAAAAACGGGCCGACATGAGGTGAAAGTCAAGGGTCGCCTTGAAGCTCAAATTGTTTGGGAGAAACTGATGGGATGTATGAATGAAGGGAAAAGAATGAAAATCTTACATTCAGTTTGTGCATCTTACCCGTCTTTCTTAAACACATTTTTTTTTTTACAGAATTTACCAGAGATTGCTCCCATTTACCCAGAAAGTGGTACAAAACTCTGGAAATATTGAAAAAGTATTCACTAATTTTACCCTGTAACCATGGATCAAATGTAATTTTTGAACAGTTTTAAGAAGTTTTTGTACATTTGCGGTATATATTAATGTGTTTTTTTTTCTTACATACAGTACCAGTCAAAAGTTTGGACACACCTACTCATAGAAGGTTTTTTTCCGTTGTTTTTACTGTTTTCCACATTTTGGAATAGTAAAGACATCAAAACTATGAGATAACACAAATTAAATTATGCAAAAACCAAAAAAGGGTTAAACAAATTTTAAAAAGTCTTATATTTTAGATTCTTCAAAGTAGCCACCCTTTGCCTTGATAACGGCTTTGCACATTCTTGCCATTCTCTCAAACAACTTCTGTGGTAAACAGGTATTCCACAGGTAAAAAGGTGATGCCATGATGACTGTATAAAAGGATATCAAAAGACTTGATCAATAACTTGAAAGGTTTCTTCTCCTGACTTATTTTTCCATAGAGTTCAATAGGAAAATGTGTCAGGAGAAACAACCCTTCAAGTGATCCATCCATATCTACTGCATATCTGGCAGCAGAGTGATGGTTTAAGGCTTGTTTGATACGTCAGACCCTTGATGACTTAGAGCCAATTAGCCAACCATGTGTTCCACACTGTTCCAGTGTAATTTAAAGCTAAATCTAGTCCCACCCCCCAACTCCCATAGAGATCCATTCAAATGCAGAGGTTATAGTATCGCTTCTAAGAGTACCTGGAAATAAGATATCAGGAGTCTTTTGATATCCTTTTATACAGTCATGATGGCATCACCTTTTTACCTGTGGAATACCTGTTTACCACAGAAGTTGTTTGAGAGAATGGCAAGAATGTGCAAAGCCGTTATCAAGGCAAAGGGTGGCTACTTTGAAGAATCTAAAATATAAGACTTTTTTTATTTGTTTAACCCTTTTTTGGTTTTTGAATAATTTAATTTGTGTTATCTCATAGTTTTGATGTCTTTACTATTCCAAAATGTGGAAAACAGTAAAAATAACGGAAAAAAAAACCTTCTATGAGTAGGTGTGTCCAAACCTTTGACTGGTACTGTATATTTTGGGAAGCTGGGAAGAAGGCTTAAAACGAAATTTTTTGGATTTTGACCAAACATGTGTTCCATTTTTATCCTTCTGGTCTGCATTTTATATGCATGTTATAATTTAATGGCTTGTGCAGTTCGGAGAGACCACTAAATGGATTGTTCAGTTTTGCTGTCCTCACGTGATCAGGTGCTGCTCTGCCCCTTCCTTGATTTAGGACAAGAGGCACTTGTAAAGTGAAATTGTGAGAAGTTCATTTAACCTGAAAAGGCACAAGACTTCTGACTAACCTGCAAGATTTGGTAATGCTCCATCTGAATTGTGTCTTGCATTTAATTTGTATGCATGGGCACCACAAAAAATTCCCTCTAGTACCGCCCAGAAAAGGTTATATTTGATTTCAAACAACTTAACTCCTGTGTCAGCTTTACGTGCTGTAACTGGCAGGTGTTAAAACCATTTTAATCATTGAGTCATGGCAGAAAGATTTTCATCAAGTCATTGACTCAGATCCAGAACTCTTAAGCAGTGGGAGTGTTCTCTCCCCTGGGTTAGTCTTGACATTTGCTGCAGCATGGAACCCTTCACCGTGATTGACAGCTTCACTGATCTGAAAAACCAGGAATCGAGCAGACACAATCACTTCACCTCTCGTTTAGTGAGGTTTTTCAGCTCCTGGGTGAGGTCGTCTTATCATTTCAGCAGGTTCAGGAAGCCTGAAAACATACAGCTTCGAGGATTGTGTCTGTGTCCTGAGATTTTAAATAATAGTAGAAATATTGTACCCTTAAATTCATGTTAATTTGCTAGTTTGCATGTGTTGGTGGAAGAAACATCAATGAACAAGGTTATAGTGATTTGTAAAACCATGCTTGAAATGATGCCATTTTAAATATGACTAAAATATTTCTATTACTACTCTGCACTGCCAATGCTTAAAAAAAATAATATGTATATTTTTGTTATTTTGGCTCTGTACTCCAACACTTTGGAATAAAACAATGAATATGAGGTTGAAGTGCAGCCTGTCATCTTTAATTTGAGGGTACTTAGGGGTTATCTATGTAGGAATTACAGCCCTTTTTACATAGTAGAAACATAGTCCCCTCAATTTTATGGAGCAATTCATTGGACAAATTAACATAATCTGAAATAAAGTCATCATATTTAGTACCTGTTACAAATCCTTTGCATTTGATGACTGCCTGAAGTCTGCAACCCAAAGACATCACCAGACACTGGGTATCTTCCCTGGTGATATTCTCTCAGGGCTATACTGCAGTTCCTGTTTGTTTCTGGTGTGGTTTGCCTTAGATTTTGTCTTCAACAAGTAAAAAGCACATTCATTTTGACTCAGGACGGGTGATTGACTTGTCCAGTGACTGACATTCTACTTTCTGGCCCTGAAAAACTCTGTCACATCATAAATTAAGACAAGTGAGCCAGTTCCAATGGCAGCCATACATGCCCAAGCCATAACATGACGTCCACATTTCACAGATGATTTGGATCATGAGTAGTTTCTTTCTTTCTCCACACTTTCATGTTTCCATCACTTTCGTACAGGTTAGTATTTGTCTCATCTTTCCATAAGACTTTGTTCCAGAAATACAGTTTTTTAATGTACTTTTTAGCAAACTGTAACCTTGCCCGACAATTATTCCCTGCACCTGTTTTGCGTTTCCTGCCGGCTATAAATAGCCCAGGACTTTCGCATTTCCGACACTTCGATATTGTCTTTGCTATGTTGACAACGAAGTCAGTAAGGTATAGGAAATTCAGTCGCTGCATTTCTGGTTCGTACGAATAGGAAACAGCAAGTCCGGTTAACGAAATTAGGATTAGATTGGTTTTCTCTTTTCTTTCCAATCGTTTTTGTTATCTTTATTCTTTTTACCTGTTACCCTTTGTTTTCAAGCTCTTTTGCCTATAGAGCTTTGGATAACAGGTTTTCTTTTCTGTTCCTTGCTTTCACTCGTTTTTGTTGAGTTTTTGCTTTGTTTCTCTAACCTCCAGTTATGCCTAATGATTTAGTGCGTGAGGTTCTTTTGTTATTGATTCTCGCTGTTTCTCGAGATACGCCTCCGTTTTTGAGGTTGCTTTGATTTGACTTGTGCTAGGGAAGTTTTGCTCCCGTTCTTTTGTTTATCTCCTCCCTGGTGCGGATACTTCCGCTTTTTGTGGAATAAATAAATAAATAAAAATAAAGATTTCTGCACCTTAAAAAATTGTATAGAATAGGTTAGAGTAATTAAGTATACAATGATAATTTAGTATAGAGATCGGTAGGGTAGTTAGGTAGGTTAGAGTATCGAAAAAGACTATGATGAAAGACAGACTTAAACTTAAATGTTTTGTTCAAGTGATCAAGAGGTTTTGTGCTGATTATCTGTCTTCTGTGTCACAAAGCAAATTGTCCAATTACTTTTGCTCCCCTAAAATGGGGTTACTATGTATAAAAAGGGCTGTAATTCCTACATGGATCACCCGATATGGATGTAAACACCATCAAAATAAAGTGGACAGTCTGCACTTTAACCTCATATTTATTGTTTTATTTCAAATCCAATGTGCTGGAGTACAGAGCCAAAAAAACAAAAATGGTGTCACTGTCCCAATACTTTTGCATTTAACTGTACCAATTTCATACTGTATGTACTTTTTTATATTTCTGAAATCATGTGACCCACTAGGGGTGGCACGGCAATGCAGTGGATAGCACTGTTGCCTCACAGTAAGAAGGTATGAGTAGGTAAGAGTATATGGTAACTCCATAGAACAGTCCTGCAAATTTTGATTTTGCACAAAATGCTTTGCACAGATGTGGAATGTGGCAGAGCGAATGTGCTACATGATTAGATACAGGAAAGCAGCCATTCCTGATCCAACCGCTCGTTCAAATTGAATATGTAAAGCAGGATCTTGATTGGCCAGTCCAAAGTAACACCTCAAGTGCAATGCAATTTGCAATGAAAAGGCGTAGGTACTGTTTGTGCCCAGGTTCCACAGGGCAAGCGAATGGAAGTGGCACTTCAATCCTTTCTTACTGAGTAAAAATGCAGCAGTGAGTCATCACCACCTCACTGCAGTGAGTCTCCAAGGCAGCTGAGAGTCAAGCAAGTATTTATCCTTTACAAGCGCCTGTCACGCCTAATCCCCTGACGTCATGTCGACAGGCACCACGGATGATACAAATTTGTCTGTGAGAGAATAGCTGGGAAGTCCACTGCTCATTTGAGGACAGGAGCTATTGAGGGACAGTAACTTTCTCACATTGTTTGCCATCATAGAAATGGCACTCCTCCTCATCTCTCATTCACTCACGCACGAATCAGTGAGATGCTTATGAAAGGAAAGATGCCGGCAAAAATGTTAATAACAAAAACACAGCTATGTATTCATGGTTTTTAGATGTGCAGCATTGGCAGTCTTGGATAAAGGTGTATCGGAGGGAATGTCCTATTAAATGCAGTGGCCAAATGTATGAAAGCTGAGCAGTCAGATTTTATAGGATTTCTTACTGCTAAATCTATAACGGCAGCTCCACATAATAAGGATTGTTTTATTTTTTTTTATTTTGAACCCATTCAGGATCGCATCTTGGATAGCACTTTGGAATTGGAATTCCAATATGGTTTTCTGGCGCAGGTGGCAGCGTGCTCTCTTTCCCAGACAGGGCGACATTCTGTCTCGTCATGTGCTTTGCACCAATTTAATTCAATCTGTTACTCTCTCCTGCCTCAAAAGCAGCTGATGATATTTTGTTAGCCCTTCTGTTTTGCAGTTGTTTCAAGGTCAGTGCCTTAATGTCCATTGACCAGCTCTGTATACCATACATAAATTTGGTCCTCCATTGATGTCACGGACACACTTGTCTTTGGCACTATTTGGTTGTAGTCACTATAATTGTATTGAAGTTGAAGGCAATTTCTATTTTAAGAGTTTTCTCAGCTGCACCTGGGAGAAAATTTGGCGTGTCCCATGTTTGGCACATGCACAGAACAGTTTTGCATTTTTTGTAAAGATCCATTTGCTCATTTGAAAGGTAATGAGCAATTAATACCTTTTTTTGTGTGCACATTTTTATATAGGTTGACCGAAAGGTAATAGATGAAACCTGAGCAGATGATTTATAGTGTGAGTGGCTACTACCTTTTCGTGAAACTTTAGGTACTTTAAATTAGAATTTATTTTTAGTCATTCAAAATCCATTTGCCAATTCACTCCCATTAATTTTCAACAATTTCTCATAATTGAAGTTGGCAGCATTTTGGCAGTTTCTCCTCAACCGTCCATCATTCTAGTAAACAGGCATAATGGTCTCCAGTTGTTTCCTAGCAACATCTGCTGTTTGTACAGACAATGCTGGCTGGACTCACAAATGAGCCAGTCAAGATCAATAACCACGGTGCAATAAAAAGCAGTTGAAAGGCACTGTCATGACATAGATCATGCCATGGCATTCCAACTTGCCAAATCCTTTCTTTGTGGCCTTTTGTGCAAGTTCGTACTGTTCAATTAAACAATCCATTTCTTTCTGGAATAAGAATATTCTGTTTCTGAACAGTTCCCTGAAGAAGCTCACGGGTGTGATGTAGATACAAATGGAATTATTAATCCAACTGTATTCTCAGATCTGTTACCAAACTCTCACAAAAGCAGGGAGAGTGTGAGGAAGATCACACACCTAAACCACTTAATATTGTCGACAGGCACCACAGATGATAAAGATTTGTCTCTCAGAGAATAGCTGGGATGTCCACTGCCAGTTTGAGGACAGGAGCTATTGAGGGATAATACCTTTTTCACATTGTTTGCCATCATAGAAATAGCACTCCAATCACCACATTGTGCCATATGGGAGACTTGCATTCATGTTATCTGTGTGGACCAAGAATCAAAGAGTACCGGGACAGTACACACGATATCATTGTTTTGTTTCATTCCGTCCTGTGGACAACATGTCGATGGAGGTGAATCCCTAAATCTCACTTGAACACGTGGCGTGGGGCTAAAAACCCAAAGGGAATTAAAGATTGGACAGTTTTACACCTGCAGGACTCCCCTTCACTTCATGCCTTTTAAAAAGGGGGGTTTTATTCACAAAAATATGTGATATTCAATATCCTGTCTGTCTCCTTATCTCGCCCTCACTAAAAAGTTGAAAAGGGTACTTCATCTTTATTCCTTGCTCCCTCCTTTTCTTCCTCTATCTCCATCTTCATTCTGCTTTTGTTGGCTGATAGAAAGAAAAGACAGTAAAACCCGAAATAAACCTAAAATAATTCACAATGTGGTCCATGTGGCTTTTGTTGTCAATATGATAGATGGGCTTTATTATTTCTGTGGTCCTCTTCCCACTCCCTTTCCCCCAAAGGAAATCAGTCTTCAGTCTTCCAGGGATAGCCAGGTCAGTCTGTTAAAGCATATCTCTGAATATATGCATTGTGTACAGTGATAAGCAGGGCATGATGGGAATTTAATGTTGGCCTTGGTGATCTCCTACAGAAATACTGTCTGGTCTTTCAAGAAAAGAAAGAACAGCTGGCTAGGGCTACACATGGATATACCCGGTACAACAGATATCAATAACTGATGGGTAGCATTCACAACACATTTTATGTTTCATGATATATGTTTACAAAATGATTGGTATCCTGGATAAAGATAAGTAAAAAAGGCTATCTAAAATAACACAGGAAATGAGCTATGTATGCTCAAAAATGGCCATCATGTGATATGAGAAACATATATTCTCAGATTTTAACTTTTTTTATCTAAAACATATTTTCATACATAGTTGAAGTATGATGCCATGTAATGAAGCAAATTTCTTTAACATAACAGGTGTTTATGTATTTAAATGCAGATTACATACAGGACATACATTTTCTATCATGTATTTTTTCTACGAACCTAACTGGTGACACAGCATCTTGATTGTCTAAGTAGGTGAGGGCATCAGTCTCCTAAACCTGTGGTTATACATAAAAAGATCTGATCATCCACACAGATCAGTATAGCATAAGTTTTACTAATTAAGCACTATACATAACTTATTTAGTAGCTATTTCGCCCAACTAGCTTGTCAAAATGTACCCACTACCTTTTTAGGATGTCATTTCCAGCATTCTTTGTCAGTGTTTTATTGATTTACACATTTTATGCCCCTGAATAAGAGGTGTAAAATCCAGGTTCAGAAAGCAGAAGTCCAATTATTTGGCGCCAGTCACATAATTAGCACAATTCTTCAGCCAGGAAGTAGAACTAATTAGTGAAATCAGCTGGTTGAGTTAATGGGTGAAAGAAACACACAGCAGGACTTTTACTTTCTGACCCCTGGATTTCCACCTCTGCCCTGAATAAAAAGGGTCAGAGAATACAGCAGAGTTCAGATGTGATGAATATGAATTTTCATAGCTGGCGGCCCATGGAGAAACCACATTTCCGTCAGACAGACGGTTCTCAGCAGGCCTGAGGCTCGAGTCACGGGTTGAATTGGGCAAATCCTGTGCCTGAATCCGGACCAGGTTTTTCTTGAATCCAGCACTACCCAAACAGTACACCAGACAGAACGAGGTAAAAAAGAAATTTTATTTACTATAATTAATTTAAAACAATGAGTCAAAGTATAACCTGGCTGACAGAGGCCACCCCCCAACCCCACCCCCGACCCCACCCACAGGTAAGCGTGCCCACACACCACACACAGCACACTGCTCGTAATAATTATTCAGGCTATTGCCGATGGGCACCCACACATACGTGATCACGCCCTCAATAGCCCAGCTCGGGGGCTGCCGGCCTCCAGGCCCCACAATACTCATGAAAGCCCACACACAAACAAACACGGCAGCATACACTCATACAATAACAAAACTCGCTAACATCCCACACCACAAATAAATAACATGACACACAAAAGAATACATGTTGTGGAGTCCTACCCATGGCGCCACTCCAAAAATAACCACACACACAAACAGCTTTTGCCATCCTTGGTGGTCACCAACAAGGATTCCAACTGTCCACCACTTGGGCGAATCCCGGGACCCAGGCCTTCACTGCGCCCCATCACCCTCGTCACTCTCGCCGGGCTGGATGCGGGACACCGACTCTGACAGAGGAGAAAGGACACACCCGCTGCCACTCAGTTCCCCGCTCGCTCCGGTCTGAGACCCACACACACACCCCGCTGCCCCCAATAGGGCGAACATACGTTCCTTACGGTCTGGGGGAAGTCAGTTCATCGCCGTATCTCCCGGCACAGTGGCTCCGTCGCACTCATCAGCTCTGCAGTTCGCCGTCGTTGCTGTCCGCCAGTTCCGGGTCTAACGCTGCTGTTGTGGTTCTTGTTTTCACAGGCGCCTCAGGTTGTTTTCAGCTGCCCGCCTCGTCCAGGTAAGTTCTCGCCGTACATAGACACAGCACATTTGCATTCATACAAAGAAACATAATAAAACTAATAACGAAAAAAAAAAAGGAACACCGCCTCATGTAAGCAGCCAGAGACCCACACGCGCTCTCTCTCTCTCTCTCGCCTTCCGTCAGTCCTTCCCCTTTACCCCAGTTGTGCTTCATTATATTCCCTCAGGGAACCCAGCCCCAGTGTTCCCTTCCAATCACTCAATCCCAATGAGTACCTTACACTCATTCAAATACTCTCTCTTCCAATCCTCCAATCATTCAATCATTCAATCTGGCCTCGTAATTATCCCATCTTCTACTACGACAGCCACCACCATTCCCTCCTCACTGAGTGGACCGCAAACATGCTACACTCGCACAAGCTTTAGCAACTTCACTCCCTTCAACAGCACTGCTGAGTTATTAAAAGGCCAAAATTTAAACACTTGCAACATAAACCCTGAATACTCTTCTCCGTCTGCTTCTTTCTGAGGGTTAACGATGATACCCATTCCTACATCCTGGGTTTTCAACAGGGGTCACAATCTCATCTACCCCCTACACCAACCCCAAAACTGATTGAAAACCCCTGTCCTACATGTATGTGAAGCTTTAACACTATCCCTCCTCTTCTACTGTAGTAAGTGTTAAATTGTCTGGAGAAGAGCCATGGGGACTCCAGTGACACTATGCTGACCACCAGGCCCTCAGCCCCCGTAAAATGTTGTCCTGCAGTTCAAAGAATGCCCACATCTAATTAAAACATCTTGACTATCAGACCCTAACGACGAGAAAGCAGGTTTGCCCTCCCTGCGGCTAATGCTGCTAACACATCTGTCACTGCATTAATGTAACCTGTGATTAGGCAAAAATAAATCATGCACTTAAAATTATTCATAAAGGGTGAGGTTGTGAGGGGAATTTTGAACAGCAATTATGACAGGCTGGGTTCATCCTTTGTATGAGATTTTATTACAGTCACTTAGTAGACATTCTTGTCCAGTACCAGCAAGGTTTTAAACTTGAGGTGAGCCAATATACTCTAGGTAGCCAGTGGAGGGAGGTGAGAAGGAGAGTGACATGGCTGAACCTAGGTAGATTGTAAACTAGGCAAGCAGCAATAGTCTGGATAAATTGCAGAGGTCTGATGATGGAGGCAGAAAGACCAGCAAAGAAGGAGTTGCTGTAGTCCAGATGTAAATGTGTAGTTAGTATTTGTAGTTGACTGAAATAGTTAAAGTTGTACATTAAGACGCTGATACGATTCGTTCTAAGGTATCATTGCAAATATTGCTAAACGTGGATGATAGATGTGATGATGGAAATTATATCAGAAAGAGTGATCAGAAAATTGTCAGAAACACTACAGAATTGCCAGAACTTTCACTCCTTACAGATCAGAGGAGATAGTCTGGATTTTTGTCACACAATGGATGGGCTTAAATTGGGTTAATGCTGTACTGCCTATTGCCAGATACATATGCCTGTCCTATGATTTACATTGGCCCTTCTGTAGAGCTATCAAATAGCATACGCACGTATGAAATGGAACATCTTCTATTCAGAGTCAACCAGACAGTGGAGTGTACCAGGGATTAGAAACGGTTAAGGAAACAGGATGAAAAATAAGAATTGACTAAATTGTGCACAGAACGGAATCAGAAATGGAAATTAAATCCTATTATGAGTGATCAGGAGTGCAAATGGTCATTTAAAACTAGGCTTACCTGATAGTCATATCTTTTTATTCCAACAAATGTTCACATAATTTATACTATTTCCAGCAAACATTTTGCCAATAATTTCACAAAAGCACCTTTCACCTGGAGCCTACCAGAATTTGCATTTCAGTAGTCATCTGCCCACCATCCTCCTGTCAGTGCCAAACTGTAAGCAGCAACATTGCATGAGATATGCCCTTCGATACTTCGAAATCACCATGCACATGAAGTGTGAAAATATATTTACATTTTATTATTACATTATTAATATTGTAGCTACCAAACTGTAATAATTTAAATGGTTCTCAGCTGACCCAATCATCTGCACACTGGCAGTGGGAACAACATTTGCACAAACAACATCTCAAGCCCCAATCAGCACATATTTATGCCACTGCTGAGAATTATATGTCATAGCAAATCTAACTAGATAGCTCATAATTAATTAAAACATTTGGTTACAAACCAAGTGAACTTGGCTCAAATGTGTAGTCACAGAATTGAACAGTCTGACAAAGCCTGCTTGGCAAACAGTTGATTTACCTTTTGGTACCAGTGCAGAAGGTAGCATGAGCTACTGTACACCGCCAATCAGCTTTTTACAGAAATGGTGCTGAAGAGGGATATACAGGATGCTGAATGTACAGCATCTCAAATCTCATTGTGGCATTGTAACAAAAAATAATCACCACAGTTCACAGCATCACAGTTCTTCCCTTTGAAAACTAACATATTTCCGTCTGGTAAAATGTGTCTTGACATCACCAGTTGTTCCTAAGGCAAAAAGTAAACTCTTTGGCCAGGAGAGCTTAGTCACAGACATTCACAGAAGTGCGGATGCGAAATGGAACAGGAGCTACTAAGTTATTTTGCCGTGAGTGAGTGCATTTGCCCTTATGCGTTTGCTCCTGCGGCCAACTGCAAAAGTCAAGTGTTTAAGAATGGGGGATTTGCTTGAACAAAGACTATGTGAGGATTACGCTAATTTGTTGTGTGAAAGTAAAGAAAGATGTTTCTTCTTAATTGGAGCAGATTATCGACACCAGGCATAATCCACACTGCAAGTTGCTTCAGTCTGGCTAAAGTGTTCATTAGTTTGCACGTGAAACATGCAAAGTACTGTTCTTTCTTCTTATTCTTCTCTTTCTTCCCATTTTTTGTACGAAATGCATCTAGTCCTGCAGTTTATATACTACCCATACAAAATGCCTACAATATTATTCTACCAGGGTTTTCCCCAAAGAATGTAAAGGAGGCGCTGTGCCAATCTGTTCCCTCACTTGCGCCACTGTATAACCATGGGCCCCATCTTACACCCGGCGCTAAGCGGTGGTTACCCAAACCCAAACTAAAAAGTGTCTTTGCTAGTTTCAGACCAACGCAGTCACCCACTCATGTTGTTTAAATAATAAGTGAACTTGCGCCCATAGCAACTGAACTGGGCAGGTTGGTCTTACGATGAGGTGTGGCCAGGATCATTTTTGGCGTATCTTGAGCCAGCAGAAAGCGCTTGCGCTAAAACCACCACAAACCTGGTCTAAAGTCATGTCGCAGTTGTTTACATGTTATTTTAACGGCGCATATAAGTGCATCTACATAGGCGCGTGCACAATGCACATACACCCTCCTGTCTGTTACACACAGGGGTGTGCACAAGCATGCATAAAAACATCATCGTGAAATATTATTATTGTGTAGGCTAGATCAAAAAATGCATAATAATAAAAGGGTCCATCGGTCAAAGACCACATACCTGTCCCTCAGCGAAGGGGAATGCCACCTTAAATTGTTTCATCCCACCAGATTTTAACAAACTTCTATAATCTCATGGCAGCTGATCTGGAGACTAATTCCTGCTGTCCCTATAAGCACTCCCAATTGCTGTGAAATTAACGGCGAGTTCCAGCATCTCCTAAATTTAATCCCAATCTGCCATAAATTCAGCCATACCTCAAGCCTAGTCCGACATGCCAATGAATACATTCAAGGCCCCATCACACCTGTCAGCCAAAAACAGGTAAAACAGGAGTTTGTGGCAAACTTTTGGTTTCCTGGGGCTCTGCCCCAGCAGAGAATGCTGTTATATATGCTACATATTAGGCTACTTTAGTTTTGTCAAGCGAGCCATTCAAAAACATTTTATAATGAAAGGAGCCTTTCAAAAGCCCAATTTTATATCTTGTCTCCATTAGTCTACTGCTCAATCTGCTTTAGCTAGCACAGTAACTGTCAGGACCAGGTTTAGCCTAACTAACAATGGTTAAAGCAGTGGCGTACTGTCGGCTGTAAAATAGGCCTTCTGTAACCTTACCTTTATACGGATATTACTCTCAACCTGTTTCCATTTATAGTTCTTAATTATCAATCAAGCAATTAACTAAATAACAAATATCAATGAATAGAGCAAGTTTTCTGTGCTAGCATTTTTCTTTGTGTCATAAAATGTGTCGCACTTATTATGTATGTATTGATAGCTGGTGCACTGGAAAAAGTGGGGTATACAGCATTAGACTTGTTTCCGTTTATGTTGCTTGAATAGCCTAACAATCAAACAATGAATTTGCTGAATAATCAAGACCAATATGTAGCCTATAATGATTAAGAAATGATAATGACAAAGATAACTAACTTGAGATTGTTTAACAAGGATCAGGCAATAATCTGAATTTATTAAAGAATGTAATTAATTAGAAGGCATAAATTTAAAGAGGACAGCAGCTTACCGTCGAACCGTTGAGCACAACGGATAATTCAGGCTAGAAAAACAAATTTACGAAAATCTATGAAACATTGAACATTTAAACATGGAGCATTTAAAAGACAGAATTAACATGATTAACACTTCACATGATAGCACGTCATCATAAATGTGGCTGTAGAAAAATTTAACACAAGTTTATGATGCACAGAACAATAATGCTATCTCAAAGTAAATTGGTAGCCTAATAATTTACTTATTGGGTCTTGGTTATTAAGCAAATCAATTGTTTGATTGACAATCAGGCAAAGTAGATGGAAACAGATTGAGAGTGATAATCCATTAAAGGTAAGATTACAGAAGGCCTATCTTACAGCCGACGGGAAGCCACTGGGTTAAAGAGATCGTGGTTCATAGATCTGTACTTATTGGGGCCTCCACAGCCAAAATAAGAAAAGGCGATTAATTGCATTGAAAATATTAACATGTTAATCATTAGAAATCATAAATCATGAGTTAACGTGTTAATCTTGACAGCCCTATTTTTTAGTTAAAACTTGGACCCTTAGGAATAATATTAGCTCAATACAATTCCATACAAAATTTGCTACTTTAAAGAATAACAATTAAATGGATTTAATTTCATATGGACACTGCGGGGCCTGATATGATACTTTTAAGTGTTGCATTAATTAAGGGGTCTGTGAATTTTGAATTTTAAACTGAGTTTATTTGTTCTTAAGTTACATATTATCATATAGTCATGTAAGCCATTCTAGGTCATGTTTACACTTCAGACAGACTTCAACAAATGAAAAAAAGAGAAATTCACTCCCATGGATCAAAGCAAAAAAATATAATTAAGCTTACCACAGAATCCATGAGCTTCATCTCAGCAAACGGCTAACTTTTAAATTCCACGAATATGTTTAATGATGTGAATCCTAATAGCCATAGGCTATAAAACATAACGGCTCTTTTCAGAATTTAAAATTCCATTCCATTTTGCAAATAATTGAGTTTTTGTGCATGACACAACTGTTTTATCCTGGTGATCAGGGATTGGTCCTTTTTCATGGTGCTCTCTCCTTGAAAGGCTTGTTGGGTTATCTCTTCTTCACAAACACAGTTTAGATTAATTTTGCTCTTTGCTTACCAAACTATGTTAATTAAGAATTCATTTCATTTCAAGATGACGTTAAGGACAAATCACACGTGCTACTGTGCTGATTGGCTCAGAATGAACAGGAAGCCTCTCATAGATTGAAAGGTGTTGATTCACCACAGGCTTGAGCAACAGGTCATATCACCTCACCATCTGCAACTGATCCCCTGTCTGGTCTATTAGTGTTTCTATATATCTATCACACTAAATCAAAGTGAATAATCAATTAATCAAATCATTAGCAGACACACTTGATATCCAATATGTACGCATGCATGCAGAAATAGAGTGAGAATGTTTATTTTGTTCAGTTACATAAAGCCATACAGCCTGCCCTCGCCTTGACTCTCCAGGTCATTGCTGAAAAATATGAATTCTGAATTAACCTACCTGGGTCAACAAGGCCAAATAAATTAGGATTGTAATCAAATCTGGCACATCAATCTTTCTTTCACTCTTGTCTAAACCATTGCATCTATGCAGCTTGTAAACAGCACAAGAAGAATGGACTGATGTGCTTACAAAATGTCACTCAATCGATAGTTCCACCTCATTTTGAGTGTGAAACTTTGACAAGAGTATTGCTGTTTATTGCAGTGAGCTGGCATCACAGACTGTGTGCCTTTTTATGTAATCATGGTGCTTGTAATTGAAAGTGTATCCAGTGCAGTTTGACGTCAACCTTTTTAAATAGACGAATCAACTTCAATGCAGTTTTCATTATAGTGCCTATTGTTGTACAGTATGAAAGAATAATCTATGGGGCCATGATGTACAATAATGCATTTCATATTAATATTTTAATTTTAGTGTGCTTTTTCTCACAATTTTTGATTTCTTTGTTATCTAGGCGAGGAGGGTGACAATGCAGTCCATGCGAGAGACCTTTCTAGATCATAACTGATCTCTCACACTGAGGAGATTAGAGCATTGCCTCTATTAAATGGGAAATTGATGTGTTGGAATATGACATGTGGCTCGCACATTTCCATATCAGACAGGGTGTCTGGGAATTTCAATCACACAAATCCTATCAAACTTTCAAAGTCAATCCTCTTCAAGTAGCTCCGGGAGAGGAAGTCAAGCCAATGTTAGTAATATTAAATAGGCCCCCTATGCATTTCAAACAACTACACATATGACACAGCCGCATTATGCCTCTCCGAACCTCTTAGTTTGAGGCAGGTAGGGATGGGCAATGAAAAGGCAGGACTCAAACAGACCTGCCCATCCCTTAACATAACCAAGGCCTAGTTATAATAATGATGTACTATTATTTCAGATTCAGAAGTCAACTACGAAAGTCGATGAGAACCCATTTAAAATAGTTTTTTACAGTAGTCTAAATTAAATACTGTACATTTCCCCCTTTCAAATCAGTATTTTCTCTTCCAAACTGTGGTGATAAGTATAGTTTCATGTTATGTAAAAAAATTTTTTTTATAACATTTCATGTTATGTAAAAAAATTTTGGTACAGTGATGGTTGAAGCCGTCATAACACTGCACATTCCTAAAGAAAAAGCACCTTTCCAATGGTTTTGATGCTGTAATATGTTTCAGGAACCATTTTGTCTATTTGTACTGCTACCATGTATGAAGTTTATACTCAAAGCTTGTTGGATGCTCAGTCAGAATTCAGTTTAAGAGGGCAGTTTAAGGACGTATGCAATTCAAACCAGAATTAAGTTGTTTTGGATTCAGTCAAACAAACATTAAAGCCAAATGAAAAATCCAAGAAACAGGGAAAGGTTTAGGGCTTGAAATTTGTATATCATCAGACTGAATTCATGTTAAACCCTGAGCAATAAATTATTTCAAATATGTAGTCCTTTCCCAGTGATGTCTTTAATGACTAATCATTTGAATCCAGAGCTCCAAGAGGTCCAAGCTGTAGTTCAGCATAACAAAAGGAATTTCATTGGGATCGTTTGTCAAGATAGTATGAATACTGAAAAATCAGCCTTGGATTACAGTGTTACCAAAATAGGAATCGGGCACTCCTCTTAGCCTGCATTAAACTCTATACCCCCATTATCCTCATCCTCAATCCCACACGCAGACGCTGTCCAATTACATCTGAGGAGAGAACATTTCCTCCATAACCAAAGGTCCTCAAGCTTGGAAATAAGGCAATCACTGAGGGCTGATATAGAATAGAATAGAATAATTTTTATTTTGCCGCTAGGGAACTTCAGTTGTAGCCCCAGCAACAACAAAAGACATAGACAGTGGGGCAGACCCACAACACACAAACATATCAAACAAAGACATTCAATATAATCATTGCATTAATCACACTAATAAAACTAATTAAGTGAATTCAAGTGGAATAAAAGTAGAAGTGGAATACAGCCATGATTAAATATAGCCTCCGCTGTCGCGAGATGTCCAGTGTCATTATTAAGCAGTCCAACACACAAACTCTGCCTCCACGGCTTTCCTCCATACACACAGTGTTGCGGTCTCTGTACACTTTCGAAACGGAGCACCAAACTGTGTCAGCCTTCCCAGTCGTCGCTTCACTCCTCCCCCGCATTATCTTCTCCTTTCTCTTCCCTGGTGGCCTTTTGAAGATTGCCTGCAGTCATAGATCAGTCCTGAGCCTATGGTCCCGAGTCCTGACATCTTCAACTCCGGTGAAGAACGATGATAAACTTTGTTGCTGCAGATCCGATGGACATTCCCAAGCATAAGCAAAATTATTCTGAATATACAATTTGTCAATATTATCAAAACGAGCAGCATGAGTGCCCTGAACAATCTCCAGCCCGCTTCCCCATCCCACAATAGACACACAGCGCATGAAAAAAGACAAAAGCCAGACACAACAAAATACATTCAAATGAACAAACACGAACACGAGACACAGCTGGACTACATGTCGCCATTACAGCGCCACGTGACGTCACAGGACATGAAGATGTCTCTTGCAATCTAAGAGCATAATCTGCTTTCATGCAGACATGCATACATGTACAAACAAAAACATATTTTGCATAGTTTCGTAGAAACATCATAGAAACCTCTCATGTAGACCTTACTATTGGAACTTATAACATCAAGCTAACCAGCTAGCCACAAGTTGGGTTTCACTTTTGTCATGGTGACATACTTAGCATAGCCCAGGCATAAACATACACAAATACAGAATCTTTTATGAAAATAGTTTATCCATGATATCATATTGTAAAACATTGTATTGACAGACAGGCATCGCAAGATGGTGCAGGGACCCTCCCAGCTTTGGCGACTGCCCTTTTAGTTGACGGGGATTAAACCCTCACACCTCGTCTCCGGGTTTGTACAGGTGACTGTGGCAGCGTGTGTCATAATTTTGCTTCTGCCTGTTTTGCTAAGTGCTCCCGAGCTAGCTGGTGGGCGTACTCCAGGCGGTCTTGGAGCTGGTGCATGTACTCGGGACCCGGGAAGGTGGGTAAGCTGTCCTCTGGGGGCTGGCCGAACACCAAGTGCACCGGTGTTCGTAGTTCTCTTCCCAGCTTCAGTGCCGCCGGTGTGCAGCCTGTGGATCCTGTTCGACGGAGCGGTAGGCCATAAGCACCAGTGGCAGTTTGACATCCCAGTCACGTTGGTGGCGGGAGGTGAGCTGGGCTAGCTGGGTCGCTAGCATGCGATTGAATCTCTCAACCTGGCTGTTACTCTGTTGATGCAGCGGAGTGGTGCGGTTCTTTCTGATGGAGAGAAGGCGGCAGACACCGGCGAAGACCTGGCTGTCAAAGTTACTCCCTTGGTCACTGTGCAGTTCCTCCGGGACTCCGAAGCCCGTGAACATTCCTGACACCAGGCACTCCGCCACCACCACTGCTTCCTGGGAGGGAATCGTGTATGCTTCCAGCCACTTTGTGAAGTAGTCCATGGCAACTAGCACGTAGCGATTGTCACATCAATGGTGGCAGTAGCAGTCCACATCCCACCTGCACTGGCCCCAGAAGAACTGTTGCTGGAGCCGGTGCAGCGTTTTGTTCACCCCAAAGTGTCCGGTTCCCGACGCACCGTGCACGGCAGATATTGAATGATGACTAGGTCCTAATCGCAGGGTTGAAATACTAATGCGGAGCCGCATGGGAATGCGAGGGGCTGGGTCAAGAGGGGTAATACACTGCCTGGCCAAAAAAAAAGTCGCCGTTGCACCCGTCATGCATAGTGTCCACTGTACAAGCCTCTGGAGGCAGTGTTATGATCTGGGGTTGCTTCAATTGGTCAGGTCTAGGCTCAGCAATGTTATGCAGCAATAAAATGAAGTAAGCTGAGTACCAGAATGTACTGAATGATCAGGTTATCCCATCAATGGGCATATTCCAGGACGACAATGCCAAGATTCATCAGGCTCAAATTGTAAAAGAGTGGTTCGGGGAGCATGAGGAATCATTTTCACACATGAATTGGCCACCAGAGTCCAGACCTTAACCCCATTGAAAGTCTTTGGGATGTTCTGGAGAAGACTTTACGGAGTGGTTAGACTCTCCCGTTGTTAATACAAGATCTCGGCCAAAAATGAATGCAACTCTGGGCAGAAATAAATGTTGTGACATTGCATAAGGTTGTCGAAACAATTCCACGACGAATGCACACCGTAATCAAAGCTAAAGGTGGTCCAACAAAATATTACTTCCGGGTTTGGCGAATCAAGCGACGGCTGCTAACTGCAGAGGTGGTCGGCGCAGAGGGAGCTGGAGTGACCGGGAATTGTGTGACGCTTCTGTTGGGGTAGACATACTTCCCCCAGACCGTAAGGAACATGCTTTCGCCATCTTGGCAGCTGTGTGTGTGGGTTCAAGCCCCGGTGTGAGTGGGAGCTGAGCGGTGGTGGTATTCCTCTTCCCCCTGCCTGGAGTCAGTGTCCCACAGACCAGACTGGACGAACGTGACGAGGGCGGCGGCGAGCAGAAGAAGGTTGTCTGTTTGTGGCGTTGAGTGTGTGCGGTTTTGGTTTTGCTGTGTATGCCCGAAGTGTCAGTTTGCTGTACTGCCCCCCTCGGAGTGAAAAGTTGGGCCGGGCAGGTGGCTGCCCCCGAGGCAAGCTATTCTGTGGTGTGGGTGATGTGTCTAAGTGCTCACCATTAACTTTAGACTGGATGGCGAGTGGAGTATAATTGCTGCAGTGTGCTGTGCGGGATTAAGGCACGCTTACCTGGGGGGGATCCTGTGTTGCCTGGGGAGGTCTCGGTGTTGGTGGGAGGGGGGACAAAAGAGCAAACTGGCATTATCTGTTGTCTAAGCTGATGTGTATCATTTCTAAATGAATTATTAAATAAAAATAGATTTTTTACCTTTTACCCCATTGTTGGTGTACTGTTTGGAGAGTGGTGGGTTACCTGTGAAAACAGGGATAAATTGGGCGAGATCAGGCTTGTGAGCCCACTGCCTGAATTCCCTCAATAGCACTCTACCCAGCTCCTCAATAAACTGGATTAGAAACGGTCTGTGGCTCACCAAGTGTGCAACACACACGCACTCACTCACTCACACGCACACGCACACGCACACACACACACACACACACACACACACACACACGGCAGATAGTTTTGCTATACTTTTACCTAAGTCATGGAACTAACAAAAATCTATTTTTACTGCACTGAAACAGATTAATCAGGCATTAGAAAACATTCTTACTGCTTTCTGTTATGCTTGTTCCATATAGAGAATCAAAATATGGGCAAGAGAATTTCTTAGCTTCTTTTCTTCTCTCTTGCCAGTGAGATTTCAAGCAAGACAACCTAATATTTTTTTTCATATAGTCAGTATTTAGGGATCTGTTCATTTTATCTCATTTGTCTATCCTTATTGGTCATACAAACAGGTGTTGTGGAAGAAGTGGAACTAGGCACTATTATTGATGTTGAGGTGTCCTAAATTTAAAGGCAGTACACTTTGGGAAATGGTCAAGCCATTTTGAACACTGGGAGGCAGGCTAAGTCTATTGTAATGTAATGTCTATTGAAAACAGATTATTGACAACAGATGTTATTTTTATGGCTGCTTTCTATGCATCAAAGGTATGGGTAACAATGACTGTCTAAGAAATAATTTGCAAGGTCACTATTGCAAGTGATGTGTAAGTGAAAGTAGTTTTTTATTTAAAAAAATAGAATAATAAATCTGAAGTTGATATTTCAACTTGTGCACCATGAATTAAGCGTGATAAACATTTGAGCAATTTGGTTGTAGGATCTAAAACCATATAAAATCAAGACAAACACCAATGTACACAGGCCTGTGTGGTTTAATGTACAGATCCTGCAAACTTTGAAAACTATTCGATGAGATTCGGATGAAAGGAAGCCCCCCCACTGATGACACACAACTGGTAATGGCCATATTTTTCTCCAAGTTTTCTTCCTTGTGGTTTTTGTCCTGTTTCTTTTCTCCTGTGAGATAATAGGACTATATAATGCTGAGATGTCAAGCACTGATGTGCCTGTTGAGGGCACACCCCACTGGAGATGAAAACCGGAAAAACCAGAGAAAAGAATAAATGCTGCTGTGTGAAAGTGAGATTATTTTCTTCCTGTTATATGAGGTCCCGGAGAGTGCTTAAGAGGATACATTATGTAAGATTTTGCAATAGTAGCAAGCAAGCGGGGGAGCAAGTTTCATCAGTGAACAGCTTAACTTTAAGACTCGGTGGAACTTTAAGTTTAATTGACAAGCGGGAGAGGATTTGTGTATCTATTTCCATTATTATGCTGTAATTGTGGCTGCCATGACAATGTCAATGCTGTGCCTGATGATGTTCTGAACCAGTCAATCCTGCTCAGCCTCTCTGAACTCGAGGCCTTCTTGTCATTCTTGTAGGATTTCTCAAATACAGAATTGTGGCTTGCCCTTTTTCAGAAGACTGCCCATAAACCACAGCTGAATTACAACAGCTTCTCTATTTAAAACCTGCTCCACAACTGTGCCCTTTAATCAAATTGTTTTCCCTCTGTGTGGTTTTTTCTCCTTCAGAGACTACCCAGGTAGTGTTAAAGACAAAAGGTCTGCATGTGAGGGCCACTTTGAATATTAAACCACATCAGACTGGAGGCCTCACATGAAGATTGTGACAGGATATAAAGAAAACCACCACAACCGCAAATTTTAATAATAATCAGTTGTGCTGATAATGTGGGTTGGGTCTACATCACAAGCTCATTTACAGGTGCTACAACTGCACACTCTCTTGTAAGAAGGAAAATAATGATCAGTTTTGCCAATGCTGACTTCATACAGTCTACATTGAATTTCACACTATATTTAATATATAGAACCCAGTGGAAGATATTATTGTCATTCTTTACACAATCTTTAACCAGAAGGGCTTCCAATGTTTTGGTTTAATTCTAGCCAACATGTTGAAGACTTCTCTCTCATTTTTTAAGTGTGTATGAATGTACCCTTAGAGAGGGTTTTCATTCTATTCCTGCTGTGCTTGGTATTCACAGGAGGCATAGAGCTTGAAAGGGGTCCAGTTTGGCAGGGGAATAGAGTAGCTGCCTTGTGGAGGCATGCAGAGATCGACAACCCCGCTGGGCCAAAGAGCCTGGTGAAAATGGAAGCATGGTTCACTTAAAAAGACACCTTTCTTTAAAATGTGGACCTGTACCTACAGCTGTGTAAGCGGGAAAGGGAAACCAACCTGGTCTCACAGCCCATTCATATCTATTCTACGAAATTCCAGTCCCGAAAATTCGTATTTATTTTACGAATTAGCGATTGCACACCACGTGACTTTACGATTTTCTCCGATGAATTACGAGACAAAACGGAGATCCACCATTTTTATTTCACGGTCAAATAAAGCGAATGGGTAAGCTGCCGGTATTGTACTTATAGTTTATACTTATAGTTATAGTACATTCATAGAATACCTTTCTTATTTTGTAATTGCATTTTAATGCAATATGATGTATAATTCTCAAGCTTCTTCGTCTCTGCTTTATCTGTGTGGGTTGCTATTTATAGGCTAGTCTTGTAGGCTATTGCTTGTATTAAACTAGCTGAAGTTAGTCAGATCAGTACATACTGCATAGGCTGCAATATGATTATTAATGGATTTAGCTTGTGAACTAGCCATCAGAGCGTGTCGTTTTCGGTTCTTTTGAGACGTATAACATGAGAAAACCGAGCATATCTGTAATGGAAACAACCGCGTCTCCCCGTTAACTTCTGTAATGAACTGCGATTCCCATGATTCTGTGCGCTGTCTGTGTGTATTGCCCATAGACTGCAGAGACGTGACGGGTTGACCACTGAATTGGCTTCATGCCCCAATGAGCAGCTCCCATGGGAATCAATGGAACTGGTAAGCGGAAGCTGCCTCCAGTTTTTTTTTTATCTCGATGGTTGAACTTTCATTCATAAAACCAACAAAAAAAAAAGTCTGCCAGTCTGCAAATAACAGGATTCCTAAATGCTATATGCAAATCCCATATGCAAAAGGTCTATAAAAATCTTTTAAAAATCACATATGCCATATACAAAACTTAAATAAAATAAATATGTAGTAGAGAGCTAGCATATACATTTCTTGCTAAAATTAAATAGTTCCCTAATACATGGTACTCCTTATAAAAAAAACATTGAGAGATTGTATAAGAATTGTATAGAAATATATAATATAATAGGCTACTAATCAACATGCTTTTTTATAAAAACTTTGCAAGTATGATCATATATGATTTTTACAGACCTTTTGCATATGGGATTACCTTCGTAAGCATTTAGGAATCCTGATATTTGCAGACTGGCAGACTTTTTTGTTGTTGTTGGTAGTTTAAGCCAACACAATCTCTCAAGCATGGTACACAGCAGATATAGAATGTACAAAATACGCACTGTTGTTATTTATAATAATAATAATAATAATGCAATTTTATTTAAAGCTTTTTTTTACAGCAAAATCCTATTACACAGTTAAAGTAAAATATATAAAAACAATGGATAAATAAAACAAAAGACTAAAATGAACATGAAAAATATTCTAAAATCCAGAAGCTTGAGAAGCAATGCAATAATAATGGTATATAATGTAAGGAAGACTTAAAATTCAGTAATTAGACTATCAGTTTCCTTTTCAATTTAGAATTAAACAAATTTTGTAGGCTGATAACCACAATGATAATTTTCCATGCCAAATAAGCGTTCATGCGCGGCTCTCAAGCCTACAATACTTCGGCATAACCAGCAGGTAATGTGCGTATGTCAAGTGAAGACCTGACGCGGAGCTACGACCATTTCCACGGTCAAATGGAGTCACGTTGAAATTTTATAAATCACTACTTTGTCGTGATTTTTTACGTACGCCACACGTAAGATCAAATTTGATCAAAAGTACTTTTTATAAATGAGGGCCCTGGTCTTGGCCCTTCTGCCCTTCTGACCATCTTCTGGCATAGACTCAAGACTCGCCTGTTTAGATTGCATCTTTGCTTCCTGAATTAATTGTTAGCATGCAAGTCTTGCTTTTTGTAATAGCATTTTAGGGGCATGTTAACAGTGATTTATACATCAACACTTGCCATGTTACTGACATTTTAGTTAATGTATTATTTAGACTTGTACTGTTTTTTTTTTCAGTATACCATTGTTTTTTTATTGGACATTTCTCTTATATAGCAGTATTTCTCATTCCCCCTCTACCTAACAGGTCAAGGAGAGGATATCAGCCTGCCTGGCTGACATTTCTATGTGGATGGCTACTCATCACCTGAAGCTCAACCTTCACAATACGGAACTGCGCTTCATACCTCACAGGACCTCCCCACTGCAAGCCCTCTCCATCACCGTCGACGGTACTATGGTGGCTGCCTCCCGCTCTGCAAGGAACCTGGGGATGGTCCTGGATGACCAGCTGGACTTCATGGAGCACATCAGGGCAACAGCACGGTCCTGCAGGTTCCTCCTGTACAACATCAGGAGGATTCGACCATACCTGACCACCTACTCGACCCAGCTTCTCGTCCAGACCATGGTTATCTCACGCCTGGATTACTCCCCCAAAAGTTTTCACACATCACCCCCCTGCTGAGGTCAGTCTACTGGCTGCTGGTCGCCGCCAGGATCAGGTTCAAAGTTCTGACCCTGGCCTACGCTGCAGCCAAAAGGACAAGCCCTTCCTACCTGCAAGACATAATACAACACTAAACTCCAGCTCGACCATTTCGCTCTGCTCGTCCGGACTGCGGAGCTTCTCCACCCTAGCTCCCCAGTGGTGGAACAAACTCTTCACTCCTCTACGTTTTGATCAAACACTGCCTGCACACCTCTTCAGAAACTCACCTTGACTGTTTTTAGCTTGTTTCCTGTTCCTTAATTCTTTGTTGATTTTATAGTTTATAATGTCTTGTTGTCTTAGCCATAGCTTACTGTGTACTATACTCAATGTGGATATTATACTATGGATAGCTGCTATGTTATGATAAGAAATTTGCTTTATCTGAACTGATGTCATTGACCTTCGTTATGGACTTATTGTGCGTCGCTTTGGATAAAAGCATCTGCCAAATGAATGTAATGTAAATAAAGTTTATTATTATTATTATTATTATTATTATTATTATTTTATGCAAACTTATGCACTTTTTGCCTTGTGAGTCGCTCTGTATAAGCGCATCTGCCAAATGAATAAATGTCTGTATTGATACACTTCTGTAATGTGATGGACCCTTTCTAGATTAAATAAGATAAATGTCCAGCTAATAAAAGCTTGAAGACGCTGAAGTTCAATACGTCTCTGAGTGAATTAATACTAAATTTATTTTACAGTGCATTGTGTACGCTATATATTGATGTATTGTAAATTATCTCTTCTCTTTCAAAACCTGATGGCCAATATACGGCATACAGTAATAATGTTTATCATTTTAGTCATATAAAGGTTTGAAATTGTATATACCACAACATCTGATATTGATTACAATGAAAACAATTTAAAATGGGTAGAAAATTATTTTTATATAATTACGAAATTATAAAATCCCAGATCATGGGATAGACTACATTAAAAACATTTTTTTTTAAATATATATTTTTTTTACATACAGCTGACACCCTTGTCATTTTTATGTATTTAAAGGGAATGCTTTCATTACTACAAAGCTTTCACACTCGGCTACTACATGCTGTTCACTACTGTCTGCTTATTAATTATCAACCTGCTGGATTTGGAAAGCATTATAAATGTCTAGAAGTAGCTAAGATAATTATCTAAGTATTAAAAGTTGGGTTCATGTGAGTAGCGTGATCCCATTCACAATAAACGGAGGGCATCTTCGTGTGTGTTTACGGTTGTATCAAGCGGAACTACATTTCGGCGCCATTTTATTGCTTCGCGCTAAGGAAAGTCTTGCTGGGAATTGTAGTTTTCTGTGCAAACGTATTCCCTATATACGTAATTATCTAGGAATTGCTAATGTATTATCTAGCTAGCAAGCCAGTTATGCTAGCTACGCTAGATACTGCAATTTTCTGGCATGTTGACCACCCTGACATGGATTAATTAGAATATAAATATACCCAAATTGTAAACTATGAAATTAAATACAAGAGCTATGGAAGGGTCAAAGGTCACAACAGTAGGATTAGGGTTATGGGTTCCTTAAAATCTAGAGGCTTGAAATTCGGAACTATTAATATATCCATGGCCTACATTGCATAAGCAAAAGAACAGACCCCTAGCACACATAGACGCTCTATAGCACCACCTACAAATCTCAATTTTTAAAAAACTTTGACTCCTCCTACCTGAAGCACAAAGGCAGCCAAGCATCCCAAATTTAGTATACAAGGACAACTCAGCACCCCCTGTGACATATATATTTGCATGTAAGCATAAATTAAACTTGTCCTAATTAATTTGACTAATGATGAAAAATAGGTCTATGAAGGCTGTTAGAATGTTCATAGGTCATTTTGGGTTACTGCTGAACACTGCACTCAGCTTCCCAAAATCGTAGAAGCATGATATTTTGCTAACTGAGTCTCATCAGGGCCTCTAGCATGTACATCAAAAATTACACCCCTAGCATGAACACAGACTCTGTAGCGCCCCCTTGAAAATGTGATTTTTGAACATTTTGGGCACTCGCCATTTGTACACCGAATGATGTATCATGCTGAAATGTCGGAATCTAGACCACCTCTAGACATACTAGAAATAATATCAGAACCAGATCTCTAGCTACAAAAAAAAAGTGCAGTATATGCTTTCAACAGGGGGCGCCACTTAAATTTCAGAATTAATGTACAACACTTTCCGAGGTGATTCTTAGGATCAAGCCGAGTCAGAAAACATCAGTCATAAGAACATTTCAGTAAAAAAGACAATATAGGACTGCCATCTACTTTTGACTATTAATATTAATATTAAGCTATTAATATTGAAAATGTATATCCTGTCTACCAGCAGCTAAAACAGGCGTAGCTAGCTAGGTACCTAGATCTGGTTGAACGTAGCTAGCATAACTGGCTTGCTAGGTAGATAATACATTAGGAATTCCTAGATAATTACGTATACAGGGAATATATTTGTAAAAAAAAACTACAATTCGCAGTAATACTTTCCTTAGCGCAAAACAAAAAAATGGCGCCGAAATGTAGTTTGATACAACCGTAAACACACACGAAGATGCCCTCCGTTTATTGCGAATGGGATCACGCTACTCACATGAACCCAACTTTTAATACTTAGATAATTATCTTAGCTACTTCTAGACATTTATAATGCTTTCCAAATCCAGCAGGTTGATAATTAATAAGCAGACAGTAGTGAACAGCATGCAGTAGCCTAGTGTGAAAGCTTTGTAGGAATGAAAGCATTCCCTTTAAATGCATAAAAATGACAAGGGTGTCAGCTGTATGTAAAAAAATATATATATTTAAAAAAGAAAATTGTTAATGTAGTCTATCCTATGATCTGAGATTTTATTGGTAATTATATAAAAATCATTTTCTACCCATTTTAAATTGGTGTTTTCATTGTAATCAATATCAGATGTTGTGATATATACAATTTCTAACTTTTATTTGACTAAAATGATAAACATTATTATTACTATATGCTGTATATTGGCCATCAGGTTTTGAAAGAGAAGAGATAATTTACAATACATCAATATATGGTGTACACAATGCACTGTCAAATAAATTTTGTATTAATTCACTCAGAGACGTATTGAACTTCAGTGTCTTCAAGCTTTTATTAGCTGGACATTTCGCTTATTTAATCTAGAAAGGGTCCATCACATTACAGAAGTGTATCAATACAGACATTTATTCATTTGGCAGATGCGCTTATACAGAGCGACTTACAAGGCAAAAAGTGCATAAGTTTGGATAAAATAATAATAATAATAATAATAATAATAATAATAATAATAAACTTTATTTACATTACATTCATTTGGCAGATGCTTTTATCCAAAGCGACGCACAATAAGTGCATACCGAAGGTCAATGACATCAGTTCAGATAGAGCTAATTTCTTATCATAACATAGCAGCTATCCATAGTCATGAACATTGAGTATAGTACACAGTAAGCTATGGCTAAGATAACAAGACATTATAAACTATAAAATCAACAAAGAATTAAGGAACAGGAAACAAGCGAAAAACAGTCAAGGTGAGTTTCTGAAGAGGTGTGCAGGCAGTGTTTGATCAAAACGTAGAGGAGTGAAGAGTTTGTTCCACCACTGGGGAGCTAGGGTGGAGAAGCTCCGCAGTCCGGACGAGCAGAGCGAAGTGGTCGAGCTGGAGTTTAGTGTTGTATTATGTCTTGCAGGTAGGAAGGGCTTGTCCTTTTGGCTGCAGGGTAGGCCAGGGTCAGAACTTTGAACCTGATCCTGGCGGCGACCGGCAGCCAGTAGACTGACCTCAGCAGGGGGGTGATGTGTGAAAACTTTGGGGGGAGTAATCCAGGCGTGAGATAACCATGGTCTGGACGAGAAGCTGGGTCGAGTAGGTGGTCAGGTATGGTCAAATCCTCCTGATGTTGTACAGGAGGAACCTGCAGGACCGTGCTGTTGCCCTGATGTGCTCCATGAAGTCCAGCTGGTCATCCAGGACCATCCCCAGGTTCCTTGCAGAGCGGGAGGCAGCCACCATAGTACCGTCGACGGTGATGGAGAGGGCTTGCAGTGGGGAGGTCCTGTGAGGTATGAAGCGCAGTTCCGTATTGTGAAGGTTGAGCTTCAGGTGATGAGTAGCCATCCACATAGAAATGTCAGCCAGGCAGGCTGATATCCTCTCCTTGACCTGTTAGGTAGAGGGGGGAATGAGAAATACTGCTATATAAGAGAAATGTCCAATAAAAAAACAATGGTATACTGAAAAAAAAAACAGTACAAGTCTAAATAATACATTAACTAAAATGTCAGTAACATGGCAAGTGTTGATGTATAAATCACTGTTAACATGCCCCTAAAATGCTATTACAAAAAGCAAGACTTGCATGCTAACAATTAATTCAGGAAGCAAAGATGCAATCTAAACAGGCGAGTCTTGAGTCTATGCCAGAAGATGGTCAGAAAGGCAGAAGGGCCAAGACCAGGGGTCTCATTTATAAAAAGTACTTTTGATCAAATTTGATCTTACGTGTGGCGTACGTAAAAAATCACGACAAAGTAGTGATTTATAAAATTTCAACGTGACTCCATTTGACCGTGGAAATGGTCGTAGCTCCACGTCAGGTCTTCACTTGACATACGCACATTACCTGCTGGTTATGCCGAAGTATTGTAGGCTTGAGAGCCGCGCATGAACGCTTATTTGGCATGGAAAATTATCATTGTGGTTATCAGCCTACAAAATTTGTTTAATTCTAAATTTAAAAGGAAACTGATAGTCTAATTACTGAATTTTAAGTCTTCCTTACATTATATACCATTATTATTGCATTGCTTCTCAAGCTTCTGGATTTGAGAATATTTTTCATGTTCATTTTAGTCTTTTGTTTTATTTATCCATTGTTTTTATATATTTAACTTTAACTGTGTAATAGGATTTTGCTGTAAAAAAAAAGCTTTAAATAAAATTGCATTATTATTATTATTATTATTATTATTATTATTATTATAAATAACAACAGTGCGTATTTTGTACATTCTATATCTGCTGTGTACCATGCTTGAGAGATTGTGTTGGCTTAAACTACCAACAACAAAAAAAAGTCTGCCAGTCTGCAAATATCAGGATTCCTAAATGCTTACGAAGGTAATCCCATATGCAAAAGGTCTGTAAAAATCATATATGATCATACTTGCAATGTTTTTATAAAAAAGCATGTTGATTAGTAGCCTATTATATTATATATTTCTATACAATTCTTATACAATCTCTCAATGTTTTTTTTATAAGGAGTACCATGTATTAGGGAACTATTTAATTTTAGCAAGAAATGTATATGCTAGCTCTCTACTACATATTTATTTTATTTAAGTTTTGTATATGGCATATGTGATTTTTAAAAGATTTTTATAGACCTTTTGCATATGGGATTTTCATATAGCATTTAGGAATCCTGTTATTTGCAGACTGGCAGACTTTTTTTTTTGTTGGTTTTATGAATGAAAGTTCAACCATCGAGATAAAAAAAAAAACTGGAGGCAGCTTCCGCTTACCAGTTCCATGGATTCCCATGGGAGCTGCTCATTGGGGCATGAAGCCAATTCAGTGGTCAACCCGTCACGTCTCTGCAGTCTATGGGCAATACACACAGACAGCGCACAGAATCATGGGAATCGCAGTTCATTACAGAAGTTAACGGGGAGACGCGGTTGTTTCCATTACAGATATGCTCGGTTTTCTCATGTTATACGTCTCAAAAGAACCGAAAACGACACGCTCTGATGGCTAATTCACAAGCTAAATCCATTAATAATCATATTGCAGCCTATGCAGTATGTACTGATCTGAACAGACCTAGCTAACTTCAGCTAGTTTAATACAAGCAATAGCCTACAAGACTAGCCTATAAATAGCAACCCACACAGATAAAGCAGAGACGAAGAAGCTCGAGAATTATACATCATATTGCATTAAAATGCAATTACAAAATAAGAAAGGTATTCTATGAATGTACTATAACTATAAGTATAAACTATAAGTACAATACCGGCAGCTTACCCATTCGCTTTATTTGACCGTGAAATAAAAATGGTGGATTTCCGTTTTGTCTCGTAATTCATCGGAGAAAATCGTAAAGTCACGTGGTGTGCAATCGCTAATTCGTAAAATAAGTACGAATTTTCGGGACTGGAATTTCGTAGAATAGATACGAATGGGCTGTGAGACCAGGTTGGGGAAACGGTATGCTGGAGAGTATATCAGTAGGTAGTGCATCATATTTTATGATATTTTACAATACAAACTGAAGTGAGGCACAGTTTGCTTTTTGGATGTTTGTTGTTGATGTAGTGCTTGAAGAGTGCTGTCTGTGGAATGCATATTTCTAAACGAGTGACACATATCATTGCCCCTGGTTTAAGGTACTATTTAGAGAACTTAATGATCCTATTAAGTCAAGTAATCTGAAAATTCCATTTCCACTATGGTCATTATAATGGGCAGTTGAATGATGCAGTTCCATTGACATCCTTCTCTCCCTGACAATAACTAAAATGGTTTTATTTTGAAATTTGAACTGACTACTGTTTAAGTGAGGTGAACAGATTACATACTGTTACAGTTGTCATTCAAGACCATGAGATTGAGTGTTTTTTTTTTATACACACCATTTTATATAGGATGGGATCAGTGTTGTGTAGACATGAGTGTGTGTGTGTGTGTGTGTGTGTGTGTGTGTGTGTGTGCGCGCGTGTGTGTGTGTGTGTGTGTGTGTGTGTGTGTGTGTGTGTGTGTGTGTGTGTGTGTGTGTGTGTGTGTGTGTGTGTGTGTGTGTGTGTGTGTGCGTGTGTATTGTGTGTTGTAAATGGGTAACTCTAGTGCTTTACCTCCTACTGGTGTGACAGGCACCTGAGTGCTCTATGTTTTAGAGCACTCACTATGCATTGCACTTCAATCATCTTTTCTAAAGCAATTTGTGCTTTCCCCTTTGATACTCTCACAAAAATAATACAAAAAGGAGGGAGGCACAATATAATTCCACTTCAATTCCACTTCACTTAAAATCTTCCAGTCAAAATAAATTTCATCATTGTTCTTAACCAGAGAGAAAATGACACTGTTCAGAAAATATTTAGATTTTAAGACCATTAAATACTGGCTTTCCAGCTCTGTGATACTTTGGAGCTTGTAACATAGCTGATTTAATTAGCTTAGGCATTACCATAAGAGGCATTGTTAGCTTTTAATATCATACACGATCAATGCATTTGATCTAATTTCTGTATCTATTTATTTGACATGCCCAGTCCTAATTGTGCATCCCATCCCTGTAAAAACTTTTACTGGTTTTAAATTTTCTTTTTGTTTGTTTTTAGATGTTTAATTGAGACTTTGAGAGTCAAATCAGTGCTATATATCTGACTGACAGCATAATTTCCAGTTCCATTCTCTTTGAAAAGTGTAAAAAATCATCATTTGGCTTAGACTAAGAAAATGCATCACAATTAAAGTTATGCAAAGTTTTCTGCAGAAAGCCACACAGTCCCCAAATATGGATGTCATTTGATGGCCTGATAATAGGCACACACATCAAAGGCTAGTGAATCAGTGTTCTAGATTTATGAAAAAGTAGCTTATTTCCTCAGACCACTAATCTAGCTTATTCACAGGATTTAAGATGCATAGTTGTTGTGTAGATGGCATGGATATTACAAATTCAAAAAAAATCAGAGTAGATGAGTGCTATGAAAATTGAGCCATATGCCAGAAGTGCCATAAAAGTGATACTGCAGTCAAAAACCGACTTTGCCCGTTGAAAACCGATGTTTTGGGTTAGATTATGATCATACACAACTGTTTATGTCCGAAAATCTCATGTTTAGTCAAAATGGTTTTATCTGTGTTTTTGTGTAGGCTTACCAATGCGCTGGTTTCCGGGGATTTGTGACGTCACGAGATCCTTAACATAAAAATGGGTGGAGTTGAGGTGGTCTTAGGGGTGGTCTCGGCTGGGCACGTAGTATAAAAGCAGAGACCAACGTTTTTTTTTTTTCCTCTTTGAGACTGAGACCATTGTACTGCTAACTAGGTAGTTCAAGTTCAAATGCGAATTGCTTTGTATTACTGCTAACGTTAATATAACGACATATCTAGCTACATAGAGAGTTATTAATCTACGTCTTACTATTTGGTATCTTTAGCTAACTTGTCTGCATTATGCCAAGGAGTCAGATGTATCGTTCCTTGGTGCAATGCCACGAACAGGTGTTGTGCAGAAAAGTGTCCCCCTGCCAGAATTCGTCCCCTCTCGCGTGAACGCGCATTCACTTGTTCTCAGTGCCGCTTATATTTCCTTTAGTTCGATCTGCGCTCTTCTTCCGACAAAATGAGTGTTTATACAGTTTCTACCACTCAGCAAAGAGCAAAACATCAAAAGAGGAGCAACTTATAAAAAATTAAAAAACTATCGTATATTTTAGGTTTTAAGATGAACACATCGCAATGCAAACCTCAGAATGACACTAGCGATAGGCGACCCATAATGTAGGCTACGCTTTAACATCCACAATGATAATAAACTACGAGAGCACTTGGAATACATAATAGTTTGCCAGTGGCTCGAATGAATACGGCTGTATTGCCCGAGCAACATCTTCGCGAGGAGAGTCTTCCACCACGAAGGAATCCTCTTCCTCCACTTCAAACTCCTCCACCTCAAAACTCCTTGCAGTACAGCTGTTGTTTGTTTAGTAGTGAAGACTGGAGAGAGCAGGAAGGGGGCTGAGCATAGAGTGTATTGAGTTCAGTGGGGCTGAGTCAGTTCACCAAGACACACCCTTTCACTCCTTGACTGTATGAATATTCATAATATGACTACGTGGCATCATCGTCATATGACCACACCTACTCACGAGTTCCAGTTCAAATTGAAGCGGTAAAAAAGGCCTTAGAAAAGGCTCTGCAGTATCTCTTTATATGCAATACACACAATAAAATGCAACAAAATTCAGTGTATATTGGTGTATTGTTTTTCATAATGATGCAGATTTATTGTGTGTTAATTAACAACATTTACATACATATGCTTTTTCTTATGTGATTATTTTTTCATGCCACATTGAAATACAATCCACATCTCAGAAAACAGTGCATAGTGATTTTGTGCTCTCAAATGTGTTCTTAAATGATGGAAGCACCTGGGTTTTATTATTATTATTATAATAATACAATCTCACAATGTTCTTTCAGTTGGTCCTCAGACTGTCTATTTTAGTTTATACCTGAACAAAAGGCTCAATAAAACAGAAACTTTTGCCTATTATCTGCCAAGAACTCTAAAGGACAGGAGACTATCCGGTTGCAGTGCTCAAACCACTCATTACATCTGGAAATGCACATTTATGAGTGTCAAGCAAAGATAGGCAATGGAGGCCTGCGTTCTGGTTCCAACAGCCAAAGGTTATGGTGGTTCTGTAATGTTGTAGGATGCATTTTCCTGCCATGCCATGGGTGCACTCATCTGTTTAAATGGCAAGGTCAATGCTAGTCACTACTGTAGTGAGGTTTGGTCACTTTTATTCAGAATTAATTAAGTTCAACACTCAATTAGAATTCTATATGTCAGTAGAGCCCAACTTAGTGAAATAACGTAGACACGACAATGGGTTGGAAAAATTACATATGTTTTATTGGCTACAACTATGAATCTGTGAATAATAGAAACAATAATTGATATAACATTCTATGACTTAATCTTAATCAGAGGAAATGATAATTATGTGATGGCTAAATATAGAAGCTAATTAAGTCCTACCATTAACAAAGGTTAGTTTGTGTTATGGGTTAATGACACGCTAAACTATATTTTGTGGTTAGCTCGTTTTATCAGTGTAGGGGACATACCTCTATATCCTTATACAAGGCACCACCTATGTAGGTGTAGCAGTATAACCGCAATTAGTAATCAGTCTCATAAAATTACCATTATCTAAAATATTTAACCATAAATTTGGAACTTCAATTAATAATCAAAATTACAAGTATTAGTGGACAAATGTAATTAAATCAAAGATTTAATAGATAATCTGAAGGATGGAGTTCTTGAATAGACTATTTTGGCTCAGATTCTCACGTTTACACAACATCAAAACAGACACGGGTTTAATATAATTTATTAAACAAACATGTAAAAATACATAGAAATCAAACTAATCTAACAGGGGAAGGCTACGCTAACTATGGAAGTGTGTGTGTGTGCGTGCGTGCACGCGTCTGCGCACATGTCCTTTGTCTCTGAACAAAGGGGAGAAAACTGCGCGTGTAGGCCTGTGCAGCACAGTGGTATCGGCGTGGTTGAATAACCTAGCTTAGCTACAATTAAGTATCGGTCCTAGCAGTGCAGAAGACAGACGCAAAACTGCAGCTCCTAACCGATAACGTTACATGCACCAAATGACTCGTTACTCACTGAATACCGACTATATTAATATTGTTAGTAATGTGGAGAGTTGAATGAAGAATTAGCATGCAGGAAGAGAGAAACCACGTGGGTGGTGTAGGTAGACAATTCGAACAGGGTAAACACGACGAACAGAACTCATTAAAATAAACAATAAACGGACAGATATAACCACACAGATTCACATTAACCCAATAAGACTAAACAAAACTGTAGCTACTGCCTGGGATGCTTAGTTAGTCTTACGGAGATCCTTCCACCCGTGTTGTCATTTCCGGTGGTCGCTGTTGCGCTCCTGGGAACACACGGTCGTGGAGTTGTGAATTGTGAGGTTTTCCAGCAGTCCAAGCTGGTGTCCTTTTCGCGGCGTGGGTGGCGATGACAGCTGGTCTCCCTCCAGTCGTCTGTGGGTGTCCCTCTCGCTGTTTGTAAAGTTTGTTTTGCTGAAGTTTCTTGTGGTCAGCTAGTGCAGTGCTGCACGCACGCTAGTTCACACGTGGGATGAAGTAAACTTAGTCACCGCAAGGCGAGCTAAGTCAGCGGCCCCTTGGAGAGCCACGTTCTCTGTGTTTTCACAGAAATCTCCTCAGCAATAGCAGCAATCCTCTGCGTTCTGTGAACCCCAGTATTAGGAGAACTCCACAGAATTGTGGGAGTTTCGGAGCTCTGTGAACGCCACCGTGTTCGACCAAAACGCGCATAGCAAAACAAAATACAAACAAAAGTAGGAACCAGCAGTAAAATGACCTCAACTGGGTATTACAGGTTTTATGCTAGCCTATCAATTGATGTCAGTGCTAAATAAAATGCGTTTCAATACTTACCGGTAACAAAGGGAGGCCAGTCCCGATTCCGTAAGTGATGTCAGCTTGTCAGCTGGTCCAAGGTCCCGGCAGGTGCGGGACTCCTGGAGACTTCTTCTCCGAAGTCGGGTCGCGACAGGTTTCCAGTCAGGTCGACATGGACGTGCACGGGTCTCCACTTGGGTCCAGCCGCAAGGGAGACAGTAGAGGAACAGTTTGAAGAAACGTGTCCTCAAAACAGCTGTTGAGAATAAACCAGCTTGGTTTATTTTGTGGACGGTGGCAGGCCAACTCTGTCTCGGTGATCAGACGAGATGCGGGTTGGGAAACGCAGAAGTCCGTCAGGGTTTCAGTGGTGCGTCTGGTAGGCGTAAGACTGCGTCTTTCCCATCAGAGCCGTCCGGGTGCATCTGGTAGGGGTAAGGCTGCGCCTTTCCCATCAGAGCAAAGTTGGTAAAGTCACATGGGTTTTTATGGTCAAAATCCCTTTGATCCCAATTGGTAGATGGCTTTAGGGCATCCATACAATAGATTGGCTCATTCCCTTGGAACCAACAATGAAACATAGATGGACCAGCTATTTCCAATCACCTCAGGGTGTGCGTTTGTGTGTTAAATTTGGGTCCCCCCTCTCCTTCTCTAAAGAAGGGGGTGTTCCTGCCCAACCCGGTGCCTGATTGATCAAGCAGTCTGTGTTCATCTCAGAGTCACATGAAGAATTTGGACAGACACTCCATTGTGCCTCAGTTGATCAGGAGTGTTAATTGTGAATGACTCCGCAGGAGGCCCAGTCTCATGATCAGAAAGCCAGAGTCCCAAAATGTCCCTGTGTAACCATTACACTACTAATGATTTTGAATGATCACCATCTCATGTTGCACTTCTTTCTTCCAGGATGACAGAGCACATGCAGTCATCCCAACTGTATGGTGAGCATGACAGTGATGTTATCCATATACCATGACCTTCTGAATCACCTGATTTGAACCCAATGGAGCATTAAAGGGAGATTCTGGAATGATGTGTGACACAGCATTTTCATCAGCAAGGCTTGGGTTCTCATAGAACAATGGTTTTGCATCTCTCCTGTAGAATTCCAGACACTCGTGGATTCTATGCCATGGTGGATAGAAACTATTATGTAGGCATCTGGTGGCTGAATCCCCTATTAAGTGACTTTACTTTTGGTGTTTCCTCCATTTTGTCTGCTACCAGTACATAGTCCACAACATTAGCACAACACAAACTTAATCCATCACCACATCCTTATGAGGAGAACAAGGCTAACCCAGTCCCTAGCTTCCATAAGCCATGATGGACTGATTTGCAAGTCAAAGTATTGCAATTATATATGGTCTGAGGGGTCAGTATACCAACAAATTATTTAATTAATGTGTTAAATGAAATTAAAATAAAACTCATTTTCATTAAATTTACTTTCAATTTCAGACTCATGCATGCTATTACATACCAGACTCCACATGAAAGGACAGAGATATCTTCAGGTCACAAGTTAATTGTGTTCCATTAGCATTGATACAGATACTCTTGCTAGAATAACCTCATTACAGTTTTTAAGCTGAATTAAAAATGAGAGGAGCAGAACCAGCACCAAAATACTAGGATAATATTCCGCATTTTTAATAAATTGCTGATGCTATACTTTTTGAGTTTTTGAAGGGAATACTCTTACATTTTCCAAAACATTATTCAGAGTATTCATTCATATGGTACTCTAGCCCATGGCATGTTCCTTGTTAATGGTGCTAACACAGATCTTTGTTCACTGGAGACATTTAAGTAAAGAACCTTAAGTAAAGCTCAAGGCTACACCAGAGTATTTTGGTTTAAATATGAATCCATAACTTCCTGGTCCGAACTCAAAGGTCCCTTTGCATAACTACACCTTTGCCAATAGCAAATTGAACAATATATAGTCAAAGTACTAAAAAACAATATACGTAGTTAGAATACAGCTTGTGATTTAACTGTGGTACGTCTGAGCAACATATAACTGGTGTTAACCTATCTCTTTAAGAATTAATCAGATTTTTGTGAGACAGCTGCTGTGGAATACAGAAAGAAATGAATCACACATTTATGTCCCAGTTCTGTCCCAACTACTTGTGCTTGTTTTGTGAATATTTCATGAAAAAAGCTAAAAGATACTTCACAGATGTTGTTTGGAAAGCAACTGTCCCCTCCTCACAGTGGTATGGCTGTTATGAGCAAGTCTAATGTGTCGTAAATGATATTGAATAATTGTAGGGAACTTTAAGTGTGATCTGTAAAAATAAAATCTGATACATCTCACCACATTATGCAAATAACAACTGAAAAATATTGTGAATATGTGACAATTGTTCACTTGCCAAAAGATTTTAAGCCTTCCTTGCACCTAAGATCATAACCAAGTCAAAGCCAGCGGCCTTGGTCTGAGACAGGAATGTTTCTGTTTTAATCTAATATCAAAACAGTCCACGGGCCCTATCTTCCACCCGGCGCTAAGCGGCGCTAACCCAAACGCAAGTGTCTTTGCTAGTTTTAGACTGACGCAGTGGTTATTCTAGCACCCAGTGCTCACGTTGTTTAAATACCAAGTGATCTTGCACCCATAACAAGTGAACTGGGCAGGTTGGTCTTAAAGGTTGTATCAGCGATTTTGGGTGGAAACATAAATGATCACATTCATCTCATTTTTCCTCACGATCCGCTAGCTGCCCGCCCCATAAGCAGGCCGTCAAAAAAACGCGTCTCTGTAGGCAGCCTATGCTCCGAGATCGTACACAAAAACAAATGGCACTACCAACCACTCAAAACCAAAATAAACAGTATTCCAACCAATCACAATGATCTGCACAAACGCTAATACTCTTATCTCGCTGAAATCTTGACGGATTTACAAACGGTTTGGTTTCTTACAAACGTTATTAACGTGGTTATAATTCTGGATGCTTGAACACTATTTTTTAAAACATAACATAATTATTCATAAGTATGTTTGTTTGGGATTTCGCTTCAGAAGTGACGTCACCCAAAATCACTGATACAACCTTTAAGATGAGGTGTGACCAGGATAATCTTGAGCCAGCAGAAAGCGCTTGCGCTAAAACCACCACAAACCTGGTCTAAAGTCACGTCGCAGTTGTTTACATGTTATTTTAACAGCCCATATAAGTGCATCTACATAGGCGTGTGCACAACGCATGTACACCCTCTTGTCATTTACACACAGGGGCGTGCACAAGCATGACTAAAAATATCAAGATTACAATGTGAAATATTATTATTGTGTAGGCTATATAAAAAAAATGCATAATAATAAAAGGGTCCATCGGTGAAAGACCACATACATGGACGGCAGTGTAGTATAATGGTTACGGAACTGGACCTGTAACTGAAAGGTTGCAGGTTCGATTCCCAGGTAGGACACTTGAGACACGTTGTACCCTTGAGCAAGGTACTTAACCTGAATTGCTTCAGTATATATCCAGCTGTATAAATGGATAAATGTAATAAGAAGTTGTGTAAGTCGCTCTGGATAAGAGCGTCTGCTAAATGCCTATAATGTAATGTAATGTAACATACCTGTCCCTCAACGAAGGGGAATGGTGCCTTAAATTGCTTTCATCCCGCAAAGATTTTAACAAATTTATATCATCTCCTGGCAGCTGAGCTGGAGACAAAAGTCTGCTGTCCTGTCCCTATATGCACTCCTATATGCAACAAAAACATTCAAGTCCCCATCACACCTGTCAGCCAAGAACAGGTAAAACAGCAGTTCACAGCAAACTCTGGGTTTTTGCCCCAGCAGAGAACGCTGTTATATACTATGCGAAACGAAAGGGGGCTCACTCCATCAACATCCAGGTGATGTGCGATGCTACGTGTAAGGTTACACATGTATTTGCAATTATCCTGGATCAAGCTATGACTTTATATTGGTCAATAGTTCCTGCAATCTTCCCGAGGGACAATCTTCTGTTAGGGGACAATAGTTAAAACAAGCATAAAAATATCAAAATTAAATTGTGAAATAGGGATTCATATTTTTCCAAAAATAGAAGATTTTCTCTTCTGGAGTAGATGCACATTGTCCCTGGAATTGCAGGTAAGTGTGCTTGTTTTAGGCATTAAGCTACCAGTAAAAATTATTATAAAAAATATATATTTCCACAAGCAGGACAATATAAAACATGGGAAAATGTGTGTAAACCTGACAGCTTTAGTATATTTAGTGTCATCATTAAGGCAAAAGAACACTATTTTATTAATCAATATTAGAATGCACGTAATATGAACCTCGGATGAAGCTTGAACTTCGCTAGCCGAATTCATTGCTTGTGATCTGTCTACTGTGGGAAGAGTTTCATGGAATTGATGCTTGACAATGCTTCATTGTATAGTCAAGTGAAATTTGTTAAACAAGCAGGCGTTTGGTGTTTGGTGTTTTCTAAGGTGAGAGGGAAGCCATGTTCTGGTAACTTATTCTCAGATGCTGTTGGTGTTACAATGAAATTAAACCACATATATTTTGTCAAATAATAGCACTGGTCTAAGCTAATGGAAAATGTTTTCCTGTTTTCCCGTTATTATATTGCTGGGAAATAGTTTGGTCAGGAATTACCGGGAACCCATGCCAGTGTTAAACCCTTATGTGAAAGATTATTATTGTGTATAGTCTATATATAGTCTATTGCTTGCTGGCATGCTTTAACTACGCGCACGAGCGTATTTCGCCAGCTGCAGGCTAAATCACTGTTTCACAGTCTTACTGTCAGCCATCATATTAGCAATCTGCCAAGATGCAAAATTAAATTACCAAATTAAAATTTTCCAAACAGACTAACAATTAGTCACAAACATAAGTACCAAACACCGAACCAAGAAGACAGCTAAATAGGGTGAGGGGACCCATAGCGCGAGGAACCGAAGAAAACAACATGCTGAAGGACAAAGAACCAGCAAATCTTCTAGCAACACTCAACAAAGACCGGAGAAAACAGACAATCCAATCCAGAGATGCTGCCAAAAGACAGAACTTTCCGGACACATCAAAGAACTGAAGCAGCCTTATTACTCCAGTACAGTAAGAACTGACACAAACATCCAGGCAATAGTTTAGGAAAACTTTTGTTTAATGTTTCTTGTCAATGTAATTACATGTTTGATTGTGTTCATTGTGTGTATTTAAAGTAACGTTAATTTATATCTTCTTAACACAGCAGGCTATCGACAGTCAATTAGCCTTGCATAAACTAAAGTTACAGAGCCTACTCTGACATTAACACTAATTTACAATCCGCCTCCCTTTTAAATCGAGATCTGTGCATGCAATTTCCCTTTGTACTAATACCTAACCTGTTAGATAGGATCCCGTGCCTGTAAATGGATAGGCCTGGAATTTAGCTAGACGTAGCAAAATTTCTATAGCCTCAATACACGTCATGTTTCAGGCGACGTTAGCTTCATGCTAAAGCTAGATTTGTATTTCCCCCTCGAGGTATGTGATTACCATGTGTTCTGGCGCGCATACAGAAATAGAACTGCGAATTCTAATATGCCTCATTCTTTGTCTACACTTCGTTTTCTTTTCCATATCATTCACTGCTTTTAGGATGTTAGTTTTCGACGTGTTTGTTATTTAATAAATTGTATTTTGTTAAACCTGGTCGTTGGTCTGATTTTTGGATAAACATTTGAGCCTATCCTCCAAAATAACTTACGCCTTCAGATTAAGTTATTGATTATTATTTTAATAGTTAACATTGAAATTCATAATCATGATTTAATAATTAATTTTATGAGACTGATTAATTATACTTTTGCACCTAGTGTGAAGCAATATATAAATTTATATATTCTGCACATTCATTGGTGTCTCCATGTGATGACTGTTAAAACGTTTTAACTATCTGTCTTCACTGCCAAATTCTTAATGTACCTACCAACACTACAGCAGTCTGAAAAGGTGGGTCTTCAGTTGCTGTTGGAAGATATGTAGGGTTTCTTCTGTCCGACCACACTGGAAAGCTCATTCCACCAGAACAGACAGGAAACATTACCTGGAAGTCATGTGGGTGGGAGGGGCCAGGCACCCATTGATTGGAGAACACAGCGATCTGGTCGGTATGTAGGTGATCTTCTGAAGATGTCATGGAGCGGTGAGCCAATGGAAGGTAGCCAGTGGAAGATCAGAAGGTGAGTGACATCGCTGACCCTGGGGAGGTTGTAGATCAGGCGAGCAGCGGCATTTTGGATGAACGGCAGAGGTCTGGTGGTAGGGGCAGGGAGACCAGCGAGGAAAGTAATTCTCCCAGTAATTCATATGGGAAAGAATTTTGTTGTGCAGGTGGTGAGGAAGAAGCAGATTCTTTGTATGTGCTACAGAAGAATCAGAACACTCAACATGCCAGTGTGATGTTCTCAATATCACTCCAAGATTCCGAGCAGGTGAAGAGGGAGACACAGCTGTAATCCAGGGTGATTGAAAGGGGGAGGAGGCACAGAGTCTTGTATGTGGTCACCTCATGCCTTTGCTGCATGAGTCTGTATTTATTAATGCCATGGTTCATTTGTAAAGTGTGCAGACAGCACTATCTGTGTATGTATCTGTTCAGCCAATTGAATGATCTGGGCCCAGTTTCCCAAAAGGATCTTAGATAAAGATCATCTTAGGCTATTTTGTTTTTATATTACTTTCATTAGGGAACCGAGCAGCGTAGCTGCTGGTACCCAATTGTATCTGTTCAGAATCTTTTTATTTTATTTATTTATTTATTTTTTCTCCCCTTTCACCTAAAATTCCCATGAGCTGGTTTGTCCTAGAATCACCAAACTTGGCATGCTTGTTGGGATTCCCAAACTCTTGGATCCTCTATATTACGACGCAGATTGAACACCTGGCGGCGCTGTAGTGCACGTGACAAAATTTTGACATTGACATGCCCACTGCCGACGCCCCGTTTCACCTAGCATCACAAAATTTGGTATACAGGTCCCTTTGCTCATTCTGAACAAATTTTCCTCAAGGAGCCATAAAGTCCACCATATTGGATTTTTTGCTAATTAGCATTTTTTTGTAAAATGCTTAAAATGCTACTCCTCCTACAAAATTTGACCAATTGAGATGAAACTTGGTATACATATTCCGTAGACCATGTCTGATAAAAATTATATTCAGAATTTTGATATTTTCAAAGATGGCCGAATGACGAGCCAATAAAATTTCACTGGGCGTGGCTTATCACAAAAATGCTAATAATTCCAAAACGATGTGACACAAAGCTATGAAACTTGGTAGGTCTGTTAAGAGTACCATTAGGACTTGACCTCTACAGTTTTATCCCAATCGAGCCATGTGGTGGCGCTATAGAGTTCCAAATATAAAGAAATATTTAAAAATTCACTAAAAATCACAGTTCCTTTGCAGAGATGTATAACTTGCTACAGTGACAAAGAGCCAGATTTGGATCATAGATGTTTACTAATTTGGTGGGCGCCATCTTGAATTTGCCGACATTATGGCTTAACCCTTCTATTGTGTTAGGGTCAAATTTGACCTGTTTTCAAGTTCAGATATGTAATAAATACCATCTAGTTTTTTTTATTGGGACAAGTCTTCATGATATCCTCAAAATGATAGTCTTCATGATATCCTCAAAATCCTCTTCATGATATCCTCAAAAACAGCTATATAAACACAACAAAACTCTAAAAAAAAAAGTTACATCTGTGGTGTTATGGGTCAAATATGACCCGGCTGAGAATATTGGCTATTGATAGTATGGCATGCATCATTGAAAAGTTGTGGGTAGCTCTGTGGATCAAATTAGGCTCAAACAAGATTCATCTTTGACTCTAGACACCCCACCCCTCCCCTTCCTCCCTGGGAACAATTATTTTCTCGGAGTATGGACTTGTACTCCCAATCCCTCTGGCACCCCTCCCCCCACGGGAACTCAACCTTTCTCACAGAATATGGACACTGACACTGAAATTGAACTTGAACATGAACACACACATACACACACACACACACACACCATCTTGTTCATGTTCAATGTTCAATTTCAATGTGTTATTTTGAACACACACACACACACACACACTCTTGTTCATGTTCATGTTCAATTTGCATCTGCTATTTTTAACAAAATAAAGTTTGGTTTATAAAAAATAAAGGACTTTTTACCTTTTTTCTAACATAGATATACAGATCCTTTCCAAATAATTAGAATATCATGGAAAAGTTTTTTTTTTTCCATAATTCCATTCAAAAAGTGAAACTTTCATAGATTATAGATTCATTACACACAAAGTGAAATATTTCTAGCCTTTATTTGTTTCATTTTTCATAATTTTGGCTTACAGCTCCAGAAAACCCCCAAAACAGTATTTTAAGAAATTAGAATAGTGTGTCGAAAATTTACTTCAGTTATTTCAGAGAATGAGTGGAGTGGCTTGACTCGAGGAATCCGACAGTTGTAGCCCATGTCCCGGATACGTCTGTACGTGGTGGTTTTTGAAGCACTGACTCCAGCCTCAGTCCACTCCCTCTGCATCTCCGCCAAATTTTGGAATCGTCTTTGCTTGACAATCCGCTGAAGCCTACGGTCATCTCTTTTGCTTGTGCACCTTCTCCTGCCACATTTTTCCCTTCCACTAAACTTTCTATTGATATGCTTGGACACTGCACTCTGTGAACAGCCAGCCTCCTTAGCGATGACCTTTTGTGGCTTACCCATCTTCTGGAGGGTGTCAATGATGGTCTTCTGGCCAATTGTCAAGTCTGCAGTCTTCCCCATACTGAACCAAACTGAGATAAACTTTGCAGGTGTTTTGAGTAAATTAGATGATAGTGTGACACTCAGTCTAAATCATTCATTCTCTGAAATAACTGAAGTAAATGCTGATTTTCGACACACTATTCTAATTTCTTGAAATACTGTTTTGGGGGTTTTCTGAAGCTGTAAGCCAAAATTATGAATAATTAAACAAATAAAGGCTAGAAATATTTCACTTTGTGTATAATTAATCTATAATCTATGAAAGTTTCACTTTTTGAATGGAATTATGGAAAAAAAAGATGTCACTATGGTTAATAATATAAAGTTCTAAAAAACCCACAAGCAATTTATTCTAGAAAGTGTGTTCTAATATTAGTCTATTATAGTCAGATAACATAATTAACCGTTGTCTTCACTATAGGAAATATAATGAGTGAATTTAAACTTTTTTTAACTGAAAACAAGTGGTATATTGTAAGATAAAAAAAAAATTTAAAGCAGTAATTGTATGGTTATGAATGCATAGTTAGTTATAAGTTAGTTATGAGGTAAAAAACAATATTGGATGATAATCATTGTTTTTTGAGTGTTTTGGGCTGAGTTACATCATGGGTCAAATTTGACCCGCTAACACAAAAGGTGTGGACAACCTTCTAACACAATATGAAGGTTAAATGTACTCATTTATTACTTCTTTGATCCATGAAGTCAGCCATATTGGATTTTCCACTAATTAGCATTTTTTGTAAAACACTTAAAATGCTACTCCTCCTACAAAATTTGGCCAATTTACATGAAACCAGGTACACAAACGCCTTAGACCATGCTTCAGAAAAGGTACATACCGAATTTTGATATTTTAAAAGATGGCCGAATGACGAGCCAATTAATTTTCAATGGGCGTGACTTATCACAAAAATGCTGATAATTCCAAAATCATTTCACAGAAAGTTATGAAACCTGGTAGGTCTATTAAGAGTAACATGAGGAATTGACCTCTACAGTTTCAACCCAATCGAGCCACGTGGTGGTGCTATATAGATCCAAATATAAGAAAATATTTAAAAATTCGCTAAAAATCATTGACACGCCCACTGCATACGCCCCGTTTTATCTAGAGTCACAAAATGTGGTATAGAGGTCCTTCTGCTCATACTGAACAAATTTGCCTCAAGGAACCATCATGTTAGCCCTATTGGATTTTCCGCTAATTAGCACTACTTACACTTAAAATACTACTCCTCCTATAAAATTTGACCGATTTACATGAAACCTGGTAAACATACTCCGTAGACCATGCTTCATAAAATATATATATACAGAATTTTGATATTTTAAAAGATGGCCGAATGATGAGCCAATAAATATCCAGTGGGCGTGGCTTATCACAAAAATACTAATAATTCCAAGACCATTTCACAGAAAGTTATGAAACTTGGAAGGTCTTTTAAAAGTAACATCTGGACCTGACCTCTCCAGTTTCAACCCAATCGAGCCACGTGGTGGCGCTATATAGATCCAAATATAAGAAAATATTTAAAAATTCACTAAAAATCATTGACACACCCACTGCCGACGCCCCGTTTGATCTGCAGTCACAAAATTTGGTGTATACGTCCCGCTACTCCTGCCCAACAAATTTGCCTCAAGAAACCATGAAGTCTGCCATCTTAGATTTTCCGTTAATTAGCATTTTTTGTAAAACACTTAAAATGCTACTCCTCCTACAGAATTAGACAAATTTGCACCAAACCTGTTCAAGGTACTCGACCCGCATCCCTACATGCATGCATTACTTTACTAAGGCGTATGTCAAAAATTGCCGACGCCCTGTTTGAGCTACAGTCACAAAATTTGGTGTACACGTCCCGATACTCATGCCCAACAAATTTGCCTAAAAACCATGAAGTCTGCCTTCTTCGATTTTCCGATTTACTTTACTAAGGCCTACGTCACAAATTGGCCGAATGAGAAGCCAATGAATTTTGCATTGGGCGTGGCTTATCGCATAAATGCTAGTACTTCTAAAACCGTTTGATATAAAGTTCTGAAACTTGGTGGGTTGATTGAGAGTTAGATCAAGACTTGAGCCCTGCATTTAACCCAATCAATCTGCGTGGTGGCACTAAAGAAATACAAATGTTGGGATGGCAGGTATGCCATCCGCCAAGTACACTATCTCTGCTTAACAGGTCGTCTACCTACTATACCAACTGTGAAAGTTCCTGTAGCTTAGTGGTTATGGCATTTGACTGCCGTGTAGTAGGTTGGTGTTTTGATCCCCACCTGTTCCCAAGTTTTTTTTGAGGCACACAATGTGCACGTCATTGTAAGAATGTTCTTTTTATTGCAAAGGCTAAGACATTTCACAATATTACCTGTTATCTGTTTGAATTATGAAGTCAGTAAGCCAAAACAATCTGATACCGCAACACACAAGTCTTATTTGGCCTCCTCATTTCTGTTGACCTGCTTTGGCCTAGTGGATACAATCTTGGCTTTCCACGTATGTGGTCAGCAGTTCACTTCCAGCTTGGTACCAATGGCTAAGTTAATGTTTGGCAAAACTATTGTGCAAATGCTATGCTTCTTTTAATGTTGTTTTCACATTAAGAAACACCTTTTTATTGCAAAAGTTGAGAAATTTAACAGTATTAACTGTTCACTGTTTCACTTGTACTTAAAAGACTTAATATGCAAGCCCTTACTGGATAAGATACCATCAACAATGGCAAAAGCCCTGATTAGAAACAAATATTTGTATTTTGGGTCAACCCTGGATTAAGATGTTTGTCAGGACTGAAATGATCGTAACTATACATTGCACGACTCATGCCATTGGTGTCACATAAAATCGCATTTCCATCTGATGAGTTTTATTTATTAAAGTTTTTATTTTCATTGTTTCTCACTGCTCCTTAGACGTTGTATTGCTTGTTTGATTCAAATACTAGTTACTCTTGTATTCTATATTACTATTTGCTTCATGATTAAAAATGTATTTATTCTTACTGTTCATGATGTATGTATCCACAAATTCTCTTTTTATGTATTTTGAGCCTTTAGCTCGAATGGGCCAGTTAATTAGCCCCTATTGTTAGGCAACCATTCAGAACATTCGGTTATGGATATTTCAAACACACCCATGTATAGAATGGACACACTGGTGTAAGAGTTAAGAACCAGGGACAGCACAGCTGAACAGTTGGACTGAGAGATCAATAGCTGCCGTAAGCTGGCTTCTAGTGACTTGCTCTAAGTCATCCTATTTCACCCAAAAGCTGCAAAATGGAATCACTAGATAGGCGATATGTATCTTTTTTTTTTTTTCCTCTGAAATTTCAGAGATTTAAAGGAGTGGAAAATACCCATCTACGTTGTGGACTTTGATTGTTACGATGTCTCCTTGCTTTCAAGACAACCACATCTTATCAATTGCATGTCTTAATACCTGCTTCCCATTCATACTAAAATGCACATGCAATTACCTTGCTTTCGGACTTAGTAAATCACATTACACATGCTAAAGTAATCTATTTGCATGATCTCCTCCCACTATTTATTCAGGCTAACCTGCAAAAATGTAAAATCCATCTATCTTTCCATTTCCATTTTCCATGCATTCCACACTTTTTGATTTTGTACACTAAAACCTTTAGTAAACCAACCCCTTGGTGTCTAACTGCATAAACAACCTCCATTCTTGATGTGTTGATATCTTAGACATTCTTCTAGATAGCAACATGCGTAACAGTAACACACTAATACCCAGGTGATGACCAGTAGCAAAATTCAGTTGACTGCTCGCAAAAAAAAAGAAATAATAAATATAGCAGCAAGCAGCGATTCCCGGGGACCGAGTGGTATGAGCAGCATTTGTCAAACACAGAGACTGCAAAATGGTAGGCAACTCAAGACAGGCTTGACCCAAAATACAAATATTTGTTTGTAATCAGGGCTTTTGCCATTGTTGGTGGTATCTTAACCAGATCCAGTAAGGGCTTGCATATTACGTCTTTTAAGTACAAGTGAATCAGCTAACAGTTGATATTGTTACATTTCTTAACCTTTGCAATAAAAAGGTGTTTATTAATGAGAAAACAACATTAAAAGAAGCATAGCATTTGCACAATAGTTTTGCCAAACATTAACTTAGCCATTGGTACCAAGCTGGAATTGAACCACTGAGCACATACATGATTCATAATTCATAATTCAAACAGTTAACAGGTAATATTGTGAAATTTCTTAGCCTTTGCAATAAACATAACTTGTTTTATGTTAAAAGAACATTCTTAGCATGGCATGCATATTGTGTGCCTCAAAACAAATGTTGGGAACAGGTGGGGATCGAACCACCAACACTACTACACGGCAGTCCCATGCCTTAACCACTAAGCTACAGGAACTTTCACAGTTGGTATGGTAGGTAGACGGCTTGTTAAGCATAGATAGTGTACTTGGCGGATGGCATACCTGCCATCCCAACATTTGTACTTCTATAGCGCAACCACGTGGATTGATTGGGTTAAAACTGCGGAGCTCAAGTCTTGATCTAACTCTCAATCAACCCACCAAGTTTCAGAACTTTATATCAAACGGTTTTAGAAGTACTAGTATTTATGTGATAAGCCACACCCAATTCAAAATTCATTGGCTTCTCATTCGGCCAATTTGTGACGTAGGCCTTAGTAAAGTAAATCGGAAAATCGAAGAAGGCAGACTTCATGGTTTTTAGGCAAATTTGTTGGGCATGAGTATCGGGACGTGTACACCAAATTTTGTGACTGTAGATCAAACAGGGCATCGGCAGTGGGTGTGTCAATGATTTTTAGTGAATTTTCTAATATTTTCTTATATTTGGATCTCTATAGCGCCACCACGTGGATCGATTGGATTGAAACTGGAGAGGTCAGATCCAGGTGTTACTCTTAAAAGACTTACCAAGTTTCATAACTTTGTTTTCAATGGTTTTGGAATTATTAGCATTTTTGTGATAAGCCACGCCCACTGAAAATTCATTGTCTCGTCATTCGGCCATCTTTTAAAATATCAAATTCTGTATATAACTTTTATGAAGCATGGTCTACAGGATTCTTGTACCTGGTTTCATGTAAATTGGTCAAATTTTGTAGGAGGAGTAGCATTTTAAGTGTAGCATTTTGCAGTGCCACCAACTGGCCTATAGCCACCATATTTGGTGAGGGCTTGTGAGATGACAACTTCTAACTATATGCCAAGTTTCATGAGAATCAGCCAAGCGGTTAAGGAAAAACACAAAGAAGTAATAAATGAGTACATTTAAGCCAAAATGTCAGCAGATTCAAGATGGCACCCACCAAATTAGTAAATATCTATGATCCAAATCCAGGTCTTTGTCACTGTAGCAAGTCTTACATCTCTGCAAAAGAACAGTGATTTTTAGTGAATTTTTTAATATTTGTTTATATTCTGAACTCTATAGCGCCACCACGGAGGTCGATTGGGTTGAAACTGCAGAGTTCAAGTTCTGATATAACTCTTAACAGACCTACCAAGTTTTATAACTATCTGTCAAATCGTTTTGGAATTATTAGCATTTTTGTGATAAGCCACACCCATTGAAAATTAATTTGCTCGTCATTCGGCCATCTTTTTAAATATCAAAATTTTAAATAAACCTTTTATGAGGCATGGTCTAAGGAGTGTGTATACCAGGTTTCATCTCAATTGGTCAAATTCTGTAGGAGGAGTAGCATTTTAAGTGTTTTACTACTATTTACTAATTAGCGGAAAATCCAATATGGCGGACTTCATGGATTCTTGAGGCGAATTTGTTCATCATGAGCAGAGAGACCTGTACACCAAATTTTGTGACTCTAGGTCAAACAGGGCGTCGGCAGTGGGTGTGTCAATGTCAAAATTTTGTCACGTGCACTACAGCGCCACCAGGTGTTCAATCTACATCATAATATAGAGGATCCAAGAGTTTGGCAATCCCAACAAGCGTGCCAAGTTTGGTGATTCTCGGCCAAACCAGCTCACGGGAATTTTAGGCGAAAGGGGAGAAAGAAAAAAAAAGAATCCAAACAAATACAATAGGGTACGAGCAGCTATGCTGCTCGGTCCCCTAAAAATAAAAATCTACTAAAAATACAGAATACTATAAACAATTTATTATTAATACTATAGACAATGTATTCATTATTGACAATGTTTACAGTAGTATATAGTGAAAATGGTATACATTTGAATACCTACACAAAGTATTGTTACAAATGAGGTGGTGTGCAATATGGAGATATGAATACCATGGATTGCCTTATGTTGGGGGTGCTGCCTGGGCAGGAGTAAAGCCTGGATCTGATATATGCTTCCTGTTTCTAACCCATTACTGTAATTTCACTTCCTGTTCCCCACTGCATTACCACAGGTGAGAAGTCTAACTGCTAAATTAACAATTTTAATCGACGTTCTTCACAATAACACCAGGACCAAGGTATCTTTCAGTCAGAAGAATACCAGCAGCATTTTCTTTTAAATATGTACTGTAGTTTCATACCTGTTTGCCTGTTTGTTTGTTTTCACACTCATCAAGATAATTGTTTGTATATTGTAATTAACTAGGGACACATTTCTCAAAGAAACAATTGCATACAGTCAATTTCTCAGAATGTCTTGGGAATATAAGTATTTGCATTATTCTAATTAGGATTGAAAAAACTTGTTAAATTCAGCAGCGCATTTCATTCACAGCCCAACATTCTATGACACATCAATGTTAAATGACACATAAATGTAGGATTCAGTGCCCCAGAAATGTCACAGCAGAGACAGACAGACAGACAGACAGACAGAGGGAGAGAGAGAGAGAGATAAATCAATGAAAGATGAAGCCAAATGGGAAATTAAATCATTAATTTAACTGTAGCTGATGGCCTTTTCATGACTGGAAAGCTGGAAATACTAAATAATGAGCCCCTGGGTCTCTGAGGTGTGTGTGCATTTGTGGCCAGGAGGAATAATAGGCTAACTGACCAGCATGGGAATAAGGAAGAACAGGCTTATAACTGTACACTGAACTGATCTGCACATTGATTTGTGTGTGCATCACATGATGGTCTGGCCAAAGAGAGCAGCCGCAGAGCTGGTCGAGAGGGGAGTACAGCTGCATGGATTTTTGAAAGAGCAAATAAGAATCCCCCACTTGGTCTCTTCTTCGTGATTAATTTATTTCTATCTAAAAACAATTGCACACTATTTGCCTGGGGCTTGAGGACGTGACAGAGAGTCAAAGATGCTGGAAGGTGCATTGAGATGTACTGGAACAGTTACTTTGCTTTGCACTTCCCACTCTGCTGTGTTGGTGGTTGTATAAACATATGAGGTTTAGGCCAGGGCTGTAGAATAGGAGAGTATCCAGCTGCCTGCCCCCTCACTCCTCGTCTTTCGCTCACCACTCGTCTCATTAGCGACCGGGTTGAAAACCACCTCCACTGAGTGTGCTTTTGCGGCATGCATGCTAAGTGTTTTTCCTAGCATGAGAGCCAGTAGGTTTGAGCTTACATAAAGCCAGGAAATAGCTAAATATTGTCTGCGACTGTGTTTATGCCACAGGATAGTTCACCCTGTTAGCATTGCTCTGGATTATCTTGAGCAACACTGAAATGGGCAAACAAAAAAAACAAAAAAACATGATGGAACAAGACCATTTTATTGATTATGTCAAACTGCACACTTCAGATTGAGTGAATTGTTATGCCCAGACAAAATGCCATTGACCCTCAATACAATACGGTAACACTTTACAATAATTTTTATTGTAATAGATTATTTTATTGTAATAGATTATACGGCATTTGAACATTATTTACTTACAACGTATAAATCATTATTCCTACATTCACAAACATCTATAAATGTATTAATTAACATGAGTTAAGTAAAGATCAGAGACCTGCTGATCAACTGGGAGAGAACATGTGAACAATTTAGTTTATACGTATATCCTCCTGCTTCCAGTGGGTGGGGCTTGGGCTTGGCCCAAGGGCAGGGCCCAGGCTGAGGCTGGTACGAGGCCCCTTAACTGTACTTGCTCTGGGCTCTTATCAGACAGGTAATTTGCATATCTCACTTTAAATGATTTATTAGAAGAGGAGCATGGTCAGGTGGAGTGATGTGTGTGTGTGTGTGTGTGTGTGTGTGTGTGTGTGTGTGTGTGTGTGTCTGTAAATCAATCAATCAAATTCTATTTTAAATACCTTATCACCAACATGGGTCTCAAAACACTTTTAACTTTTAATTCATACATTTATAGATGTTTGTGAATGTAGGAATAATGATTTATAAATTGTAAGCAAATAATGAACAAATGCCTTCCTCGTGATCTATTATTATATGATCTATGACATTATTATAAAGTGTTACCCATAAATATTTATTTTCCTCTGTACGTATGGCCAGTATAATAATCTAGCACATGACCTTTCACCCTGTCCTATTTTCACAGCCATGGAGGTTATCACAAACACCACTCTGAAATCCATCACAATGACACCCTGGAAGAGGAATACTTTCAAAACACCAGCGCTCTTTTGTAGGGTGAGAAGGGATTAACTCAATGTAATTAAGTCAGAACTCTCATGACTGTATAATTTACACAGTCAGTACACTGTTCTGTCAATGACATCTATTTACAAAAGAAGAACATGGTTTGGAAATTAAGGGTTAAATCCAAACTTAACATCCGTCAAAGCAAACATGGCCAGAATATGAACCTTCAAAGTAGCACAATTATTGTAGTCACAGTGCGTAAACCGCACTGAGAGTTCAGCACATGAATAATAATAACCGTGCATCTTAAATGAGTTCATTTTTAATAAGAGTTCTTGGCTCTTATTTACCGGTAAATCCAAAGATGAAGCATATCTTCTGTGAGGCTCTGATTAAAAAACAGTAAAAAAAAACAGTAGCCTGTAAAATTTATTTCAGGAAGCAATTATTTTAATTGAATTACAGAAATCAAATTTGAAATCAAAATATGACACACGCACACAAGGGTGCACACATTTCTCAATATTTTGTCACCAAATACAAGCATAATTCTCCCCTTTGATCTTTGCAGATAATTCTACAGATACAAATACAAATCTGGTTTAGTTTATTTATGATTTGCTTTGTTTATTTATGCTGCTTTTAAGGTAATTTGCTACTATTTACTAACTTAATACTCTTAATATGTGCCTGTTTTCAGTTATATATGGAACCATTGTTGAGTCAAATGTTGAAATGATTGTATTCTAGGATTCAGCTAAGATGATTGTTGATTTACAGTTTTCATCTTGGAATTGCACATCTTCAAAGAGAATCATGAATCATGCAAGAGGCCCACCAACAGCCATGTGACTTTAATTAAATTTATTATCATGTTAATGATGGAGCATACATTCAGGCGATTGCCTCATGAAGCCAACAGCCTCATCATTTTCAATCTCCTTCAGAGAAGACTCAACATCAAAAGACAACGTCCTTTTCCTAATCTCATCTGGTCAAAAGAGCACTACCTTTTTTTTTACAGCTTCATTTTTCTGCTCTTTTAAATCCATTTGAAGGAGTCTCCAGATGGATGGTGAAATCTGTGCTACTGCACATTTCGTTTAGGCCTGATTAAGTGTGCCTCCTCTCCTGGCAAGTAAGCGTTGCAATGATGTCACAAGGTGAGAAGTGGCAGTGGTCTGACCAGCCTGCCCTGAGGTCATACTTTGCATCAGGATCTGCACTGGAAAGCTTGTGGAATAACACATTTCCGTTTTAGCCTCCCCCTCGAACATTCTCTTTAAGCAAAACACCCCTGTTGACTCAAAATGTATTTATAAATCTGAGGTTTATCAAAATATGTTATATTTCCCACGCATATATGTTAATATATGTTGTCTAAATGCAAATCTTGTATTCGGCAATGCTGCAAATTATTATAAATATTCAAACATGTGCAAGGACATTACAATGAATTATTGAATATATGCATATATGCATGAAATCACTGATGGTGTTGACTAATCAACATACCCACAGTGATTGTTACTGTAGATTTAAGATTAAATTTGCACTGCCCATTTTATTTTCATGAAACGCAGCATCTGGACATCTGTACCATTCGGTATGTTTATGTCAAAAGCGGCAATGTTATCTTGCCAGTGGTTTCACAAACTTGACAGAACAACGTGGAGACTCACATTGACTTTACGCATGTGGAACATTTACCACATTGATAAAATAAATACCACAGAAGTTGCCTGTTTCCTCTACTAGAATGCATTTGAACAGACACAGGAGAGGTGGAATTAACAGGGGTGTTTTAATAAAACTTACCTAGTGAAGGGCTAGTTTCGCCTAAGAGGTTTTCCTAGTTTGACCTCTTCGTGCTCGTGCAGAGGTTTCTTTTCAGTTTTGACAAAGCAGTTGCAAGATATGAGGGGCTGAGTAGGTCATAATTCATATTTACTGCTTAGCTATTTCACCTCTCACATACACAAAAGTTGCTCTCATGTATACTCTTTTACCGCTCACATTCACAAACTTACTCTCATATATATTATTTTACCTATCATATACAGACTATTACCTTTCTCATGCACAAGAGTCACTCTCTATTTTTACCTCTCATGTACACAAAACTTGGTCCCCTTAAAGTTGGAGGACTATGTATAAAACGGGCTGTAATTCCTGCACGGATCACCCAATATGGACGTAAATACCCTCAAATTAAAACTGCCCAATCTGCACCTTAACCTTATTTTCATTATTTCATTTCAAAATGCAATGTGCTGGAGTGCAGAGCCAAAACAACAAAAGATGTGTCACTGTCCAAACACTGTCCAAAGACTGCACTATATATACTGAATTTGTGCAGAAAATCTGAAAACACTTTTATAAAACAAATGCGTCCTGCAGGACTAAAGCACTTTGGGGAAATCAAATTGGCTGATGCTGCAATCCCCAAAGACGCTTAAGTGAGATAAATACACAGTTTATATTTGCTATGTTAGCAAAAAGAAAGTTTGACTGTATTTCAAAGACATCTTTAATTCTCTCAAATGCATGTAGTCAGTGCTACTGTAACGTTAGTGAAACTTCTGCTCCTAAATGTATCTGTGGATGTGGGGCTTGTGGTAATTATGTTTACTGAGTCTACTGACAAAACTGATCAACTAGAAATGGTATATGTGAGGTGTATAATGTGATACATGTAATATTCCCACTTGAATGGCTTGATCACATCTGTCTGGACAGTTTATTCTAATTATTCTATTCATAGTAAACAGCACTAGAAATGTAGACTGCTACATCCGCTGATGATTTCTGTCTCATCTGAAATCGCTATACTCTGTCACTGCAGGGTTTTGGAAAAACGATTGAAAACTCTGTGCTATTGGATGCTGTCAAAATTGTCAAATAAACAAAAACAATCTTTTAACATTTGCCACCAATGATTTTTTTAACTTGTTTTTGCTTATTTGGATGTTTGTTATCATGCTCATCAGCCAATCCTATCACTGCAAAGTCCTTCATCAGTTTGGCCCTTTATGCTATGGTCCCCAGTATTTCATAGGCACACTTGGGTCAAATAACCATAATAATATTTTGAACATCCTCAGTTGTTGATTCATAAAAAAGGTTTGATTTCCTTTGTAAATAAAACCCTATTGTGTTTATTTCCAAGATGCAAGATATCAGTTTTTACATATCATCCTTTCATTTGTGCTTACACTTGTTTGTGCATCCTCTTAAAATCCCTGCTGCCTGACAGACCTGGAAACAGTTCACTGTTGAAGTTTGTTTGGGTTTGACTTGAACCATAAATTCAATGATTTCTTCCCACTGGGCACATAATGGCAGTCCTGCTCAGATCTCTGGGCATGCCTAGAACTGCCACACTCCCTTCTCCCCACAGTAAGCCTGCCTGCACTAGGGCAGTGCCACATAATGGAGTAATGAATTGTGTATGCCATGATGTATATCCCCTGATGTTAAATCCATACCATTTTGTCTAAGGAGTCAAATGGCAGACTGGAAGCCAAATGAAATCCATTGATTTGTGCAGTACTGATTAAACATGTTACAGTTTTCTCAATTCCAGACCTTTGTGTCCCTTGGTTTGACTTCAAAGATACACCTTTTCGCAAGACTTTTACAAGTGCATACTTTCAAACCAGCTGAGCTGGGCTTTATGATACCCTCTGCACACTTCACATTTGTCCATTTCTTGGCTATTTTTACAGTACAGTTAATATTAATCACAATATGTATATGTTTAATATTTATATAGATTTTTGCAGAAAGTAAATGTCCATTTACCCTATCTGTTGTTCACTGTGGATGGCCCTATATTTTGATACATGTTTACAATCTACTTATCTACAATGATAACATCCTCTGTAATATTAAAACATGGGACTAAATTAGATTAACTTACTTTGCAAATTAAAATGTTAGTAGGCCTTAAACAGCATTCAAGTTTGTGACAATTACATAGCCAATCCTTCACTCATTATTCATCCATTAGTTTCCATTCATCACGGAATACATCGCCATAGTAGTACATATTTCAAACAGCTCACAGTACTTATATAAAATTTTTATCAATTTGTATTCATAGAATAATAAGTATACAAGCCATTTTTTTAAAATGTGTGGCGAGGTGTAGGTATAAGCAATCAGAATCCAACTAACCCGACAGCGCCACCTAGGGAATTTCACCCCAGGAAGTATTATTAAGGAACCTGGACTAATACCTTGATACCCAGGCTACACAAGTTCGCCAACTGAAGGAAGACAGAGACGTGGTTCCAAAGGAAATGCAAATTTATTGAATAATTAATCACTGGAAGGGCCTGTGGAGAGAATGGGTTAAAGAATAGAAAACGAATCAAACCTATGTAAAGGGAAGTAACAAAAACATTTATTACAAGTTGAGTCAATTTAACAAATACAATTCCCTTCCATAAACACTTCCAGTACTTATAAAAGGGAAAACTTAAGAAACTAAATAACATAAAGGGGAAAGTGGGCTGAGGCCAGCAAAGGAGAGGCTGACTAATGGAGGGCGTGTCCAGGGGTGCAACCACTTACCTACCACCCGTGTATGCACTGCAAAATGGCAATCACAGCAAACAGGTGAAAAACAGTGTCCCAGTGCTCTTTTACCACTACACACTTGTGAAGGGAACCGCACCACGGTGTCTAGCCTCCCCAACCAGCCAGCACTCTGCTCCACTACAGGGGAAAAAAAGAAATATCACTGAAGTAGCATATGAAAAAAGGTCATTGAGTAAACCAGTTGGCGCACACTAAAAGTACCAGACAACAACCAAGATAAAACCAGTCAACACATGTACACAGTAAATATAAAATCTATAAAGGCAAAACAGCAGCTGATAGAGACCTACAATAAGAGGGACACATTAGTAACAAGTCTTACAATTACCTCAGGTATTTGTCATACCCTACTTACCCCTAAATACAGTGACCTGTACCTTGGCAAAATATGCATTGGCTCAGCAGACTCAGGGTGCTAAGAATCCACGGCACCCACAGGCAGACAGGGACTACAACAGATAAGATTGCTCAGTTGCAGTACCACTTCAACATGTGCTTGATACACAAACAATTAGAAAACATACCTTAAGTCACAAATCTCAGCAAGCAGACACCAGTACAACCAGGTAGACAGGAAACTATTGCAAGCAAAATAAAACTCAGTCATTGGGTACATAAAAATAACCTTAAAGTAATTGCATGACTGCATCGCCTACCTCAGTCACAAAGGGCCCATATGGCAACAAACAGGCAGAGAAAGGAAAAAGCAGCCATGCTACCACAGCTGCCTTAAATACCCAAACGAGCTAATTGGAGGGCTGGAACAGGGAGGAGTCAATCTAATGCTGTGGGATGTGTCAAGAGAAGGGAAAGGGAACACTGCATTGATATTAAAACAAGTGTTCCTACTACAATCGCATTTAGCCATGTGAGTGCAACGTAAATGTCTATGGACATGAACAAGTCCTTGACATGTGGTATGTCACAGGTTACTTCTAAGTGTCACCAGCGCTTTCTCTCTGGATGGGAGACTCATCGCTCGGGTCACCCATTCGACTGTTCCACTCCAACTCATCCTGTTTGGCAACCACCGGGAGACCATTCAGTTCCATATACTCAACTTCTCTCAGTCATCCCTGGTCCATAGTCAACCCTGGCTCAAACTCCACAACCCTCATCTCAATTGGAACACGACTCAAGTTCAGAGTTGGAGTTCCTACTGCCACTCAACCTGTCTCCAGTCTGCTCAACCTCGATCAGGGGGCGCCAAACTGTTCCTCGTTCACTGCCGCCTGACTTGTCCTCTGTCCCTGCCCAGTATCATGACCTCACTGACGTCTAACCTTACCTCCTCACAGACCGTACAACTGCAGTATCGATCTGCTCCCAGGGGCCACCTTGCCTTCCAGTCTTCTCTACAACCTGTCCCGTCCTGAGAGAGCCTCCATGGAGACATGCATCCACGACTCACTTGCTGCAGGTATTATCCATCCCTTCTCTTCCCCTGTGGGGGCTGGTTTTTTCTTTGTGTCCAAGAAAGACGGCACACTTCGCCCCTGTATCGACTACCGTGGCCTCAATTCCATCACAGTCCATAACAAGTATCCATTACCACTAATTAATTCTGTTTTTGAACCCCTCCATGGAACCACCATTTTCTCTAAGTTAAACCTCCGGAATGCCTACCATCTGGTCCAGATCCAGGAGGGAGAAGAATGGCAGCATTTAACACGCCCCTGGGATACTTTGAATACCTGGTCGTCCCGTTCGGGCTCACTAATGCCCCGGCTGTATTCCAGGCCCTGATTAATGACGTCATCCGCGAACCTTTGAATTGGTCAGTTTTTGTATACCTTGATGATATTTTGATTTTTTCTAAGGACCCTGAGGAGCATGTCCTGCATGTGTGTCAAGTTCTCCAATGCCTCCTGGAGAACAAATTTTTTTTTTTTAAATGTATTTTGGCTGTTTTCATTTTACAATTACTTACAGACCTGGTTCCCTGGTTTGTTTTTTGTTCCTCGCTCCAGCCCGTCCTGCCTGCTTCCCGTCCTGTTCGCTCCTGCCCAGCCCTGTTTATTTCACCAACCCTGTTTCTAGTCCGTCACCTAGCCTTCCCTGTTCCATTGTCTTTTGCTGACCACTCTAATAAATATACTCCTTTCAAAGTTTTTTGCCTGACTTTGTCCTGCATTTTGGGTGAAAACCAGTGTTCGAACCACAACACATATGAATACATGATCTTCTTTATGACATGTATTATTTTCCTCACTGATCTATACATACAATCTGATAGTACATCCCATCTGAAACCTAACTGACTTCTGTTGAACATTTTTAGTCAGTAATCTAGCCATATATTCAACTGTAAATGCTTCCTGTGTGTCATACATATCATAAATAGAAATTCACAAAAATATCAATTCAGTATAATTTGGAGATCATGCTGACCATTTTTGCAATCAGTTGAATATTAACCGGAATTATGCAGTTCCATATAGAGCTTGGAAACATTTAATTAACGTGTAGTATTGATATGATAAGATGGTATAGAGCTATACAAATTCATGTGATGGTTACATGATAAATACTTCAAATACTTGTAAAAGTCAATAGGTGAAGCACCAGCTGTGTTTGTGATGTGTGTGATCTTAGCATGTACAATGAATAATGCGATAAAAGGTAAATGTATCTCAGATATTTACCAGCTGAGTGGTCAACAAATATTGACAGAAACAAAACCATGTAAGGTGCCATTTGTTTCTGAAGATAACTATGCTTTGGAAAGCATTGTCATACCATAGGTTAATTAAGAGTGCAATGACACTGTTAGCTATTTTAATTTCACTTCTCTATTGACTTTGTCTCCTATTATTTTCATTCGAACCACATTTTTTTCCCTTTTCTGCTTGGAATAATATAACACAATCATTATTTTTTTATTATAATTATTCACAGATCCTGTGTTCCCTTCAGAGTTGAATTAAAAAAGACTAAGGGCCAGATTTAGATTTAAGATAAGTACGTGCAAATGGGACTCCTGAAATTCTGCGTAGCTTAAGCAATTTCTGTTTCAGACATTTGACTTTTCTGCTGTTTTAAGCAGTCCATCTCTCCAGTACATATGTGCCATTACGCGCACGGGGTGGAGATTTGATGAAAAGGAGGCGTGTCTGCAAGATACACGTATTCAGAGTTTTCACTTAATCATTTTTTTCCACGCAACTTTGTTCAGAAAAAAAGGTGGTCTATGTCTTTCCTTTGCCTAGCCTACTTACAATTATGAAAGAGCTGTCGTAAAAAGACAAATATGAAAAAGTAGGCTATGATTGACTGTCTGGTATATAATACCAGACCAATATTATATGGATTCATTGATAGCAGTGTTTGGAACATAATCGCTTTGACAGAGAGACGATTTTGTAGCCTCCTTGTGTGAGCACAGCTGCTCCAAAATTATTAGGAAGCACAAAGTAACTCCCCGCAGTGTAGATCTACGTTAAAATCTCTCTCCTTCCTGGCCACATCCTTCCAGCATGTGACAGATGCACTCAAAAAATAAATCTTTGGACACTGGTTGCAAGTAATGGGCTATTACACTGCCCGGCCAAAAAAAAAACTTTTTGTTGGACCGCCTTTAGCTTTGATTACGGCACGCATTTGCTGTGGCATTGTTTCGACAACCTTATGCAATGTCACAACATTTATTTCCATCCAGAGTTGCATAAATATTTGGCTGAGATCTTGTATTGACGACGGGAGAGTCAAACCACTCCGGAAAGTGTTCTCCAGCATATCCCAAAGACTTTCAATGGGGTTAAGGTCAGGAATCTGGTGGCTAATTCATGTGTGAAAATGATTCCTCATGCTCCCTGAACCACTCTTTCACAATTTGAGCCCGATGAATCTTGGCATTGTCATCCTGGCATATGCCCATTGATGGGATAGCCTGGTCATTCAGTACATTCAGGTACTTAGCTGACTTCATTTTATTGCTGCATAATGTTGCTGAGCCTAGACCTGACCAACTGAAGCAACCCCAGATCATAACACTGTCTCCAGAGGCTTGTACAGTGGGCACTATGCATGACGGGTGCAATGGCGACTTTTTTTTTGGCCAGGCAGTGTATTAAGTATATATGACTTCAACTCGTTAAGTGGAAGACGTCGCATCTAGGCTATTATGTTACCGTACATTACTTTATTAGGTACGCTAAATCGTAAAAAAAAAAACGTATGAATCTTTTTTTGAGTAAATCCAATGATTTATTTGTTTACTTAGTAATATTGCATGCAACCACTGTCCAGCGATTATTTTTGGATTGCGTGATCGGTATATCCCAGTCATCAATAGAAGCTATGATCATTTTATCAATGTGATGTATTGATACGTTCACGGCATGCCTATACCCCGTCATGCAAGAGCAACTACAATGCAGGATTTTCCAAAAGGCAAATGCGGTTATTAAAGGCACTGCCACTGACACGTTGAAAACACATAACCCAACAAACACTTTTTTAGTAGATACCAGGCAACCCGGGGGGCAGGTACAAGAAGCAGGTGATTAGAATATCATGCCCTGTACCACCCGCATTTTGAGATAAGCACATGCGCAACACAAGTTAGAATACGGCGTAAGTCAGCTCGTTAAATCCGTGCAGGAGAGGCACTTAAGCGCATGACTTAAGTTGGCCATCTCTGAATCCGGCCCTAGCAGTGAACCCTCTGACTTCAAACCCAGGCCCTCAGATCATCTAGCTCATTCATCACACATTGTAATGTAATTATTATTCAATGAGCCACAGAACCTGGGTACATGGCTGTGTCAGGGTACAGCCATTTCCCCTGGAAAATGTTTTTTTTGTACTGAAGGAACTTAGATGACCCTTTAGTGTGATTCAGTCGACAGAGTGCTCATACTCCTCTAAATGAAAGGCAAAGTAAGTCAGTAGCAGTCGGTGTTCAGACTAGGGCTTGGGGTGAGATTACATTTCACATCATTCTTCACTGTAAATTGGGATACAGTAGTGAGAGTCACCATTAATGTGGAGCTGTGAAGCCGGTTAACTTGTATTGCTCGGGGTGGCTCTGAAATGAAAGTTATGGCACATTTGCGGCATTCTCAGAAAGGGCTGGTATAATGCTAGGATAATGAATGTTGGCATTTATTCTCTACGGAATTTAGGATGTGAGTGCTCCTTTTCAGCCAATCTAACACAGGAATACTTCAGGTGACAACAAGGCCAGGCTTATTCCCGCTATTGTTCACTCTTTCTTTGAACGCCCAAGGGCACCAAGCACAGAGAACAATGGAAACGTTTCCTTCACTTTTCAATGCTTTTATTTTCCTCATTAAGCTTCCATCCTCAAGCGTGCAGTTTCACATATTGGACTGAAGTCAGGTCAGTGTGTTATTGTCATGTAAGCAATATCGGAAACCCATGTTTACAGGTCTCTACATGAACTGTAACAATCCCTGGAAAATAAATGGAATAAATGTACTTTTTCATCCTGGCGAGCTTCAGGAGAAAAAATAAAGGCCTTAACAGCAACAAACAATGAATTCACTAGAACTATTCCAAAGATGCCACATACTGCTTATTATAGTCGTAAAAATAAAAAGGCTCATTTCCACCGATGATCATCTGTGTTAAGGGCATGGTGACTGCATAGATCAATTGCAGGTGCAAATACAATTAATGCCTTTCTTTGAAATAAAAGCCACTGGAATGCTGCCTGATACAATTCCCCTGTGGGGACTGTAAAGTGTTTTGTTCTAAACGGAGGTGGCTCATACCTTTTTTGGACAGTTTTTATTTTTTATTTTTTGCAGTTTTTTTTAACATGCAGTGTGTGAAGAGTGTCCTCAATCTGATGCTGTGAAAATGTTTGGATCACAGTGTCACGGTGTGGAACGCTCAGCGAAGCCTTTTTTTTTACAGATTCCCAGTCTGCTCACAGTGATGTCAGTCTGTTCCAATCACAAACCAGAAATATGACAGGGATCCAAGAACTAAATGCCACTGCCAATCTTGACATGCCACATCTTAATCAAAGGCAGAAAACAGCTCTGTCACCCCAGGGCCAGAGGAGCAAAGGAACATGGCGACCTGAATTAAAAAAAAAATTCAAAAGGTGAGAAATTTACTTTTTTTCTATATTCTATCTGAGTAGACATAACAGGTAGGGAATGTGCTGGGTACAGATGTTAGTGGAGTTGTATATCATCTTAAGAAGCACAGCAGACTAGTCATTAGCCAGACATAATGATTTAGGTAAGCTAAGCTGTGAGAAAGATGTCAGACAGTGCAGTAAAGAAAAATACACAGCAGGTCACGCTCAAAAACAACTTTATTTTTATTTTGATTATCTCTGAAGGACTAATGTACAGATTACTAAACAATCTCACACAGTGAAAAAGCAAACGAGATAATCAGCGAATGGGACCTGTGTGTCGAACCTCTGTAAAACCACCAGTCACTATAATGCAATGCAAATTACAATTAAAAAGAAAATGCTTAATCATCTGTTCGTGCAGAAACTACACACTAATGGAACGGACTGTAATTTCAAGATCACGGTTTGCTTAATAGCAAACTGCAGTCATTACAAACCAAGGGAAATCAGCAAACCAGTTACTGTCCTAATAATTGAGGTAGTTCATCTTCTAGGCAGAGTTGATTTATTACTGCGTACATGGTGATACACTTCGAAGCGATTTAGCCCATATTCTGAAATGCAGTACATTAACATGAATTTGTGATTGAAAATCTTGTCAATGTAGTAAAATCCTATTGATAGTTAAAATAATTGCACATAATAACAGAAAATGTCATGATATTCCAGGATAAAAACCACACAGGCGAACCATAAAACGTAACGTTACCCCAATACCCCATTGTCCTACAATACTGCTAATTACTTGCATTTAACTTCCATTTATCATGCAGAACTCTGAAGTGTTCTGCTCCACAGTGATTTGCTCCAAAAGGCCCATTTCTTATCTTTCCTCCAGAAATCTCTTCTCTCCTGGGTCGAAGCCAATGAGCCAGTTCAAGAGACTTTTAAACACAGTTGTTAAATTTGAATATGTCACTGTTAGGATCCTGTAATTTGTCTGTCTGTTTATTCTGTATTATTATTTTTCCTGATTTCTTTTACCCATTTTTCCCGCATTTCCCTCGCGATTCTCAGTCCGCGTTCCATGTTTTCTGAGATTCCACCCCCTGTCTTTGTCATTGCACTATTCGGGTGATTTTGGGAACAGTCGGGTTTCCTCTGTATTTCGTATCTCGTTTTCTTCCTTCCGGCTTTATTTATATTTGTATTTGTATGTAATACTAATGTACTAATCATACTTTAATACTAACCTGCTAACAAACTAACGTGTATATAATACTAACCAGCTAACCTACTAACATTAGGGTTTTAGAGTTCGCTACTAACATTCCTAATTACTAATTCATCTTGAGTTTCTACCTGCAGCTGTCATTTCCCTCCTCGTTATCCTATCCCTGTATCTATCTGATTTCGCATTCTCTGCACGTTTGTCCACTTTCGCGTTCCTCCCCTCTGAGCTGTGCACTTGTTTACCTGCTAACCCCAGGCCGTTTGTTATCATTGTGTCTATGTGTATTCCAGTCCATGTCGTACGTTTCCCCCGTCATTGTATTATTGGTCCTTGTTAACCCTCATTGTTCTCACCTGTGTACTCTCCCATTTCCCCTCCTCTTCACACCTGATTCTTTTTGTGTATAATCTTCTCCCTGTGTATTTAAACTCTGTTATTTCAGTCTGTCTTCGCGAGTTCCTCATCATTGATTTTCTACTGTGTGTTTTTGTGAGTTTCCCGAGTACCTGCCCTGATATCTGTTTCCGAGTTTTCGTATCCCTCATCCTTTACCTGTTGTTGTTTTATTTTTTTGTTGTCTTTTCAGTCTGTTTTGTTTTCTTTTTGTTCCCTCTATGCCTCCCCGGTTTTGACCCCTGCCTGTGTTCTCGCGACCCTGATTTCGGATTCTGTTTTTGTGCCTCTGCTGTGCTTCCCCGGTACCGACCCCTGCCTGTTCTGTGACTTCTCTTTGACTCTGGGTAGGCTTCTCGAATATCTCATTGACGGGTCTCTGTACCCACTGGGGCAGTTTTACATTTAAGAATGATATCGCCAATGCACAGGTTAGACAGAACAAGTGGTATAGCAAACAAACCATGGGCCACTTCAAATTTTCATGCATACTGGCCTCAACCCAAGCAAATTGTTTGTCACAGTTTCCCTGTAGTGTGCCTGGATTCTGCACTATACTTCAAGGACATTTATCTAATTCTCACCATGACCCACAGCGTACAAACGGGACTTGAATCACAGAATACAAAACACATAATTCATCTTTGCCTCCCACAATTCATGACATCCAATCTCTTTGTCAACGTAAAGGATTACTTTCAGTCAGTGTGGTTCCAATGTGGTCGACTGTCCAATGATGACCTGAATTCACACAATAGCTGTTTTCTATGAGCACTTCATGCATAACTCCATGGCTCCCTTTTGATGGTAACAGATGGCAAAAATAAAGATTCTGTTCAGACAGAATCCATTAATTAGGTAACATCCCACCCTGAAAATGGTTCTCCTTGCACATGTTGGAAAAGAAGAGTAAGTAAAGGGGGATGTGATTAAAATAGTAAAATCAAGAGTAAGAATTCTAAACAAGTCAATATACTGGCAAGTTTTTGTTGAATTTTGATTACATTTTTCTTTTTAGTGTTTTTTTCCCCTCAGAAAATTGTGCAATCCACTTGTTTTCAGAAAGAAAAAGCTGTTCTTGAACCTTTATGGTTGTTACTATGATGACAGTTTAAATATGAATATTTTATTTAACAGTTGAAATATGTGGGGTGCATGCTAGCATAGCAGACATAAATGAAGGAATTGGAAGAACTTCTCTCCCGATAATTATCGCGTTCACCATATTGGTAAAGCTATACTGTTAACACATAGTTTACATACATAGGCGTAAAAATTAGTATGCAGTACAAAAAAACCATCATCAACCATCTTTAATTAAAAGAATTATGAAACATTGGTACGCTTCATTATCACATAAGTTTTCCTTGATTGTGTATTTGTGTATGGATGGATACATGTGTGTATTTAATAGGTAAAAAAATAATTATTTGGATTTATTACACTTTATTGCTAGAGCTAGATTTTTGCCAAACAAAACTTCCTTTTCCTACGGCCAAGTTTACAACTGTAAATCCCGCGCAGCTTGACCAATGAGGGAATAGCCCGGAGCGAAGGTTTAAGCGTGATATGTTCCGCTGTTGCTGTGGGAAAAGGTAAAAGTGTTGAAATGTTACTGTTATTACAACCGGATGAGACTGCTTCTTTAAATTTGCGGGATCAGCTAGTAATTGACCACGTGTCAGAGACAATAGTACCACTAGTCTGGTTTGCAGGCTGACTCCAGCTTACCCAAAAAGGCAGCCTGTGTATATTATATTAACGGTCAGCCACCAACGCTGATTCCATACTCGTATAAATCTGACTCCAATTTAATTATTAGTATATAATTTAAAAGGTAGAATTTATAATTGATTTGTTAAGATACTCTCGTACTCTGGAGCCTGTTCTCTGAACTGCATGCGCCGGTTCCACCGAGTGCTACATACGGCCGTTTATGTACACCACTCACGGCTGACTAGATGTCTCCATTTATCTCAGAGGTTGCGGAGGAGGCCACTTCATAAGGTATAGCCTATCTTAAAGGCTCAGGGCCCCGAGAAGATAATATTGGCAACGTCCGTTCTCAACATGTATAAAAGGCATGCGGAGATGATCTAACTTAAGACAGAGTTCTACGGGTGCAATACTCCGTGATACATTAAGCTTAACTAGTCAATCTCCCTAGATCAGCAGAGGGGGAAATCCAGACTGAGGAAATCAATCAACTCATTACCGTGTTAACAGAGATAAAATGTCTTTTTCAGAGAAACCACACAAATCAAGTTTAACAGTTTACCAGGTAGGTTCTTTACTTTAAAATAATCAAATCATAGTTACAAATTACAACACAACATATTAAAAATAGAGTATAGAAAAATATTAATTCATACCTGGCAATTCACTACACACAATACACAGAGTGAGATGTGCGGGAGAGTCTGATTACAGCTTCCCCGAGTTCTTTGTTTCCTATGCTTATAAGCCCAAATTCTGTGTTTGATCTGGCTGTGGATGATCGTAAAACCATAAACTGGCCAGAAGGCTAATATTGCACCTTTCGTCCCTCCTTTAAGGGGGGTTTGGAAGAAAGAGTTTCCTGTGGTATAATTCCACAGTGGTAGTTTACTCCTGAGTTATGAAATATATATTTCCTCCATGTTGACCATGTAGGAAATATATGCCCTTGCACCACACACACCAAGACCATCAAAACGATATCAAACATGAATAGGTCTACGTTCGTGTTGTCATGAGAATCCCATCTCTGCATAGTTTTCAAATGTGATTAATATTAATGCCACAAACAGTCCCAGGATTCCTATTGAAGAACATTACATTATACCCTAGTTTCCCCTGTTTAGTCAGGTACATTAACTGTGTGTATTTATTCATGTAACACTGAGAAACTGAACAATATATATTTGTTCCTCTGGAAAAAGAGTGTACAATGTATGTTCCAGTGTCAGGACTATTTCCAGTATATACTGTACAATGTAGCATAAATATTCATCACATTTTAAGGTTTTTAAGCTTTAGGAAGGCCAACGCAGTCTGTACTGTTATACCATGCTGTGATTTGAATGAAAGGGATGTGGTCCGCTCAGTGACGTCAGGCGGGGGCAGTCTTGCATTGTCCGTGCGCGGGAGTTTTAAACAGATCAAAGTCTCTCCCAGGATCATAAAATCCTAGGACATTCTCGGACACCGTAAACCTGAGGCCAGATGGTCCCAGCAAACATCCTGGCACCAGACGCGTGACTTTATTACCACTTCCCGGTATTGTGTTCTTAGGTGCTCTGGGGTGTCAATTCCTGTCTTACACAACTATATATTCCATTATAAAAAATAAGGTGTCAAATTATGCTGCAACTGCAGAGTGCCTGCAGAGGTAAGCACAAAGAGGCAAATACCAGCCCTTTTACAATGAGCAAGGAAATCAAATTATCTAGGGCACGTGACCAACAATTATTTCAACTTTCACTTAGGTTAAAGTCATTAAAACCTATTTTTAACCACTCCACAGATTTCATGTTAGCAAACTATAGTATTGGCAAGTCAGTTAGGACATCTACTTTGTGCATGACACAAGTAATTTTTCTAACAATTGTTTACAGACAGATTATTTCACTTTTAATTCACTATATCACAATTCCAGTGGGTCAGAAGTTGACTGTGCCTTTAAATTTTTACTATTTGGTCACATATCCTTTGCATGCCATGACTTCCTGATGTCTGTGACCCAACAACATTAAAAGACTCTTGATATCTTATTTTCTGGTACAAGCGATACTATAACGTCTCTGTATTTGAATGGATTTCTATGGGAATTGGGGGGTGGGACTAGATTTAGCTGTAAATTATGCTGGAACAGTATGGAATACATGATTGGTAAAATGGCTGCAAGTCATCAAGGGTATCAAACGAGCCTCAAACCATCACTCTGCTGCCAGATATGCAGTAGATATGGATGGATCACTTTAAGGGTTGTTTCTCCTGACAAATGTTCCTATTGAACTCTATGGAAAAATAAGTCTGGAGAAGAAACCCTTCAAGTTGTAAAAAAAAATTCCACTTGAAAACCCTAAATTATGTGCATTTTTAAATAGGCATGTAAGAAATGGTGCCGCTAGTCGCTCTGCTGCGAAACAACATCCACAGAAGCACGTGTGGTTGACTGCTGATTAAGGAAGAAAAGAGCTGGTCATTCTGACAGCATATCTGTGGTCACAGACAAGGTACCAGATGGCACAAACAATTATGTTTTGTACATTTCATTTGTTCTGCAAGGTAAGTTTGAAAGAAAAGTTGTTCTTGCCGACACTGTGTACCCTGATGCCACAAATTACAGCTCAGTTGTGGATAGCATCAAACAATGGCCATTGAACTTTGAGGTTGATTTCAAACAATGACATTAAACTGCATTACAATCGCTTAGCAGACACTCTTATTCAGAACGATGTACAGTAGTGGAGAACATCAGTGGAATACAAAAATGCGGTATCAGACGCCCATTTTTAATCAATAGGTGTCATGTAACCCTAACAAACAACAATTAGCATTGTAACAAAAGAAAAGTTTGACTAGACAGCGGATTTGCCTATAATATTATCCAAGAGGAAATCCTGTGAAAAAGAAAGGAAATCTAAAGTGGGTCAAGGGAGCCATGGTGCAATCTGAAGAAGTGAGTCTTCAGTTTGTGTCGGAAGAAGAAGAAAAAAAACGTTACCACCCAACACTGTAAAAATGTTTGCTGCATGTCTGTGGTTCTTTGCACTGAAAGCAGCACATGACCATGCGGGAACATTTCTACTAGTCATCATCTGTGTTTAATTTGTGGAAATTTATGTAGATTACTGGGGATGGGCAATGTTATAATTGAATGGAACGAAGGCTATATCCTATTGCTGAAGAATGACTGAATTGCAGGTGAGAAAAATTGCCCTTGACAAACTAGTGTCCCTAACAAATAAGTCATGTCTGTCATGGTTTTCAACCCTGTTTCCCCATGCGGTCTTTTTCCTCGGTGGCCACGCGAGGGCGCTGCCCTTTTGGTAGATGCTTGTTCCGCCCTGCTGAGTTGGCGGAGTTTCTGTTAAGCATTTACACCTGTTCGTAGTCACCTGAGTTATATAAGCCTACCGTTTCCTTCGTTCGGGGCTTCGACATTAATTGTTAATTGTTTGTACTGTGGTGTTGTTGTTAGCTGTGAATTCTCGTGCCGTTTTGGCGATTCGCCTATTTTTTAACGTCTCTTGGTTGAGACAGGGCTTATTTCTTGCTGGCTTGGTGATGGGTTATCTCGTAGAAGTTTGGGACCGTAGGTCTCTGCTCTATTTCGCCATGGTGTGCTTTTTCTCCGTGTATGGAGATTTGGGCGTTTCTGTTTGGAACTGTGGTCCAGTTCGCCCCTCGGTGCATGTCGTCTCATGGGAGATTGGGCGTTTGCGCTTCTGCTAGGTTGTTTGGCTTGTGGAAGTGTAGAGTAGCTGTTCTTTGTTCCCCTTCGCCTGTTATTTGGTTTTCTTACTGAGAGACCTGGCGTTTTGCTTCTACTCAATTCCGTGTTACTGTGAGCCAGTAAGTAGCCTTGGTACGTTTTTCCCTGTTTGGTCTCCTTCTCGTGGACTACGTTCCCCTTTGTTGTGAGTCAGGGTTTTTATTTATATTGAGGCTGTCCTGCTATTTTGGGTTGGTCTTTTGTTGCAGCCGTCCTGTACGCCCTTTCTACCTGCGGGACGATTTTGTTTGGAACTGTTGTTCTGTTTCGTTCTCCGGGTGTGTCTCTTTATATGGAGCTTGGGCGTTGTTGTGGACGTGTTTGTGTGTGACTGCGTGTTTCTAAATATAGCATCGGAACGTTAGCTCTCTGTTCCATTTCGCCTCGTTACTTATTTATTTACTGAGAGGCTAGGGCGGTTGTTCCAATTTAAGCTTGCGTTAGTCTGTGGATAGTAAAGTTATGGGACGACGGTGCTCCGTCGGCTCACCTGTAAAATGTTTCTCTCTCCTGGGAGATCGGGTGTTTACCCTCTTGGTTTTCTGCATTGGACTGCGAGCCTTTTTATATCGCCATGGAACGTTAAATCTCTGTTCCTGTTCGCCTCATTACATTTCCCCTTATTGAGAGGTAGGGCTTGTATTTGTGTTTGTGTTAGTCATATAGCCGATAGTTTCGGTGCAGCTGTCCATTCGTCTTTTGTGCTTTTTCTCCGGGTATGGAGATTTGGGCGATTCTGTTCAGAACTGTAGTTCTGTTCGCCCCTCGGTGCATGTCGTCTCATGTGGAGACCGGACGATGTTGTGGACATGTTTGCGTGTGACTGCGAGCCTCAAACTATGCCTTGGAACATTAATTACTTGTTCCTTTGCCTCGTTTCATCTCCTGTCTGAGAGGTTAGGGCGTGGTTCTGTTTTTAAGCTTGGTCATTTTGCTGGTAAGGTTATGGGACTGTGGTTCTCCGTCGGCTCGCCTGTAAAATGTTTCTTCCCCCTGGGAGATCGGGCGTTTACCCTCCTTTAGGTTCTGCATATGACTGTTAGTGCTAGCTTATGGAATTAGCCACTTAACATTATATCTGTTCTTTCGCCTCCTCTTATTAAATATTATCATTCTTCATTTGTTGACTGTTTATTTATTTGTGCCTTTTCGCTACTCGCCCATTTATTGTGTCTCGTTACTGAGACAGGGCGCGTATTATGTCTGGCTGTTCAGATCCCTGTCCTTGCGCTCTACTTAGCGTTTGACAGTTAGCCGGTTAGTAGCGTCTGTAGTGTGTTTGTTGTTCCTTGTCTTGTCTCCTCCCTTATCTGCGGGTATCCCGCCTTAGTGGCCTAAGGGCTTTATGAATCCCCTTGCTGCGTTTGGCTCCTCCTTCCTCACACGTCACGCCCCCTTACAATGTCACAGTAGCTTTGCTAAAAGAACACAACGCCAATTACAAATCAACACATGTATCACAACATACCTGTCCGCTCCCTGTTGACAAAATGCTGTTACATCAGAGCCATAGACCCATAAGTGTAACTGCAGTGGGTTGTCAACTTGTCAAGTAAGTAGTGTGCGAAAGTTTCTGGTCTTCTCTCAAGCATGTATATGGCTATGCTTTAGTGTATGGAACAAAGCACAGACTAAACCATAATGAGAATATTTAAAGTGTGCAAAGCTATGAATCATCCAATGTACCTCTTTGTGCATAATATTAAATAATTGTTTATGTATGTTTTGCATTAACGGTGTCACCGAAGTCACCAAATGCACATCCATTCAGTTTGTTAAATACCCTGAACATAATTTCTATGAACTATCATTAGTTAACAGAAATTAGGGACTCCTCTTATCTCATTTCAACTACCAAACTACTGTTAAAACTGTTTCCAATCAGCCTTTTGTACTGTTTTTTTTTTTGCATGCACCCATGAGAGTCAATTCTAGCACCGCTATTAGAAATAGGCTTGACAGGCTCAGATTATGACATAAAATATCCCGTTTTAGATTCATGCAGCCATGGGGCTGGAATTTGATGTGCTTAAAAATGCAGGCGATGTAGACCTCATCCTGGTGCCAGGTGGCACATTGCTGTTGTGACCTTGAGCAAAGTACTTTCACCTTGCTTTTCCCTGTAAAAGTCCAGCAGAGTAAATGGGTCACGCAATGTGTGCCAGACGAATGTGAAGCTTTTTAAAATGAGTCAGGATGATTAAATATATCATTTTATGGGACTACCTGACCACTCACAATAAACCAGTCCATCTTCAAAACTACTACAACAACACACACAGGCACCTGTACACAAACACACACACACAGACACACACAAATCCTCACATATGCTCACACGCATAATGTACACTCATGAACACGCACATACACACGCACGCCACAAAAAAAAAACGCCATAAATTACAGCTCAGACACCACACACACGCACACACACACCACTCCAAAATTCACCATTAAAGTAAAAAAAAAAAAACACTCGATTTCTGAGAGGGAAGTTTCCCTGGAGGAACAATGAAAACGTAACGTTTACTCCATTAATCTTCACAGATGTTAAAAATAATCAGCTCTCTCTTAAAATGCAGTTTCACAGATGACAGGTTAGATTAGGCTGTGGACTCAAGGTACAGTTTCCAAAGGGTTTCCCGTGTCCTGAAGTCAGAGACGCATGCAATTCATCCAATTAGTCAGGCAATTAAACTAATTTAGAAAATCAAAGCTTAGTTGGGTCGTAAACTTAGAATGTAGCATAAGGCCACCTAGATGGAATCGGGCTTAAATTCAATTCTTAAAATTAACAAGTTAATGTAAAGGGTCTCACTCACCTGCTCTAAAATAGTCAGAGGCTTGTACCCAAATTAATTTTAAAAAAATTGAGTACCCTCTCCTTGCTTCTTTAGCAGTAAGTTGAGGAGAAGAGATGGTGAAATAAGAAGAGAGGAATGAGTCAAAAACGCCCAGAGATCCTCATTCACCATGCTAATTTTATTTGTTATTTGTCTGTCTCTAGAAGATATTTGTGTATTAATTTGTGCATACATTTTCCTTATATATATATATATGTGTGTGTGTGTGTGTGTGTGTGTGCTTGTGTGTGAGTGAGAGAGAGAGATAGAGAGGGAGCGACACTATATGACTCTGACTTAAAAAAAAAAAAAAAAAGTACTTAAAAAAGCTTAAGAAGAAGTCACAATGGACAAAAGATGAATAATAAATAATTTTATGAGCTGCGATGACTGATGAAAGAACCCTGCCCTTATGGAAATGAAATATGCTGCAGTATATTTAAAATATATTGTGAAGATAATTGTAATATATTTACAATATACTGCAGCATATTCCTTTTCCATAGGGGTGGAGATTTTGGGTGGCTCTTCCTGGAAGAGATCAGAGAAGGGACTCTCAACATTTATAGTGCCTTTATGTTGGCAATTTCAAAAGCCATTTCAATTTCCAAGTGTTAAATAAATGGAGCAGCTAAATGCATATGCACCCCAGCGAGATTAAAGATAACCTGGAGTGTTTTAGTACCACTGTGCATAATGCATTGAAAGCATATCTGCAAATATCTTCTCAGCTCACTGGAGTTCCTTCAGTATTAATAACATCCAGGTTTTTAATGAACTTCAATGTTCATATGTCACACCTTTTCATCTGTTCATTGCTTTATCTTTCATTTACCCACATACTGTATATCCCCTATAGATTAGGGGATGCTTTTCGTGTTTGAGTCTTGTAACAGTGCAGTTATGCACTTTAGCAGGGTGTTAACAGTATTTAACAGCTCGTGGCAATTAAATACTAGCAGATATTCATCAAACTGTCATTCACATTCATATCCCAGAGGCATGATTTGGTCTTTTTTTGCTCTGCGTTTAGTCTTGCTATTAAGTTTTCTGCATTTGTAGTGAAGTGTAAACAAAATGGTGGAGTTGTAGATTGCTCAACAAATTCCAGAAGACATAGACCATATAAAAAGGAGGTAAGCAACCTGTATTAGGTGCAACAAGGAATAAATCTGTTCATTGCTGTGTGGGGAAATGAAGTATGACATAGAGAGTACAGGAAATGCTGTTTGGAGAACTTCCTGCACATTTTATATCATATCATGATAATCAGATGGTATTTCTGTGGGCCATGCTCAGTGGAGAAATATCATATCATATTTCAATTATTTCTCTTAAATGATTACATTTCAAATAACACCAGCTGTGCATGAATCCATTAGCCCAACTCATGTCTTTAGACAGTGTATTCAAGTCTGATTCAAGTAGCAAGTTTATTATTTTCTTTTGCACTCAAGTGCAGCTAAACTCTGAGTCACATACTTACGTAGGTCTCCACATAATCTGGAAACCTGGAAAAAGAAAAATAATGAGGATCCTTCTGTAACGTTCCGTTCCCTTGCTGTCCGTGTTCCGGGTTTTTCTGTTTGCCCTCCGTGTCATGTTGGATTCCCTTGTCCGTGTTTTCCCTGCTGCTGCAGGATGGGCGTTTTTCCTGTCATGTTCGTGCTTTCTGTCACGTTTGTTTCCTCCTATCGGCTTCCTTTCTCCGTGTTCACATTCCTCACCTTCGAGTTTAGTAATCACTCCCTGTTAATTACCTCACCTGTTTCCCATTTATGTTTTCATTTTATCCACTATTTAAACCCCTGGCTGGCTGCTAATCAGCGCCAGTTCGTTAACTAACCTACCTTGTCTATGTCCTGTCACGTTTCTGGTCCGGAGTTTGTGCAGCTTGCTGCACTAAATGTTGTTCACGTAAACTGCGGTTGGTAGCTATCTTCCCTGAACTGTCTTTGTTGCATGCTACTTACCTGTCTCCCTTCAACTCTCCAGACGCCGCGATTCCAACTCCCTGCAGCAGTGTTTTGTTTTCCCTTTATGTTGTGTGAGTGTGTTGCGGTACTCCCACCTCCAGCTCGGGGAGAGACCCGCTGTCTAGCCTGCCGGCTCGCTTCCGTTGTTGTTCCTGTCCGGCCTCAGCTACCTCCTGTACTGTGGTTACGGTTCCAGGATCCCTGGAGTTCAGCCGGCTCATACGAGGTCTCCCCAAGCTACACCTCACCAGCTCCGTGGGGTGTGTTCGTCAGCTAGACAGGCGGCGGACTATTCTACATCCTCACCTCTCATGCAAATACCCAGTCTGTATACCCTGCCTGTAACCTCTGCTTTGTCCCCCTATCCAAGTCAATAACCCGGTCCAGTTCCTGTTCAGTCCCGGAGGGAGTTCTCCAGTGAAACTTAAGTCCAGTTTCGGCTTGGAACAGTCGCGCCGTTCCAGAACCTGCACCAGTGTGATACTCGCGGTCCAGTACAGTACCGTCCCGGTGGCTAACCCACCATTCCAGTAAATTCCAGTTCCGGCTTGGAACGAATTCCGTTCCAGCATCCGTTTCCAGCGTGGACTTCACGTTCCAGTCCAGTTCCAGTCCAGTTCCTGTCCAGTTCCGGCTTGGAACATATTCTGTTCCAGCACTCGTTTCCTGAGTGGATCTCCCGGTCCAGTTCCAGTCCAGTTCCTGTTCAGTTCCAGTCCAATCCCTGTTTCCAGTTCCGGCTTGGAGCAGCAGGGCAGCCCTTTTGTTCCGGCTTGGAACTCACCGGACTTACAAGTCCAGCTCCGGCTTGGAGCAGTCCCTATGGGATTTTTGTGTTCTATGTACTAACCTGTTTTCTTATACCTTCTGTACAGCTTTGGGACTACCCCAAAGCTTAAATAAAAACCCCCTTTATTTGAATCTGCCTCTTGGTCGTTGCACTTGGGTTCGACCCGTTTCAGGATCGTAACACCTTCACCTTAAAGCACAACTGGACTTTGGTAGAACTTTGGGTTGTGTAGTTACCTGGCCATGATATGAGTCCAAATAGTGGCGAAATATGTTCATTAGTTGCTCTGTGCTCCCCAGGGGTGATAATCCAGAATAGGGTATTTGTCGCTCTCCATTCACTTCTATGGGGCAGCTAAACGGTCTCAAAATGACACTTCTAGCACGTATACGACCGCGAAAGAAGTGGATTCTGTCAATACAAACAATAACCAGTCCTCGAACGTGTTATTTTTTTTAATTCAACGGCCCTTTTCTTGCTTTTTCGTATTTTATTTGGAATGTAGATCCGGTAGGTATGCTTAATGCTTAAAGAAACAGCGTTAATGCTCCGATGCGTCAGAAACCACTCATTGATCCAAATTTCCACAGAAGCAAACGTTCCTAGTACTAGTATACAGTATATGGTCCGACCTGCTGACATTTTGGTAGTCTTTTCTGGTAGCTTGCTAACAACATTGAAGAAAATAGTACTTTATAAATAATTGTAATTACATGAAAAAAAATACGTACGAGGACTGTTATTTTTTGTATTGACAGAATCCGCTTCTTTCCCGCGTCGTATCCATGCTAGAAGTGGCATTTTGAGACCGTTTTAGCTTCCCCATAGAAGTGAATGGAGAACGACAAAAAGCGTATTCTTAATTATCACCCCAGGGGAGCACAGAGCAACTAACGGACATATTTCGCCACCATTTGGACTCATATCATGGCCAGGTAACTACACAACCCAAAGTTCTACCAAAGTCCAGTTGTGCTTTAAAATCTATGGATTAAACTTGTAGGAGGAACACTCATGTATAGCACAATGATATCTTTAGATCTACCTCTTGAATAAGGGCATTATCTCCAAGTTTCACCTGCTTACAGCCACCAACCCCACCATCCTCATTCCAGTATTTGAAATCAAACCCAGTGTGTACAGACCCGACTTTGGCCAGCCACCCCCACAGTGTAGTATAGCATTGGCCATAGATTAACACAAACAAGGAATTTGATTGGGTTTCAGGTGAGTAGTCCTCACCTTATAGTTCAAGTGATTCCCTTGGTCAGTCATGAAGATTGCCTGCTGTGTAAATAGTCTTCCTCTTTCATTTCTGTCCCACAACTGTCACAATTTCCTAGCACATGGATATTCAAATCTGGACCTCAAATCTAGATCCGGCCCTGGTTTTCTTTCTCCCAAGTAATTAGTTGCTACTGATTGGCCAGGCTGTCTTCACACTTGACTCCCAGGTAAAGGGAGGGTGGAAAACCAGCAGTTCTCGGACCTCAAGGACCGTGATTTGAATAACAGGGTCCTAGCAGGATCAAACCGGCAATACAACAAACAACAGCAGAAAATTGAATAATACATAAAATGCTGAACCACACACATTAAAAACATACAGGTGCTGTATCCCACAACCCTATAGGGCCCATACATATCATTTTGAGGTGATTATTTTAAGCCACAGATGGCTGTTCCAAAAGAATTATAAAGCAGTCCACAGTCAGAGCTGGCATGTATGACTCCTTTTATGAAATAAGGGAGATTTTTATTTTATTTGCTATTCCACAATATTTTTGTCCCCCCAATTCTTATTGGAAATCCTTTCAATGAGTATCCATGAGTACCTCTAAATAATTTGAGGTCAAACTTTGTGGTCATTATATGGTATTTCAGGGTGATAAATGGGCAATTTGTAAAAAGAAAATGAAATAAATTCCAGCGAAGATAATAATAATTTAGTAAATATCCTTTGTAAATAGACTTCTGTGTAATTGCAATGCAGAACAGAGCCAGAATATAGAAGTAAAATTGTTGTGAAAAGTGGATTTAGCTGCAGATGAGAAATGTGGAATTTGTATGCAGCGACATCTTTTGATTGAACTAGGTATTGCATATTAAGGTTAGTGGACATTGAGTTTTGTAACAATGTAAAAAAAATAAAATGTCGGTTATCATGAAACCTTTGATAATTAAAACGCACACACATTCATATTAGTTGCATATTTTAATAATATGCTAAAAATGCCATGGTTTCTGTAGGGATCAACAAATCAGGTCTACTAATGCCATTTCACACACACACACACACACACACACACACACACACACACGCATACGCACGCACACACACGCATACACACGTGCATGCACGTGCACACACACACACACACACACACACACTCACAACAGATTCAGTGTACACAGACAAAAGGGTGTAGAACCAGATTGTGTATGAACTCCAGGATCGTTAATGAGAAACAATACACAGATTTGATATACTTAGAAAAAAGATTATATTTTGAGTATGTCCACTTTATTCATAACTGGATATTTGTTCAGGCAGAATTGTGTCCAAATACTTCCTGAAACTGAACCAAACAGAGTAATTAGAGCTCATTACAAGTGATTTGAGCCTGACGTCTGCTTCAAAATCCAAAGGGATATTAATGGAGGCATAATGGCACATTAACAACGGCTTGCATACGGCATATTTTTAAATGAGGTACATGATTGCCTGGAGGTTACAGAGGTACAGAGATGGATATTTCTCTATGTTTTGTAGCATGAGCACAGACTAATTGCTGAAAATTATAATGGCAATGCGTCATTTGATTGATACTTCACTGCTACTTAATGGCTGTGCCACAGTGAAAAGAAGGTGTTTTTTTTAATTGTTTTTTTTTTGTTGGTAATTTTTTTTTCTTTTGAATTTTTTCTCTTCTGCCACCCACTTAAAAACCACAGATTATTAGACTCTTAATAACTGATAATGAACCTGTTTTTTGCAAGGCAAATAGATATATTCATTCATTAAAATATGAATATGTCTATAATTGTCTACATTATTCTTACGTGGAGAATATGTTGATGCAATTTTCACCAGGTTACGGCAATGTTCAGTATATAAACATAATAATTGCTATGAGTGTTGAGTGTGTGAGTGCATGTGTGTGTACATACATGTACATTATGTATACACGTGGAAATGCACATTATGGGAATAGATTTAAATAATTTGATTGACGCTTTTTTCTTCAGCTCCCATCACAATTTATGATTGAGCACCAGTTGGACTGTTTACCCTTCAGCCTTCAGCCAATGGCCTGTTCCACCTGCTCGCTCTTTGGACTAGATCTGTAATCCCTTTTTAAGGATGCACTGTTTGAGTAAGTTTTATCAGTGATGCCTCTCAGCCGTGCATTTGCAAATCTCTGCCAGTACCTCCTTGCAATGATAAAATAATGGCCGCCGTCATTGAATTGATTTTTACATACCGCTGCATGATCACTTCTCATAAGTATTTTCAGTCTCTCCTGTCCAGTGATGTAATTTCATGTCCCTGATACATCTGCTCACTCTGTCTGCATATGCATGTTTGCCAACAGAGGCTAAACGATTTACTTGTGACATTTTGAGGACGGGCACCTCGTTGGTGTGACTGCCCGTTCAGCAAGGCATCTGGCCCCAGTTCAGCAAACAGGGCATCTGCTCAACGTGTCACACTCTACATGCCTGCCATGCAGCACCAGGCAATTAGAGCATAAACTCAGTATCCTCAATGGTGACAGTTGCTGGAGCGGATAAGACCCAGAGGCCAAGCGTGTCCGACCAGCTTCCACTTCCATTTGCTTTTTTTTTTCCTCTGTATTTGCCGTGTCCACGGATGGACTCAAAATCCCTCCCCACCTGCAGGTCAGAAAAAAGGTATTAATATCTTATTGGATGTGATACAATATAATAGACTCTGACTGTTCCCGGGATCTAAAGGAATTATACAATCTCTCTAGTATCACCTTCTTTTATTTACAACTTAGAGCTGCTCTCAATGCCTGTGGACTTCCCTGGGGCTCTAATATTGACAGCCATCTTAATCCCAATTTATATGTCTGGCACTCAATTCGGTCTTGTTTCTAAACTTTACTCTATACTCATGCAGACCATTTCACAACAACTGGCAGTTTGCAGAATTTGGTGTAATGATCTAAATCTTCCTAATATAAACTGGTCAAGTGTCTGGTCCAATATCCGGCTTACCTTCCAGAAACCCTGGCCACCAAACGATACATTACAACTTTGACATGAGACATTTGAAATTTAACCAAATCAGTCCCCCAACTGTCAGTTTTGTCTCCAAGGAACTGCAGGTGCATATGTGCATGTGATGTGGGATTGCTCTGATGTTAACGTTTTTTGGCGCTCTGGCATCCGCATTATCACTGAATCCTAGAAGAATGTACCGCTTTGTTTTTGTTAAATGATGACTCAGAACCTGACTTTCCGATTCCCTCTCTTCGCATTGTCCTAGCCAGTATAACTGCTGCCAAAAAATGTGTATCAACTCGATGGAAGCAAACATGCTCACAATATATCACAATTGTATTTGTCCTTTATGGACATTTTAGAGTTTTAGAGTGTTTTGTGGCTTGGATACACAGTGCCAAACATTGTAATGTAAATTTTCTTAATGAAAACAGAGAAAAGATCAAGTTTTTGATTTCCTGACTGGTGTTCAATATATCAAATTATATATATATATATATATATATATATATATATATATATATATATATATACACACACAGTACATAAGGGCTGAGGTTTGGCAGGCTGGTATCTCCATGTTGTGTGTCATCATTTAGCACACCGCACATTGGCTTGGGCTCCCTCATTGATAAATTAGTATACATTTTATTACGTTGGAATATATCAGTACATTTACGTTCTACCAATTTATATTGAATATTGCAATCAGTAGCACCTTGGTGATCTATCACGATGATACACCACACCGTCCATCACAATTAGCTTTTTGTCCAGGGGTGGAGGTGGGAGGGGGGGTGAGGGTGCTGAGAGGAGTGCGAGGGTGAGGGGGGGGGGGGGGTCGATTGTTAACTGTATGTTATCTTGTGTATATTGTACACAATGTGTTTTTTTGTCTTCAACACTCCAACTGGTCTTTGTGCATATTCTTCTGTTTATCCTAATAAAAATTTGATAGCAAAAAAAATCCTCCCACCTGCCGTGGCCACTACGTCGCCCAAGGACGTGCCCTTCCCACAAAGGGTAATATTTATTGTAGATGGCTTGCATTGGCATAATAGCTGAGCTGCTAGGCAACAGGGTAGAAGAAATGAAGATAGAAGGATGTCAATTCTTACATCACAAGCTACATAGCAAACACTGAAGTACCCATAAGCCTGCTTGAAGCATGGCTGAGGATCCTAAATATAGTGGCAGAAGAGGGAGCCTCAGAGGATGTATGGGGGTGGAGGTTCTTAGTTGAGGTGAGGTTGGTCCAAAGCACAGTTTCAGTACTTTATGCATTCTATATAACACCCCAAGGCCTAGCATACTTTCAACATAAGGCAACACAGCATCAACAAGGTATAAATCATCATCAAATGCATAAAACATTTGATGCATGTATTATGAAATCTGCAACTGAACTGACATTTTGTTTGTGGTGTTAAATGACTGCACAAGTTGGACACAATCAGCCTCAAAGTCATACAATGTCTTAAACTTATTAAAAATGTGTCTGCTAGCAACGGAATGAGAGGTTGAGAGGCATTGATGTGTGCATAAAAAATGTCATGCTAGAACAGGCTCCTTTTCTGCAAAGGAACTTTCATGGTCATCTCCTCTGTTCTCAATTTTTTTGGAGTTAATTTCACGTACTGCTGACTCCAGATATAATCTCACAGCACTTATTAATTTTTCATCTAATTTTAATCATGATTATTTTGGCATATCTTTTTAATGAAATAATGATGATTAAACAATTGTATCTTTATAATAGTTATTGTAATTGTATTCAGAATACAGTCTTGTTATCAAAAACGTTAATTTTGATTATAGCTGCCATTGTAAGGACTTATGTCCCAAACATGTGTATTATAAGTGAGAAAAAATATCTTTCCTCTGCTGCTAACTCCCAGCTGATTTAAGCAGAAGGTTAATTCCAGTATCTACACATAGAGGGTGCTAGCAGAGTGGGAGTCAGATACACCCACATGTAGATCTAGAGGAGAACATACACAATGTAATGGAGCTGAAGTGAAGTAAAGAAAGTTCTAAGTGAAACTTACCTCTGAGCCTTCTTTAAAGCCCAGGCAAATCTTTTCTTTAAAGTCCAGTCGAGACTTTTACAGTAGGCAGACTTCTCAAATATGGACACTGCTGTCAGATAAGTACACAGTGTCTCTAAATACTGATGCTGTGGTCAGCTAAACAGCAAGTTCTACTTAAACATAGGTGTTGTATCATGAGTCTGAGACTTGCAGAGGCATTTATGAGTGCACATTCCCCATTTCCCTTAAAGACAATTCAGCATTCAGTTGTCAGATTTCACCCCTTCCACAATACAAAGTTATCAGGGACAAGGAGAATGATCTGTTTTTCTGATAGTCCATGTCTGTTTATACTTATAATTAGTCATACCTAAGCACACAAATCTGACTTATGGAGCGGGCCTCTGTATGTGAACATTTTCCAATGGAAGAATCCACCTGTGGAGATGGGTAACACAAATATAATATGATCCAATAATACAACATGATTTTACTATTATACATTCAAAAATTGCACGTAGCCTACCTAACACATTCAACACTTGTCTCCACACACATTTCTGTTAAAATGGCAGACAGCACCAAGCCTTTTGTGTATTGTGCTGGTTGAGTAGATCCCATTATTTTACTAAGGAAGCCGAGCACAGTTTTATCCAGTTTAATTGACACGGTTTAATTTTAGCCTTCTGAGGGGAAGACGTTTTTATTATAAAAAAGCAAACTTTAGTCATTTGGTGTGCTGGTTAAGTAGTTGCTTACATCAGAATAATTTTTCTAAACAGATATACTGTATATCATTACCAAATTGATGTATTTGTAATATACATTAAGCTATATGCTGTATACATATACGGAGCCTAGGAGTAGAAATATGGTATATTCGTATATAAAACAAATACAGTACATCGAGAAAGTTTGTAGAAAAAGTTATGGTACTTATTCCATGTAGCCCTGGTATAATTTAAAATCCTTACTCTCTAATTTTAAGACCTTACCTTTGTAAGGTGTTTTTGGTGGCCTACATATTTCTTGACTTTCATCAAGACTCATTTTCTTTGGAGAGTCAAAGAGTTTTGGCCATTTAGATTTTTTGATGATCACGTCAAGTTACTAATAATAAATAAGACATGATTTTCAAATGCATAAGTAGGCTATATTCAAATTTTATTGAGACAAGCAGACATATTACAAATACTTTTTAAAACAACACATGCAGCCAAAACAATGGTTATAGCACAATGCATACCCCCTTCCCTGACTCTACTCAGAAATTTCAAACATTGTAGAGTACTTTGTTAAACATTTTGTAACGAGCATGATGACATGATGTATTGCATGTGACCTGATGATGTAGGAACCTTGCGTTGTGCAGGTTACGTGTGTGAGCGGGAAAGAAGGACGGTGGAGAAGGGGACAACTTGCATGGTGTAACACGTAGCTATCGAGCTCCCATTAAAAGAAGCTATTGTCAAACCGTCCCCCAAGTTCATGTCCGTCTTCTTTTATGTATATAAGACGCATTACACCATGCAAGTCCACCATTCCTCTTTCCCTGTCACACACGTAACCTGCATAACGCAGGACTCTTATACCATCAGCACACAAGCAATACATGATATCATGCTTGTTACAACATGAATTTTGAAAAAAAATTTGTCTGTTGAATGCCTCAATATAAACAAACTGTACTGCAGTAGTGGGAAACCTTTCAAGCTCAAGGCATAATTTTAACAAAGATAAATGCAAGTGTCTGCTCTGTGAAACCTGTGTCAATGGAGGAGGTCTAATTAAACTGCTATACATGAGGTGGGGTTGGTCCAAAGCACAGTTTCAGTACTTTATGCATTTTATATAACACCACAAGGCCTAGCATACTAACACAGCATCAACAAGGTATAAATTACCTTGATACATGTACATGATACAAATTAAGGATTACTTGCAGCATATTGCGTGTTTGCATAAATCAATGAATCAGTTATCTTAATCCAAACGTCTATCATACAACCTTCATCATATGTCACTCTAAATGGAAACCCCCTGCAGGGGTTTTTATGCTCTTAGACTGTGACGCCAGTCATGAAGGGAATTAGCGGAACCACCGGGGTGAGTCATTCAAGCTAGTCTTACATTACAGCTGACATTAAGGCGACAAAAATAACATTCCACATGAGGTTAGAAAAAATAGGGGAAAAGAGGTGAACCACAGCAGTGCTTCGACCTCCTTTTACTCACTCATAGTAACATGGCAGATGTAATGCACTGTGCATTTAAGTTCAAAATACACCTTACCTATAGACACAGCTGCCTATTCAAAGTTTTCTGGTAGAGTTTAAGAACATGTGTGTGGTTTCTAAAATGACAATCTTTGTAACATTCCAATAAAATTTTTCTATTGTTAGGCCTATACTTTCAGTTTTCAGTTGGCCGCACGTACATATAAGAAACTGCTCCTCTATTTCAATCTCATAAAGTTTGATTCCATTTACATTTGTCTGGGGCTTAGGCTGAGCTAGTATCCTCCCTGATGCTAGTTTGTTTTGGATGATGTACAAGGACTTTTCTGGGAACCTCATCCTCCCATTGAAAAAGCCCTGGCAGAGTCCTTTTTAAGTGACATCAGAGCTACAGTCACCTCCAAAATTATTGGCACCCTTGAAAATGATGAGAGAAAAACACAGTCTGTGTGAAATAAACTACAGAAATATAGGTGTCAAAATTATTGTAAGCCTTGTTTTCTGTACTTTTTGTCCAATATCCCTTTGCAAGGATAACAATATGTCTTCTGTAGGATTTAACAAGATTTGTGAATATATTGGGGGGAATCTTTGATCATACCCCTACAGAATCTTTCAAGAATCCTTGCTCTCATTAATACCAGACATTTTCGATCAAGTTTGAGTCTGCAGGTGGCCATTGCAAAACAGTAATTTTGTGGTCAGCTAACTATGTATTTGGTTCATTCTAATGTATGGTTTGGATCATTGTCTTGCGGGCAAGTTTGAGCATGAACAAATGTCGCAGGACCAGTCTAGAAGGCCATCAGTGTTAAATTGTCCAGGGTTATACTAAGGTTTATACCAAGTTACTCACGCATAGCCTACAAAGCACTGTCTGTAAGTCCTTAATTCCAACTTGCAAAAACTAGGCCTGCCTTTAAAAGTATTGATATCAAAATGTGGCCAAGCTACAACTAACAATATTGCCTATCGTAGCTCACACTAATTAAACTAGCTCTATTCCAAACCAATGCTATCCAAACTTTCCTAAATGATTTAATGCAACTTGGCCCTAAGCATTGACGCTTACCACTATACCAAAGCCTGTTGGTACTGTCACGTGATATAGGCTATAGGCCTATGGATGTGTGAAGTTATATCTGAATGCTGTGTGGTTACATGAGGTCAGGACATACAGAAGTTAATGTTTTTAAGGGCTGAGAGTCTGTGGTCATTGTGGTTACTTCTGTAGGAAACCCTGAAAAGTGCCAAACTCTCGGTGCTGTATAGGTATGGGGCATGCCCCACCAAGCCGTAACTTGGCGGATGCCATACCTGCCAGCCCAATAAAAAAATCATATCCCTAGATTCCCTACTGATGACAATTTCTAACTGTAACTGTCAGCATTGGGTTGGATAGCGGCCAGTAGGTGATAATGTTTTCATGTTCATCTAGTTTGGGTATGGGCACAGTATTAATAATATTCCACTGGTTTTGACTGATCCACCGTATCCAAAAGCCATATTGAGATGGCAGGTATGCCATCCGCCAATATATTTTAAATATACTGCAGTATATTACATTTCCTTAAGGGAGGTTCCTCCAGTTCATATGAGTAAGGTTGTATAATGCAAATGTTTGTTATCAGACATAATAATACAAATTTAAACTTCCAAGTTCACCAACAGGTCAGTCAAACAGTGAAATTTTTTTAAAATCAGGTTTCAGATTAAATACTTTTATTTAATCAAAAGACAAGCTTTGATATTTTGAATCTACAATAGAAATCATGAAACACACTTATAAAAAATGAATTTTTATAAGAGATTTAAAGGAGTACACAGACTTCACCACCCTCTGATCTCCAGGCAGGCTGTTCCCCCTTTGTTTTTAATCTAGACTCTAGTTAGCTAGCTAATTGTAAATGGGTAGGGTAAATACTGTGAGGCATTCCATCCCGGGTTTTCCCATTGTCTCACAGTCCACCCCGTGTTTTCCCTCTTTCCCTCCTACTTGTCCTGCACTCCCCACACCTGAATTGTGTTTTCCTCTTGTGTCCTCATTACCCTTCTCGCACCTGTTGCTCGTTTTGCCCTCGTCATGTCTTGTATATAGTCTGCCCTGTCTCTTTGTTCAGAGCCGGACTGTCTTGTGTGCTTGTCGATTTTGTGAGCTGGGTTTCCCCGTTCCTGTCCTGTCCTGTCCTGTCCTGTCCTGTCCTGTCCTGTCCTGTCCTGTCCTGTCCTGTCCTGTCCTGTCCTGTCCTGTCCTGTCCTGTCCTGTCCTGTCCTGTCCTGTCCTGTCCCCCTCCAGGCTTCCTCGTTCCTGTCCCTCTCGTGTCCCTCCTCGTTCCTGTTTCCCACGGCTGGAGTGCTTTCGCGGGACCCCCGCACCTGTTCCTACCCCTAGGCTGAGTGCTGCCCCCAGGTTTGAAGGTTGTGTTCCCTGGGCCTCCCCTGCACTGGTTCCTGACCCCACGGCCGGCGTGCCGTCCTAAGCTGGACCCCCCGGCCGGGATCACGTCTTGTCCCTGACCCGTCCAGTTCCCGACCCAGCCTCGTCCCTGACCCTTCCCAGTTCCTGACCCGTCCGGTTCCCGACCTGTCCGGTTCCGGTTCCCGACCTCCGGTTCCTGACCGGTCCAGTTCCTGTTCCTGACCCATCCTGTCTGTCTTGCCCCTGCCTGTGTTTCCAATAAATGTACTCCCTGTGGAGTTTCCCCTTGAGCCGTCTCTGAGTCTTGCGTTTGGGTCCGGTACCCCCTGCGGGAATCCTAACAAATACTACAACACGTTTAAAGGGTGTAGCTGCTTTTCCAAATGTGTAATTTCAGCCATTTCCCACTTAATAGTGGCCAGTGGTGCTGTGGTCATTATTGTACCATAACTGAAGAGTAGCTAGCTAGCTAATGGCATAAATACAACATGCATAATGAATGCTGGGTTTAGATGTTAAACCATAGGAAACTCATATTCAAGATGTTTTCAAATTTCCCTTTTTTAATATCAGAAGATAGCAAGAGCGCTAGCTTCAATATGGAAGAAAATTGGTGGCGTCATTATGTTGGCTGAACTATTAACTTATTGGGTTCTTGGATTTGGGGAGGAAATCTGAGAATAGCGAGCAGAGAAAATGTAAGGCTATGACTGGATCTAAATATTAATGTGTTGGATATGTGGATGCTTTCATACTGAATTTACACACTGAATACAGAATAATCCTATAAGTCAATGTAGTATACACTATATGTGCATTATTAAAATGAATAAAATGTATTCCTGTTCAGAATAAACTGAGGATGACGTGGCAATCAGTAATAATGTCAGTGATACAAATCAGGTTGCTTTTAGTGATATAGACTTTGTTTCCTTAGTTATTTCTTTATTTATTTTCGAAACTTTGTTTCCTTAATTATTTCTTTATAATCTTATGGTATTTTTCAGTCATGGAAAGTAATTCACAGTCATTACCATTTGGCTTCTCCCAGGAGTAAGATTGAGTTGGTGAAAATTGAGTTGGTGAAAGCCCACCCTCTTTGGCTGCAATGCAATGAGACAAAAAGAAAACAGGCATGTACTTATAAGCTCTTTCTTGACAAAATATAATAGATTTTATGGAGCTTCTGTTTCCGAACATAACCACTCTCATTGTTAACAATGCAATTTCTAGTGTCACCAGTATAAGAGAAAAAAGATACCTTTTAGGGACCTTCCAAGTACACACAGTAGTTTGCACATTTTCAACCTTGATGATATTAATTTAATCTTTAATTTTGCTGCTCATTCAGCAATCCGGCAATCTGATAATTTAAAGCTCAGGTACTGCCTACCCTTTCCAAATTATTTCATTACTTCAACTCAAAGTAGAAGGTAGGTTAAGGTTTATTTAAGGTAAGAGGTTTATTTTAAAGTATTTTCTCACTCAAAGATCACACAGCTGTGTGCCTTAATCAAACTAGACAGCATTATCTGCTGTATTATTTACAACAACAAAAATACAATATTAAGGTCTGCCCTTTATTGATTGATTTATTAACATCTGAAAAGGTGTTGAATGAATATTCACTGAGGGAATGCTCAATTGTATTATATACAATACATATATAACTGAACTGTACAAAATGTACTGCTTTGATCTTATGCAGATCTTGTGTTCATTCAAAGGTTCCTTTCAAATGAGTAGAAGAATAGGATATTTATTAGAATTATCCATTACTATCCATTACTCTCTAGAACCTCTGGCAAAGCCATTCACGTTTTACAATAAAATACAACGTGTATTGTGTTTAAACAGTAAACAACATGTACAGAATGTATACTGGCCTTTCTGATGGCTTACATGAAATGACCATGGTACGTTTGGTATTCCCAGTTTTTTTGTAGTAAAATCTCAATTTATTTATTCTTTGGTCAAGATCCAGCAGTCCAGTAGTTAATTGAAAGGAGAAAATGAATGTGTACTTTTCAAAGGGAAGGTTCATCTTTTCTTGGCCAATCCAAAAATATTCATATCGACTTTGAGGGTAGATGTTTCACCAATTTGCTGTTCTATCAGCTTATTTCCTTCTAACCACTTCAAGAAGAAAGTACAGGCATTTAACGCTGAATCACCTCAATTTCCACCCCCAGAATTGTTTCACTTGACTAGAGGGAATGAGACAGTGCTGACGTATTTGTGTCATAATTCAAGAAGCACATAATAGTATGTGACACACACAAGCCTTCTTTATCCGGTGCACATGGCATTTCCAGGCCTGGGATAAAGGTGACTCTGAACCAAATAGAACAGACAGAATGAACAAGATGTTTAAGCTTAAGCTTCAAAACTCATGGTATATTATTGATTTCTATTTTTGTCTTTCTTGTTTGATTTCCTCTTAGTGAAGCACCCGTTGGAGGAGTATTTTAAAGAGAGGTATTTGGGAGTGAGGCAGGGTGGTTATTTGAGGAGGTGCTGGGGGTGTAAGTACTTTCCAAAACATCAAAACAAATGCCACTGACTTAAAAGTTCACAGGTTCATACAGCCAGTGAATCCATAATAATCACCTGTGTTAGATGCAAGTAGATACACTAGACATTCCTGTTTTTCCACAGGACGTAGTATGCATACTGGGGTATTTTTTTTCCATTTTAGCACTTTTAGGTCAACAAGCAATAGCTTCAGGTATCCAGGGAGATTTTGTTCATACATGTCAGGACGCTCATGAACAAACATGTTCCAGGCTCAACAGTTCCCTCTGAAATACATCTTAGACCAATGCGCTGTAGCCAATGTGTTCCCCAGCTAGCTTCTTTTTGTTATATAAGTCCAAGCTGACTTCTGAAAAAGTTTGCTTCTATAAATGTTTCATTGTGTAACAATTTTTTATTTTTTTATTTTGTTGAACACTCACTATAAATCACAGTATTATATAATATAATATCATGATAAGTCAAAGTACATATACAGCAAAAATTGTGATGTACATTTAACACCCTAGGGTGTTTATGGGTGTTAAATGTACACCAGCAGTGTGAGATTTACGCCAGCATTTTTGCTGTGTACAGAAGTTACAGGTGATCCTCATTTCTTCGTTTTAATAATGATTTTTAATAATTATAACTTAATAATAATTATAGAAGACCGTCAGTCACCCACAGGAGCTCTGAGAAAAACTTGTATCTACCACACCCTTCTCTTCCACACCCTTCACTCTCTCTCTCTCTCTCTCTCTCTCTCGCTCTCTATGGGCGGGTCAGTTGTTTGAATATTTGTCTTTCTCTGCTCCTTCCCCTTTCCTGTTTCCCTGTTACCTATTGCACGCTAGGCTGGTGCACAACCATATCACTATGAAAGTGAATGAACCCGTTCGTGGATACGACATTACTCCTGCGATACACTTCGGTCAACTGGGTGGTAATTGTAATGGAAAATTAAACGACGCACCTGTTCAAGAACAGTTCATCTACCACTGGCGTATTAAACTTTAAATACGTTCAGACAATGAAGGAATTTGTGAGCAGAAAAGTTAGACAGAGCACAGTGATCTATGTGGAATTCCAGAAGCGACCAGTGCAGAAGGCTCTGTAAGGTTTAACACCTCTCAATTGAAACCTTTGGTGCACAGGAGAGGGTTTTTAAGTTGCAGCATTTAAGTATGGTGGACAAAGGCCCTGTGTTGACCTCAGCTATTATTTTCTACCTGTCCATCGGGGCAGCAATCTTTCAAATTCTTGAAGAACCGAACTGGGAGAATTCAGTTTCAAGTTACACAACTCAGAAGGAAGAGATACTTAAAACCTATCCCTGTCTAACAAAAGAGGCCTTGGAAAAGATTTTGAAGGTATGTTCAAAACATTTTGGTGCTTTGTTGCATGGTATATGGCACCGTGATCAATTTTTTCAATCAAATGTAATAAATGTATGCATATTTGATGTGTTTGCACCCAGAAATACCACCATGTGTTTCATTACCAACAAAAGTGGTGGTTGAATTTGAAAAAAAACTTTACAAAAGTTATAATTTTAGGTTTTTGCACAATAAGACATTTAAAATATAAAGCATTTGCCACTTCAAAGGCTTTGCATGCCAATAAAACCTTTTCTTACATTTCACATCTTCTCAAGCGCAGGACTATATTCTCCTCAGCAGTATTATCCTGTCTCCTGGTAGTCTGACAAGACAATTAACAGACTGTTTTAGCATTTTGCACGTTAAAAGATTTACAATTTAAGGGGTTGATTTACTAAAGGTTTTTGTGTACAAAATCACGTGTAAAGCTGCTGCCACCCGCAAAAAATTGTCCGAGGTGATCAACTAAAGAGGTGCAAACAGGACTGTGTGTGTTAAAATCGAAAGAAACATGGATTTTTTGTTTTTGTGGGTTATCCAATATGCAAAATTGGGCGTTCCTACATTATTTCGCGAAATAGTGGGAGGAGGCCATGCAAATAGATTACTGTAGCACATGTAAAGTGATTTACCTGCCTGAAAAGCAAGTTTGAGAAAGGTATTTGCATGTGCATTTTAGTACAAATGGCAAGCAGGTATTAAGACACGAAGACTTCAGGCGCTAAAGCCGCTAAACGCGACTTCCATGAAAAATTAGATAATGATATCAAGTGTAAGCTCTCAGTGCCTAGTATACGATAATCAAATACTTTTTGCTTCAAAGACCGCTAAATCCCACACTTAAGCTATCCCAAAACCGAGTTCTGTGGCAGAATCCTCAAAACGCTGGTTGCATTCTTCCGCTAAAGCCGCTATTCACAGCGCCAATCAGAACACGCTAATCTGATCACGTTCAAGATGGCGGCGCCCGCGATCGCCGATTCTTCGCGCTGGATTCCTTGCCAAATTAACTTGCCAAATTAACATTAAATAAGATGTAAAACTTTGATGAAATGGACGAACCTGTGGTGGTTTCACCGTCAGGCAAGCGGAAATGCCGTCAGCCACGTAATTCTGCCCGTTCTAAGGCCAAAGACGCTTGCTACAGTGGCAACGATAAGATTCCCAGTGTAGCATGTACACACAACAGTGCTTCGTGTACTGCCGTAACTCTGACTGAAAATGACTTGTCATACATTAAAGGGCAGCTGTATTCCACCCAGGCTAAAGTTGAACAATCATTCTGTCTCACTTGGATATTATGCAATGCAAGTGCAGTTGGCCAAGAGTGGAGGATGAAGGGAGGCGAAGACAGAGAGATTTAACAATCAAGTATACCGTTTTAAAAGAAGATAAAACGAAGGTTCCCATCTGCCAGGCTTAATTTCTTAGCATTTTCTGTAAGTAAAAAGCAGAGTTTGGGGTAACGCATTACTAAAATCATGCGTTACTGGAATAATATTAGTGTTACTCAACCTAATATTGTAGGCTATGTTTTATGTTGCGTTTGATATGCTAAGGCTATTTATTACGAAGAGCTCTCCAGTCGATTAATAATCGAGTGTGAAAGCCCTATATTTCATTTGATCAGCTTCTCATATTTGTCAATGTCATTTTAAAAGCAACATTTTGAACACCCTGTTACTACGTTTATATTGTCAATTGAAACGAGCTGAACACGTTTAAGAAGGTTAATTAAAAAGGCTATTTTCCATGTCTTGTCTGTTGAATTAATCTCAGTCAACTCTAATGTTGTTGTGAAGCGCCCTCATGAGGATTTTAACAAAAGTGCAAAGCATGCAAGAACAAATACGGGTAGACTTTTATTTTATCGGTTGCTATAGGCCTACTGACTAGGGAGGTGATACATTTTTCAATCGTTTTGTAAAACAATCTACAGCATTTTTCAACAACATTTTATAATGAATACGTAAGGTTAAATGGTCCTAATAATCATACTTCTGAAAGGGGAATAATTTAACACTGATTTAAGTGATTTTATGACAGAGTAACGCAAAGTAATATAACGGGTAATATAACGCATTACCTTACTTGTAAAGTAATATAGTAATATAGCGCTTTACTTTTTTCAAAAAGTAACTAGTAATATGTAATATATTACAATTTTTGTCCAAACAGGTGGACTGCAAAAAAAAGCACAGGTGGACTTAGTGGGTTTTGCAGCAAACGGCAGTCAAATTTGATAAAAATAATGAATTGAATAAAGTTACATTTTGGAAAATATGACATTTTATTCAGTGATGAATAAACTTTTCATTGCAATTAAAGTGAAATTAGTGAACCTGAACATAGAAACCTAATAAAAATGGCTAATTTAAAACAAAAGATGTCAGGTGGACTGAAGTTTTTACACGCAATTGATAAGATGACGCTGTCATTGTAGCAAGACACATACGGGTGTGTTTGGAATATCCATAACTGAGCATTCTGAATGATTGCATAACAATGGGGGCTAATTAACTGGCCCATTCTAGCGAACGCTCAAAATGCACAAAAGGTCACATGACAAACGTCACGAACAGTAAGAATAAATAGATTTTAATCAACAAACAGTGAATAACAAACCAAGTAAAAACTTAAAACAAAAACAAAATGAAACCCATGAGCAAATGGAAATGTGATTTTATGTGACATTAACAGCGTGATTAGTATTACGATCATTTCAGTCCTGACAAGCATCTGTAACTCCTGGCAGAAACAAAAAAAAAATACCACAAACAAATGGCAGCAACATTGCTGCCAGTCTTTTCACCGTTTTCGTACAGTGTAACCTATTCCAAACACACAAAATCTCTCATTTAAATATGTCTGTTTGTGGCCGGAGTAATTTACATAATGACTCTTGATCACCGGAAGTGTGAAATGATAACACGTGCAAATACTTTGACTGCACCCACAAAAAAACACCCCTTATTTGGGATCTTAGTAAATCGTCCCCTAAATGTACATTCAAATTGTTTCAAAAACTATAGATCAATACACATTTTTTTAATTCATGAAGAGTAGGCTAAAATATTAATATGTTTCTCCACACTACTTGGGTTTTTGGACAGTGTGGGCTACCTAACTTATGATTGTAGGCGTATTGGTCCATTGTTGATCAGTTATCATTCTATCAATTGATTAACCGGTCATGGTTTTGACCCTGTTTCCCCATGCGGTCGTTTTCCTCGGTGGCCACGCGAGGGCGCTGCCCTTTTGGTAGATGCTTGCTCCGCCCTGCTGAGTTGGCGGAGCTTCTGGTTAAGCGTTTACACCTGTCGTAGTCACCTGAGAGATGTATATAAGCCTACCATTTCCTTCATTCGGGGCTTCTACATTGTTTGTTTAATTGTTAATTGTTATGTACTGTGGTGTTATTGTTGGCTGTGAGTTCTCATACCATTTTGGCTACTCGCCTATTTTTAGCGTCTCTTTTTAGAGGCAGGCTTATTTCTTACTGGCTTGGTAGTTGATTATCTCGTAGAAGTTTGGGACCGTAAATCTCTGCTCTATTTTGCCTTTTTAGTGCTTTTTCTCCGTGTATGGAGTTTTGGGCGATTCTGTTCAGAACTGTAGTTCTGCTCGCCCTTCGGCACGTCTTCCCATTGGGAGATCAGGCGTTTCGCTTCTACTTAGTTATTAGCTCGTAGAAGTATAGAGTAGCAGTTCTTTGTTCCTTTTTTCACCTGTTATTTGGTTTTCTTTCTGAGAGATCTGGCGTTTTAGCTTCTACTCACTTCCGGGTTACGGTAAGCCAGTAAGTAGCTTTGGTACGTTTATTCCCTGTTGTCTCCTTCTCGTGGACTACGTTCCCCTTTGTTGTGAGTCAGGGTTTTTATTTATATTGAGGCTGTCGTGCTATTTTGCGTTGGTCTTTTGTTGCAGCTGTCCTGTTCGCCTTTTCTGCCTGCGAGACGATTTTGTTGTGAACTGTTGTTCTGTTTCGTTCTCCGGGTGTTTGTCTCCTTATATGGAGCTTGGGCGATGTTGTGGATGTGTTTGTGTTTGACTGCGTGTTTTCTTAAAATAGCCTCGGAACGTTAGCTCTCTGTTCCATTTCGCCTCGTTACATAATCCATTAGTGAGAGGCTAGTGCGGTTGTTTTATATCAAGCTTGCGTTAGTCTATATGGATCGTAAAGTTATGGGACGACGGTGTTCCGTCGGCTCACCTGTAAAATGTTTCTCTCCTGGGAGATCGGGTGTTTACCCCTTTGCTTTCTACCCTTGACTGCGAGCCTATTTATATCGCCATGGGAACGGTTAAATCTCTGTTCCTGTGCGCCTCGTTACATTTCCTCATAGAGAGGCAGGGCATTTATTTTCAATTAATCTCGCGTTGGTCTAGCCGGTAAATGTCCGGTGCTGCCTGTCCTGTTCGTTCCTTTTGGTGCCTTTCTCCTTTCATGGAGTTTTGACGATTTTGTTTGGAACTCATGTTCTGTTTCGTCTTTTGGCGCATGTCTTCCTGTAGGGAAGATTGGGCGATGTTGTGGACACGTTTGTGTGTGACCGCGAGTTTGGGAGTAGCCTGGGAACGTTGGATCTGTTCCTTTCGCCTCCACTGTTTCTATCTTGTTATTTTGCAGTGTCTGTTTACTGTGTTTTATATTTGTGCTTTTTCGCTACTCGCCCGTTCTTATGTAGTCTCGTTACCGAGACAGGGCGCTTATTATTTCTGGCTGTTTAGATCCCTGTCCTTGCGCTCTATTTGGCGTTTGACAGTGAGCCGGTTAGTAGCGTCTGTATTGGTGTTTGTTGTTCCTTGTCTTGTCTCCTTCCCTTATCTGCGGGTATCCCGCCTTAGTGGCCTAAGAGCTTAATGAATCCCCTTGCTGCGTTTGGCTCCTCCTTCCTCACACGTCACGCCCCATTACATAACCACAGTGAATTTAGACAGCATGAAGAATATGTTTTTCAATCAGCTTTTCAGAGATATTTTTTTCTATATTTTTATAGTTTACAGGCCTAATGAGACTGTAATCTTTCAAATCTTACAACAATTATTTATTTTTTTCATGTTTGTCATGCATTTCTGGTGTTTCCTGCAAATGCACCTATGTGTACTTCACTGAGTTCAGGTGAAAGCTGCATAAGTCTTAGTTGGCACGGGATTATCGGTCTTGACAAATCAAGTTGATAATTGCACTTATCACATGTAATATTCCCATTATACATATGTAGCTACGCATACTAAGGGCTATTCAAAAACCACAATATACTAAAATACACTATATAGCCAAAAGTACCCGGACACCCCTTAGTTTGGGGCTGTTTTACATGGTTTGGGCTAGGCCCCTTGGTTTTACTGAAGGCAAATCTTAATACTACGGCATTACAGTGACATTCTAGATGATTCTGTGGTTCCAACTTTGTGGCAAAGAATGACAATGCCCCCTGTGCACAAAGAGAGGTCCATACAGAAATGGTTTGTCGAGATCGGTGTGGAATAAATTGATTGGCCTACACAGAGCCCTGACCTCAACCCCACTGAACACCTTTGGGATCGATTGGAAATCCTGTGTGCCAGACCTAATCACCCAACATCAGTGCCTGACCTTAATAATGCTCTTCTAGCTGAATGGAAGCAAATCCACGCAGAAATGTTTCAAGATCTAGTGGAAAGCCTTCCCAGGAGAGTCGAGGCTGTTATAGCCGCAAAGGAGGGACCAACACCGTACTAATGCCCATGATTTTTGAACAAGATGTTGAACGAGCAGTTGTCCATATACTTTTGCCCATGTAGTGTACATGTAAAGCTGTTTGTACAGGAGTAATAGACCCCTATACCCTGCTTGTAGGTATAATGAATTTAATGAAGTTATTTTTAATGCAAGAATGGACTTTGTATGAGAATTTTGTATCTGATTTGCTTTGCTGTAATAAGACCCAGGGTTTTATTTTATTTTACATAATTTTTTTAATGGCTGAGCTTTAATAAGGATGGTCTCTAGTAATCTGAAATTCTTTGTAGTTCTCAGTGTGATCCAGAAAGCCTAAAGATCCTGTTCTTTGACAGATGGAAAGTTGATCTTATGTCAAAATAATTTCAACATGCTCCCTGATTGGATTATGGGGAACAATAGGCATTAGCGGAGTAGCAGAGCACTGTAGGGATGAGATAAGCAGCAAGCCTTCATTACCTACATACATATTGGATTATAAGATTGGACATGCTGGCTGAAAGTAACAGATACTTTTCAGAAAGCAACGTGGCTGTACAGGCAGCAATAAATAAATCCTTAAAATCTACGATGATAGATTTCCTTCATTGGCTTCATATATTGGACAGGCAATTGAGATGCAGGAGGTATAGCAACGATAAAACTAAAAACCTATTGCACAGTATAGCTACTGTATGTCATGTGTAGCGCTTTAAATGAGAAGCACTCAGCGTGGCTGGTGAAAATGGTCAAAAGTCATTTGGCACATTATAAAATAACACATTTGTTTGCAAAAAAAAAAAACCACACCATCCCATGACCTCACGTGGAAAATTGCAATGTTGGACAGGGTTTGAGTATAATATGGAAGTGTTTTTCTTGTGCGTCCAGTGAATGCTATCATAAATATAATAGCAGGATAATGGCCATATTCTATACTGCCAGCAATTCCATGCTTTTATTTTAGTTTTTCGGAGGTATAACCAGAAGTGGAATACTGTTTTACGGTTTCACAGCAGCAACACTCACAAAATATTAAATTCCACTCGCTCACACGTCCGCACAAAATAAATGAATATGGTTTTCCATGATGGTATGGCCATTCCCGAATGTGGTTTTGTATTCTCGTTTTGCAACATTTGTACTGCCTCAAGTTCCTGCTCCTTGCTTGCTTTTCTCAACTTGCCATGAGCATACAGTATAGCCAGTCACATTACATAATTTCCACCCCAATGACAATAACCCACCATTCCCCATCTGCATCACCACAAATCATTCAATTTACAAAATCTTTTACCATTTTTCTTTTGGAGGCTTTTTCCTTATTAACTGGTTGCTTGGTTTCCTCACAACTAACACAGTGTGCATGTCCTGAAAAATCAAACAGGGACTTTGATTTTGGAGTATTTGCCAACTGAGAATGACTATTTGGAGTGCTTCTGAACTATCGTCAATCCAGCCGCAACAATAGCTACAGTTGTAAAGAAAGCCACGTAGCCTTTTTTGATCTCATAAGATATTCTGTCATTTTTCAAATTCTTCTGTTAATTGCAATTACTGTATCAGGTTGTTTCATGGTTTGTTAAATCGGACATTTTATACTATACAGCAGATTGAGTCATATCAAACAGAAAGCACAATAGGAATCATATTCAATGTGGCTTGGGTAGATATCGACAAAAAAAATAAAGTCAGTTATATGTTCTCATATTGTAAGCAATAGAGGTACTCTAGGCCACTGTCTTCTGTCAGTCCATTCACTGCTGTGTTTTAATTCATTTTAGGTGCTGTCTAAACGCATGGGGAGTAAATGCCGTTATAACAGCATGTGCATAGCTTAACAAAACAAACGCTTCACAATGCTATACCTCACAAGTTAATGGCCTCAAGCAAGGTGCTGTGCAGACAAGCTTTCTAAAGTTTTTCCTCATTTTGTGCATTACGGTACCTGTTTGGGACTGTGCTGATTTTATGCCGGTGTCATCCCGATGAACGTTAGTATTTGCTGAAAGGAGCTTGTCTGATGTCTGCATTTTTACTTGCCGTTCCCAAAGGGTGTGTGGAAACCTGACATAAGTGTTGAACTATGTTACCTTAATCCCTTTCAAAACATAGAGGGCATTATGGATGAAGATTGAGGCAGGCCACTTTCATTTCCGACATTCTAATGAATGGCTGGTTTTGCAGTCATGGATTAAGGTAGATTACACTTTAGTGATTTACTGGCAATAACCTATTGACTAAGAAGTCTTTTTTTCCAACCATTCTGTGAAAAAAAACAACCACATAAAAGTCTAAATAGGCTGGTAATGCATTGTTCTGCAGTAAACATCCCATCCTATTATTTCAGGAGGAAATGTTTTATGGGCTGAATGGTGTATAAAGTTCTGTTTCATGAAATAAATCTGAATTTCTCCTCCCACTTATTTTTCACTTAAGTGAAATGGAACAGGTTCGGCTGCTCACATTCAGGTAGAGACAATTGTCAAAGCAGGAGAGCTATGCCAGTTTCGATTGTTTCAGTCAACAATAACCAGGAAGCTCTGGTCAGCATTTGAGGTTGTTTTTGGTTTACTGTATTCCTCAAATGACCTCTACAAAATATGCGATGACTTGTTATTGTAGCAGAAAGACTTCATTTCTTTATGCTTTTCGAAATTGGTTTGTTATCTGGTTATGGAACTTAATTGAAAGAATGCGCAGCCATTCTTATGGAATTCCTGGCAATCAAATATGGCACAACATTTTGTGATAACCTGATACCTACGTCCAGTAGTAATCTACTAAATTATCTCTGGAGGTGCTGTTCCTTCATCGGAAATTCAGTAGTTAATATACAAAATGTCTGTCCTAAAAGCGGTACAGTGTTGGTACTTTAAAATTAAAATGGCATTGTAAGATTGTGTGCTTGCCTGTTTTTTGGTCAAGTTGCATACATTAACACAATACACTGTAACACTTAATTTCACGCTTCTCTTATAATGCCTTAATGACAATGTCAAAAGCACTTCATAATGCTTAATGACACGTGTCATTATGTGTTATAAACTGTCATAAGACATAAGACAAGCATATATGTATCAGATCAAAAACGTCTACGACGTAAAAAAAAAAAAAAAAAGCCAAGTTACTCACGCATAGCCTACATAGCGCTGTCTATAAGTTCTTAATTCCAACTTGCAAAAACTAGGCCTGCCTTTAAAAGTCTTGATATCAAAATGTGGCCAAGTTACAACTAACAATATTGCCTATCGTAGCTCACACAAAATAATCTAGCTCTATTCCAAAGCAATGCTATCCAAACTTTCCTAAATTATTTAATGCAACTTGGCCCTGTGTTTTTTCATCTTTGCATGGAAGAGATTGTGCCTCATGGAACAACATATGATTTCAATGAATGTTTTTAACAGTTGATGAATAATTACAGTCCGGAAAGGATATGGTTGTACTTTGTTGGCAAGTTTACTTTAGAAAATGTACAGGTTTTAAAATGTTAACTGCTGCTACAGAATTCTTTACAATTCACAAACAGACACTTATATGAAGAAACATCATGTACAATAGAGAAAGTGGTGATGAATAAATAAATGCAGATAAAAAGGAGTAATATTTTTACCTAGAAAATAGCGTGCATATAGAATTTTTACAAACGTATCCAGACATGTTTGTGGGTCAGATGGTGGCAAATAAGTAATAGTACCAATTTTCTTAACATAATAGTATTTATGATATTTGCAGAATTTTGTGAACACAAGGATATCTATGCTCTGTAGGACCACACAGGTTTTGATAGAAATCCAAATAAATAAATCAATAAATACACAATAATAATAATTCTAATAATAATAATACATTTTATTCTGTGCTTTTCATAGACCCAAAGCAGTGGATGCAGACAATTGTTCAAACATGCCCTATAGTGTAGTAATTTTTCTGTTTAATTTTGAAGTGCAACACATCTGAATCAAAGTATTTCCACTATAAATTATTTTCATTTTGTAGTTTGATGTGGCGCATACAGTTTCATTGACCACATTTCCTTGAGATAGTAAGATGAAGAAACACAGGGCAAGTTGCATTAAATAATTTAGGAAAGTTTGGATAGCATTGCTTTGGAATAGAGCTAGTTTATTTAGTGTGAGCTACGATAAGCAATATTGTTAGTTGTAACTTGGCCACATTTTGATATCAAGACTTTTAAAGGCAGGCCTAGTTTTTGCAAGTTGGAATTAAGAACTTATAGACATCGCTATGTAGGCTATGCGTTTTTTGATCTGATATCATTTATTTTTTATAGCTAACTAATGATGAATAATGCATGAAGATAAACACGGAGAGAGACATGCATTCCAAATAAATGTATGCAGATATTCGCGTAACTATAACGCCCTCTATTGACAAGAATGAGAACAGTTATCCTATTACAGACAGCACATTACATTAAAAGAGTTTGTAGATGAGCAGTATTTAATGTGTAATGAAATACAATGAACAGCACCACCTGAGCTATGGATCATGAAGAAGCATGTAAATTAATGAATCAAGTCTACATGGAGACATGAATGCACAATGGGCTAGACGCAAACACATTCTAGCTGAAAGACATACAGCCTAAATAGCTAGTACAGCCTAAATAGTTTGCATCGGTAAAATATGGAAATACAGTTTTAAAATAGGGCTATTAGTATTCTATGAAATACATTTAACTTTAGGCTATTCAATACTGGATTGCCGGATGCGTAACTCCAACCTTCCATGTGTGGGCTACGAGCTAGAGAGCGAACTAGTGAGTTCATAAGCACAGCAGAGTATTTTTTCCAGTAGTGTAGAACGTTACCTGCGGGAAATGTTTTGGTACCGGACAGCTAGGTTTAGTTTAGTTTTCTGTAGTGCAATGAATGTAGGCTATAATGCATGTTGATTCACATCATAGTACCCTAGCTTGTATCTGCTTCCTGATGAAAAGCAGACTGACGTTTCTCTGGCAACAGTCACGTTGGCTAACCGGCTTAATTTGAAAAGGCATATTTCCCAGGAATCTTAGCCAGAAAGAAAACAATAGATACTACTATGAAAGTACATACCAGAGATTATTCTTATTATTATTATTATTGTTATTATTATAATGAAAAGTGTTTGCAGTCAGCTACATTATCAGCAGAGTAGCGTAGACTAGAGCCACAATCTGAGGTTATTGTTTTTGTTTTTTTTAAAGTGACTAACCATGAATCAGATATGGTTGGGGAATTGGCGGTTTATAAATCCGATCTCTTAAAGGCTTGCAGCTTAAAGGAGGCTATCATCAATTCTTAATGTTGGCTATTATCGTAAATTCATAATTTTCCTAGTAGTTAATTTTATGGTGACATTGTGTTATGTGTGAAAAGGATAAAGTGAACAGAGCTGAATTTAATGAATAAAGAAATGTTGGCCGAGGCAAGGGTACATTGAGGTTCGGTTTCCACAGTCAGTCAGTCATGACCGCAAGAGTTTTTTTTCCGGTTTGGGGAGGGTGTAATATAGTAGAAATACAAGTGAAACATTGAACAGTTAATATTGGAAACCTCTTTTGCTTTTGCAATAAAAATATGTTAATGTGTTAATGTGAAAATAATAACAGTCTAAGAAATGAAAAGTACTTAACAGTTGCACATTGTTTTTGTGGAAAATAAGCATGTGCCCTGCTGGGCTTGAACCCACAATCCACTGTGTGAAAGACTGCAGTTCTTACCACTAGGCCACAGTAGCTTATTGGAAAGCATGAAGCCATTCGCTACATTAACATTAAAAAAACATTAGTATGAAGCGTTTTTATTGGATGATAAGCTTGATGAGCAGGTATACGGACCATACCCTCAAATAATAATTCTCCCCATTGGATAACATCGCGACGGAGGCAGGCAGTTTGGCAGGAAAAATGGGAAGAAGAAGAAGCGGAAGAGGAAGGAGAAAAACGGCAAAATAACCCAAGTTTGGGGCTTTATTGTGTGGATGTGTGAAGTTGTATCTGAATGCTGTGTGGTTACATGAGGTCAGAACATACAGAAGTTAATGTTTTTAAGGGCTGAGAGTCTATGGTCATTCTGGTTACTTCTGTAGGAAACCCTGAAAAGTGCCAAACTCTCGGTGCTGTATAGGTATGGGGCATGCCCCACCAAGCCGTAACTTGGCAGATGGCATACCTGCCATCCCAATATATATGGGTCAATGACAAATTTTTTCAAAATGAAAAAAAAATATACTGACCAAAATGGATTTTAAATACATTCTTAATTCCACAAGAATATATCCTGTGTATTGATATTTGTTTCATAGCTTTTAAGGTGATATAAATACATTTTTAAACAAGATTTCAAATTTTATCACCCAGAAATGTCAGGTGGCGCGACCATATATGAATTTTGAATAATACACTTTTAATGTATTTACCACTACTGAAAACCTGCAAATATGAATCATTGTAGTGTGTAAAATACACATCACATGGTAGATTCCACTTTAATTTCTTTATTTATGGCAGTTTTATTCCATTTATAGAAACGTCCACTTCTTTTTGTTTTCAAACACCTTATTTTCCATAGAGAGAAAGAAAACAAAAATTCTAACAGTAAAAATTATTTGTATACATTATTTAAAGATTTTCAGTTATATTTCTGATTAAATTTTGCAGACTGCAATGGGAATGGATACATTTAAATGTAAATTTGCTGGTCACACCACCTGACCATGACCAGTCGCGCCACCTGACATTGTGCTCAATAACGATTGAAATTCACTAAATAAAAAGAAGGATATGTAAATGCATTTTACTCTGGTTTCATTTGGCTTTTATTTGAAACCTGAGCATTTTATACTGGAACTTAATCATACAATTACATTTAATTCAGGCCAGCAACAGTGGTAATGTCAATAAGATAACATTTGATCAATGCTTAAAAAATATAACTGAAACATCAAGTCTCAAGGAACACATTTCAATAATGAGGACAGCATTTAATTCAGGTCAGCATTCAAAACAATACTGCACATTTAACATTTAAAACAATACTGCCACAATGGTAATGTCAACAAGACAACATTTGATCAATGCTTTAAAAATAAAACTGAAACATGAAGTCTCAAGGAACACATTTCAATAATTAAATGCAACTGGATAATTTTTTAAACTATCTCTATGCCGTGCTGTTTTTTCTTTGCTTGACAATGGCATCTACAAAAATTTATGAAAAAATTATAACTTAGAAGGTACAATATGCAACTTTGAGTATCAATTTTGGTTATATAGTCCTATATTCTTGAAGAGTAGGACTTTTTCACCTTTAAACAACTTAATATCATACAGAAGGATGTATATATTTAAGAAAATTATTTAATATCTTCAAACACATTAATTAACATCACTTTTTTCAATTGGTGTAACTGTAATTCTAGTCGCGCCACCTGACATATTGGTCGCACCACCTGACTTTTCAAACTCAATTCAAATCTAACAGGAATTACCTTGGTCACCTATATACATTTTTGTCCTTGAACTCAAGGTTATACATATATTTTTTCAATCAAATACAAATTTTCTTAATTAAAAACGAATTTTCATAGTTTTCCAGGGGTCATACCACCTGACATGGTAAGTTGAACCAACCTCACCATTACTCAAAAACGTTAAATTATGTAATATTTGTGGGAGAGTTATTAACCTTGTTACTGCATGACAGGGGTCCTGTGTGATGTCACACCCTGTTGCATCGTTTTCTTACAGACACAGTACATACAATTATGTTTTTATGTCGGTCGCCCCCCCCCCTGACATTTGGAGAAGTCAATTTCTCGGACAAAGGTTTTTTAAGTAATAGAATAGTTTTGAAATAGGACTGTTAAACTACTTTCCGTAATTTATAAGCAATCTAACATAAAATCATGCCAAACTATTTGATTAGGAATTTTATTGAGAAAATTATCCTTTTTATTGCAGTTCTCTGCATGTATGTTCGGACGGTTGCACCACCTGACATTTTGGGACTTTAGAACACCAAAACTCGAAAAATAAATTTAATTTCAATAAAATGAGAAGGGTTTCTCATAAAGGAGATATTGTAGTGCAATTTGATATATAACATGTTTTTTTTTATTATTGTTTTTAGGAAAGTAATGAATTCGGAAACAAAAAAAATCACGTCATGTCATTGACCCATATAACAAGCGTCATAAGAACACTGCTATACAACATGTAACATTTGACATTTTTGTCAGCTGTCATAAACGACCTATTATGATACGTGTCACAATGACTTTCATAATTTGCATCAAGAAAGCTACTAATGGTGCTACATGAAAAAAGGACTGTATGCAACAGCGTATCCCACCAGAACCAAATGAGGCACAATCCCAGGCAACTATATCATTATTTTGTCTAAAATGATCTTCTCCCACACTGTTTAAAGATGCACATGGTCTCATAACAGGTTTTTGTTGTAATGTATTGACAGTACTGTTATTGATTTTAAGTTATTTACTTTTTTTTAAATAAAAATTGTAACTACGTATATGCTATTATTACCCTACCAGAGCGGCTTGCAATTACCTTTCAATTCATAATAAGATGCCACTTGAAGCAAACTCAGACTTTCTGACACATAAAGTGTTACCCAATACAGAGTATTCTATAGAAAATGAAGCTTTTTGTGATAGACAAGATGACAAATTCAGTTTGACATTGTGCTTCATAGGCTGATGACCAGTAGAGAATGCTTAATGTAAACACTCTCACTGTACGCCTCACAGGGTAGGAGGAGGTGAGTGTGTATCTAGCTGTTAGGTGTGCAAACAAGTAATGTACACAATGTGTCTCCAGATACACTCTGCCCACTGTGAAATTAATGTGTGCTAATGCCAACTGGAATTATCCCATGAGAAACTACAAGAATAAAAAAAATTTTAAATAAACAACAAACAAAAATTCATAAAAGATTATAATGAAAAGTATTTCTATCCCAATATGGTAGGCTTATAGTGTATAACAAATACAATGAACACAACCAGTGATTAAAACCTGGTAATTTCTTGTTCTCTGCACTTTTATTTTACTTAAACCTTTCAAAACAGAGATTGAACAAGCACCTATAAATACTGCAGCTTAAGTATGTCTGCGCCAGAGTTTGGTGAGGTTAATGTTGCAAGCTTCATTGTCAGGTGGGGCACCATATATACAGTTAAAATACATGATAAGACAATGAGCATAACCTGCTCCAGTAAAACTACAACTGAAGTCATTCCATCAGCTCAGGATAAGCTTATCTGCACTGGAAATTAAATGTTTGTGTAAATATGGGTGTGTCAGTTGCTAGCGGTCGTGGGAACGTGTTCTCAGTAGAGTTAAGTATTCTTTCATACAGTTTGAGAAACATTCTCTAATTGAACACTAGAGAATGGCTGTAACATCATAGTAACCGGATATCTCTGTGTGTAATGAGAGACTCAGGATTGAATCAGCAAGTAAGTTCTATTTAGACTGTAATTACATTATATTTCATTTTGTATTTCCTCAAAGCAATTCATTTCTCACTGTGTGTTTGTGCCCACAGCTGGAGTTCCCTTAGTGAAATTACTGTGTGTCCCTTGTGTGTCTGGATGATTTCATATCAACCTCAAAACTTGTGTCGTTATCTGGGGAATTGGGTCTTTATGTCAACAGCCCAAATACCAGTATAACAGTCAAACTGCTTCCTGTGTGTATTTGACAGTGCTCATAGTTTTGCCACCTCTCTAACCCATTCAGCTAGGACTCTTCTGGAACACATTTTTTTAAATATCTTTACCATGAACCTCTCAAGTCCTGAGCCTTTTTGGCTCACTGATACACAAAAGGGAATCATACATAAGGAGACCCTTATTGGATCAGTCTTTTTTTGCAGGTAGTGGCAGAAGCTGCTGGACAGGGCATTTCCATCACAGGAGACAAGACCTACAGCAGCTGGGCCTGGCCTAAGGCTATTGTCTTTGCTGCCACTATCGTCACCACCATAGGTAAGTGCCATGGTGTGCTGGCCTAGAGACAGCCAGTACAGTATTAACCCCAGCCACAAAGACCTGCAGTGTCTTTTAAAGATTATCTATTCCCATGGAAATTTGTATTGTGTACCAAATCACATGTATCACTTTTTATTTTTGTTTGTTATGTATGTTTAAAGAAGGTATGCATATACATATTATAAATACAACGAAAGGATCCTGTTGCATTGATCATTTATGATCAACTGTAATAATCTTAAAGGGATAGTTCGGAATTTTAGACATAATGTCTCAATTACGACTTACCCATGATGTAGTTGATTGATGGAAACCATTTTCAGCTAATTCCATGCTGTCCCTTCTTTTGGACATACACATATTGCTAATGCTAGCGCAACTCTATGGCAACCGGTAGCATCCACTACCAAACGCACTTAAACACTCCACAGTGCACCCAAAGCAAATAAAATACGACGACAGTCTATCGGGGGAGCGATACTTTACGTTACCTACGAATTTAGTGCCGGCACTGGTCGACTACAACAACAAAAAAGAGTAACAAGTTGCAATGGCCACGTTCGCTCCGCCGCCATACTTCCACAGAGAATATTAGGTCAGCACAAAGTAAAGGATTGAACGATAGTTTGACTTAAAAAATGATGGTACAAACACTCAAAACAACCCAGATAGACTGTCGTCGTATTTTATTTGCTTTGGGTGCACTGTGGAGGGTTTAAGTGCGTTTGGTAGTGGATGCTACCGGTTGCCATAGAGTTGCGCTTGGAATTAGCTGAAAATGGTTTCCATCAATCAACTACATCATGGGTAAGTCGTAATTGAGACATTATGTCCAAAATTCCGAACTATCCCTTTAAGTCATTTTTGCATAAGTGGCTGTTGCATAAGTACTCCATTATCTACTTACTTAGAATAGTGATTTTGGCGTAGCCTAGGTAAGGGTTAACTTGAATATCAGGCTTTTGTCACATATCAAGAGAATCTTAATGTGTCTTCAGTTTATTGGGGGCAAGACAGTTTCAATTAATATGTGGTATTCACATCCAGAAATGTCTAACCTTAAAGTTTTAACAAAGCAAAGTAGCAGTATAGCCAGTGTGATAATTACACTTCTTATTTCAAACTGCCAAAGCTGAGCAGGCCAGGGCTTGTTTACTTCTTGGTTTGAAAACCTGTGAAACCTGCCTTGCGGCTAGAAGTGTTGATTGTGGGGCACTAGGGGGCACCCTTTCCTCTAAACTAAACACAAATCCAATGCCTGGAGATGCTGTGCTAAACAAGTGCTATCCTTCATGAGACTAAAAGCAAACTTGTCTCGGAGCTGAATTACTATGTTTATTCAATGGTTAACCCCTGGGCCTTGGTCCAATTCCCAGAAAACCACTTCTCTAAATATAACTACCTTATCACACCTCTTGATCTGACTGGATACAGAACCCCTTACATTTCATACCCACTTACCCACCGATTCCCCAAGTTAGAGCTGCAACTGAAAACTGAACCCTCAGTTGGCCTACCTGGTTATATAGTGTAATTATTAAATGGTTTTATTTCACCTGTATTTCCCCTGTAAATTCCATTGAAATTCATAGGTATCTTTTCCAATAAGACTTAGGAGATATAGAATTTCTACAGGAGAAAATGAAGGAGAGTAGATAACAAACAGAAGATTTCAGAAACAGGTGGGGGGGCTTACCACTGACCAGTCCATGGTAACAGCTGTCCTCCTGTACTGCTGCAGGTTATGGGAACATTGCCCCAAAAACGGTTGGCGGCCGGGTCTTCTGCATCTTCTATGGTCTGTTTGGAATCCCGCTGTGCCTCACCTGGATCAGTGAACTGGGCACGTTCTTTGGGGCCAGAGCAAAGAAACTGGGCAATTACTTGTTAAAGAGGGGCTTCACACAGGCAAGTATTTTACGGTTACAAAGATTTTAAAGAAAATTAATGACTACATTTTAAATGTTCCACTTAATTATTTTATGTTCTGTGTTGTTCTCAGAAAAAAGCCCAGTTTATCTGCAATACCGTCTTTGTCCTGTGGGGGGTGCTGGTGCACCTGGTGTTCTCTCCCTTCATCTTTATGTATCAGGAGAGATGGTCCTATGTGGAGGGCTTGTATTTTTCTTTCATCACTGTGACAACCATTGGCTTCGGGGATCTAGTTGCAGGTAATGTTGGGAGAAGCCTTCACTCTGCAGTGCATCCTGTTAACTTATATCTTTCCTACAGTGCTCTGTTGCTCTGTTGTGATGTTACTCACTAAAAGGTCAATTAGAAACATGTTTTTAGGTTACACAAGGTTTGTACTGACATATATTCATTTATTTTGGGGATGGTTGAGGTAAATACATTGGGATTAAAACTTAAAGTCCATGAGGTTGGGTCATCGAGTAATACAGGCACTTTTTTACTTTTGATAATTCAAGCTGAAATGCAGTTAGGTCCATAAGTATTTGGACAGTGACACCATTTTTGTTGTTTTGACTCTGTACTCCAGCACATTGGATTTGAAATGGAACAGTGACTATGAGGTTAAAGTGCAGACTTTCAGCATTAATTTCAGGGTTTTTACGTCCATATTGGGTGAATGGTGTAGCAATTGAAGCCATTTTTATGCATAGTCCCCCCCCCATTTTAGGGGACCAAAAGTAATTGGACAAATTAACATAAACTTTTATAAAGTTATCATATTTAAATTTGGTTGCATATCCTTTGCATGTCATGACTTCCTGATGTCTATGACCCAACAACATCAAAAGACTCTTGATATCTTATTTGCAGGTACTCTTACAAGCGATACAACAATCTCTCTGCATTTGAATGGATCTCTATGGGAATTTGGGGGTGGGACTAGATTAAGATGTAAATAGCACAGGAATCGTATGGAACACATGGTTGGGTAAATGTCTGTACGTCATCAGGGGTATGAGGTATCAAACAAGCCTCAAATCATCACTATGCTACCAGATGTGCAGTAGATATGGATGGATCACATTAAAGCACATCTGGACTTTGGGAGAACTTTGGGTTGTGTAGTTACCTGGCCATGATATGAGTCCAAATGGTGGCGAAATATGTTTGTTAGTTGCTCTGTGCTCCCCTGGGGTTATAATTAAGAATTAGGTTTTTGTCGCTTTCCATTCACTTCTATGGAGAAGCTAAAACGGTCCCTGCTTTAAGGGTTGTTACCTATTTTCCTATTGAACTCCATGGAAAAATGAGTCAGGAGAAACAACCCTTAAAGTGATCCATCCATATCTACTGCATATCTGGCAGCAGAGTGATGGTTTGAGGCTCGTTTCATACCTCAGGCCCTTGGTGACCCACAGCCATTTAACCAACCATGTGTTCCATACTATTCCCATGTAATTTACAGCTTAATCTAGTCCCACCCCCCAATTCCCATAGAGATCAATTCAAATTCAGAGAGATTATATTATTGCGTGTAAGAGCACCTTAAAATAAGATATCAAGAGTCTTTTGATGTTGTTGGGTCACAGACATCAGGAAGTCATGACATGCAAAGGATATGCAACCAAATATTAAATATGATAACTTTTATTAAAGTTTATGTTAATTTGTCCAATTACTTTTGGTCCCCTAAAATGGGGGGGGGGGGGGGGGGGTATGTATAAAAATGTCTACACTGTTTACCCGATATGGATGTGAAAACCCTGAAATTAAAGCTGAAAGTCTGCATTTTAACCTCATAGTCACTGTTCCATTTCAAATCCAATGTGCTGGAGTACAGAGCCAAAACAAAGATTGTGTCACTGTCCAAATACTTATGGACCTAACTGTATGTCTCATATAATGGTAACATTGTGGGCTTCTGAGTAACTCAGTCAGTAAAAGCGGGTGCTGGGCTGTATAGTCACAGGTTTGTGCCATGGCCAATGCTTATGGCATCAGTGTATCAGTTCTGAATGAGTCCCAATGACATGTCAGGCACCCATAGATTGGTGGCAGTGAGAAATATACAGTATACAGACCTTTATTTATACAGGAAGTCTGATTGAGACCAAGGTCTCTTTTACAACGCAGCCCTGTGTCAATACAAAGAAAATATTACAATATAAATAAACATAGGCCTATTACAAATAGATACCTAATACACACATACCATCTACATACATAATGCACCCCTGCTCTAATCGGTGCTAACTCCCCTTATGGAAATGTCATTTAATGCAGTATATTTTAAATATAATTGTGATGATAATTTTGATATATTTACAATATACTGCAGTATATTGTTTTTCCATAAGGGTATCTTGTAAGGTGTAAAGCAATCAACTGGCTCACTGCTGAGTGCCTCACAGGAGTGCATGTACAGTACGTCATATATACTTTTTGAACGGGGTCCAGGCAATGCATAGTTAACTCGAGGCACAATAGCAGATGCCAAATTTTGAATGCCAAATAAGTAAAATAAGTAAATAAATCTAGCCTGGCTGTTATTTCTGTAACGTAACTGAAATATCAATTAAAATTTGAATGTAACTTTAATATACTAATACATTTCTAAAACAGCAAGTTCCTCCTAATATTAAGAATAGATTTTTGTGCTTTTAAAAGCTTGGGTCAAATGTTACCATGAAAGAAAATGTTTGATTGCTACTCTTTATTCTCTCAGGTGTTAACCCAGATATAGACTACCCTGCTCCATATCGCTGCTTTGTGGAGCTGTGGATTTACATGGGCCTGGCCTGGCTCAGCCTGTTCTTCACCTGGAAGGTGAACATGGTGGTGAAAGCCCACAAGGCCTTCAAGAAGAGAAGGAAGCATCGCAGGTCATCCCTGGATGAATCCCAGAACCACATAGAAGACAGCAACGCCCAGTGTCCGTACCCCTCAGCTGACAAAAGTAACTTCTTACAATCCCTTTTTCATAAACAGGAAGGCTACGGTGACATTGTTAGCCAGATTGGCAATGAGACAGAGGACCGGGCGGAGAAGGTGAGCCGATCCAAGAGCTGCAGTGACATCCGTGATATCAGCGTGATCCCAAGATTAGAGCACTCGCCCCACCCGAAGCAATGCATCAGCTTCGGGCTTATGGATCTCTCCGGGAACAAGAGCCACCTAGGCTCAGAGAACGAAATGCTCCTGACGGATCTGGACACAGACACCAACTCAGAGGTGAGCCAGCTGGGTCAGGATGCCGTGGAGGAGGCAAATATGGTCAGTCGCCCCCAGTTGGGCACGTTTCAGAACGCTAAAATCGTTATCGATGAGGAGCCACCCTTGACCATTGATGGCAGCAAGACCAGGTCCTCCACAGCCAAAGAGAATGTGGAATCAGGGAATGGCCTTGTGGAGGAGCAGTGATATTGTGAAAGAAGTGTCATCGTTCACTGTGAATAGCTCGTACTACTGCCGCTATTTCCAGAAGCTATCGAAGGACCACACTTGGATACTGAGACATCTAGTCACCATGCGTTGTCCCCATCTTCTGTCTACATCAAATGCAGCTCCTCACATCAAGAAAATGGCTGTTTTTAATTTAACAAACCATACACTTTGCTTAATGTGACAAACAAACCAATCAAGCAAATAAGGGATTTGAGACTGGGTTGTGTGGTTTGGCCATACTAGAATTTGCCATGATTGTACACATCCTGTTATGCATGTGAAATATAATTTTGATTCATTGATTCATAAAAGCATAGCACCAAGCTGTAAACACGTAAAACACCTTCGAGAGGAACCAGTAGTGGATCTTATTTTACATAGGACTGATCCTGTTTGAATTGTTGATTGTATGTCAGTGTCTTAGAGAAAGCATACTAATTCAATGGTACAGACCTAAATACTTTATTTATCCCACATAGTAATAAATTAAGTACTATTGAATTGAAATGGGTCAGAGCTAGCTTATCTGGACATGTCATTGCTATTGTTATTCCATGGAATAATCATCAATGACTGTAAATTAATAACGTAGCATCCAAATGAGTAAAAGTGTCTCATGTCTTCCAATGATGACTCATCGGTAGGGAAAGACCCGGAACAATTCAATGCCTGCGGGAAAATCTAATCTCATGTATATAGATGAAATAGGATGAAAGGAAAATACTAGTTTGGATTGTTGCAGAATGCATGCTGACCATATTGGTGCAGTTTTATCTGTAAATGTAAATGTAAACTTAGCTGTGTCTCCCACATCAGTTCCTTGCTTCCACGAGTAAGGGGATTTAATGATGCAACACTGGTTCGGGGAGCGTATGCTAGTCTGAGGGAAGAGGTTGCATACTTTCAGACATACTGATTAATGTGTCCTTGAGTTTCTTGAAAGGTGCATATAAATAAAAATGCATTATTGTTTTTATTACAATGAGACAGGTTGATGGTTACGGATATGATTTTTACATTCAATTTGCGAGAATGAAGGGGGACCCTATTTTTTAGAGCCCCTAGAAGACTGATGTTAAATAAAAATCATCTCCTCTCCTCATATTTGTTGGTACATTGTTTTCAGTGCTCCTCCTGAACATTTGGTGGTGCAAAGGTAATTCTATTGTTTGCTTATTCCCAATTTTTGTCCAGTTATCGGTAGCGAATTAACAGCGAACATAATGCAAGATGCCTTCCTGTTGTAGATTTACATGGAATAACAAGGTTAAAATGTCATGTATATTCATTGTGTTCCATTTGACTTATGTTCAGATTATTCATTTTAACACTTTACCTTGTGTGTTGCTGCACTGTTGACATTGGTTGAGTCACGGCTTGCTGCCCTTTGTGGAGTCGTTTCTTTTGTGTCAACACCCTTAATTGACCTTTGCGCATTGTGTTTGTGATACTCTGTGTAAGACTCTTACAGCTGCTTCATACAATTGCCCAATTACCTATACAACAGTAGAAGGATACACGTGTACACACACACACACACATATGGAGACCCATACGTCTCATAATGCGTGCTCAACTATCGACTGAACGTGTCACACACACCTGCTTTGATGCCTGTAAAACTTCCGGTTGCGTAGCATCAAAAAATGCGAACGGGTGTGTGTGTGAACGCATAACAAAATTTCTCTATATGTCACTATATTTTTACATTTCTCCACACCTGTTCTCATTAACAGATATTCCTCTACCCTTTACTATGACAGGCTGAAAGCCAGACATTTGCATTCTGACAATATTTACACCTTTTGAATGTCAATAACTACACCGTGTATTCCAACAGTACATTGAGAACTCAGTCTTTCAGTCATACTGTATATTCTTTCATCGGGACATCAATGTTTCTCAGCTTTATTTAAATTTCATTAGATGAACTGCGAGTAATCATCTTCCATGAGGTAAACTGTGACTCACAACTAATGACCCACAACTCAAAATATCCCTGGTGGTGAGTCACAGCAACAGTGGCCTTTTGTATGAGCTCTTTTCCTTACTGCAGTGGCTTATGTATGAGACGGTGCATGATTATATTAGAGCTGCATCATACTGTTTCAAAGACCATCAGAGCTGTGTGAGACCTGTATCAAAATGTGCCCGATTATGTTAGATTGCACCTGACTATGAAATGTCAATCTGCCTGTAGCAGTTAGCTGATTTAGCAATAGCTGCAGAATGCTGCAAAGCACTCAGGGTAGTGCCTCCCCCAGAAGCCATTTTCTTTGAAGAGTGCTGACAACATCAGCTACGGTTCGAAAAACCAAAACAAATCCATTTACTGGTTATTAAAGAAAGAGCAGCCTCCAGTGGATGAGCGCAGTAAATACATTTAATTCAGGAAATTTGTACAGTTGTGCAAAGTCAAAGTTACCTATGTTTTCGTAGTCACCTTGCACGCATGCTAATCTTTGATATTGGTGGTGTTTCCTTGTGCACACTGGAAAATGTAAATTTGCCCAGGAGAAGCACATGCCCACGGGTGCCCAAAATGCTGGCACGTCCACACAAGCCTAATTTAATCATTATTTATTTTTTCATTACCTCATCATTTGTCCAATTGAGCAGGGATCATGGACACACCATTTGTGCCACCAGAAATATAAACCTGCCTTCCAAGCGATTCGGTAAATAACTCAACCATATCCCCGTCACTCTGTAGAATTAAGTTCAATCTACAGTCGTGTGGATCGGGATGTTCAGCCACTTTCTTCAAGAGGTGATCCATGCAGGCAATGAGACCCCTTTTTTGTGGCTTTTCCTGTTCAAGCCAACATTTCATTTTCAGTAGAGCTGTTAATGTGTTCACTTGCGGAAACTTGAGTCTGCATTGAGTTTTTAGAATGTAACTGTTAATGACAGTTTGCTGTTTGGTCTGTGGCGACTCACTAACCACACTCTGACTGTCCTTGGTATTACCACCAATTGAGTATGTGAGTGACAGGCTGTTGCAGATTATGTGTAGCACTCCAATACCTTGCGTATTGCCTTGTGACACTAGCACCCTGGCTTGCAGAGAACATGATTTAACCATATCCTGGCAGTTGTGCCCTGAAAAGTGAACATCTTGTATGTCTGAGTCTGTGATCACATGACCACAGACCACATGCCGTATCAGCTGAGGCTGACCATCATTGGAGATCACGGTGAAATGGATGTCGCTCTGGTATGGCTGAGCTGGAGACTGACAATAATTTAAACCTGATTTGTAATTGTCTAGGATGAATTTCACAAGCACACGTTCCCCTGAGATGCTGAGTGTGAGCCTTGATAAGATAGCAGTTGGCATGCATGTTATTATTCTCGCCGCGTAGTCCAGGTTGGTGATCAGAACTGGCTCCAGGACCTGCTGTTGATTCAGTTGAAACTTTGTTGAGAGAATTGTTTCCATGTCAATCCTCTGAACAGGAAACTGCTGCCTGAATAATAAAAAAAACATTGCCTAACATCTATCAGTATTCAATATTTCTCAGTACAATTGTATAATGGACTTTGTTTGATATTGCATTTTGATACTTAATACTGATATCTGATTGTAAAATAATTACAAACATAATTACACTCTTCCAGGAATGGACAAACAAGCAACCTAGCAATAGCTAGTGTTTGTAGTGCACCTGCCAGTTAACAATATTTTCTTCATAAAAAATGTTGATATTTTTTATAGAAATAATTAATCTGATGACATACATTTCGTCTAAATTGATCTAGGTCAGGTCATACTATGCATAGCAAAGATAAATAATAAGATCATTGGTTCTGACATGTACAGAACACTAATGTTATGGAGAAAGCAAACATGCAATGCATTAATTAGGATATTATTTATTTGCTTTACTCACTTATAATTCATGGTGACCTTCTTTGAAATCAGTAATACGTGGGTTCTGTCAATAGCTGAAATAATAAATTCTGGTCATTTACATTTTAAGATTATATTGGTCATATTCAACATTATATTAATCAGCAGGTCTTCTGTTATTTCGTTTTTTTTTTCTCCAAAAACAGGCAGAAAAAAAAAGATGAGATGTATTATATAAATGCTGTATAAACAGGCTCAAGCACCTTGTTCTTCATCAGATTATAATTTACATCCTTGAAGCTCTCCATATTGGTTTTAGATGTTAAAAAAGTGAGTCTCTTTAAAAAGTAATTATTGACATAGACCGCACTTACCTTTTTGATTGGGTACACGGTTATATTTGTAAAGCAAATGGTGTCCAGGTTTCTAGGGAGGAGACTAATGAAAATAAAAGTTTTAGTACACAGAGATATATCAAATTAAAATGGCACTCAGAGATGCCCCCGTGCGTGAGTGGGCACAGCAAACTGAACTCTACGATATGGAACGGATGTAACCGCAAAGTTGCAGTAACCAATATGTTATCCAGTGCACTGCACCTCTCAATTTCCCCATAGGCTATAATGGAGAAACTCCTGCCTTTTTCTACCAAACTAAGGGGTTTAAGAATAAGAATCAATGCGTGAATTTTACTTGGCACAATTCAGTCAAAGTAGTGTTGTTTTAGTACGTGTTTTAGTAGGCAGGAGTTTCTTCATTATAGCGTATACACTACGTAGTATATAGTTCCTATACACTCTAAGGGAAGCCTTTTGGCAAGTGTTACTCTATTCCTCCAACGTCTATTCATGAGACATAGAAATTACTTTACATGAACATTTGTCCCAAATCAAATTTTGAAACATCGAATCTGCAAATAAAATACAAAAACATTGGTAGGCTAATGATCATGACAAATCTTAACTAATGACATAATAACAACATGTGTGCAGCCTGCAATAAAAATGTAGCCTAAATATATCCCATGTTTAATTTTCATTCTATTTCAATTACTTTTAAAACGATTGGGTGTCAGTCTGGATTGTGATATTTCATGTCCTGACACTCTAACGTTAAGAAAGTTTTAATCATTCATTTGGCATGAACTGTATATCTTCCTATTAATTAAGCTTCTCGAAACCACTATGACCTAAAGCTGGGGTAGGCTACAGCATGTGACAGGTAGATCACCGATAAGCATAATTTTTACATTGAGATAACTTAGTGCATGTAGATCGCTTACCTGCTAGTGTGCAAGTCCAGAGTCTGAACTGATAATGAATAGAACTGGAAAGTCAGCTGAGCAAGCTTATTTGTATCCGTTTAGGTTTCGCTTTCCCAAGAAATAGAAACTTTCATTCTGACTAAGCCAGTGCAGTCAGAGTGCAGACATAGGGCGTGTTCGAGTAGACATCTGTGAGCAGTTGGCTTGCCTGCCTCAGGCGGAAATGACAAACGGCAGGGAGAAAAACAACATGGAGGAGTTAGTCGTGTTGTTTGTTGTTGCGGAGGACTTGGAGGCGACAGATATCCTTTTTACTTCAAAATCTTGAAGAAATGGAGGAGAACGAATTAAAGTTGTTTTAATACTGACTTACATTATTTAATGACTTGTATTGTTAGGGTAGTCAATATTTATCTTTTGCTACGCGACTTTGGCTAAGCACCCTGAATTGTTTCACAGTGAAACTGCAATTAAAGTTCTTGAATAAATATGTATACTTGCCATTGGAATTAAAGCGTTATCATAAAGTGCCGTTATCTTTATTGAATATCTAAATTATATAGCTAAGCTGTCATCTGTTATGGTAAAATAGGCCTACCTGTAAACATTAGGCTGCTTATGTTCTATTGCTCATATTCAGTTGTTTCTTGTCTGTCAATTTATGAAATGGCCTAAACTACACCTGTCATCTCTGTTTAGACTAAGAAACATGGTAGACATGTCATTTTAGTTAATCTAAACCCAGAAGACATCGTAGCCATACATTGTAATGTGAGAATCTATGTAGCTATGTTAAGTATCATAACTTAAATGCATGTTTTCATAGACTTTTGAGTGGTGGTTCTAAAGAACATTTTATTGCAGAATATCTGTACCAATATAAATGAGAAATGTCTCTTTCATGGGACTTCTTTAGAGTTGTACAGTTAATTTGAAGATATTCCTTGTGACATAAAGGAAAAGGGTATTAATCCTAATAATTAATTATGTTGCTATGAAATAATAATACTTGGTTGCATATCCTTTGCTAGCAATGGCTGCCTGAAGTCTGCGAGCTGTAGAAATCATCAGATGCTCGGTATCTTCACTGGTGATGCTATGCCAGGCCTGTACTGCAGCCTTCTTCAGTTACAATATGGATGAAAATGCCCTCAAATTAAAGCTTACAGTCTGTACTTTAGCCTCAAATTCATTTCACATCCAACGTGCAGGAGTACAGAGCCATAAATATTCACTGTTCACTGTATATATCCTTTACTTGACCAGTCTGTTGAGATTTCTTTTCACACTAAAACATTACATAGCATACATGATTCAGCTACTCATGTCAGTGTTCATGATTTATTCAAATTACATGACAGCAGGTGGTCCCTTTGGACCCTGATAAAGAACTTATTGAATTGAATGCCATCCAATGTCTTTAACAAGATAAATTGAGTTTGTATGAATGAATAACTAATATAGTACATATAGGGACATTGGGATACTGGGAGTCATTATGTGTTTTGAGGGAACAAGGTCAAGAAAGATGACATTTTCCTTGCCAGTTGTGGTAATGTATGGATAAATAGAATTGTATTTGCATAAGATGTATTCCAATATCAACATGTCATCTTCCTTTTACCTGTCCCCAGTCATTGTTCATATATTTCTGATTTGACAATAAACATACAAAATGACAGAAAGAACCCGGTGTCATTGTGGCTTGAATGGTGGTGCAGGGGAATAGTTCTACAGTTTATTTACCTTTTGTGAATGTCACCATATTGTGTGAAATAAATATTCTGAAAATGTTCTCTTTACTTAATTGCTGGTATAATTTATCTGTTTTGTTCTGGAGACCAGAGCACCCACATCTAATCAACCCATAGCCATAATAATTGTTATTGTTAGATACTGTTAGATCTTTAATCTCAATCATTAATCTTACAACAATTTGTAAGATGGATGTACAGCATTGTACCCAGGTTGTGTTGCTTAATATTCTTTCATTGTTAATACCCTTCATGTTATTAATGCATTGGGTTGTTTGTATGTGGTTCTCACTGCTGGCATGTGACATGCAGAGGTCTGGCTATACACTGTCCCATCTGGATATAGGGAAAACTCCACTTCTCAACACAATGACAGAGCATACCTATAATAGCATACAGGTCATACCTTCAGATCTTGTCTTACTGATAACAAGGATGTTGAAGAGAAATATTGATTAGGTAACAGTTTTTTCCGCATCAAAAGACATCCAAATACTTTGAAATGAATGAGTTATCATTTGGTGGTGCTACCTTAATGTTCTATATGGTCACACCAAATGTTCTGGAGAGGACACTTTTTTGGACAACAGTCATTTGGACAACGGAGAATTTACGTGAGCACAAAGTAAAGGATTCAACGATAGTTTGACTTGAAAAATGATGGTATAATCACTGAAAATAACCCCGATAGACTCGTCATATTTTATTTGCTTTGGGTGCACCTTGGAGTGTTTAAGTGCATTTGGTAGTGGATGCTACTAGTTTCCTACGAGTTGCGCTAGCATTAGCAATGTGTGTATGTCCAAAAGAAGGGACAGCATGGAATTATCTGAAAATGGTTTCCATCAATCAACTACATCATGGGTAAGTCGTAATTGAGACATTATGTCCAAAATTCCGAACTATCCCTTTAACCTCCTGTTGTCATTTCCACCTTAGTTCACGCAGCACCGATTTTTCTGCCATCTCGGACAGTTTCCGATGCAGATATGACGTAAATCGGCTCTAGCCGAACACGCCCATAGAGTACGCTACTCAAGTGAGTACGTCAGTCGTGGGCGGAGTCTGGTTTCGGAAGTAAATTCCCTATGGAAGATAGAATGGGCTTCGGAGACTATCGACAATACTTGAAATCTGATTTATAGAATGAGCCGAAACGTTCCTGGATTAGCCTGGGTGGTACAAGGATATAGACCATATATCGCATGTTCCAATTTTTATTTTTTAAAGTAATGCATTAATGATTGTAGTTTGACTTGTAGTCCACTTTAACGGACTGCATATCCAGTACTGCAACGCAGGGGTGGTCCTCGACCAATAAGATATCATCTCGTCTGCTTTGTGGCTGCTGTGGCAGATGGGAGTAAGCTACTGCCGCTTAAGACAAGCTAACGTTAGCTTGCTAAGTAGAGAAGCCCGCCCGACAAGGTCAGAAACTATGCTACGGTTAACCACATAAAGCAATTCTAGCTTTAATTCCTTCAAGCTAGCTAGATAACTGTGGCAGGTTGGGCGTGGTTTGTCTCTGTTTGCAGAGAGAGAGTGAACAGAGCGGCTCTCGGACCCTGAGCCACAGCTGTCATGAGTTAGTCAGGACAACCCGATAATTAACGATGGAATGATTGTTTGATTGTTGCCTGATTGCTTTGACAGTGAGCCTGGGCTTTAAAGGAAGGAAGCGGGAGATCAAAGGGGGCTGGTCGATGACGGGAGAGGACTGGGGAGAAAAGGTCCACGAACACCGTAGCCAGCATAAACGTGTAAACGAGCACTAATTAAAAGTGTTGCTAAAAACCTTGTGTACTGCCTGTTCTTCCCGAGGGTGGCACTCGATCTTGCCACAGTGGTGGCCCGTACGGGGAACAAAGCAGGAAGAACAGACAAGAAATGAGCACAGAGCAGGAAAGAACGGAAGCGGGGCAGCCGGTCGTGGCACTCGCCCGTATGCTGGAGGCAATGGCGCTCATGCAGGAGAGACAAGCTGCAGTACACGCAGAGCAGATGGAGTCTCTGCGTGTACAGGCCACCCTCCAGATGGAGGCGCTGCGACAGCTAGCCACCGTCGGGGGGGCAGGATCCCGGGATCAGCCCTTCCGACCCCCGGTAAAAATACAATTACCTAAAATGACCGCGGATGACGACGCCCAGGCCTTCCTGGACAGTTTTGAGGTGGCCGCAGAGGCGTGTCAGTGGCCCAGCGAGGAGTGGGTGGTCCGCCTCCTGCCCCTGTTATCGGGGGAAGCCCAGCAGGCGGCGGATGGGTTGCCGGCGGTAGCTCGGGCTACCTACGACAACGTCCGGAAGGCCATCCTGGATCGGCTGGGTTACAGCCCCGAAGCCGAAGAGCAACGGCGCCGGTTCCGGGAAGCATCCCTGGGCAGGGGGGATCGGCCGTTCGCGTTCGCCCAGCGGCTCACGGACATGGCTAGGCGCTGGTTACAGCCGGACATCCGGTCCGCCGCGGGAGTAGTGGAGCAGGTGGTGCTGGAGGCATTTATGGGCGGGCTGCCAGAGGCGACAGCCAGCTGGGTTCGCTGCCACCGACCCACCAGCCTGGAGCTGGCCGTGGCCCTGACCGAAGACCATCTGGCCACTGTGCCCTGCAGTCCGCCGCAAAGGCCACCGGAACCGGCTCCAAGGAGGAAACCTCCTCCTCGCACGGGCCCAGCGCCTTTTTCCCAAGACCCCGCTACAACCCATCCCCGAATTAATTCTCCGTTTCTTGTCCCTCCCTCTACAGGCTCAGGCTCGGTGGCGGGAGGGTCCGACCCACAGAGGGCTCCGCAGGCGTCTGGACCGGGGTGTTGGCGGTGCGGTCAGCTCGGTCACCTGCGCCGCGACTGTCCAATGATGGAAGTGGGGCAGGTGGTCCGGGTTGTCGGGCTGCCCTCTCTCGCTCACGATCCAGAGGGGGCGTACTACTTCCCGGTAAGGGTGCAAGGGAGTGAACACCGGGCGTTGTTGGATTCGGGGGCTATGCAGTCCATGATTCGGCAAAGCCTGGTTCAACCCGAGGCATTGATTGAGGCACCATGGGTATCGATTAGGTGCATGCATGGTGATGTGCACAAATATCCGGTAGTGCCGGTCAAAATTTATTATAACGAACAAATGCATATAGTTAAAGCCGCGGTTAGCTCCCGGCTGTCGCACCCCTTAATTTTGGGCATTGATTGGGCGGGGTTTCGTAAAGTGTCAGGGAAGCTGTGGGAGGTGTGATCCCGACCGGTAGGGACAGGTGAGGTGTGTGCTGCTGACGGTGATGACGCAGGGTCAGCCGACGCGGTCGAGGGGGGGGCGGAGCCGAGGGAGCCTCGAAAGGAGACTCCCCTGGTTTCGGTGTTTCCTCCCACGGAGGATTTCCCACTCGAACAGTCTCGGGATGACACCTTACGCTTTGCCTTCGATCAGGTGATGCGTATTGATAGTCAACAGGTGCGACCTGAGGCAGCTCTTTCTCACCCGTATTTCTCGATTATTAGAGATAGATTATATCGAGTGTGTCGAGAGGCTCAGACAGGGGAAGAAAATACCCAGTTGTTGGTACCTAAAAGCCACAGGGAAATGGTTTTCCAAGCGGCTCATTATAACCCCATGGCAGGACACTTAGGATACGAAAAAACACTTAACCTAATGGCCCGATTTTATTGGCCGGGCATTTGGGCAGACGTACGTCGGTGGTGTGCGTCTTGCCCGGAATGTCAATTAGTGAATTCCCCGGCCGTCCCAAAAGCGCCGTTGCAGCCACTTCCATTAATAGAGGTCCCGTTTGATAGAGTGGCTATGGACCTCATTGGGCCATTTGAACGGAGCACTCAGGGATACCGATTGGTATTAGTTCTGGTGGATTATGCGACTCGGTATCCCGAAGCAGTTCCGCTGCGAAATATCTCGGCTAAGAGTGTTGCGCAGGCACTGTTTCAGATCATCTCCCGCGTCAGAATCCCGAAAGAGATTCTGACGGACCAGGGCACATCGTTTATGTCACGAACACTAAACGAACTGTGCGCTTTATTGGGCATTCAGTCAATTAAAACCAGCGTGTACCATCCCCAAACGGATGGGCTCGTTGAGCGCTTTAATAGGACTTTGAAGTCAATGATTCGGAAGTTTGTTCACGAGGATAGTCGGAATTGGGATAAATGGCTAGTCCCTTTACTATTTGCAGTGCGGGAGGTTCCCCAGGCCTCCACGGGATTTTCTCCCTTTGAACTAATATTTGGGCGGAAGCCCCGGGGAGTCTTGGATCTTGTTAAAGAAACCTGGGAGGAAGGTCCAAGCTCTAGTAAAAACGAAATACAGTACGTCATGGACCTGCGAGCAAAACTCCATACACTGGGGAGGGTATCACGGGAGAATTTGCTCAAGGCCCAGGAGCGGCAGAAAACGCACTATAATAAAGGGGCGAAACTCAGACAATTTTCACCGGGAGATAAAGTACTGGTATTACTTCCAACCTCCAGCACAAAATTGCTCGCCAAGTGGCAAGGGCCCTTTGTGGTCACACGGCGAATAGGGGAGGTAGACTACGAGGTGGTGCATTCCGATAGGGAAGGAGCAAAACAAATCTACCATCTGAACCTATTAAAAGCTTGGAAAGAGGTGGCGGCTGTCTCGCTGGTGACGGTGGATCAGGAGAAAGATGAGCTGGGGCCGGAGGTACCAAATTCATCCAATCAGACCCCGCCCCTTTCGGATGGCCATCTCTCGCCAAGCCAGCAGGCAGACCTTGCCCTGTTGCAAAAGCAGTTTGCGGATGTGTTTTCTCCCCTACCCGGACGCACTAATCTTGTAACCCACCATATAGAAACCGCCCCGGGAGTGACGGTACGTTCCCGTCCGTATAGACTGCCGGAACACAAAAAAAAATTGGTTCAGGCAGAAATAAAGGCCATGCTGGAGTTGGGCGTAATGGAGGAGTCGCACAGTGCTTGGAGTAGCCCCATTGTTCTGGTAGGGAAACCAGATGGGTCTATCCGGTTCTGTGTGGATTACAGAAAGGTGAACGAAGTTTCACGGTTTGATGCTTATCCAATGCCTAGGGTCGATGAACTCTTGGATCGGCTGGGCACGGCTAGTTTTTTTTTGACACTGGATCTGACCAAGGGCTACTGGCAGATTCCCTTGTCGCCAGAGTCCAAGGAAAAATCGGCTTTCTCCGCTCCGGACGGTTTGTACCAATTTCGGACACTTCCATTCGGGTTATTCGGGGCTCCAGCCACGTTCCAACGCCTTATGGATCGGGTGCTGCGTCCGCATGTCGCATATGCTGCAGCCTATATTGATGATATTATCATCCACAGTAGCGACTGGGCACAGCATATGCGGCATGTGGGGGCGGTGCTCGACTCATTGAGGCGGGCGGGGCTCACGGCTAACCCGAGGAAGTGTGCAATTGGCAGAGCGGAGGTACGGTATTTGGGGTACCACTTGGGAAGTGGACAGGTGCGGCCTCTAGTGGACAAAACCGCGGCGATTGCGACCTGCCCCCGGCCCAAGACAAAAAAAGAGGTGAGGAGGTTCTTGGGGTTGGCCAGTTACTACAGGAGGTTTATTCCTGCCTTTTCGGAGCTGACCAGCCCCTTGACTGATTTAACTCGGAAAGGTGCCTCAGAGCCGGTCCAGTGGACGGAGTCGTGCCGGAGGGCGTTTGAGAGGGTAAAAGAAGCACTCTGTGGGGAGCCGCTGTTGTTCACACCTAACTTTTCTCTCCCTTTCACCCTGCAGACAGACGCGTCAGACAGAGGGTTGGGGGCGGTGTTGATCCAGCAGGTGGAGGGAGTCGATCGCCCGGTGCTGTACATAAGCCGCAAACTTTCACAGCGGGAGACGAAGTACAGCACCATTGAAAAGGAATGCCTCGCTATCCGGTGGGCGGTCGGGTCCCTCTGGTATTACCTGCTTGGCCGCTCATTCACCCTCTGGTCGGACCACGCCCCCCTCCAGTGGCTCCACCGTATGAAAGATACCAACGCGCGAATCACCCGTTGGTATCTGGCTCTTCAGCCGTTTAATTTTAAGGTGGTTCATAGGCCGGGGGCGCAGATGGTGGTGGCGGACTTCCTCTCTCGCCTCGAGGGGAAAAGGGGGGGGGGGGGGGGGGGGTTGGTCATCGGTCGGATGGCACCCCGGCCTAAGTCGGGCAGTGGGGGTATGTGGCAGGGTGGGCGTGGTTAGTCTCTGTTTGCAGAGAGAGAGTGAGCAGAGCGGCTCTCGGACCCTGAGCCACAGCTGTCATGAGTTAGTCAGGACAACCCGATAATTAACGATGGAATGATTGTTTGATTGTTGCCTGATTGCTTTGACAGTGAGCCTGGGCTTTAAAGGAGGGAAGCGGGAGATCAAAGGGGGCTGGCCGATGACGGGAGAGGACTGGGGAGAAAAGGTCCACGAACACCGTAGCCAGCATAAACGTGTAAACGAGCACTAATTAAAAGTGTTGCTAAAAACCTTGTGGCACTCGATCTTGCCACAATAACGTTAGAAAAAAAGTGTTTAAAAACGGAGCTGTGTGCTACTGCTGGCTAACGTTATATGACAACGTCTGGAGACAATTAAGGCTGCTCGTTCAGTGGGAATTATGGGACGTGGAGTTTTTAAACAGTGCCAGCGCTGGTATGTTCACAAAAAAAATACTAAAACGTAAAATATACTCGAAGCTGGTCCAGAAAACGACATGGTTTGCGAACGTGCGTTATATTGAACAATCCGGGAAATTGACGGTAAGACATAATCAGTAGAAATGGTTTAAAAGTAAGCTTTAGTTAATGTCTGGGCTACGCTCCAAATGAATGGGGAATTTACTTCCGAAACGAGCGTGACGTAGTCACTTGAGTACTCTATACAGGAAATAACTCGAGGATAATGCGATTTGCATTAGGGAGATGCTATTTAAAAGCGTGCTCTAAGGAAACCACCTTGCTTTTAGTATAATTGAACTGATCTGTAAGGTCAGTCCTCCATAGAAAGGGTTCACAATTATAGCCAAAATATGAATGATAACATAATGTGGCTAGTTGAATCTTCCTTTCATTCTCAACAGTAGTAGCTACATTGAATGTCCTTGCAAACTGCCAGACTCACCCTGAGAGCACAGAGCCACACTTCGCCTTTCCCAAAGGGGCAATTCTTTCTACCTGGCTGACTGTCTGGAGAGATACAGATGCATCTTTCAGGTACAATGCTGGCCACTGCTCCATATGAATATTATGCAGATTTTGTATTTATTTATTTGTATCAGAGTATGAAAACAGTCAGAGTATGAAAACACCAAGAGGCAAAAGGACAACAGCTTCACTCCTGCAACTTACTGACAGAAAACCTTTGATTTCAGTTTTATTGGGATTATCATTTATGTCAACTGTGAATTCACATCAGAAATATGAGAACTTGTATTGCATTTACGTTATTAGTAATAATTGTTTTACCAATAATCTGCTTTACTAACAATATATCATCCCACTCTGTCTTCTCAAAAATGTTATTTGACAATAAAACATTGCATATGAATCCATTTCTATTTAATAATAATAACATTAATATTAAAGGTGCATGCCAAGATCAAACTGTATGAAAAAGCATGTCAAAATATATCTAATGTTTAGTAATATATTTGATATCAAAAATATGCTTTCATATAAGCAATAATACAGTATGTACCATTTGGATTTTTTTTATTGCCATTTCTTTTGATGACAAGCTACATAGTGAGGATTAATGAGTAAAACCATAGTGTGACTGCAGCTATAACTCAACCTGTCATATATTCTAAAGAACACAAATATTGTGATATTAAGACAAAATTCAAAAATTAAAGAAAAGAAGATAAAATAAACAATAATTACAAAGTACCAGCTCATTGGCGTCCTCAAATCCACATCACATCAACATCCCCACAGCATGACAATGAGATTACATACAGTAGGCCTAACTACCTCATAGTACCATTGTGTCTGATCTGTAACAGATTTTACCATCAGTATCCTTGGCTGCATAATGTGAAGAGAATACAAGATACTTTGCAAAATGTAAACTTTTCCTTTTCCCTTAAATTAGATTTTAAAAAATTAATTATTAATACTTTTTACATACTTAAATACTTACAATTATTTATTGATGTCACAATTTTAAAAGTGCAACGTTCAGCTGTTCTACATAAGGCCTGTGATTTGCCTCTCAGATTTCTGGCACTTTGTCTGATGAAGGCTGGAATCATAGATGCATAACCAAAGGAAATCAATTTCAGCATTGTATAAAATGATAGGAATTTGACCGAAACGTGCTGAAACATAGTACACTCACTTGCTTTAAATATTGAATCCTCCAGGCTAAGGTGTAACCTTAATTTAATCAATGTGAGATTTCTTTATTCCATTGTTTAATCCATTGATTAAATAAAAACATAATTTTTATTCTATTTTTCTGTTCTGCTTTGAGGACACATGCCTTTAAGTCCAACCCCGTATAATTCCAGCTCAATGGCTGCTTATGGGAAGAAACAGTCAACTCTGTGAACAGAACTTGTCCTCTATTGGTTCTGTATCTGCCCTACTTCACTCCTTGCTCCTGCTCGCAAAACTGCGTATGCAAGATTCTCTCTTGCAGGGCTGTTTGCGGCCCATTTGTCTAACTTGAATATGTTTACTGTTTCCACACAAAAAACATCTCAAGCTTAGCTGGTTGTCCAAGGGACCCTGCTCCCAGCTGTGACTGCAAGAAGGCTTTGCCTCCTCCTCTGAGATAAACCACTGCTCTTTCATTCCATTCCTCCTCTCGCTTCCGTCTAGGAGTCCAAGAGTGTGAGCCACCGACACACCTGCTGTCCCTCTGCCTCCCTCATCTGGGCCCAGTGTGAGGTCTCCACCTCCCCGGAGCTGTTGAGGCCAAGCGAGACCCAGCCCAACCTGTACACCGACAGCATGAGCATCACCTCCGACAGCTGGAAGAGCGCCACCTGGAAAGCGAACGTCTCTTTGTACGTGGGGTCAGGCTGCCCCCGGCAGGTTGACGTCTTGCACTTGGACATCTCCTGGCCCACTGAGTTCATCATGGTGAGCTTCACGTATGTGTCTGGGGAAGGGGCAGGGAAAAGTCAAGGAAGGTGATTGCGTTTGGGGAAAAGCAGCAACTTCATGGCTGGAATGGCACTCAAAACATTCAGAACAGGGGCTAATTTAAATTAATTAATTATATTCAGTAATTCCATTAATTTGGACTGAATATAATTGGCGTTTAGCTGATTAACATTAACTGCTTTTAACAGTACTCATGCCTGCTTTTAATTCCTTTCAATATTATATCCAATTAAATTATATCCTGTGTAAAGAATGAATAATGAGTGAGTGGTTTCACCTCCCTAAGCTCTTTATCTCATATACTGTGTTTCTTATACACCAATGCCTAGCAGATCCAGCCACTGCACATGATTCTGAAATTGATTGTTAAATTAAAATTCATTTAAAGAACATGTTGCAAGGCCAAATTCTGAAAGGCAGACAGTTGGAACTCACCTGGTATTATATATAGCTGCCCTCCTATCAAGTGTTTCAGGCAACAGAACAGCCCGTCGGACAGGGCTGGCGAAAAGCCAAAGGACACACACACACGCGCACACACCGAAATAAACGAGCATGAGGAAGGGAGAGAGCGAGAGACAGGAGATAGGGGGAGATAAAATAAATAACGAGAGGGAGAAAATTGGTGTAAAAGATTAAGTTAATTTTGAAAAAAGTGCAGTTCTGGTTAAGTTCAGATGAAAACACAGAGGCAAGGCTTTAATTGGCCCAAACAGTGTTAAGAGTATGTGAGTTGGAACATATTTTAATACAACAGTCCTTATGTCGCCACCTCTAGTGGCACATCCAGAGGGGATGCACAAGTGAACCGGTTTTTGGTGAACCGGTTACAGAATTTTACCAAAATTTAAAAGCGAAAGTAGGCAAAATCTGGAACACATCCAGCATAGCTTGACCCCTGGCTTTTCACAACAACTAGCCAATCTCAATCTTCATAAAACTGAACCCCACAAATGAAATTGTGGATCTGCTCATGTTCTCTATTTCCTGCTGCATGTAGCTGTGTCTTTCTATGCAAAAGTTGATGTACTTACTGGGCAGTTTGCCGGGAGCCATGCTCTGGATAAGAGCATCTGCTAAATGCCTGTAATGTAATGTAATGTCTCTAAAGTGGCTTCCCTTGAAAACCTCCACAGAAAGCCGGCCTGTAGTCGAACTGTAGAGCAGCCCGAGGAGGATCTCAGGCCTGGACGTCTGTCCCACTGACCGATAGGACGACACCCCTTCACTGCAGGACACGCTTCAAAGGGACCCACAGCCCTGCTGGCAGGCCCACACGAATGACCAGTGAATATACCGCTGCCCAGCACAACCACTTACTCATTCAGTTATTAAAGAAGAAAGATATACTGCCAAGCTAGACATTAGCATAATGCTACATGAGCTCAGGCACACACACACACACACACACACACACACACACACACACACACACACACACACACACACACACACACACACACACACACACACACACGCCCACGGAAAAACCAATACAAATCCATTTACTGGTTATTAAAGAAAGAGCAGCCTCCAGTGGATGAGCGCAGTAAATACATTTAATTCAGGAAATTTGTACAGTTGTGCAAAGTCAAAGTTACCTATGTTTTCGGAGTCACCTTGCACGCATGCTAATCTTTGATATTGGTGGTGTTTCCTTGTGCACACTGGAAAATGTAAATTTGCTCAGGTGAAGCACATGCCCACGGGTGCCCAAAATTCTGGCACGTCCACACAAGCCTAATTTTTTTCCCCCCAATAATACTTGTATTGCCTTTTTTAGTAAACAAAATACAGACTAACAGAGACAAACAAAAAGTTTCTCAAGGCAATGCCTAATACAATTTTATCACCCGTTTACATTTCACCTTAAGAGAAAAAAGAGGAGCAAAAAAAACAAGTGAAAACAAGAAAGTAAATAGATAAGATACATAAATGAAGCTAATAATGTTGCTCACTATTCAAATCAAATTCTTCTCTGATACCCTTCCTCTGGGTTCTCAGAGGGAAACTCAGCCTCCCCCGACAGTGCATGCTCACTGGTGCCGGGTTTGGTCGAGAGACCCCCCCCAGGAACCCCAGTTAAGGTCGGAGATCAGTTAAAAATAAATAAATAACCCAAAAAAGAATAACCAAGCAACAACAATAGTAACAATGAAAATGGATATTATGAATTACGTTTTTATAGTTACCATTGTTACCATTATTGCCGTTCACCATCATCATTAATTTGTATCATTGTTATTGGTTTGCTGTTAATATTACTACCCTTGTTCATCATTATCTTATATTATCATTATTCATTATTGCATTTCTGTAAATAGTTGTTTGGCCCACCATGGCATTGCGGCTGGTCCGTCCTCATCTGTGGTGGTTTGTTGCGTGTCTTTTCCTGCTGCCATGCTTCCTTTAAGTTTCTTAAAGGCCTCCCTTCTTTTCCGTGTACTTATTCCTTCAATGTTTGTGTTCTGCTTTAACATTCTATTGCACCAAGCTGAATTAGCGAGTAGTCATTCATAAGATTAAATTCATAACTAAGTCTGATAACAGTATGCAGTTCAGAACGCCATGTTTACCTGGCGTGATACATGACCATCTCATCATACTAACCATTTAGCAGGGAACATGGACACACCCTCTGGGCCACCAAAAAAAAAATACTCTTCTTCACTCGAATATTGCGGACCAACTAACTGTAACTCAACCATTTCCCCGTCGCTCTGTAGAATGAACTTGCATGTATAGCTGGGTGCATTGGGAAGTTCAGTGAATTGCTTCAAGAGGTGATTCATGCAGGCAATGAGACCCCTTTTTTGTGGCTTTTCCTGTTCAAGCCAACATTTCATTTTCAGTACCTGTCCTATTTTGCTCACTTGCGAAAACTTGAGTCTGCATTGAGTTTTTAGAATGTAACTGTTAATGACACTTTTCTGTTTGGTCTGTGGCGACTGACTAACCACACTCTGACCGTCCTCGGTATTACCATCAATTGAGTATGTGAGTGACAGGCTGTTGCAGAATATGTGTAGCACTCTAATACCTCGCTTATTGCCTTGTGACACTAGCTCCCTGGCTTGCCGAGAACATGATTTAACCATATCCTGGCAGTTGTGCCCTGAAAAGTGAACATCTTGTATGTCTGAGTCTGTGATCACATGACCACAGACCACACGCCGTATCAGCTGAGGCTGACCATCATTGGAGATCACAGTAAAATGGATGTCGCTCGGGTATCGCAGAGCTCCATACTCATCACCTGATTCGCCCAGGATGAATTCCACAAGCACACGTTCCCCTGAGATGCTGAGTGTGAGCCTTGATAAGATAGCAGTTGGCATGCATGCTATTATTCTCGCTGCGTAGTCCAGGTTGGTGATCAGAACTGGCTCCAGGACCTGCTGTTGATTCAGTTGAAACTTTGTTGAGAGAATTGTTTCCATGTCAATCCTCTGAACGAGAAACTGCTGTCTGAATAATAATAAAAACATTGCCATCTATCAGTATTCAATATTTCTCAGTATAATTGTATAATGGACTTTGTTTGATATTGCATTTTGATACTAAATACTGATATCTGATTGTAAAATAACGACAAACATAATTACACTCTTCCAGGAATGGACAAACAAGCAACCTAGCAATAGCTAGTGTTTGTAGTGCACCTGCCAGTTTACAATATTTTCTTCATAAAAAATGTTGATATTTTTTATAGAAATAATTAATCTGATGACATACATTTCCTCTAAATTGATCTAGGTCAGGTCATACTATGCACAGCAAAGATAAATAATAAGATCATTGGTTCTGACATGTACAGAACACTGTAATGTGATGGAGAAAGCAAACATGCAATGCATTAATTAGGATATTATGTATTTGCTTTACTCACTCATAATCCACGGTGATGTAAGGCATTCTTTGTAATCAGTAATACGTGGGTTCTGTCAATAGCTGAAAGAATAAATTCTGGTCATTTACATTTTAAGATTATATTGGTCATATTCAATATTATATTAATCAGCAGGTCTTCTGTATTTAGTTTTTTTTTTTACTTGGCACAATTCAGTCAAAGTAGTGTTGTTTTAGTACGTGTTTTAGTAGGCAGAAGTTTCTTCATTATAGCGTATACACTACGTAGTACATAGTTCCTATACACTCTAAGGGAAGCCTTTTGGCAAGTGTTACTCTATTCCTCCAACGTCTATTCATGAGACATAGAAATTACTTTACATGAACATTTGTCCCAAATCAAACTTTGAAACATCGAATCTGCAAATAAAATACAAAAACATTGGTAGGCTAATGATCATGACAAATCTTAACTAATCACATAATAACAACATGTGTGCAGCCTGCAATAAAAATGTAGCCTAAATATATCCCATGTTTAATTTTCATTCTATTTCAATTACTTTTAAAACGATGGGGTGTCTGTCTGGATTGTGATATATCATGTCCTGACACACTCTAACGTTAAGAAAGTTTTAATCATTCATTGGGCATGAACTGTATATCTTCCTATTAATTAAGCTTATCGAAACCACTATGACCTAAAGGTGGGGTAGGCTACAGCATGTGACAGGTAGATCACCGATAAGCATAATTTTTACATTGAGATAACTTAGTGCATGTAGATCGCTTACCTGCTAGTGTGCAAGTCCAGAGTCTGAACAGATAATGAATAGAACTGGAAAGTCAGCTGACCAAGCTTATTTGTATCCGTTTAGGTTTCGCTTTCCCAAGAAATAGAAACTTTCATTCTGACTAAGCCAGTGCAGTGAGAGTGCAGACCATAGAACTATATATTAACTAGAAAGGCAGAAGCCTTCTCAAAACGGCACCGTTTCCACGGCCCAAAGTTTTTTCTCTGATTGGCCAACGTGACCTGTCACGTGAAGGTGATCATTTTCTCCCTTTTCACAGAGTAATGGCTGCCGTTGTAACTCTAGTTAGCGACCATATACATGTATAGCGACGACTGCAAAGTTATGCTACCGAATAAAAAAGCTAAATGAAAGGTAACTTTGTTAGCTACCGTTAGCTAAGTTAGCTCGCAGTAGCAGCCAGAGGCCTAGAAAGGACATGCTATCACAAAAGCCTGTTGATAATACACCAATAGTAGCTCGATGCACATTTAAAAGAAAATAAGCCAGGTCCCAGCTAGCAAAAAATAATCGGCCCAGTGCTGGCCCGATTCCGTCTTGCCGGAATGTTTTAATCGGGCCGAGTTCGGCAGCCGGACTCGCGCCGACGTCAAAATTGTCGGGCGGCCCAGAATCGGCCCGAGTACATTGGCCCGATTGCGGCAGCCGCAATCACGCCGACACTGCCTGCATTCAGCCAGAATCGGCCCGACTGCCAACCGGCATCGGGCAGGACATGGGCCAACACTGGCGCAGATGTAATTTGTTTTCATTTAGCCTGTTCCCACCCCCTCCCCCAGTTCTATATGTTATATGATGCTTCATGATGATGTTTACAGGTTATACCATTTTCTATTTCAAATTGACACAAAGTAGACATTTTCACATTAATCAGAATTTTATTGCAGCCTACAAATCATTACTTCACATAATATATCAAAGAACAGGATACATGACGAAAATAGCAACACATATATAATAACAAAAGTAGAGTAAACAACAGCAAAATAACGTTAAGTTTCTCCCTCAACTCTACACCTCCCCAGAAAACACAACGTAACGTGGAAATGTAATTCCCCATAAAGTGGTGACCGTCTCGACAATCAGCGACGTTCTGACAACGTACTCTGGAGTAACTTGAAAATGGCCGCAACGTTGTCACTCCCTTTTCTGGTAACTTTAATAATTCTGTAGCTTATTCTGGGACATTTAAAATGGCATGAAAATCAGTAGCAGTCAACACTATAACACTGTAAATATTGCCATGTCTGCCCACCCTTGCGGAGTATGGTTTAAACATGTCTATATTCGTAGCATAGCTCCCTAAGCTATCTAGCTATGTCTTGCTTGACTGTTGCCTACCTACTTTAGATAAATGCAGAATCGTGCGTGTATTCATAAAATACTATTTAAAAATACGACGAACAAATATTTTGCAGTAGATTAACATATCCAGGGGTAAACGTAAAACTTGCACTGATCACCAACTATAAATATATATATATATACCTGTATATATATATATTCTTTGTGGCCAAAATGATACAATATTTTATCATGTATATTCATTGTTTGTGGAATTGTGAAAGGCATGGTTTAGGCAACTGAAAAAAAAGCCGATGCTGCAAAGATAACGCAATTTTTTTTTTTTAAAACGGTAACAATGAAGAAGCTGCATTTCAGTCCACCACAAACATGTTCGGAACTGCCTACTATGCTGCAAAAACATTGCAACTGGTTCAACAAGTGTTCAAATAATTTGTGTAGGCTACATTGCCCTGTTGCTGGGGTATAGACGACAAAACAAGGCTTGTATAGGCCTACATACGTTGTGAATTTGACTGTCGACTGACTTGAATTAGTTTTTGCATTTTAAATTGATTTGTGTTATTTTACAGCACCACACATGCTCCCGCGCTCCAAACTAAATCCTTTCGTTCGGCTACTTAATCTTTCTCTTGCCGTGTAGCAGCACGAGCGATAAAAAATATAATAGCAATGTAGAATACAATTTGAAATAGCAAGTGACCAATATTTATGTTGCTTTGGAACCTACATCCTGCACTGTTAAAACATTTCCTGTTAAAAAAAAAAAACCCAGTAAAGAGCTGGCAGCAGGGTTGCCCATGTTACTGTAAAATTAAGTTTTACTGTTGTAGAAATTTTGTTTGATACCGTCTTTTATGACATACAGCATATAACCTTAAATTATTACAGTATACTTTTATAGTATAATACTGATAAACGGGTTAACAGTTAATTGCCGTATTTGCACTACCTCTACTGGTAAGCATAGCTACAGATTTTTACGGTAAACAAACATTATTGGGTATTGCAATAATAATTTTGTTAGTAGAATGACTGTTTCATGTTAACAGTTATGGAAACCTTGTCAATCTTGCCAAAATAACCCAGTGTCCTACCTCAGTGAATAAACTAAACATGGCCTTTTCAATTATTTGACTTAACAATTTGAGACAAACACAGCTTCTAAGTGCATCTTACAAAACATTTCTTACTTTATTGTAAAGAAAGTCTTGATTGCCCTTGCAAAACATTTGCACATCATGCGCATGTACATGGGGAAAAAATAGACAAAGCAACCCATTTAGGCAAAAGAACTTAAATGAACTTAGTCATAACCAAAAAAATAAAATTTGATATTTGTAGTCAAGTTAATACCTGAGTCAAAGCTTTAGTGCTAATATGTTAAGTAATACAACCACAAGAAACACTCAAATGAGCATAAACAATTTAACATACATGAATGTTTTTCTTATGAGACTGTGTCTGTCCAAAACCATCCAAGTTCTTAACACAAACGGATATTAAACACCAACAGACATGACACATTATCAAAATAAAAGAATGTGACTGTCCAAAACCTTCCAAGTTGTACGTGTGTGTATGTGTATGAGGACGAGGGGGTGGGTGGCACAAACTTGTGTAGGGATAGAGGTGAGTCAGTGAGTGAGCAAGCTCACTGGCTTATATGAAGTCCCACTCAAAGTCCATCAGTCTCTTCAGTAGAGTGGAGACATGAGGAGTGACCTTTGTTGTCTTCTTATGAGCGACTTTACCAGTTCTCTTGGACAGCACTTTGTCCCGTCCAGCCTTGGTGCCCCTCTCTGGGTTTATTCCTACATAGCGTCTGAAAAACAATAGTGGAAGTTTAGAGATGGTGTGAAAGTTGGTAAAAAGGGAATTCCACCAAAAAATTATATTTTATTTGTAGAAAAGTAGCTCTCCTCCTGATTAAAATGAGCTCTCAGCCAACTCTCTACCTGTAGTGAGAGTAGAGATATGGCCCCAAACTACTGCACATGTACCAGGTATCTGTGCTTTACTGTGAACTACAACTGCCAAGCGCTTACAGTTTATGGGCGGTGCGTGTCAGGGTTATAAAGCTTTAAACAGAAGGATGAAAACAGATGAAAATGGGTAAAATTAAGCCTCTGCACAAAGGAGTTAAGAAGTGCTGGGCCAAAGGATAAATAAATAAAATACTATATACAATTGAACCCGTAGGTTTACATACACTTAGGTTGAAGTCATTAAAGTGATACTGCAGTCAAAAACCGACTTTTCCCATTGAAAACTGATGTTTTGGGTTAGATTATGATCATACATAACTGTTTAACGTTACCTCGGTAACCTCACGGCAACACAAGTTTTCTGGAGGGGACATGGTTAGAGCAGTGGCCACAGCTAGTTATCTTAGCTATCATTTATGAATAATGTTAGCTAATAAATGATAACAATTCTCTCCGGACCAAGTGGAGCTATGAGGGCGCTACAACCAGCCATGTTCAATATACTAACGTTACTGTGTGACACGGTTTTGCTGTGTATTTGAATGTATTCAATAGTAACGTTACTTTAGCCAGACAAACAAGCTAACTTAGCTAGGTAATGTTAGCTTTACCATTCGGTTACATCCCCGGTCCTCTCCTCACAAAGACGTTGCTCAACTAATACAGCCAGGGCGGCGGCTGCTGCTGCCAGTGGCTCGAATGAATACGGCTGTATTGCCTGGGCAACAGCTTCGCGAGGAGAGTCTTCCACCACGAAGGAATGCTCTTCCTCCACTTCAAACTCCTCCACCTCAAAACTCCCTGCAGTACTGCTGTCACTCTTGTCGCGCGCCATTTCGTTGTTTGTTTAGTAGTGAGGAGAGAGCAGAAAGGGGGCTGGGTCAGTTCACCAAGACACACCCTTTCACTCCTTGACCGTATGAATATTCATAATATGACTACGTGGCATCATCGTCATATGACCACATCTACTCACAAGTTACAGTTTAAATTTAAGTGGTAAAAAAGGTCTTAGAAAAGGCTCTGCAGTATCTCTTTAAAACTCATTTTTAACCACTCCACAGATTTCATGTTAGCAAACTATGGTGTTGGCAAGTCAGTTAGGACATCTACTTTGTGCATGACACAAGTAATGTTTCCAACAATTGTTTACAGACAGATTTATTTCACTTTTAATTCACTATATCACAATTCCAGTGGGTCAGAAGTTTACATACACTAAGTTGACTGTGCCTTTAAATTTTTAATATTTGGTCACATATCCTTTGCGGATATGTGACCTTTTGCATATCCTTTTGATGTTGTTGGGTCACAGACATCAGAAAGTCATGGCATGCAAAAAAAATATGCGACCAAATATTAAAAATGTAAAGGCACAGTCAACTTAGTGTATGTAAACTTCTGACCCACTGGAATTGTGATATAGTGAATTAAAAGTGAAATAATCTGTCTGTAAACAATTGTTGGAAACATTACTTGTGTCATGCACAAAGTAGATGTCCTAACTGACTTGCCAACACTATAGTTTGCTAACATGAAATCTGTGGAGTGGTTAAAAATGAGTTTTAAAGGGATAGTTCGGAATTTTGGACATAATGTCTCAATTACGACTTACCCATGATGTAGTTGATTGATGGAAACCATTTTCAGCTAATTCCATGCTGTCCCTTCTTTTGGACATACACATGTTGCTAATACTAGCGCAACTCTATGGTAACCGGTAGCATCCACTACCAAACGCACTTAAACACTCCACAGTGCACCCAAAGCAAATAAAATACGACGAGTCTATCTGGGGAGCGATACTTTACGTTACCTACGAATGTATTGCCGGCACTGGTCGACTACAACAACAAAGAAGAGCAACAAGTTGCAATGGCCACGTTTGCTCCGCCGCCGTACGTCCACAGAGAATATAGGTCAGCACAAAGTAAAGGATTCAACGATAGTTTGACTTCAAAAATGATGGTATAATCACTGAAAATAACCCCGATAGACTGCCGTCGTATTTTATTTGCTTTGGGTGCACTGTGGAGTGTTTTAATGCGTTTGGTAGTGGATTCTACCGGTTACCTTAGAGTTGCGCTAGCATTAGCAACGTGTGTATGTCCAAAAGAAGGGACAGCATGGAATTAGCTGAAAATGGTTTCCATCAATCAACTACATCATGGGTAAGTCGTAATTGAGACATTATGTCCAAAATTCCGAACTATCCCTTTAATGACTTCAACCTAAGTGTATGTAATCTTCCGACTTAGCACCCCACTGTATTGTACTGATATTGTCACATTGGTGCATCCCAAATTTTTGGAGTGGGCAAGAAGATACCTGTGATGCAGGCATCACAAGGCTTTTGGAAATGGTCTTGCTAGCTACACACACACTCACACACGTGGTAATGGACTTGAATACACGTTTGTTCGTTACCATATTCCTTTGTAAATGTTTGTTTAAACACTTACCTGCAGTGCCGGTGTTGGAGCGCCCCCAGCACCGGAGTAGCAGCACTGAAGTAGCAGTACCGGAAAAGAAAACGAACATGCTGTGTTAATAAAAGCTAGCTAGAATTCATTGATTCACATTTTTATAGTTATTCTATAACATTATTGTTAGCATTTCCATTGTTAATATTTGTCAATAGAATAATTTGTGTAGACCCCGGGGTATGTAGATAGTATTAGTTACATGAGGTCAGAAGGTACAGAAGTTACTGTTTTTAAGGGCTGAGAGTCTGTGGTCATTGCGGTTATTTCTGTAGGAAAACCTGAAAAGTCGCAAACTCTGTGCTGTATAGGTATGGGGTATGCAAAGGCCAAGGGGTGACATTACACTGAAACATGTAGCTGAGGTTAATGTTTTCATAATTTACATTTTAAAGCTCACATTTCTGCCATTTCCTGTGATTTTTAATGCTAACTGCAATGGTATCTATATTATTATGCAAGTGCCAGTGCGAATGCGAATGGCACAAACTGTGACAATTGTGAGTGTCAATGCTATTGCGGATGAGATTTTAATGTTATTGACCAATTAAAACACACAGTGTAAGGCAGTCCCAGACGACATAATTTTGGCACTGTTGGCTGCCCATAGTATGGAGTTCAGTATACTATTAGTATGGAGAGGAATTTGTGCCACATCACTTTTCAATGGTGACGAGTCGAAGATGTGCCAAAATGAAAAGCAAAACCTTCATTACATTGTTTTCACATCGATTCATGCCTATACTGAAAAACAATGAGTGGGGATTTTCTTTTAAAGTGATGGACAAGGGATTCTAAAAACTTAAAATAACCACAACATATCACAGAGGGATGTATCCACTACACACCCATCAAATATCTTTTCAAAAAATGTCAATAGGTATATTACTATACATCTCAAAGTCAGCTAATAAACTCAGTCTTGAAAGGACTCAGGATTGTAAAAGAGGTAAATTTTCATTGTGTGGGGCTTTTAAGGCATCAGTTTTCAATGTTATTATTGCTTACTGTTTGAGCTAGACTGCTTGCGTTACGACCCTTTTCTCAGTTGGTAGGCTGGGGTGTTGGTCCCATGATCACATGAAGCAATGAGGTGGTTCGCAACTCCCAACAAAAAAGAACTACTACTTGTACAATTACAATTATTTATTGTGCTGAACAATGTTTACATTGCCTTCCGGTTTAATGCAGATTTTGTTTGACGTGTGAGTGGAAGCGAGTCGATCACATGCAAGAAGGACTCGAAAATATTAACATACCTCTACTTTCACCATGTCTTCTTTTTATTGATATCGCTAATTTTCTCTGAGAGAAAACGCCACACCAGAGACAAGTTGTCTTCAACAGCCTCCCTTTCCTCTCCTTTGAAGTCTGTCCTTGAGGCACTCTGGTTAAAAGTAACAAAATTCAAAACACAAAATGTATCAAAAATGTTTTAAACAGTTTCAATATACAGCATGAGTTATGAGTTAGATATGTCAATTTTAAAATAATTAATTTATCTTGTTGTCTACCTTTGATTGCAGTAACTTTGTGGTGTCAAGCGGGTATTTGCCACAGAGCCTTTTGCAGAGCTGCATTTTTGACCCTGTCGCACTCCTGTCTTTTAGTGTCAGGGAGCCCCAGATGGCTACAGCCAACGATCTGCTAAATATTTAACTTGAGTCCAATCGTGAACCTTTTAAGAAAATTAATTTTAATGCAATTAGTTTCTCTACCTTTCCTAGAGACATACCATTTATTCAAATCCAGATTTACAAATAAATTTATGAATGGATTGATTAGATGAAGCAATTTAAGGGAAATTTGCTGGAAGATGTAAGCTGCCTTTGTAACAGGGTCATTCCATGTCATTTCCCATGCCATGACACCCAAAATCTCAGATTGTTATAAACCCTTTTTACTCATCTTTACCAGTGGTGCCAATAATAGTGGGGGGCACTGTATGTCTTTATAAGACTGCCTAATGAAATGACAACCCAATGAGCATGCAATAATCCCTACTTCTGATTAATTTAAACTACAGATGCAAATTGTTTGCTGCAAATTTCCTATGAAATCCAAAAATTATTAACATCCATGTAGGGTAACGATAACATAACAATGTGTTTATCATAAACTGTTCTTTAGCATATCAAACTACTACAATTTTGAAGTGGCTGAAAATCCAAAAATGTTCATGATCAGATACATGAGTGTATTGTATTTAATTATGGCACAAATAACCCTCCATATGTAATGACCTGATGTCGACATGATAATAGCAATACAAGTATACTGTACCATTTATTTTGCACCCTGATCTCTCTTTCATCATCCTCACTTTACATTGGAGGTAGCCATAGATATTCTGGAGGCTTCCAGTTCCTAGATAATCTTTTGGGTAAAATAAAATAAAATTGTATTTTTAGGGGAATTATGAGGAAAGTTAGTGAAAATATCAAGGAAATGAGGCTGAGAAATCACCCACCCAAAACAGCATAGCATACAAAGACGATGTCTATCATTTTATCAAATTGTTTAGCATCCAATTAAAATTTTTATACAAACCCCAACTGTTGGGACAGTATGTAAAGGCACATAAAAGCAGAAAGCAGTGATTTGTAAATTCTCTTGTGCATATATTTAATTGAAAACAGTACAAAGAAAAGATATTTCATGTTTTACCTGATCAACTTTATTGATTTTTGTAAATATACGCCAATTCCAAATGTGATGCCTGCAACACGTTCCAAAAAGGTTGGGACAGGGGCAAAAAAAAGACTGAGAAGTTAGAAAAACACCTGTTTGGAACATTCCACAGGTAAACAGGTGATGCTATCATGACTGGGTATAAAAGGATATCAAGACACTTGATAACTTATTTTCAGGTACTCTTACAAGCGATACTATAACCTCTCTGAGCCTCAAACCATCACTCTGCTGCCAGATATGCAGTAGATATGGATGGGTCACTTTAAGGGTTTTTTCTCCTGACTCATTTTCCTATTGAACTCTATGGAAAAATATGTCAGGAGAAACAACCCTTCAAGTGATCCATCCATATCTACTGCATATCCGGCAGCAGAGTGATGGTTTGAGGCTCGTTTGATACCTCAGACCCTTGATGACTTAGCCATTTCGCCAACCATGGGTCCCATACTATTCCTGTGTAATTTACAGCATAATCTAGTTCCACCCCATAGAGATCCATTCAAATGCACGTGGAACGTGTTGGAACTTGTTGCATTCATCAAATTCGCAATTAGCGTATATTTACAAAAATCAATAAAGCTAAAACATTGAATATATTTTCTTTGTACTGTTTTCAATTAAATATATATATATCAAAGAGAATTTGCAAATCATTGCTTTCTGCTTTCATGTGCCTTTTACATACTGTCTACAAACTTTTTTGGAATTTGTATATAGCCTAATTCATGGTTATCCAAAAATACATGATAAAGTAATTGCTTCATCTTACCTGCAAGCCTTAAAATGTATTATTTGTAGTGTAGAAAAACAATGTGCCTCAGTGGATTATGAGATGTTTCTTCTTGTCAAAGTATTTCTTTCAGGTTTAAAATTATTGATGTATGATATGAAGTTCAACCTTCTGGTAACATTGTCACAACGTTGTTGGAATGCAGAAAACGTTGTGACAATGATTGTTATGTGTTTTCTGGGTCTCTGCCTTGTCCCTCCCACTCAGTCTCCAGCGTTATTTGGAGCCACCGTTTTATCAGTTTTTCGAACTCCCCATCTGTGGCCTTGGCTGGTTCTTCCTGACTGCGGCGAGAGAGATTATTATACAACATTCCTCTATGACCATTACCATAACACACGTGTAAACTGTGTTCAAATCAATTATGTTATTCTACGTTAAAACTATGTTGTTTTAACGTAAATAACGTTAGTTGTTAGTATGTTTATCCCGTCGTCAGCTCAGCTGCTGGTTTACCTCGACTTAGCTAACGGTAACTTAGCAACAGTAGCTTCCATCTCGCATTGAACGGCTAGCTAACGTTGGCGCTAGAGTAAACTTCACCAGAGTAAACTTTTCCCTCGTCCATAAGCTAACAAGTTATTAATCATTGATAATATTATATAATTAACGGTAGCCAGCTAACGTCAAGCTCGCTCTAGCCAGCTGCCGATAGCTATTATTGGCGTGTATGTTTATAGCAGCTAGCATGTAGCTAACGTCGTTAGTAACGACCAAGTGAAGAAATGAGACAAAAATTCATATTGTTAAATTCTCTCGAAATACATTTCACTAACGTTATCATTACAGTCTGTTTACCGTTAACGTTATTCGGCATTTAAATATTACCTTAACCATAGAAAACCAACCTACCAAGCTGAGTTAACGTTAGCTGTCGCTTCCGTTAATTTACCTCAGAACCAGGCAGAAAACGGTCAAGACAAGTTCTGAAGGAGAGAGATAATTAACGTTAATGTTTTCCTGAATTTGGTGAACATCAAGACAACCAGAAAATAAACGTGTTTATCTAGATATACATCTTAAATTACTGTAAACTATAAAATTTCAATTGATTATGTTTTTTTGTTATGTTCATGTTAAATAAAAGAAACTTAGCCAGTACTTAGCGTACCGAACCCGGTTATCGGGCGGAAACCAGACATTTTTGTGATCAACATACGATACTGATATTATTCGGGCACATACCATTGAACATATTATATTTATTAGGTTCACAAAATGATAAGCTAACTTTTAAGCCAATAACCATGTAGATGTGACCGGTAGTTTTTTTGTTTTAACGTCTTTTAGATGAGAAAGTACTGTCAAAAAAGGGGCGCCCTTTATCGGGCGGCTCTTGCAGTGCACAAACAAGCTCACGAATATTGTTGTTTTAATAATCAATTAATTGTTTATTTCATCAAGAAAGATACCGTTTGAATAACCAATATGTTGGCAGAATAGCTGGCTAACTGGATAGTTTACCTGACAGTCTGAAAGATGTCAATATTAGTTTATCGTTTTGTGAAGAAATAAAGTTTTAAGCCAATGTTAAACATGTAGACGTGACCGGTAGTTTTTTGTTTTAACGTCTTTTAGATGAGACAGTAATGTCAAAAAAGGGGAGACAACTATCGTTTATTGGCTTAAAAGAGATAGGCTCAATCGCATTGGATTTATTTCTTTACAAAAACGATGTTAACTTTTAAGCCAATAACGTGTTTTTTGTTTTGTTTTAACGTCTTTAAGATGAGACGAGACTGCCAAAGAAAGGGCGCCCATTATCGGGCGGCTGTTGTAATCCATAAACAAGCTCACGATTATTGTTGTTTTAATAATCAATTAATAGTTTATTTCATCAAGAAAGATACCGTTTGAATAACCAATATATTGGCTAAATAGCTGGCTAACTGGATAGTTTACCTGGCAGTAAACAAGACTATGCAGTGTAGTACACCAGCGCAAAATAGAATCAGGTTTCGGACATTTTTTTCACATAGGGGGCGTGATAAAAAGGCTCATAAAATGTGTAATTATCGTTAAATATTCATGAAAATGAGCGGATACATACCTTGTTTGGTTTGAAGTGGGTGGGAAATACTGGTTTTCTTTTTTTCCGTTGGCAAATCAGCTCTCGAGGAAGTTAAAATATGGTCGAACGAGGACGTGCCCGATAAAGGGCGCCGCCCGATAAAGGGCGCCCTGTAGCTACCCAACTGTGTGCGCTTCATTCTGTCAGAGTCTCACAGGGAGAAGACTGTTTCACGTGCAGTTTAAATTAGTTTCAGTTATCCTCACGTCACTCATCTGGCTCAGAAGACACTGTAAACTGTCATTATTTATTTGTTTACCTCATGACCAAGTGTGACTGCTGAAGTTGTACTGTTGGATGTACCACTGGGCTGAGATGAATTCACCCCCTTAACGGAAGCGCACATATTCAATGCCTTTTTAAAATTTGAATCACGGAAAATAACTGTTTAAAAGTTCGGCCGTTTAAAGGTTAAGCAATCTTTGATTTTCTTAAATAAATACGGACATACATCAATAAAAATAGGTTACATAACTAGGATCACTTCCCTGCTAATTGATTGAAAGATGGATCAAACATAGACAAATGTTTAATCGGAAATTGTTTTATTTTTAATCGTTGCCAGTTTTCACAACATGCCGAGCAGTAACCAGAATCGGCCCGATTGTGGCTTGCCACAGCCGGCCGCATCTTAGAATCAGGCGACTCTGCCGAAGGTAGGCCGGAATCGGTCCGAATAACTGTCGCCGTAGCCGACACTCAGCCGACAGTGCCGACACTCAGCCGGAATCGGCACAGGTCCGTAGGCTACCTGGGGTATAGCATAACGTTAGTTATACTTTAGAACACATTTGGCTAATCTTAACGTAACCCCCTCGAAACTGCAATGGACATAGCTAACGTTATTACGATAACCTTCCAATATCAACGTTATAGACTACTGCACTTTAGACCGCATAAACGGGCACAAGTGTCCGCTATGCGTTAAGATAACTATATATATATATATAATGTATGTTATATAGCCTGTGTCTATGTTCATAGACATCCTATATATAGCTACGCTGTATGTGTAGCCTACGTTGTGGTGAGTGAATACATTTTTTCCTGGTTGGTTCAGTTCAACAAGTTACTATGACAAGGGTGATGCAGGAAAATAAACAGACCTAACAGCAAAGCATATTTGTGGTTAATGCTAATTTAGCTCAAGCAGGACGACGAAGAAGACAAGCAGGCTAACCAACGTTGTCAAAAAAAGATTTCTTACCGTGAAAATATTTAATTTTTCCCCCCAGGGTTTCTGCGCTGTTATGGTTTTGAAAGCTCCGCGCTATGATTCAGGTTTGGCAAAACTGGTATGCAGTAACAACAATGCTATCACATATTTTATAACTCTAGAGATGTATACCTTGCCAAAAATCACAAGAGCATTTTTCCCCTCAACTGGTACCGACCAACCCTAGTGGCTCACGGACTACTAGGTGTACGAATTATATATTATAATTTTTGACGTAAAAAATTATACCTAACACATAAAAGAGAAAACCTCTGTATCTCTCTGTATGTCTGGTGCACAGCAGCCAGCAGATGGCACGCAATGTACCCACACACACACACGCACGCACGCATTAATTAGGTAGGCTATAGGGCCGACTAAATGGCCAATTAGTGATTGTGTGCTCCAACGGGTATCAGAACTAGTCCATCTGATTATCAACTCATCACCCATGGTAAGGATAAGCCACAAATCAGCTGTGGAGACTGCCACCTACAAGTTCATAACAGTGTCATCTTCAGAGATATATGTAGGAAACTTCATCCGTAAACATAGGGATATTGAAGCTACAACATTATATAATCCTGACCATGTAGGACTATTCAGGAGGTTTGGGGGAGGGGCTAAAGCGCTTCAAAAACAGCATGTTATCTAACCCTAACCCTCATATGACAACAATCCAGATGTATTTGGTAGGTAAAATAAGGTCTACACTAGTGCAAATCCAAACATATGACTGTGATTAGGAAAAACATCAATACCTTGAAGGATTTTTTCCACCAAATAAGCAAAAAAATCAAAAGACTTGATTTTATCCAGGCTGGAGTCTCAAAGGGTCTCAGAAACTACACCTCAAAGAGGCTCTAACCAGACAGAGGTGAAAATTAAACTTTGTCGTAGGACAAAACTAAAGACGTTTTTGGAAAGGCCTTGACCTGGAGAATAACGTTTGTCAATTATTTTGCCCTGACATCCCAGGGGACTCAGTAGCGCCCCCTAGAAGGGCAAAACTGGCCAAACTTCAAATGCTTCTAATTCTGGAACCAATGGACATATCGGGTAGATATTTAACAGGATGATTAACTAACTAGTCTTTCATAAATCATGTCAGAGCCAGCCTTCAAGCTCTAACAGAAGGGCCTGAATAAAACGTTTGATGCTTAATCATTTGATACTTTGATGATTCAATTATATGATCAATTGGGATCTTAACTGATGCTATATTGAACATAAATTCTAAGCCCCAGGTCAATAAGATTAGTATTTTTTTCGTTATTGGTACTAATAGTTTAGAACTACAATTCCCCAAAAACCAGAGAGCTCTACGTAATGATGGCCTGTGAAAAGATGGCGCCGTCTGTAGTCCGTTTAGGGTTAGGGTTCGGATAATAAATATATAGGCCTACGGCTAATCTGGGTCGCCCCATGTAGGGGACAGTAGCCTATTAAAATGAATTGAGATTGTGGGATTTTGACCATATCCGACATAAACTGTTTGCTTTTTTTGTGACTGAATAAACCTTTCCACATGTTTTTTGTGTCCCTATTAACATATTTAGCGGTTATCGCCATCAACCAGTAGCTAGCTACTCAAAAGTCAGTCTGGTAAACAAAATTCATTAGCCGGCTAGCTAGCTAACAACCGAAAAGTAGCATAGTAGCCAAGCCCACAGTAACACCTCTAAATTTCGTTCTATGTAGCACGAAAACAGTCTGAGAAATGCTAGCATTGAAAATGCATGGGTTTAAATTTCGTTCTGTGTAGCACGATAAAAGTCGGACAATCGTGCTCCGGGTGACGATTCAATAGATTAATTGTCGTGACATGAGCATGAAAAAGCGTGAGACCGGGTTGATTTTTCACCTGTTAACTACAAAGTGTACCTTAACCTAAAGGCTAAGACCATTGCGCTATTGTGTGGTAAATGTATTAAACATCCTCACATAAATTTTTGGAAATACTGACTTATTTCTTTGTGATGGAGTTCATTTCACCCCTAGGGGAAATTATATTTTTCTAAATGCTATTTTACAGTCCCTTAAATACTGAATTCAGGGGAGGAGACGCTGCCTTTACGGGTTTTCCCTGCCCAATTCTGGCAGTTTCTCCAATCCTGGATTTGGCTTTTAACGGAACGGGGTTTTTTTAATGAACTAAGTCAGGTTTTCAAAATTTATGTGATGATTTTTAAATTAAATTTGTAGCCATGACATTGTTCACCCAACGCCCTCTGCTCTTCCTCACCCCTGTCCCTTATCTTCCCTACAAACACCCCCCCCCCCCCGCCCCCCCGCACATCTTGTCCTCTCCAGCCATGCCAATCCATGGCCTTCTTTGCGTATTTCTCCCCACGCTGGATGTAGCTGAGTATGTACATTTTGGGGAAACAGTAATAAAAAGTTTCAATTAATTATAAAACTTTTTTTTTTATTGAAGGGTTCGTTGTTTGCATATGTCATACAGTGGTATAAGGAGAAATTGCTAATTTTTTTTCATTTGTAAAGACTAAATAATCAAATCACCTCAAAATTATGAATCATGAATAAGGGAAACATTTTTATTCTTCGATATGCTGCGTTTCATTCACAGCAAGTTTAATCACCGTCTCCAACGTTGTCCTGGACGATAAGGGGGAAAAAACGTAGAGACGTTAGGAGTTTGTTATAGGACACAGCAAAGTTCAGCAGCCTGTCTCAGTTTAAAGCCCACTCACCACATCAAGGTGCAGGCTGAACGTGAGAACACAGGATAAGACGCACATCCACAAGACAAACCCTGACAAGACACATTAAAATGACAAAGTCACATTAAGGAAAAATGTACACGTTTATGTGGGCTCTAAGTGGTAGCCTACTAGCAAAACTCATCCAGGGGTGTCTGTAAGCAAAGACACTTCGTTTATGCGCTGTTAAAAGTGCATTACCGTATCTGGTTTTGATGCGCAACTTCAGTTCCTCAATCCGGTTGATTTCTTTTGAGCGATGAGAGGATGCACACGTGTAAATCGACATACAAAAGCAACATAATAGTAAACGCAGCCACAATAACTTAATGTAATGTTATGTAAAGCTACCATGTTCTATAGCCTAGATGGGCTATAGACAACGGAGCACTCGCTGTTCTTCGCAAACATTTACCGCATAGCCTGTGTCACGCGGTTACACAAAATAGGCTATTTCGAAAAATATAACCAGCTAATGACATGTTGGATCCACCAACCTTACCCTTATATTAAAACAAAGTTCTTTCCAGCCCGCTTTCCTGGGTCCAGCGCCTACCCCAGATCCACTCTAACCGTAGAGTGGATGTCGTGATTATTATAGTATTATGTGAAAAGCAAAACAATAAATACATAGATACAATCTTAAATATGTCTATGATACGATTACGTTCACATAATTAAATAACGATTATTGCATCTGCTTGTTTATTTTGTTTAATCCGTAACGTTAGTCTGTGGTATGGCTAGGCATTAGCCTAGCTCCAGCGGTAACATTACATTACATCCAGACCGGTCCCTGACTCAAGATTTCCGTAAACCAGCCTTGCGCGGCTAGCTAATAGTGTGGTGTAGCCATGTAACTGTAGCCTAAATAATTGGAAATCGCGACCACAGTGAAACTTGTCGCCTATTTTTCCAGGTATAGCCTCTCAGGAATGTCTGTTATTGTTAGACTGTTAGAATGAACTATGGTGATCTTGTAGTGTTATCGTAACGTTAGACAAATTAATGGCTTGGCTATAGCCACGGATATCTTGTTGAAATACCTCAGCGTAACGTGAGCAAAACTGCAAATCCAGATACGAATAGTTACTAAAAATCTTTAATAACTGTCTTGTTAACTTGCGTTATTAACAAGCATAATACGCCGGGAGCCGGACAACATTTCTGTAGCCAACCCAATGTTGACCCGCTACCGTTAGCGTCTTGCTATCCGGGCGGCTTTTCAGACTTCAACACTAACATATTCACTGGGTGTGTTACTAATTAGTGTAATCTAACACTCATCTTGAGATATGAAGTATGACCTTAGAAATATTACACACGCGAAAGCATTTGAAAACCATTTCATTATTATGCACAAGATGTAAGCGAACTTCATATAGCTACAGCAACGGATGCAGTTAGCTGAATGCTCATAGCAAGTCAGCTAACCATAGAGTTCAATAGAGGTTGAGAGAATGGATTTGAGGCGAAAATGCCAATAGGCCTCCTCACGTGATTGCCCTGTGACGTAACTAAAATTACCACGTGACCATGTTGTTAACCAATCACAGTTCAGTGCGCTTACTAAACACTCACCGATGAGTATTTTTAAATCATGGCTCTCTTTTTTCTGTGTAGGCTAAAAAAAATTTGAACCCAGGAAAACTGTAAAATGTGATTGCCTGCTTCTATTGACTACAATATTGTGAACTTTTGATACCTAGATTGCGCTGGGGCCACTATGTTGACTTTCACAACGCACCATTGGAAATACATGGCAGAGCTCATAATAATACTATTTCCGGGCCATGGCAGCCATCTTGCGACGGTGCCATTGCGGAAGAACCCAAATTGAATAGGGCTGAATGGAACCACGTGACCACGTTTCCTTTCTAGTTAATATATATTTCTATGGTGCAGACATAGGGCGTGTTCGAGTAGACATCGGTGAGCAGTTGGCTCAATAGAGTCTGGCTGCAGACATCCACCGTCAAGCCCCACGTCCACCGCCAGGCCCCTCGGGGCCTGAGCATGGACCTGGAAGTTGCGTCATGTGCCCTGGCGTCACTTCCGACCACGTGCATGGACCTTTTCGTTACTTCCCCATTCTGTTTGCGAACACAACAAATGAGCCGGACACATCACCTTTTGTCGATGCAAATGTGTTCTGTTCGTAATAAGTGGATTTCAACGAGCCGACATCTCCCACCAAGGTAAATGATGCCAATGTTATTTTGAAACCAATAACGTTAACGTTAAGCAGCAGACAACAACTTAATACTAGGAGTTGGCTAGCTAGCTCACGTTAGCAAATTAACACTAATGTGACCAACTTGTATGTTGTTTTTTCCATTGCTGTTTATTTGTAGCGCAGCAAACGTTTGCAATCGTGATAAGTCATGAATCATAATGTTTGTGTAACGTAACTAGCTAACGTAAGCTAACGTTAAGTAGTAACTAGCTTTCTAACCATTAGTGTTTGTCCAATGGCAGTTAAGTAACGACATACTTTATATATGGTTTGTTTTACAAACAGTTTTATGTGTGTTGCTAATGTAACGTTAACGTTATGTATGTAACAGATAGCCAACATGTAATGTTATCATTGGCAATCATTATTTGTACGAACGTGTTAAGTTATTGTACTTATTCTGTTATGTTTTGTTTTTTTCACAGATGCATCATTCCATTCTACAGGGAAATTCAAATTTACAACTTGACAGATGCACAACCTGCTGCAAATTGTATCACTGTCCACTTTAACAAAAGAATAGCTGATCCCTTCTCTGGTCTGGCTTCCCTGTAATAATGTACACGTGTTATATTTACTGTGTATTACTGGAGTGTAACGATTGAAGAAGAAATTTCCCATTGTGGGATCAATAAAGTACTACTACATCCTCAGTGCTTTCAACATGATTCAACCACACCTACTAGCAGTCACTGCAAGTCTACACTACAGCTTCATCGACATTATTGATGTATCCAACTATGGAGTCGTCACAGTTCCAAACTTAATTTACAAACTCAGTAGTGATCTATGGGTTTATATGTATATTATGAACCTTGCTAGATTTTTGAAAATGTTATTTTGAGGTATAATAGGCATCTCAATACAAGCCAGCAGACTGTTCCCAATGTTGAACTCTTTGTCCATACCATTAAACACTGCAACACTAAATACAAATGATTGTGCAGCACTGTACAATTTCTGACAGAAGGCATGTTTTAAGCATTGCAGAACCATGGACAGATTCCATGACCTTATGCAAGGTTTATTTGTGCTGAGGTGTGTGTGTGATATAGGAATAGGGAATATGGCTAACATTTTCTTCATCACTTTATATGATGGTCTACCAGGGAACTTTAAAAGTACAAATAACCCAAAATGATGGAATGACAGAAGAACAGATTAGGCAGCCATAGACTTTAGCAACCACACAAATTAATTTGTAAAATTCTTTAATTTTTTTTGGAATATCAAGTCTAATAAGAAAATAACAAAGGGAAAAAAGGACAACCAATAAGAACTTACACGACACACTGAACACCCATGCAATCTAAAACTATATATATTTATGTACACTATATAACACGAGTAGTCCTTACTAGTAGTCCTTACTAGTAGTCCTTACAGGCTGTAAGGGAAGAAGACAGAAAATTATGTAACGCCTGTGGTCCACAATTTCAATTAAGAATCGCTCCATATCCTGCTGGTTACTGAAAATAAAAACAAATGGTCCCACAATCTCGTTGTGCTCTGCTTCCCCAACCACGTCAGCAAGCCGGGTGTATGCAATGAGGGCCTTGGCCACCTCGCTCTCCTCCATTCCCAGGACACGGGGCAGCTGGAAAACACTTTTGGACTGTCTTGCATGAAAGTGTCCACTAACTTACAAATGAACCATAATGCATCTTGTTGACAGTACGAATATCTTACACCATCTAATTGTTTAAATGGTGAAGAATTGCTTTGTATTTCTCAATGACACTTCTGTTTGTTGCCGGTACTTGCAATTACGTTCAAGAAATAAGAGGGTCTTGAATCGGTTCTGTGATGAAAGACAGTAGCTATAACTTCTTTATTAGCATGATGTTTATGTCAGCTTCTAGTCTAACATTACTTACACTCCAAACCGGCCCAGCATTTATACACAGAAAACAGGAAATGTCATGTAGGTGATAACAAAAGGTAGGCTAGACAGGGAAGTCTTGTGGCTATGTTACTTCACTCCTATCTCTGGTTCTTCTTCCTAGTTTCCTGTCTCAGGGCTTAGATCAATAACTTTATTTCACACGTTATTCTACCAGGCTAGGATTCCCAGGAAACTCGGGGGGGCATTCATGCAGGTGACAATGAGTACTTAACAATGCGGGAGGGGGAGGAAATGAACATAGCTCATTTCCCAGGCCGTTCAGCACCTAAGTCTCCAATATGTTGGGGCATACAGATTCTACTTCAAACTGAAGTTGCTAAACACACTTTGAAATTACTAAAATCTAACAATTGTTTAAACGAACATACATTTGAAAGTCAGTGCATGTTTTAGATGGAAATATACATGAGACTTTAATCGATTAAGTTTTGTGGGTTTGAAGGTCAGGCAAAGTGGACAGGGATATAAATTGCAGCAGGTTGTGCATCTGTCAAGTTCTAAATTTGAATTGCCCTGGAGAATGGAATGATGCATCTGTAAAAAAAAAAAGAAAGAAAAAAAGAAAAAAACATAACAGAATAAGTACAATAACATTTAAAATGGCTCTATTTAATACAGTACAATAACTTAATATGTTCGTACAAATAATGATAGCCAATAATAACATTACCCCCCCACAAAAAACAATTGTAGCGAGTAAGCAAACGTTAAAAGACCGACTTGAGAACAGAGAGCTGGCATCTAACTACAGTAGGCGGCTAACGTTACATACATAACGTTAACGTTACATTAGCAACACACATAAAACTGATATTAATTTTAGTGCTAATGTTTGTAAAACAAACAATATATAAAGTATGTCGTTACTTAACTGCCATTAGACAAACACTAATGGCTAGAAAGCTAGCTACTACTTAACGTTAGCTTACGTTAGCTAGTTACGTTACACAAACATTATGATTCATGACTTATCACGATGCAAACGTTTGCTGCGCTACAAATAAACATAGCAATGGAAAAAACAACATACAAGTTAGTAACATTAGTGCTCATTTGCTAACGTGAGCTAGCTAGCCAACAACTAGTATTAAGTTGTTGTCTGCTGCTTAACGTTAACGTCATTGGTTCCAACAGTACATTGGTATCATTTACCTTGTTGGCAGATGTCGGCTCGTTGAAATCCACTCATTAGAAAAAAGAACAAACTTGCTTGGACAAATGAAGACACGTCCGGCTCGTTTAGTGTGTTCTGCAAACAAATTGGGGAAGTAACGAAAAGGTCCATGCACGTAGTCGGAAGTGACGCCAGGGCACATGACGCAACTTCCAGGTCCATGCTCAGGCCCCGAGGGGCCTGGCGGTGGACGTGGGGCTTGACGGTGGATGTCTGCAGCCAGACTCTTCTCAGTTGGCTTGCCTGCCTCAGGCGGAAATGACAAACGGCAGGGAGAAAAACAACATGGAGGAGTTAGCCGTGTTGTTTGTTGTTGCGGAGGACTTGGAGGCGACAGAGATGTCCTTTTTACTTCAAAATCTTGAAGAAATGGAGGAGAACGAATTAAGGTTGTTTTAATACTGACATTATTTAATGACTTGTATTGTTAGGGTAGTCAATATTTATCTTTTGCTACGCGACTTTGGTTAAGCACCCTGAATTGTTTCACAGTGAAACTGCAATTAAAGTTCTTGAATAAATATGTATACTTGCCATTGGAATTAAAGCGTTATCATAAAGTGCCGTTATCATTATCGAATAACTAAATTATATAGCTAAGCTGTCATCTGTTATGGTAACATAGGCCTCAGGCGGAAATGACAAACGGCAGGGAGAAAAACAACATGGAGGAGTTAGCCGTGTTGTTTGTTGTTGCGGAGGACTTGGAGGCGACAGAGATGTCCTTTTTACTTCAAAATCTTGAAGAAATGGAGGAGAACGAATTAAGGTTGTTTTAATACTGACATTATTTAATGACTTGTATTGTTAGGGTAGTCAATATTTATCTTTTGCTACGCGACTTTGGTTAAGCACCCTGAATTGTTTCACAGTGAAACTGCAATTAAAGTTCTTGAATAAATATGTATACTTGCCATTGGAATTAAAGCGTTATCATAAAGTGCCGTTATCATTATCGAATAACTAAATTATATAGCTAAGCTGTCATCTGTTATGGTAACATAGGCCTCAGGCGGAAATGACAAACGGCAGGGAGAAAAACAACATGGAGGAGTTAGCCGTGTTGTTTGTTGTTGCGGAGGACTTGGAGGCGACAGAGATGTCCTTTTTACTTCAAAATCTTGAAGAAATGGAGGAGAACGAATTAAGGTTGTTTTAATACTGACATTATTTAATGACTTGTATTGTTAGGGTAGTCAATATTTATCTTTTGCTACGCGACTTTGGTTAAGCACCCTGAATTGTTTCACAGTGAAACTGCAATTAAAGTTCTTGAATAAATATGTAAGTTATACTTGCCATTGGAATTAAAGCGTTATCATAAAGTGCCGTTATCATTATCGAATAACTAAATTATATAGCTAAGCTGTCATCTGTTATGGTAACATAGGCCTACCTGTAAACATTAGGCTGCTTATGTTCTATTGCTCATATTCAGTTGTTTCTTGTCTGTCAATTTATGAAATGGCCTAAACTACACCTGTCATCTCTGTTTAGACTAAGAAACATGGTAGACATGTCATTTTAGTTAATCTAAACCCAGAAGACATCGTAGCCATACATTGTAATGTGAGAATCTATGTAGCTATGTTAAGTATCATAACTTAAATGCATGTTTTCATAGACTTTTGAGTGGTGGTTCTAAAGAACATTTTATTGCAGAATATCTGTGCCAATATAAATGAGAAATGTCTCTTTCATGGGACTTCTTTAAAGTTGTACAGTTAATTTGAAGATATTCCTTGTGACATAAAGGAAAAGTGTATTAATCCTAATAATTAATTATGTTGCTATGAAATAATAATACTTGGTTGCATATCCTTTGCTAGCAATGGCTGCCTGAAGTCTGCGAGCTGTATAAATCATCAGATGCTCGGTATCTTCACTGGTGATGCTATGCCAGGCCTGTACTGCAGCCATCTTCAGTTACAATATGGATGGAAATGCCCTCAAATTAAAGCTTAGAGTCTGTACTTTAGCCTCAAATTAATTTCACATCCAAAGTGCTGGAGTACAGAGCCATACATATTCACTGTTCACTGTATATATCCTTTACTTGACCAGTCTGTTGAGATTTCTTTTCACACTAAAACATTACATAGCATACATGATTCAGCTACTCATGATGTCAGTGTTCATGATTTATTCAAATTACATGACAGCAGGTGGTCCCTTTGGACCCTGATAAAGAACTTATTGAATTGAATGCCATCCAATGTCTTTAACAAGATAAATTGAGTTTGTATGAATGAATAACTAATATAGTACATATAGGGACATTGGGATACTGGGAGTCATGTGTTTTGAGGGAACAATGTCAAGAAAGATGACATTTTCCTTGCCAGTTATGGTAATGTATGGATAAATAGAATTGTATTTGCATAAGATGTATTCCAATATCAACATGTCATCTTCCTTTTACCTGTCCCCAGTCATTGTTCATATATTTCTGATTTGACAATAAATATACAAAATGACAGAAAGAACCCGGTGTCATTGTGGCTTGAATGGTGGTGCAGGGGAACAGTTCTACAGTTTATTTACCTTTTGTGAATGTCACCATATTGTGTGAAATAAATATTCTGAAAATGTTCTCTTTACTTAATTGCTGGTATAATTTATCTGTTTTGTTCTGGAGACCAGAGCACCCACATCTAATCAACCCATAGCCATAATAACTGTTAGATCTTTAATCTCAATCATTAATCTTACAACAATTTGTAAGATGGATGTACAGCATTGTACCCAGGTTGTGTTGCTTAATATTCTTTCATTGTTAATACCCTTCATGTTATTATGGCATTGGGTTGTTTGTATGTGGTTCTCACTGCTGGCATGTGACATGCAGAGGTCTGGCTATACACTGTCCCTTCTGGATATAGGGAAAGCTCCACTTCTCAACACAATGACAGAGCATACCTATAATAACATACAGGTCATACCTTCAGGTCTTGTCTTACTGATAACAAGGATGTTGAAGATAAATATTGATTAGGTAACAGTTTTTTCCCCATCAAAAGACATTCAAATACTTTGAAATGAATGAGTTATCATTTGGTGGTGCTACCTTAATGTTCTATATGGTCACACCAAATGTTCTGGAGAGGACACTTTTTTGGACAACAGTCATTTGGACAACGGAGAATTTAGGTGAGCACAAAGTAAAGGATTCAACGATAGTTTGACTTGAAAAATGATGGTATAATCACTGAAAATAACCCCGATAGACTGTCATCATATTTTATTTGCTTTGGGTGCACCTTGGAGTGTTTAAGTGCATTTGGTAGTGGATACTACTAGTTTCCTACGAGTTGCGCTAGCATTAGCAATGTGTGTATGTCCAAAAGAAGGGACAGCATGGAATTATCTGAAAATGGTTTCCATCAATCAACTACATCATGGGTAAGTCGTAATTGAGACATTATGTCAAAAATTCCGAACTATCCCTTTAACCTCCTGTTGTCATTTCCGCCTTAGTTCACGCAGCACCGATTTTTCTGCCATCTCGGACAGTTTCCGATGCAGTCCGATGCAGATATGACGTAAATCGGCTCTAGCCGAACACGCCCATAGAGTAGGCTACTCAAGTGAGTACGTCAGTCGTGTGCGGAGTCTGGTTTCGGAAGTAAATTCCCTATGGAAGATAGAATGGGCTTCGGAGACTATCGACTATTACTTGAAATCTGATTTATAGAATGAGCCGAAACGTTCCTGGATTAGCCTGTGTGGTACAAGGATATAGACCATATATCACGTTCCAATTTTTATTTTTTAAAGTAATGCATTAATGATTGTAGTTTGACTTGTAGTCCACTTTAACGGACTGCATATCCAGTACTGCAACGCACGGGTGGTCCTCGACCAATAAGATATCATCTCGTCTGTCTGCTTTGTGGCTGCTGTGGCAGATGGGAGTAAGCTACTGCCGCTCAAGACAAGCTAACGTTAGCTTGCTAAGTAGAGAAGCCCGCCCGACAAGGTCAAAAACTGCTACGGTTAACCACATAAAGCAATTCTAGCTTTAATTCCTTCAAGCTAGCTAGATAACGTTAGAAAAAAAGTGTTTAACCTCTTAATACCAAGGGCAAAATATACCAATTCTCGCCTGTTTTTACTAGTGACAAACAAAGCTGTTTATCTCAAAAACTATAAAGGCTACAAATATGGTTCATGGCTTTTATTAAAACAGAGAACTGCACTATTATGACTAAGTAGTCATAATTCATATACATACACTTGCTACTTAACTACAACAATTTATGTACAGAAATTGTGAAAAAACAAAAAACGGGTACCTAAATTCAAATTTCAGATTTTTTACCTGATGAGCTACAATAGCTATGGAGGAAATAACTCCTCATTGTGATTCCTCAATATGCTGCCTATCTCTGCTAAAGATATGGTGTCAATATCTCAAATCATTCAAATTCTACAGAGCTTTTTTCAGGTGAACCATTTCGGTTACCAAAGTTGGCACAAATTGTGCCAAATTGTGCAAAATGGCCCAGGTTCCAGAAAAGTCTCAATATAATTTAGTTTTACAATAAAATCTGTTAATTGGCAATAAAAGATAATGTATATGTGTTTTTGGTGTGTTTAATATTACACAACTAACTAGCCTAGCCGTGGTCCCCAAAAAGCTCTGCCTCATTAGCCAGAAATTAGTCCAGGTATATAAAATCAAATGTCCACCCTAGATAAAATAAACGCCTGCATAATAATCAACAACAACAAACTCATCCTCATGTTATCTCTCCCTCGTGTTAGGTCATGCATAAATTGCCTGAATAACCTAGACATAACTAACCAAAAACTGTATGAAAGAAGCTGTAAAGTAAAAATATAAACAGCGCATTTACCTTATGAATTGTGCTTTGCTAAACAGAATGTAGCGAGCTACGCTACAAGGTAAAAACACTGCGCCATCTCGGTTTGATAATGCCTCTTACACAGGGCTGCACTTACTTGTCTCAGACACAAATAGATAGCTAGCTGCTATGTGTAATTTTGCTGGCTAGCTTGCCATTGTTACAATATAGTAATGTTAGCTATATTCATTTAATTCAGAGGGATTCGTTTTATAATAACAGTGAATTTGCACTGGTATACCGGCAAAATAATCTGTTACCTTATATCACTCTGCGTCACTGAGACCCCAAAACCATATTTCGGCTAGGACCTGCTGCACGGAGAAACACCTGAATAACCTAGACATAACTAACCAAAAACTGAAAAAGACTGTAAAAAAAAAAAAAAAAAAGACGATGAAAAAGACTGTAAAGTAAAAAGATAAACAGCGCAGTTACCTTATGAATTGTGCTTTGCTAAACGGAATGTAGCGAGCTACGCTACAAGGTAAAAACACTGCGCCATCTTGGTTCGATAATTACTCGTGGTTGCCACTTCCTTATACGCAGGGCTGTATTTCCTTGATTTACGACGGCAATGTGTTGAATGAGAGCTTGTTTGAAAGATAAGAGTCTTGGCTATTGGCTGGAATATTTGACAGACAGTTTTAAAACCCAATGGAAAGCAAATAATACTCGGAGTGGAGGCGGGTCGAAGACAGTTTTTCCCACTTCAGATAGGCCTATTGTGCTATCAGTCAAAGAAATACACCCAATTGACGACGGTTTTGCATAAATCTCTGCAAACAAGTTCAAAACCACTCTGGCTAACATATACTAAGCCAGGGGATTGGTACTCCAGAAACTGGCTGAGTTTCACAACGCCAAAGTGAACACAGCCGAACGAGTCGTAATCAAGTGCAAAAAAGCACAAGTCGGTTTAAAATTGGAAAAACAGCCTTATGAAAGTTTTAAAGTATTTTTTCTTGAAGCCTAAAGGTATAATGATTTTTCAAACCAAAGTTTTGTGAAATACAATTAAGCAGAACAGTTTACCAGCACATTGTTTATGGTGTGACATCAAGCTGCAATACATGTTTGAGAATTAGGTCAGAGTTTCCAACGTTATTTACAAAGTTTTATCTCGACGTTTTGGGCTTAAAAACCACTTTCCCAGAAGGAATGGATATATCTTAAGGATATTTAATCAAAATATTGAGGTGAGCAGTTTATTATATATTATTAAATTAATGAAATGTATAATTTAATAATTTCCGTAACGCCCGCGTTACCGCTAGGGGGCGTTTGGCAGCAAGAGGTTAATAACGGAGCTGTGTGCTACTGCTGGCTAACGTTATATGACAACGTCTGGAGACAATTAAGGCTGCTCGTTCGGGGGAATTATGGGACGTGAAGTTTTTAAACAGTGCCAGCGCTGGTATGTTCACAAAAAAAATACTAAAACGTAAAATATACTCGAAGCTGGTCCAGAAAACGACATGGTTTGCGAACGTGCGTTATATTGAACAATCTGGGAAATTGACGGTAAGACATAATCAGTAGAAATGGTTTAAAAGTAAGCTTTAGTTAATGTCTAGGCTACGCTCCAAATGAATGGGGAATTTACTTCCGAAACCAGCGTGACGTAGTCACTTGAGTACTCTATACAGGAAATAACTCGAGGATAATGTGATTTGCATTAGGGAGATGCTATTTAAAAAGGAAACCGCCTTGCTTTTAGTATAATTGAACTGATCTGTAAGGTCAGTCCTCCATAGAAAGGGTTCACAATTATAGCCAAAATATGAATGACAACATAATGTGGCTAGTTGAATCTTCCTTTCATTCTCAACAGTAGTAGCTACATTGAATGTCCTTGCAAACTGCCAGACTCACCCTGAGAGCACAGAGCCACACTTCGCCTTTCCCAAAGGGGCAATTCTTTGTTAAGCCAAACTAAAACACAACATTCTCATACTATTGCTGTTTCAAGTTTCAACGCCATCATTGTGTTTATACACTTCTGTATTACAAGGAGACACTGGCTAGGAAGCGGGCTGTATCACTGCTTTCCATGACCTGGCTGACTGTCTGGAGAGATACAGATGCATCTTTCAGGTACAATGCTGGCCACTGCTCCATATGAATATTATGCAGATTTTGTATTTATTTATTTGTATCAGAGTATGAAAACAGTCACACCAAGAGGCAAAAGGACAACAGCTTCACTCCTGCAACTTATTGACAGAAAACCTTCGATTTCAGTTTTATTGGGATTATCATTTATGTCAACTGTGAATTCACATCAGAAATATGAGAACTTGTATTGCATTTACGTTATTAGTAATAATTGTTTTACCAATAATCTGCTTTACTAACAATATATCATCCCACTCTGTCTTCTCAAAAATGTTATTTGACAATAAAACATTGCATATGAATCCATTTCTATTTAATAATAATAACATTAATATTAAAGGTACATGCCAAGATCAAACTGTATGAAAAAGGATGTCAAAATATATCTAATGTTTAGTAATATATTTGATATCAAAAATATGCTTTCATATAAGCAATAATACAGTATGTACCATTTGCATTTTTTCTATTGCCATTTCTTTTGATGACAAGCTACATAGCTAGGATTAATGAGTAAAACCATAGTGTGACTGCAGCTATAACTCAACCTGTGATATATTCTAAAGAACACAAATACTGCGATATTAAGACAAATATTTTGCCATGAATCTAAAATTAAAGAAAATAATTTGTTAAAGAAAAGAAGATAAAATGAACAATAATTACAAAGTACCAGCTCATTGGCGTCCTCAAATCCACATCACATCAACATCCCCACAGCATGATAATGAGATTACATACAGTAGGCCTAACTACCTCATAGTACCATTGTATCTGATCTGTAACAGATTTTACCATCAGTATCCTTGGCTGCATAATGTGAAGAGAATACAAGATACTTTGCTAAATGTAAACTTTTCCTTTTCCCTTAAATTAGATTTAAAAATATCTTTTTACATACTTAAATACTTACAATTATTTATTGATGTCACAATTTTAAAAGTGCAAAGTTCAGCTGTTCTACATAAGGCCTGTGATTTGCCTCTCAGATTTCTGGCACTTTGTCTGATGAAGGCTGGAATCATAGATGCATAACCAAAGGAAATCAATTTCAGCATTGTATAAAATGATAGGAATTTGACCAAAACGTGCTGAAACATAGTACACTGACTTGCTTTAAATATTGAACATATTACATATTAAGATGTAACCTTAATTTAATCAATGTGAGATTTCTTTATTCCATTGTTTAATCCATTGATTAAATAAAAACAATTTTTATTCTATTTTTCTGTTCTGCTTTGAGGACACATGCCTTTAAGTCCAACCCTGTATAATTCCAGCTCAATGGCTGCTTATAGGAAGAAACAGTCAACTCTGTGAACAGAACTTGTCCTCTATTGGTTCTGTATCTGCCCTACTTCACTCCTTGCTCCTGCTCGCAAAACTGCGTATGCAAGATTCTCTCTTGCAGGGCTGTTTGCGGCCCATTTGTCTAACTTGAATATGTTTACTGTTTCCACACAAAAAACATCTCAAGCTTAGCTGGTTGTCCAAGGGACCCTGCTCCCAGCTGTGACTGCAAGAAGGCTTTGCCTCCTCCTCTGAGATAAACCACTGCTCTTTCATTCCATTCCTCCTCTCGCTTCCGTCTAGGAGTCCAAGAGTGTGAGCCACCGACACACCTGCTGTCCCTCTGCCTCCCTCATCTGGGCCCAGTGTGAGGTCTCCACCTCCCCGGAGCTGTTGAGGCCAAGCGAGACCCAGCCCAACCTGTCCCTGCGCTTCACTCCCCGCCTGCTGTACACTGACAGCATGAGCGTCACCTCCGACAGCTGGAAGAGTGCCACCTGGAAAGCGAACGTCTCTTTGTACGTGGGGTCCGGCTGCCCCCGGCAGGTGGACGTCTTGCACTTGGACATCTCCTGGCCCACTGAGTTCATCATGGTGAGCTTCACGTATGTGTCTGAGGAAGGGGCAGGGAAAAGTCAAGGAAGGTGATTGCGTTTGGGGAAAAGCTGCAACTTCATGGCTGGAATGGCACTCAAAACATTCAGAACAGGGGCTAATTTAAATTAATTAATTATATTCAGTAATTCCATTAATTTGGACTGAATATAATTGGCGTTTAGCTGATTAACATTAACTGCTTTTAACAGTACTCATGCCTGCTTTTAAATCTGCCTTTCAATATTATATCCAATTAAATTATATCCTGTGTAAAGAACGAATAATGAGTGAGTGGTTTCACCTCCCTAAGCTCTTTATCTCATATACTGTGTTTCTTATACACCAATGCCTAGCAGATCCAGCCACTGCACATGATTCTAAAACTGACTGTTAAATTAAAATGAATTTAAAGAACATGTTGCAAGGCCAAATTCTGAAAGGCAGACAGTTGGAACTCACCTGGTATTATATATAGCTGCCCTCCTATCAAGTGTTTCAGGCAACAGAACAGCCCATCGGACAGGGCTGGCGAAAAGCCAAAGGACACACACACACGCGCGCACACCAAAATAAACGAGCATGAGGAAGGGAGAGAGAGCGAGAGACAGAGAAAGGGGGAGATAAAATAAATAACGAGAGGGAGAAAATTGGTGTAAAAGATATAAGATTAGTTAATTTTGAAAAAAGTGCAGTTCTGGTTAAGTTCAGATGAAAACACAGAGACAAGGCGTTAATTGGCCCAAACAGTGTTAAGAGTATGTGAGTTGGAACATATTTTAATATACAACAGTCCTTATGTCTCCTCCTCTAATGGCACATCCAGAGGGGATTCACCGGTTACAGAATTTTATCAAAATTTAAAAGTAGGCAAAATCTGGAACACATCCAGCATAGCTTGGCCCCTGGCTATTCACAACAACTAGCCAATCTCAATCTTCATAAAACTGAACCCCAAAAATGAAATTGTGGATCTGTTCATGTTCTCAATTTCCTGCTGCATGTAGCTGTGTCTTTCTATGCAAAAGTTGTTGTACTTACTGGGCGGTTTGCCGGGAGCCATGTCTCTAAAGTGGCTTCCCTTGATAACCTCCACAGAAAGCCGGCCTGTGGTGGAACTGTAGAGCAGCCCGAGGAGGATCTCAGGCCTGGACGTCTGTCCCACTGACCGATAGGACGACACCCCTTCACTGCAGGACACGCTTCGAAGGGACCCACAGCCCTGCTGGCAGGCCCACACGAATGACCACTGAATATACCGCTGCACAGCCCAACCACTTACTCATTCAGTTATTAAAGAAGAAAGATATACTGCCAAACTAGACATTAGCATAATGCTACATGAGCTCAGGCACACACACACACACACACACACACACGCCCATGGATACGCGAGCACTGCTTCCCTCCATTTACCGTGAGTGTGCAGCCGGGGTCCAGAGCAACAGGCACAGACATCTTGCCCTGAAGGTTGAGTTTGGTGAGGTAGAACACCTTCTCCCCCATCACCCTCTCCTTCCTCATGCGCCGCACGCTGTACAGGCGGAAGCGGACGGCGTAGCTGCCGATGGTCTCCGACTCCACACAGCTGAACTTGAAGGTCTCGGTAAAGACGGGGCAGGGGCCTTTCTGGACCCCCGTCTTGGCCCGTTGCTGTTTCGTGGGCAGCAGGACCAGATGCACCTGCCAGGACACGTTCCCCGTGCGTCTGAGGGCAGGGATGTCCGTCGCTGCCGTCACCGTTACCGCCAGCCTCTGCTCTCCGGAGTCGTAGTCAAAGGCCACGTCCAGGGTGCCATATTTGGCAAGGGGTTCTGGCTCATAGCCTTTGGAGAGAAGCAGGGTTGACCCATGAGCTGACATATCCTGGAAGGGAGGGAGAGAGAAAGTTGGAGATTTTAAGTGTTCTGGGTTGGACAGTCTGAGAAAAAAAGAATAGGTTTCCTACTCAAAACATTAACTTTCATATAATATTTTTTTAATAAAACACCTCAGTAGGAAAGACAAACATTTTGGCAGTAAAACTGACATTAAGGCATCTCCAAATTTAGGCCATTAAATTAGCATAATACTTGGCCTTAATTAATCCTCAGTGGCACAAAATGTTTCACTGATTGGATTTTAAACAAAAACAAATAAATTAAAAGTGCACAGTCCCCCATCTCTTCTTAAATTCACAAAACGAGTGATGCCTGGGACTCATAAATGACAGCAGAAAGCTTCTTGGAAGTTGAGCAGTAATGAGACATTTAACACAGCCCTGGTATGTAGTCCTTACCAGGGGGCTTTACTTTTGAAATGATCTGGTCTTTCCTGTTTTTGCTAAACCTCAACCATGTGCTAAGTGCTTACCACCAAAGCATTCTAATTTACGGCTGTGCGCCTCTGGCTTCAGTAGCTCTCCTCTTAAGAAGTTCAGCCATTCCCAGCAGTGGTAGCTCATGAGCTTGAAAAAGAAGAGGTCTCGTCATTGGTCTCAGCCCATTTTAATTTACTGTGCTTGATTAATAAAAAAATATAAGAAAACAGGTTGAGACTAATTATCAGTTTAAAGGTAATACTTCTACTTCTTGTATTCCCAGCTCAGCATTTGCCACTGATTTCCAGTTATTACTCTTCTTTGGGCTGTTGTTACTGTGGAGGATTAGCATTTTTAACATCTCCCTCTGCCAGTGATCATCGGATATTAAGGATATGCGATTGTTTTAACATTCACATTATGGTTCGTGGCCGTACCGCTTATCTTTCTGAGCAATCTGCTCTATTGCCTCCAGTCACCAAATCTGATAATCCAAATTCTCATGAATTAAGTCTGGGTTTTATACCAATAGATGATAGTCGGGGAATTCCTCCCCTTTCACATCAGCATACAAAGCAGAGGACAAACTGCTAGTCACAGGTGTGGATGACCCCCCACCCCCCGAGCAGCCTCTGACCTCCTGGCCCAGAACGGCGGTGCTGTCGCTCGGCGCGTCCTCCTCCTGCTCCTTGTGGTGGCACTTGGTCTCGCGGTCATCGCTGCCGTCGCTGGGGCGCCTGCCGTGGGAGTGGCGGCTGGTGGGGGCGCTCCGGCGGGTCGGCTCGCGCTTGCCGCGGCGTGTGTCCGGGGGCTTGTGGCGCGCGCGGTGCGAACTGTGCTCGTCCTGATAGGGGGGCGGCCGCTGCTCCTCCATCGGGGGGCTGCGGCTCATCCTCTGGATGCAGTTTGCTGTGGGTAGAGACCACTGAACTCAATGACATGGAATGGACGTAACCGCTTGCTTCTATCGCCGAAGTTGCAGAAACCAATATGGCGTCCAGTGCACCGCACCTCTCAGTTTCCCCATAGGCTATAATGCAGAAACTCCTGCCTTTTTATATCAAACTAAGCGGTTTACAGTCATATTTTCAACCCAGTTATACCCGTAATACATATAAGAATACGAATCAATGCGTGATTTTACTTGACGCGACTCGATAACGAAGTTATAGCCTCCGTTGTTTCCGTTGTTTTACTCTCCGCGAGTCAACACGAGACTCTGGTTGGTCAAAATATGACTCAACATATGACTCTGATTCGCTGATTAGTGGGGACGCAAACAATTGATGAATAGCCTACAAGTAGAAAGTCGTAAAGTAGTTCGCACTTCCATGGTTACTGAACTGCGTAAGACTTGTGAACACAACCGATTCCCTTAAACGTAATCAAGCTGCTATGATATTGTGCTGTCACTTAATTTTGCTTGCCACTGTCCAGTAGCCTAGCTATATGTATTTAGATATATATATATAAAATATAGCTAGCTATATTTATTATATATATATATATATATATATATATATATCCAAACAACAGGAATATTTTCCTTAAAATAACTAAAAATAAACTAAATTGACGCAAGAGAAATGATCAGTTCAAATATTTACAGTTCTTGAGCTGTCACTGACCTGTGGAATATATGTTGTAGCCTACACATCTTTTAAGTTTTTGTTCACATTTGTGCTGTATCAGCAAAGATATGAGACTCCTCATTTCTTGGCAATATTCTTCAAATAAAGCATACTCCTAAGTTGAAAGATTCTCTCTCACCCTTTTACTTTGTGGATCCTCAGAAATTAATACAATTACGTACAATGACTACATACTCTGGAAAATGGTCTAATCTGATATTCTTTTTCTTAATATTTTATTATTAACCTTTGGGTCATTTCAGCATTGGAGGACATCTTTTGTCTGTTGGACATTTTGATTAATAAAACTGAAATGGTACACAAATACATAAAAATAATAATTAATTCAACTTCTGTATGCTGTTCTTTCATATAGCACTCAATATTTGTCATCCTATTGTCTTTTTTAGATATTAAAAACATTTTGTAAAGTCACAAGTCAAGCATGTCCCTGAGCTTAATCAAGACTTAAATGAATAACTTGAAGGGTTTCTTCTCCTGACTTATTTTTCCATAGAGTTCAATAGGAAAATTTGTCAGGAGAAACAACCCTTAAAGTGATCCATCCATATCTACTGCATATCTGGCAGCAGAGTGATTGTTTAAGGCTTGTTTGATACCTCAGACCCTTGTTGACTTACAGCCATTTTACCAACCATGTATTCCATACTGTTCCAGCATAATTTACAGCTAAATCTAGTCCCACCCCCCAATTCCCATAGAGATCCATTCAAATGCAGAGATGTTATAGTATCGCTTGTAAGAGTACCAGAAAATAAGATATCAAGAGTCTTTTGATGTTGTTGGGTCACAGACATCAGGAAGTCATGGCATGCAAAGGATATGTGACCAAATATTAAAAATTATTACTTTATTCTATATATAAATGCAGGGGGGCCAATAATTGTGGCCAATGTGGTTTTGTTAAAAATAATTATTTCTTGATGAGGGATTTTTTTTTCTCATAATAAATTAACGTCAATTAAAGGTTGGATTCTTCTTGTTTTTTCAGTGTGAGATTAAGCTAATTCACCAAACGGTGAATTTTTTATAACCCTTTTTGCTCATCTTTACAGGGGGGGCCAATAATTTTGTCCTCAACTGTATATAGGTAAAGAGTTTCAGTTGCTCAAGAAATCAGTTTCTCCTAGCAGCATACCTTAAGCTCATACTGCCCTAAACTAACAACAAAAATACATATAGCCTACTTACTTTGCAACACCACGTTAATTCAGTATAACAATATTTAGTATTTATAAAGAACGTTCTGGAACAAATAACTTGTTATTTATGAAATATTAAATAAAAGATAATAGAGTTTAACACCTATTAATGCAAAACAATTTTTAATGGACAGATAATAGTTTCGAATAAAAAATATATGTTGTTTCAAAAATAGAACAGTCTGGAAAAATGTAATTGTTGTACATATGAATGTAAAACAAATAAGCTATATTTTTCTTTTTCAAAATACAAAATTAGTTATTTATCAAATAGGGACTCATTATATACTAGAAAAGGCTATTTTCTATCTCATTAATGCATTACTAGACATTTGCATTTGCAAAAGCAACGAGTAAAAAAAGGCAACCAGTATTATAGATTTGACTTCTTACTCTTCTACTATTCTCAAAAGGAAATATGTGGAGGGAGATAGGGGATTCATTTGCCGCCAGTTTAAAAAAAAAATCCAACTAACGTTAGCGAACAGAAATAGTGAACAGAGTTGGATCTATTTTGAGGTTTACAACCGTTATTATATCTGCTACCTCGTTCTAAACCAACTGACAAGTATACGAAAAACATATTGTAAATCATATTTCAAACAATACACTGCCCTCAAAATATGTATGTATAAACTTTATTGCAGCGGCCTCAGACAAAAAACATTGATTGAACTGATTAACTGAAAAAATATCTCACTGAATCACTGAACTCCATGGGCACACTGCTCGCACCAACTACTTTACGCTGTATCGTAATTACATTTCGTTCAACTTTTTCATGTTGGTAGATGGTCTTTGTAGGCTCTTCATCATCACGTGTTCAGTACGACCAACCAGAGAGTCGAGTGTTGACTCGCGGAGAGTAAAACAACGGAAACAACGGAGGCTATAACTTCGTTATCGAGTCGCGTCAAGTAAAATCACGCATTGATTCGTATTCTTATATGTATTACGGGTATAACTGGGTTGAAAATATGACTGTAAACCGCTTAGTTTGATATAAAAAGGCAGGTGTTTCTCCATTATAGCCTATGGGGAAACTGAGTGGTGCGGTGCACTGGACGCCATATTGGTTGCTGCAACTCCTGGCTCCTCCCGCCTCTCCAGTTCTATATACGCTCTATGGTAGAGACAGGGAAATCCAAAGCAATATAGCTACAGGGCGCCCTTTATCGGGCACGTCCTCGTTCGACCATATTTGAACTTCCTCGAGAGCTGATTTGCCAACGAAAAAAAAGAAAACCAGTATTTCCCACCCACTTCAAACCACACAAGTTATGTATCCGCTCATTTTCATGAATATTTAACGATAATTACACATTTTATGAGCCTTTTTATCACGCCCCCTATGTGAAAAAAATGTCTGAAATCTGATTCTACTTCTGCGCTGGTGTAGCTACTACACTGCATAGTCTTGTTTACTTCGGGGGATTTAATTAAATAAAATGTCGCTAAAACTTTAGCTAGATAGCTAGCGATGTTTCCAACTGTTGAGAGAATTGATTAAATAAACTATTAATTGATTCTTAAAACAACAATAATCATGAGCTTGTTTATGGATTACAACAGCCGCCCGATAATGGGCAGTCTCGTCTCATCTTAAAGACGTTAAAACGAAAAAAACAAACAAACACGTTATTGGCTTAAAAGTTAACATCGTTTTTGTAAAGAAATAAATCCAATGCGATTGAGCCTATCTCTTTTAAGCCAATAAACGATAGTTGTCTCCCCTTTTTTGACATTACTGTCTCATCTAAAAGACGTTAAAACAAAAAAACTACCGGTCACGTCTACATGTTTAATATTGGCTTAAAACTTAGTTTATCGTTTTGTGAAGAAATAAACCCAATATTGACATCTTCCGGACTGTCAGGTAAACTAGTTAGCCAGCTATTTAGCCAATATATTGGTTATTCAAACGGTATCTTTCTTGATGAAATAAACTATTAATTGATTATTAAAACAACAATAATCGTGAGCTTGTTTATGCACTACAAGAGCCGCCCGATAAAGGGCGCCCCTTTTTTGACAGTACTTTCTCATTTAAAAGACGTTAAAACAAAAAAACTACCGGTCACATCTACATGGTTATTGGTTTAAAAGTTAGCTTATCGTTTTGTGAACCTAATAAATATAATATGTTCAATGGTAGGCCTATGTGCCAGAATAATATCAGTATCGTATGTTGATCACAAAAATGTCTGGTTTCCGCCCGATAACAGGGTTCGGTACGTTATAAAGGTGAAGCGGTTGAGCCTGGCTATAGAGAAACACATTGCTGCAAGAAAGGGTGATGGAAACAGGACTGAGATAGAGCTCCTTGTCAAAAGGTACTGATGTGGGTGTGGGTGTGTGTGTGTGTCTCTGTGTGCATGGGTGCATGTGGCCTCACCCTCCTCAGTGGATGCTTCACTGCTGTAGCCTCCATTCTGTGCAGACTGGGGACTGTATTTCTGCTGGGTTTCCCAGCCAAAGCTGTGCTGGTTCTGGGAGTCTGCCCCATGCATTCCTGCCTGCGAGTGACACATGGACTCTGCTGGCTTCTTTGATTTCCCACTCTCACTCTCTGAGGAGGAGTCCCACAAGTCCCCATCTGTGAGAAGATAAGAACACAAGGGATAGTCACATTATGGGCCGTATTCAATCAAAACCAGTCAGAGCTTATCCAAACACGTTGCTAATGAAGTTGTACATCACCACAGAAACAGACTGAAATATCGCACCACTAAAAAAACAGAGCACTCATCACACCACCACGGCACTGAAAGGAATGTCCCTTTATTTTCACAATATTATTTTGATATCCAAACAAATGTTCAACAAGTAAACATTGCAACACCACTTGAAACGAATTACAGATTATTTCTTATTATATTGCATTTATTACTCTGCACCACTAGAGGGTGCTCATGGCCAAAGTCATCAACGAAGGTGAAAAATGTAGATGCACACACCCCTGGACAGAGAGAAGGTGAACTCCAGGCAAGGAGCCCCTGGGGTGACACGACACTTGAGCAGGAAGAGTCAGAGTCATTGAGCTCACAGGAGTAGACAGAACAAGTGTCATTCACTCAGCAGGGCAGAGATCCAAAAACAAGCTTGAGAACAGTTCCTTCACCTTCTCACCTTTACCAGGGTTCTGTCCGCTTTTCTCTGCCTTGGAACTATCTCCAGATATCCTACAGCTTTTTCCTGAGGAGTCTTTCTGACTCTTTCTGGCTCTAGTTTCCTTTTTTGTGTCCTCGTTCTTCTTCCCTGATTCGGGAGACTTCGACTCCTCCTCCAAACCTCCTGTCTCCTTCTTATGTGTCTGCACAGTGTCAAAAGCCCTCTCCTTCTCTTGACCCTTATCCTCTTCTGTTCTCTCTTTTACATTTGCCTTTGTCAGTTGTCCGGTCCTTTCCTTCCCAAGTTTGGAGTAAGGGGCCGGGGATTCAATGTCGATGTCTCTCTGGCAGACTCCATTGATCGTCTCTCCGTTCGGTATCTGATTGTCTTTTCTGGTGACCCAATCTGTAGGAGAGGTGGTGGTCTCATCTTGGGTTTTCTGACTCATCCCTCCCACCACTATCCCGTCCAATGGAGACGTGGCACCTTTTTCAGCATGATCTCTGTGCTTTGGGGACTTTCCTTTAGGGCTGGAGAGTGACCTTTCCTCTTCCACCACCATGTCACTTCTGGCTCCTGTCTTGGCTCTACCCTCTTCTACCTTTTCTGCGTTCTCCTTCCTGCACTCCTCCCCCTGGATTCCCTCAACGGGACTTTGATAACGGTCTGATATGGCAGAGGTCTCGGCAGAGCATTTGGACCTCATGCCCTGATCCTTGGCGTGGGCCTCTGGATCTAGGGAGCGGTTTGAGGAGGACTGATGCCCTCCTTTCTGCCCAGACGCCTCATCCGCCTTCCCTTCGCTCTCCTCCTCCTCTACGTGCACCTTTTTCATGAGTGTGGTGACCTGCTCCACCAGCTGGTTGCTCACGGCGTAGGTGACGTCACCCACGGCGCTCGCGAGGTCGTCTACCGCTGTGGAGACGGAGTCCATAATGGAGGAGACAGATGGCAGGCTCTGCTGGAAGCTCTTGAAGAACGCCATGCCGTTGCCGCCCTTCTGTCACACCCCCCGGTGTGTCTCTGTACTTTGTTCAGGGGTTCCACTTCATTTTAGCAGGAAGCTGCTGACTAATGGCTACGGCCTCTGTGGGACATATGTAAATATCACTACAAATATGAACCTGGTAAGACAAGTATTTAGCCATAAAAATTGTGAGGTATTGACAGTTATAAAGAAAAATACATACTTCGTGGATCTTTTTCAGAAGATGAATTTTCTCTAACAGAGGCTTGTCAGCTTACACGAAGCCCAAAAGTCAAGTGCAAGCAAGACAAGCCCCAGTTTGAGAGAGAACTGCATGCACGTCACTTTTTTCTAAAATGGAATGTTGCAGGAATGTTTTCCACACTAAGACAATGTCTTGGCAATGTTAACATTAAGCATTTACTGTACCCAACAATGAATCAATACAGTCATTCTCCAGCAAACAAAAGACATACACTAGCAGATCCTATTAACAAAACACAGAGAGACATGTTTATAAGTACTGTCTGTCCTGAAGACAAATGCGCGCGCGCACGCACACATGCACGCACACACACACACACACCTTGCAGTGCCTTATTGTTCCTGTACTCATCTAAACAGGACAGGTCACCAGCACTCTCGACAGACAGCTTGCTGCTGACGTATAAAAACAGGAGAATCGTCACGATGGTGAAGATGCCTATGGTCGACAGGAACGCTAGCACTTCTGGGGACACTGAGACAGAGAGAGGGAGAAAGAAAGGGTTATATTCTGTGATATATTTACACAGCTGCATTTCTCCACTGCTGAGTGCCTTGCACAAAGGTAAAATAGCTGTGGCACACCTGGGATTCAAACCCTGAAATTAAGCGTCAGTGAATGTCACACCCCAGGTCCTCCACATTCACTGTGAACAGCTCACAGGGAACACAAAATACAGTTGGACAAACAAGGCCCAACCAAGCACGACATTTTCTCTCCAAAAGACTATTTTGAATTTCTTGAATAGCAGTTACATATGTCAGTGTCAGCCAATAAAAGCACATTTAATTCAACTAAATGTTTCAAAAGATGTCGTGGGAATTAAAAGGTCAAACCATTTTCACATGTTGTCTATACAATAATGATTAGCCAATTCATACCCTGGAAAAAAAAACTGACAAAGATCATGGCAGATTGGTTTAAAACAGATTGGTGCACAACACAGAATTTTTGCCAGATCTTTGTGTCCCTCAAGAGTTCAACTCTTGGCCTGGTGGCGTTCCTTAAAAGTAGACTGGGATCTGTTGGTTACTTAGGCAACGTGTACCAGCTCGCTGCCAAGACGGCACTTTCTTAGAGACCCCCAGGCCATACCATGGCACTGACCCCCTCGCCCCAGTTTGATGCAGAGAGAAAAAGTTGTGCTTGAGACTGACACGACGGTCACCATGGAGATGCGGCAACAGCTACAACCATTGAATGGGGACTGAACCAAGGGACTCCTGAACCACACGGGCACAACGTTCGACAAATGACACGAGTAAAGCTCACTGTGACCCAGCTCTCTCACCAGGGACTAATTGATCTCTTTGCTTGATCCCTGGAAGATGACATCACTGTCCATACAGAGCTCTGTAGAAGCAGAGAAGAGACTACTTTCACCTCTTTGTGGACTCCTCTGGCAGCCCCGTCACCTACATGTACAATGCCAATTTTGCTTTTGTCTCAATTTGATAGGACCTGCACATCTGATAACAGGTACAAAGGTATGACTGGGTTGGGTTTACGGCAAGATGTTATTTCGTGTTGAGAGAGAAAAATATGCATTAATGAACACTGCCCAAATACCCTCAAATATGCTTCATTGCCATTAACGTGGTGAGGGATTCCCTGCTGAATAATTTTCAAATTGCCTGGAGGGATATTTAATTAGTTCTTTCTGGCCTCACCCTTTTAGATTTTAACAACTTTTTGTTATATGTTAACCTATATGAGAGAGTGTTTCAGATCAACAGACACCACATACCAAGGCACCAGCCTCTGGCATACTGAACTGTGACATAGCCTTTGATTTCTTCAAAGGTCAGGACATCATCCTCAATCGTGATCGATTCTTCTTTGTGAATAACCCTGTTCGTAAGATTTACGATAATAAAAGAACCATACTGTTATGTTTATTTTTGAAGGAGATATCTGTGTCTTTAGGTAGGGTGGGGGGGTCCAATATGGGTCAACTTAGAGGGACCCTGTCTCCTGAATCGTTAGTTATTCTGATTAATCAAGCCACATTCTTACACTCATATAGGTTAACATGTATCAAACAGTTTGTTAAAATCTAGAAGGTTGAGGTCAGAAAGTGATTGATTTCTGACAGAATGCCCCAAAGGCTTCATCTGAATGACATGCAATTCGGTTCCACATGCTGTACAGGCAAGAGCAGCACAATAATACCACAATTGTAATTATGACCTCAGAATATGATGCAGCCCAGTACACAGGCTGCCCCAGTCTACACTCTGTGCATGATGGAATTATGACAGCTCTAAGCAAGGGATTTCACATTCTTAACATTATGAAATATATCAGATACAATTCATAAATACCGGAACATATTATCATCTGATGTCTCGCTTCATTCCTCTTTTATTTACTTACAGGAGATCACATAACCTGGCCAATATGTTAAATCATGTGGTTAAAGAAAAGAGTAGCGTTTATAAAAGGTTGCTTCTTGTTCATATGCATAGTTAAATGCAACCACTTTCATGTCCTCAAAACTCAAGACGATACAAGATTCAGTGTACAACAAAATATGTAATCTATTTGTTAAGGTGTCCATGCTTATTTACAAATAACCAATGAGCAAGAATAACCTAATAATAACATTGCAAAGTTAAAAGTTCACGAGTTGCCCAGGGAAAATTTTTTTTAGTGTTTGCAATGACTTGCAAGATTACACTTTTCCCCATTGCAAACCATAATCATTTTACATTACATGTATTTAGCAGACACTCACCCAGAACAACACAACTTTTACATGTATACAGTGGGACATACTGAAACAATTCAAGTTAAGTACCTTGCTCGAGGGTACAGTGGCAGTGGGAATCAAACCTGAAACCTTTATAAGTTCAGTTCCCTAACCATTAAACTACAGTACAACCCCTTCACTGTAAATTTAATTTCAGATGTGTTAGCATGATTTTACATCATAATTATTTGGTCTCTTCCTGGATAAAGCAAGGATGGTCCCCGTAGGTTTCAACCCCTACAACTCTAGATGCAGTGCTCTGAAATTTATTTCATACTGCTGCAAATCACGCACAATGGATAAATTCCGCTGCCTTGAGAAAGCCCAGTTAAGAAATCACAAGAATAAAAACAGCACACGAGACATTCTGACCCTCATGTGACACTGAGCCAACTTTGACCTTACAAAATTCAGTTGTTACCACGGAGATCATGACAACTGGGAAACCACAGCTCCTGTAAGAGCATCCACACTGGTGACTATAAATCGATAAGAACAGTAAGAATCGAAAGCATCTTTGTTAAAGAGAGAAAGAAGTGAAGGTGGAAACAACAAAAATGCGCCTGCTTACATTTCCCTTTTCAAGCTGGTCTGCTTGTCCACAGATTGTATCCTGGAAAAGCACAACACGCTGACAATCCCCTCCCTGTTGCTTCACCCTATATCCGTCTGGTAAACAGGTGCTGATGGTGGATAAAGACTTTTCTAGTAGGGAATTCAACAGCATAATCATCAAAGCAACACTGAGCTTCTGCAATGACACCCAAGTAGGACACACAGAACTGTGGAGAACTGCCGTTTTCTTCTTCTTATGTTTTTCCTGCTGACCCAAGGTTAGTTCACTCTTGTGCAAGAAATGGCATCACCAAGGCTCGCAGGACATCCCATATGTCAGCTGCATGCATATATCACCAGCGTATGAATTATTCATAGGACTGCTGCAATGCGATCCCACCTCATGCACAAGGGTGGGCCTCAACCTGGTCAGCCAAACACCGGGAACTGGTCCCCTCTCCAGCAAATCACTCAAAGGATGGCCCGTCTCATGGTCATGGTTACTGCAGACTGATACTCATTCACTTCACTGATGCTTTTGTGTAACATGAACTCAGCAGCTAAAGAATGGAGCCGATTCCTAAAACAACAATGTCTTTCCCAAGACTGGACCAATCAGGAGAGGCTGTGGATGGGGAGGAGTAGTGGGGAAATGGGTCTGTCAGCAGGTGCTATAGAAAGTTTTAGAAACACTGCTTAGTAGAAAAAATAAGTCTATCACTGGGTCTAGAAACAAGATGAGAGAAAATGCAGAGAAGGGTTCTGGGTCCAAGGTCAAGTTTAAATTAAGTGCTGTGATTATAACTGCCATTTAGGCAAACAGAAAAACATGGGGCGATATCAACTCCTGCAGCCATATTTAAAGGGGCAGTTCACCGAATAAATTTATTTCAATATGTTTCTACATACCCAGAGTGCTATCTATCCATCCAGGTAGTTTTGTTGATAACTCACTAGTTTTGTAGATATCCACTGCAACTCACCTTGACTTCACCCCAATATAACTGACCTCAATGGGTCCAAAGTTTGTGGTGGTCAAAGTTTTACAATGGGTTTTTACAAAGAGTTCACAGCTAAACTACCTGGATGGAAAGAGAGCACTCCAAGTATGCAGAAACATATCAAAATTAATTTTCTGGGTGAACTGCTCCATTATGTTCCATAGCCTTTTTCATCTAAATATACAGCACATTTCCAACATAGTCATGTTATGGTCTGTTAACATAGTCTAATAGTACCAGTGCTCTTGAAGTGCACAATTCCTAAAGCTTCTGTGTACCACAGCCATTTTACAGTTCCATAATATTAGGCTCTCTGCACAATAAGCTTTTAAGGTAACTTTTTTTTCTAAAGTTTCTAAGTTCCTAAAGATTAAAGATAACTTAATATATTTATTTATGTATCACACAATAACTGTGTAATTCAATATCCAATCAGAAAATTGGGAGGAGCTGGGCTCCTTGTGCAATATCTTAACATTTCCATTACCCAATTAAAACAAGCCCAGAGGCCTCGGTGCCAGCCGGTGTACAAACTGAAATGTACTGATGTTGTCAATATGCACCAGTTTTAATGTGATGTTTCAAGAATATTTCCTCTGTGTAAGTGTTACGGGTCCCAAAGGCATTGAGGACTCTGCACAGCACTTGTACATGCTCATCAAAGGACTTTGAAAAGCAAAGCACATCGTCGAGTTGGGGGATGCAGCATTCATCTCTAAGCGTATCGAGCATCTCCTCCATGCTCCGTTGAAATGCTGCTGGTGCGTTCGATAACCCGAATGGTACTCTGACCCACTCATACAGCCCCCAAGGGGTTGTGAACGCTGTCAGGTACCTTGATCCTTCAGCAATAAAGCCTTGGTGATAGGCATTGCCCTGATCCAAGATAAAAAACCAGCTGTACCCTCCCAGTGAGTCAGTGAGGTCCTGGATTCGAGGAAGAGGATGTCGGTCTGGCACTGTTTTGTTATTCAGGAGCCGGTAATCGATACAAAGGCGCAAGGACCCATCCTTCTTCCTCACACATACGACAGGGGCAGCACAGGGTGATTGGGACTTCACAATCCATCCTTTCACCAACAGCTCCTGAATGTATTCTTTTACCTCCCTGTAATGTGGTTTTGGGATCGATGCATAGGCCCTTTGCACCGGAGTGTCATCCTTGAGTCTGATCTCCATCTGCAGGGAGGGAATACATCCGATGTCACCACTGTTCTGAGAAAACACACCAGAAACGCACCATCATCATAGAGCACTCTCTCCACCATGTGTTGTTGTTCAGGGCTTAGATGACTGATATCGACAGGTGGTAGCCAGGACTCAGTGGGGGGCCCACTGGGGGAGGTGATGTCGTTACCCTCAGCTGTTGTTTCTGTCAGGGCGACATCAGCCTGTTGTGGCTCTGGTGCATCTGTCTCAAGGACCTGGACGACGTGTTGGATGGTACCTAGTGGGGTTCTCTTTGGTAGGGTGATTTCATGTTTTGAGTGGTTGGAGATGGGCACCTTAACATAAGGCCGTCGGGTGTTATTGATTTCCAGGAGACCTTCTCCTGCGCTCAGCTGTCCTAAAGCAATGTTCGCCTCGGCGGGTTCATATAGAACAAGGGGATCAGAGGTATCGAAGTTTGAGGGTACCCTGCACCACACATGTACTGCTTTTCCAGCTGGAATGACAACGTGGTCTTTACCCACTCTTATTTTAGCTGGGTCACAGTATGTCCTCCGTGGGACCTGGATGGAATTGATTAAAGCCACCACCTGCTCTTCTCCCACTCCAAATGCGTTACGTAGGAGGCTGACAACTGTGGCAATGGCATCACCAGAGGATTCTTGCCTCTTGACAATCTCTTCAAGTACATTGGCTCCTAGTAAAGGCTGGCACAGTGACAGCTGGCCTACCAGAAAGGGGACTTGTATGGTGAGATTGGGGTTGTCATTCCCTGTGAGGTTGACGGTGAGCCCAACTCACCCATCGTAGGGGATGGCATGGCCATTTGCCGCATAAGCATTAAGGTCTTCTTCGAGAAGCTCCTGTAAAGGTCTCACCGTGTAGTTGGGAATGTGAGTGTCAGCCCATTCTCGATCGATCATGCTCACCTGGGAGCCAGTGTCAAATAAGACCGTCACTGGATACCCACTGATCAGACATTTGAGAAGGCTTCTTTTTCCAACTAGGGGTGCTTTATATCTTGTGGTGCTCTGACAGGCAAGAGCGTGTGGCTGTTGCTTACTGCACTTGGGTTGTTTTGGTAGGTGCTCAGGGATGGGGCTTACTGGCTGGGACTGAGGCTGTGCACCGGTCTCTGACTGTCCCTCGGCAGAGACCGGATTCCGTTTCCCTGAAACTTAGTCCGCTTCAAGCATCCCACTGCCCGGTGTCCTGCCTCTCCACACACAAAGCAGTGGTTGCACTCCTGCAGGTTCTGTTCCATGCATTTTGAACAACGAGCAGTCCTTCCCCTTACTTGGATAGAGGGTTGACCCAGCGGAGATTGAGAAAATTTGCTGGTAGGTGGCTGAGAGGGAGGGCGTGGCAGGGGGTGAGTCACCTGGGCGCTTGCTACCTGTTGATCCATTAAAGTGGGCACCATGTGTGTCAGGGTCTCCACCTGGGCACTAAGCTGCTGTATGGTTTGAAGGTTCTTACTGTCTGAAGCTGTGTCCCTTGGATTGCCATTACTCTGCCAAGTTTCCACCTTGGCACTCTGTGCGTGCGCCGCCTTTTGACGGGGGAGTTGGCTACGTCTGCGCTGGTGCTCATTCTCGTCACTTATTATTTTCATCACTTGGGTGAGGATTTCCTCATCGGTGACTTGGCTGTTTGAGACAAGAGGTCTCAGTCTCTGTCGGAGATCAGTATGTTTTGCCCCCAGGCCCTGGTAGATAGTGCGGAGAAAAACCTCTTGAATGGTCTTAGGATCATAAGAGACGTCTGCGTTTGCTTGCCTTGATTGAAAAAGAAGTCTCTGTTTGAGTCCGATCATACGGTAAAGGAACTGCTGGGGTGACTCCTGTTCGATTTGCCTAGCACACATTAACTCCTGAAACATCTCAGTAGTTGCCTTCTCACCAAGGTGGGACCTGAGGAAACCCTTAAGTTCAGCGACTGTCATCTCGTCTTTGTTTATAAGCATGTCCTTAAAGGTGCCTGGTTTAACAATTCTCAACACGCCCCGGACTACCTCTGCCTCTGCAAAGCCCTCTTTGACTCCCTCATCGATTTGTTTACTGATGTTGTTATAACTTATGTCAAAACTCTGGTCTCCAATTTGGCCTCCATGCACCTTAAATTCTCTGCGCTGGAAATAGCTGAGGTCCCTTAGGGAGACCATTCTCTCTGATGTCACCTGTGGCATTGAATGTGACATTGACTCACCTTGATAGTTGTATATAGTGGCTGGTGGGATAGCTGTAGCTTCCCATCGTCTTAATCTCTCACCCAACTCTCCCTACACTTTTCTGAGCTCTTCTACGAACTGTGTGGTTGTGTTGACATGTGTGTCGGAGCGGGGATGTGGCTGCGTAATTGTGCCATTGGAATGGGGGTGTGGTGGTGGTATGTGGTCGGGGATCACAGCGGATGGACTGGGCATTACATGTGTCATAACGTCACCTGATACATCAACTGACAAATCAGCAGAAACACCGGTTTTAAGAACCTTACATATCAAATCATTTAGCGTCAACAACTGACTCATACCTTCATCCTCAAGTTCTAGCAAAGTGTCAGACTGCATGTAGGAAATGACATAGTCCATGCAGCTTTCCTCATCACTCAGGCTCAGCTCGACTGTGTCTTCCCTGTCAGCTGCAATGCTTCTTGCAACCTGGTAAGCATCTGAGAGTCCAAACAAGCTCTTTTTTGATGCTCCACGCCAGTTCTTTGCATGCCGTAGACATGGTGTGCGGTATTCTGATGAATCAGCAGCGTCGCTCCCTGGTGACTGCCGTGCGTTGACCTCCTGTTTCAGCAGTGTGGCTCCCTAGCGATTTGAAGATCCTTCTCCCTGATCTCCCTCTATGGACACCCACCAACTGACTCCTGGGCTGCAGTTACACCTCGTCACCTCGGTCTCGTGGTTCTAGTATCACTGGATCTGCTCCCCTGATGATTGTGGAGAGGAGTGATCCCGGACGAGCCCCCACAGTTTGTTACGGGTCCCAAAGGCTGGTACCACAGTAACAAATGATTGGTGGTCAATGTCTCTCAGTTCCCTGAAAAACACGTTGAAATTTTCACAGGAATGAAGACGCGACCATGCATGACTTTTAACAATTTTCCTCTCTTTTTATTACCATAGCTTGAAAACATGACATAAACTTCCCCTAGTGCATTAATGTCTCTGTTTCAATGTCCATGCTTTGTTCCAATAAGGCACATTAGTATGCTTTTCTTTTCCCTTTTAACTCATCGGTTTCACTACACTCTTTAAACCAAATGAACAGTACTATCTGTTCCAATGCATCATTTCAGCATTTGTGCTGGTTCCATGGCTAATATCACACAATGCCGTTCAATCAACTACAGGTTACACCTTACATATACAATTACTCACTGAGTAACATAAATCTACTTTCAGTTCTTTAGTACTTTTAGTTTAAGGCTGTTCCCATTCTAAGAACATTTAATACATCACATAGGGAATGTCAATTAACTCCAAATCTCAGTTTAAACTCCCAAAATTGAGGATACACACCGTTAACTTTAACTAAGTGCATTTATACAATAAACACCTTTAGGTTTAACTAATTGCATTTATGCCATCAACTTATTCACAAACTTAGAAACATCCTACCAACAGAAATACTCTTATACAAATATTTGTCAAGTGTTCAGGGCCTCAGTATTAGGAATGTTGTTATTCAATGTACACAATCCCGCTAATAGGTGTTCAGGAACCCATAGAAATGTAAATGCAGTCTGCAGCTCGTAACGTGACAACCGCCATTTTGGCTAAGTGTGCCCACGGAACGCAGCTCTGTTTTCTTACACTTATTTATTTATTTTATTTATTTATTTAAACTCGATATGGAACACTAAAATGCGTTAATAAAACGTATCACACTCATGCTACATACTCGTTAGCTTTAGGAGGTAGATTATTGTGGTTTTAACAGGGTACTGACCTGAAAAACACGTTGAAATGTTCACAGGAATGAAGACGCGACCATACATGACTTTTACCAATTTTCCTCTGGGGAGGGGGGGGGGGGGGGGAACCCTTAGCTTAGGAGATCCGTGCCCGACACCACCTGGGTTAATTGGTCCCACTTTCATCAGTTCCGTTCTTCTCTTTCCTAATGAACTAAGGCTTCTTCTCCCAACGAATGTGAGGTTAATTATTTTGGGTCTCAATACCAATACTTAATTGTTTTGCTTGTTACAAATAGCGAAAATATAATACTCAGCAGTACTTAAAATAATTATGGCAAGATATAGACAATAATTCCAAAAATAAATACCAAACTGATCACACATTTTGAGTGTACCACATAAGGGAAAGCAATATTTATTTAAACTTGAGCGAGTAATCTGACAACACTGTTTACACACCTATTTCCAAATGATCCTGTCCACAAAAACACAACCTTGTCACTGAATTAATGATATCCTTGTTTCCCTAGTGTAGAAAAAGTATGCTCAAAACCTGATATGTCATGTATAATTCAGACGTAGTGGCCCAAATATTACACCGTTTCATTTCATGTGAATGAAAAACAAGATATACAAGTTAGAATACATCCCACAATCTGTTCACTAAAAGGCACATGCCATATCACAGAGAGAGATAATTGATTACAGGCACGGTTAGATATTTCACAGATATTTTGCTGTCACATCACAACATAATTGGGAGACACAGACCTGTATCAGTAACTGGAGAATCCCAGGACTCTAATAGGAATGGTGTCTCTGTAGTCGAGTGCTACACTTTGCAAAAATCCAGGTCACCTGAAAACTAGGGCAGCAAGATCCAACACTGTGCAAAACAGTGATCACCACTGGCAGCCACAGAATCATAAGCAAAAAATAAACCAAAACAACTAAAGGTGGTGAACCACCCATGAAAATAAATAAAATACAAGAGTTGCATCAAATCTGTCAAATGTGCTAGTGCAGGAGGTGGAAAGGTTGTTTTTTCTCCACACACCAATTAAATAACACACACCGAAAAACCAATAAGGCAAATCAATAACAATCTGATCAAGCATCAGAAAGAAAGAGACTTTTTATACGTTTTAGTTGCCAGTAGTTTTTCGTGGCATGACAGCCGCTTTTACTGTATTATGTGCTCACAGAGTGATTTCATGCATATCACACGCATGCGTGTGTGTGTGTGCGTGCGTGTATGTGTGTGTGTGGAGTATGGAGTAGTAACTCTCACTATGGGAATTAATGAGATGAGCAATTTCACATATATAGAATCAGTGATCCACAAAGAATTTTTAAAGCGTGCAAGCAAGCTACATGTGAGTGAAGCACACAAATAGCGTTTGTTCATTTTTGGGTATCAAAGCACATCTGAGAAAGGAGAATGGACAGACAGACAGACCTCACATTTTACCTTTTCTGGCACAGATGAGCTCATGTACTCCACAGCTCCGTTCCCTACCTGGAGAGAAAACAGAGGAACCAAAGTATTTTAACAAACGCAAATTTAGAAAACAGTCATAATCTATTTGAAGTCTCCTGAATATGTATAACTTCATCCGATCAGGGACATAAACCAAACCATACTGCGCAGGACTGTTCCTCATCACCATGGCGACTGCTGTTCCTTGGGAGTTTTTTGTTTGTTTGTTTTCTATTCCTGGTACTGTCTCTGGCTGCACGTGAGCCTGTGGGTGCCAGTGTTTGTGACTCTGTTCATGGCATTGTACCCATATGTGTGGGACCACATTCTTGATACTGTGCTCATCAGTATAATACACCTGATAGCCACAATAATAATGCAGCTGCCTCTTGGCATAGGCTCAGTGCATCAGTATGTACCTCGCTGTTGATTACTGGGCTCGCACAGGTCCTCTCGGTAATGGGAGACGGAGACCTGCACCACTGCCAGGAGATCCGCATTCCCACCATGGCAGAGGAGTGCATTAGAAATGGTAGCAGGGAGAGCCTTCCCCTGTCACACACACCAGCCCTCTCCATCAGCCCCTCTAATGAATGAGACCTCTTTCCACATGACTTTGCACTCGATTTGTGGGCTGTCTGTACATGTGTTTCTGCTACTCCATGATTTAATGAAAAGCCAAAGAATTATCTAATAAAATACACTACATTTTCACTTCCCAAAGTCAAATTGTTCAAAACAATGTAACAAGCAGTACTCCATATGAAAATTATGGTCTCACAGGTATGTTGTCTCATTATTTTGTTGCATGCAATTCTTCTAAAATTGAAATGAAAGACATTGGGCGACAACAGTCTTACATCTACTCGACCAGACAACAACATAAAATTAAGTGCTTCCATCCATCAACACTTCAGCCTAAGGATAAATACCAATTCCCTTTACTCATATAGGTTTATGCCCAGCAGACAATTAACAAGTGTTTATGGAGTAAAACCCAGTACCATAGCTGTGAAAAACCATTACGCTGTAAAAGTAATTTGAAGTAATGGCATAAGTGTGCTGCTAATAGATAAGTAAAGCATATTGTTTACCAGAATTAACCTGTGTGGAAAAAAAGTAAAAGAGACAGAGAAGAAATGAGAGGTATAATGGTTAAGGAACTGGACTTGTAACTGAAAGGTAGCAGGTTCGATTCCCAGGTAGGACACTGCCGTTGTACCCTTGAGCAAGGTACTTAACCTGAATTGCTTCAGTATATATCCAGCTGTATGAATGGATAAATGTAATAAGAAGTTGTGTAAGTCGCTCTGGATAAGAGCGTCTGCTAAATGCCTATAATGTAATGTAATGTAATGTAAATACATTTTCAAAACTGATCGCACACCAAAGAGCATTGAAACGGTGAAAAGAGCCTGTCTTTACACCTTTGGCATATAAAATATTTATGTTGCATCCATTACTGTTGCCAGAAGACTCCCTGCAGCTCTTTATCAATAATGTACAAATGTTTGTCAGGTGTGTAGAAATGCAGCAGATTGGTACCCACGTATCCTTATTTACACTTAAATACTTACACTGATCAAAACTCAACAAGAGAGAACTTAAATAACTGTTACATTTCTGTACAGTTCCTGAGACTGTACACATTTTAGTTTATTTATTTATATATTTGAGTGATGGTACAGTCCATGTATTATTGCTTGGGACGAATGATGGTGTGGTCCATGTAAACTTCAGAAAGCTAGTTTTACACCGAGGACGCACACTGCTGCAAATTCGCATCACATCCAATTGCAAGAGCATATAAAATCGTTTCTCTCTACTGTTCATTTTATGCTATTGTTTAATCGTGCAACAGTGTTACCATTCCCCCTATGTAGCCTACCTATCTATGTGAATTTTTACTGTCTTGTAATACGAATTAATAAAATGTCGTGCAGGTTTTTTTCTCTCCTGTATGATGTATCACATTATTTCCAAATTCAGCGTTCTGGAACACTTTCCCTATCGCGGGCGAGCATTATTGTGCAAGTGGTCAACTGAAAGATATCGGACGGATCACAACTGGACACAGGTGCTGCGGAATAAACGTGCCACGATATGGTCCATCCACAGGTTTCTTTTCTGTTATTAGATACTGTTTTATTTCGCTAACTTGCCTCTTGTTAGATATCACTAGTGCTGTTCTTAAGCCACGAAGCCAACGTTCCCTTGTTGACAGTTTTCAAACAGTGCGGCTCCCAGACTTATCCACCCGCAGTCTTTTCCAGACAGCAGGGTTAGCACACAGAGCGAAACTTTAAGACCCTCAGATCAATCCCTTAAATGTGAATGAGCTTATTGCAGTGTTTGTTTAGAGTCCACTAGTGCCTTGTGAACGGCTTGATACATTTTTTTAAATGATTAAAAAGTTATTAGTGTCAATAAAACGCCGTAACTGGCCTACTTACCATCAATCGCCATGATGCTCGGTTTTGGAATCAACCAATGCGAGGGCGTAATGCAGGGGGATACAGGCTGTATCAATAATACAGGGGAATACAGTAGCAGGCTACGGATATTAATTAAGAACATGAACATAAAATATTCCTCATTAATATGCCTAATTATATAGCAAGCAAACAAAATGTGATCGCGGAGGAATTCTCGAAAGCATCTCCAGATACCGTGTGCGATGCCATCTCAATTAATTTATAATAAGCTGTGATCAGGATAATGACAACGATTATGATAGGGATGATGATGGCAATAATAATAATAATCCCCTTAACTGGCTCCCCTTCTAAGTCATTCCTTCCCTCCATATGAATTAAATATGTGGATTTGGACAGACCCCTCCTGTTCAGCTTCTCCTTCAGTGTCGCCATGGACATGTAGGAAATCATTCTCTCTCTCTCTCTCTCTCTCTCTCTCTCTCTCTCTCTCTCTCTCTCTCTCTCTCTCTCTCTCTCTCTCTCTCTCTCTCTCTCTATATATATATATATATATAGGCCATTCTACAGAAGTCGTGCGAATTGAGGGTTGGAGAAAAGTCTAAATTTGTATTCTTTTGGCAAAATTATTTTATAATACATGTGTTACACTTTATCTGAGATACATAAATATACTAGATGTACAGTGCAATCACATGTAATTTTTTCAGAATAAGGATGAATTTACTGACTGCTCCTAAATATGTCACAACCGAAACATGGTGTAAAACCTGCTTTTGAAATAAAATTACATACCCAATTGATAAGTTTATTTCACCCCTTTGAAAATGACATTTTGGAAAAAAAATCTTGACTGCTGTTGAATTTGAATCAATTACCCTGAATCTTTAAATCAAATAAAACATTGGATTAATTAAATTCAGTGAAAACTCCGTACAAGTGTTCTCTATAAAATGGACAGATTTGATCACATGAATTTGATATTCTTATTTATGAGATTATATATACCCTCACCAGCACAATATCTTGGATATTTGATTGATTATTCATATTATTCAAAATTTTAACAAAACAGCAGGTGTTTCAGTTGTGACAACATTGTTGCGGTTGTGACATCTCTTACTGAAACCTGAATTCCAAAGTTGGGACAGTACGTAAAATGTAAATAAAAGCAGAAAGCAGTGAATTGTAAATTATCTTGTCTATGTATTTAAATGAAAACGATATTTAAAAGATATTTCATGTTTTACCTTAGCAACTTCATTGATTTTTGTAAATATACGCTAATTCCTAATGCCTGCGTCACGTTCCAAAAAAGTTGGGACAGGGGTATAAAAAAGACTGGGAAAGTTGTGGAATGTTCAAAAAACACCTGTTTGGAACATTCCACAGGTAAATAGGTGAATAGGTGACAGGTCATGCTATCATGACTGGGTATAAAAGGAGCATCCACGAAGGCTCTGGCATTTACGAGCAAGGATGGGTTCGCCACTTTGTGAAAAACTGCATGAGCGAATAGTCCAACAGTTTAAGAACAACGTTTCTCAAAACACGATTGCAAGGAATTTAGGGATTTCACCATCAACAGTCCATAATATTAGTAAAAGATTCAGAGAATCTGGAGAAAACGGGCAAGGCCATAAACCAATATTGAATGCCCGTGACCTTCGATCCTTCAGACAGCACTACATTAAAAACAGCATGCTTCTGTAATGAATATAACCACATGGGCTCGGGAATACTTCAGAAAACAATTGTCAGTAAACACAATTTGTCGCTGCATCTACAAATGCAAGTTAAGACTCTACTACCCAAAGCGTAAGCCATATATCAACAACATCCAGAAACACCGCCGACTTCTCTGGGCTCATCTGAGATGGACTGACGCGAAGTGGAAACGTGTGCTGTGATCTGACGAGTCCACCTTTCAAATTGTTTTTGGAAATAATGGGCGTCGTGTTCTCCCGGCCAAAGAGGAAAATGACCATCTCGATTGTTACCAACACAAGGTTCAAAAGCCTTGTCATGGTATAGGGGTGTGTTAGTGCCCATGGCATGGGTAACTTGCACATCTGTGAAAGCACCATTAACGCTGAAGGGTACATATGCATTTTGGAGCAACATTTGCTGCGATCTAGACAATCGCTTTTTCAGGGACATCCCTGCTCAGAAAGACAATGCCAAGCCACATTCTGCACATGTTACAACAGCATGGCTTCGTCGTCAGAGAGTGCGGGTGCTAGACTGGCCTGCCTGCAGTCCAGACCTGTCTCCCATTGAAAACGTGTGGCGCATTATGAAGCCCAAAATATGACAATGGAGACCCCGGACTGGCGAGCAGCTGAAGTCTCATATTAAGCAAGAATGGGAAACAATTCTGCTTTAAAAACTACAACAATTAGTGTTGTAGTTCCCAAAAGATTACTGAGTGTTGTTAAAAGGACAGGTGATGTAACACAAAGGTAAACATGCCTCTGTCCCAAATTTTTTGGGAGGTGTTGCAGGCATCAAATGTAGAATGAGCTGAATAAAGAATGAAATGTAGAATAAAGTTGATTAGTTAAAACATGAAATATCTTGTCTTTGTACTGTTTTCAATTGAATACAAAAAGGACTCGCAAATCATTGCTTTCTGTTTTTATTTACATTTTATACACTGTCCCAACTTTTTTGGAATTGAGGTTTGTACATGTGCATTGATTGTCTCACTATTTATTGTCTTTAATAAGAATTTACGGACAAGTGTCACCAACCGAAACAATCCTGTCAAAATAATACCATTTGTTTCGGTAGTGACTGTTTCGGTTGTGACAATTTTGGCTCATTTCGGCCACAAAACATAAGATTTAGCAAGCACATGGTTAGCAACCACTTCTCTGTGCAGATGCACCTTCCTTTTAATCAAATCTAATTATGAAATCAACTTTTTTTCTCTAATATGAAAACCTGGGTGTTTGGGTGTGACGTCTTTTAAAACCACAGACTAATTTTCATACTTTGAAGGACAATTATACTCACCATGTGGCCTTGATTCATATGAAGGCTTTTTTTTTGAAGGAAATTTCCTGGATAAAAAAAGGGGTGTGTGGCTACAAGCAGGTTCACTGCACAGACTCAAACAGTGTACGTTTCGGTTGTGACATAAAAATTGGGGACAGCATTTTTTCAATAGGTTTTTTGAATTATAAAATTTATTACAAAATCGAATAGATTGCATTATTTTAACTTATATTTGATAAAAATTCACATGCTTTATTGAATAAGACAATTCAAATAATTGGCAAAAATATTTTGGGTATTATTTTTTAATGCACCAGTTTAAGGGTTGATAGTGGGGACAGCCATCTCCCAATAGGAATTTATACTCCCAAGAGTATAAGTGTTGATTTTGGATAAATGTAACTATTATTACTGCAATTTATATCTTGGATTATATTAAAACATAACATGATCTAATGAATTATATAGCATTGAAAGATTTTATTGGTCAATGTCTTTTTTATCAGAGAGGGACAGCAATTTGCATGACTTTTGTAGAATGGCCCATATATATACATACAATGCCCTCCACTATTATTGACACCCCCGCCTGGTAAAGATGAGTAAAAAGGATGATAAAAAATTAATCGTTTGGTGAATTAGCTTAATCTCACACTGAAAAAATGAGAAAAATCCAACCTTTAATTAAAGTAATTTTATTATCTCATTTATTACCCTCATCAAGAAATAATTATTTTTAACAAAGCCACAATTATTGGCACCCCTGCATTTATATATATAATAAAGTAATCATTTTAAATATTTGGTCGCATATCCTTTGCATGCCATGACTTCCTGATGTCTGTGACCCAACAACATCAAAAAACTCTTGATATCTTATTTTCTGGTACTCTTACAAGCGATACTATAACCTCTCTGCATTTGAATGGTTCTCTATGGGAATTGGGGAGTGGGACTAGATTAAGCTGTAAATTACACGGTAATAATATGGAACCTATGGTTGGCTAAATGGCTGTAAGTCATCAAGGGTCTGAGGTATCAAACGAGCCTCAAACCATCACTCTGCTGCCAGATCTGTAGTAGATATGTATGGATCACTTTAAGGGTTGTTTTCCTGACTCATTTTCCTATTGAACTCTATGGAAAAATATATATAATAATATATATAATAATCAAGAGTCTTTTGATATCCTTTTATACCCAGTCATGATAGCATCACCTGTTTACCTGTGGAATGTTCCAAACAGGTATTTTTTGAACTTCCCAGTCTTATTTTTTTTTTTGCCACTGTACAGCTTTTTTGGAACGTAGTGCAGGCATCAAATTCGGAATTAGCGTATTTACAAAAATTAATAAAGTTAAGGTAAAACATGAAATATCTTTTCTTTGTACTGTTTTCAATTAAATATACAGTACCAGTCAAAGGTTTGGACATACCTACTCATAGAAGTTTTTTTCCCCGTTATTTTTACTGTTTTCCACATTTTGGAATAGTAAAGACATCAAAACTACGCGATAACACAAATTAAATTATGCAAAGACCAAAAAAGTGTTAAACAAATAAAAAAAAGTTGTTTTAGATTCTTCAAAGTAGCCACCCTTTGCCTTGATAACGGCCTTGCACATTCTTGCCATTCTCTCAAACAACTTCTGTGGTAAACAGGTATTCCACAGGTAAACAGGTGATGCCATCATGACTCTATATAAAATGATATCAAAAGACTCCTGATATCTTATTTCCAGGTACTCTTAGAAGCGATACTATAACCTCTGCATTTGAATGGATCTCTATGGGAATTGGGGGGTGGGACAAGATTTAGCTTTAAATTACACTGGAACAGTGTGGAACACAAGGTTGGCTAAATGGCTCTAAGTCATCAAGGGTCTGACATATCAAACAAGCCTTAAACCATCACTCTGCTGCCAGAAATACAGTAGATATGGACGGATAACTTGAAGGGTTTCTTCTCCTGACTTATTTTTCCATAGAGTTCAATAGGACAATTTGTCAGGAGAAACAACCCTTAAATTGATCCATCCATATCTACTGCATATCTGGCAGCAGAGTGATGGTTTAAGGCTTGTTTGATACCTCAGACCCTTGATGACTTAGAGCCATTTAGCCAACCATGTGTTCCACACTGTTCCAGTGTAATTTAAAGCTAAATCTTGTCCCACCCCCCAATTCCATCGAGATCCATTCAAATGCAGAGGTTATAGTATCGCTTCTAAGCGTACCTGGAAATAAGATATCAGGAGTCTTTTGATATCCTTTTATATAGTCATGATGTGTAGCTGTGTAGCTACACAGTATCATTTCCAGACACATGCACTTGCAAAAGATTCTATGAGAAGTTTGAACTGAAGCCCAAGGACTTTCAGCTCTCAAACAAACAAGGAAAAGATTTGTCCCAGAGTTAATACTAATACATCCATATTACAACAGCCATGAGCAACATTCCAGAGAGAATCCAAAATCGACCTCTGGAAGCATCAGTCATCATGTACAATACAAGCCAAACTGGCTGAAATCATAACAGCTGCAACAGATGAATTTTGTTTGCTCCTGCTATTTCAAGTATTTAACATAGCAGACAGTAGCCTATCTCTTCAGCAGTGATTATAGAGCTACGGGATTGCAAATCGCATTGGTCATCTCAGAAATACGAGATCAAATGTTGTTTTACTTTTGTTGGCGATCAATTAACTTTGTGAAGTCATAAGACAATTTATTTAAAGGATATGGGACTGCAGACCAGGGTGAGATATTTAATGAATTTATAGGGAATATATGGAGATTAGTAGGCCTAATAATAGCCTAATTTATAGGCCTATTTTCACCAGTATTCGGGACAAAATTCTTGCCGCTTTGCAACATTTTGTCGAGAATTTTCGGAGGTCAGCAGTAGTCAATGTTAAATTCCGCTCCTTGGCTTAAATACACTTTATCTGACGACTGTTGTGTCGCAAACTAACTAGCGTTACTATGTAGCTACCCAGCTAACAAAATTCGGTCTCCGGGACGTCCCCTGCACGTCTCGAAATGTCACCAGGACGTCGCCTTGACGTCTTTTTGTACGGTTTTCTAAACGTTATGTGGACGTCAGAGAACGTTCCCTGGACGTTCTAGTAACGTCCACCAGACATTCATTACATGACGTTATATTGTAACAAGTAACAGACGTTGCAGGAACGTCCCTGAATGTCCCATGAATATTATGAGCACAACGTCATATCGTAACCGCATAGGGACGTTGCTTGTACGCCCCCTAAAAATTTTAATTAAAGGTCATATTGTAATCAAACAGTGACCTTCCTAGGAATTTAATAACGTCCGAGTAATGTTTTTAGGACATCCCTAGGAAACGTAACATCATAACTTTGAGGGGACTAAAAGGGGACGTCCCAGGGACATCTACTGTTTGCTGGGTAACGTTACCGTTTAATTCACAATCAAAACTCCTCCTGTCTGGTTGACTAACTTAGCTAACATAACTAGCCTACAGCACATTGGAATATTTCATCCCAGTAGTTTGACCGTTAGCCGGTAAGAAATGTATGGGACTCGAATATTAACGTAATTTCATAAAATTATATCGAAGAACATTTGCTTACACAACTTTTTCTCATTACATTTATCCATTTATACAGCTGGACATCACTGAAGCAATTCAGGTTCAGGTTAAGTACCTTGCTCAAGGGTACAACGGCAATGTCCTACCTGGGAATCAAACCTGCAACCTTTACACTGCCGCCCACGTTAACTTACACACATTCTCAGGTTTCTTGCGCCATAGGAAATAGTTCCAAACAAAATAAAAAACGTTATATCTGAACAATGTTAATTAATTACTTAGCTGTTAGGGCTCATCTTTACAGGCAGCTTATAGCCTACTAAGCGGTGTATAACTGGTAGAACCATAGGCAGGGACACATATCATGGATTAAAAAATGTATTTGTGATCACAAATACGCCTGCATTTTTGTTGCGCGACAGCTTTGTGTAGAACATGTGGAGGATTACTATGTGGTAGGATCACTCCTGGGAGAGGGAGGATGTGTCATGGTTTTCAACCCTGTTTCCCCATGCGGTCGTTTTCCTCGGTGGCCACGCGGGGGCGCTGCCCTTTTGGTGGATGCTTGCTCCGCCCTGCTGAGTTGGGGGAGTTTCTGTTTAAGCTTTTACACCTGCGTGTAGTTACCTGAGACATAAGCCTTCCGTCTCCTTCGTTCGGGGCTTCGACATTGATTGTTAATTGTATGTACTGTGGTGTTATTATTGGCTGTGAATTTTCGTACCGTTTTGGCTATTCGCCCATTTTTAACGTCTCTTAGTTGAGACAGGACTTATTTCTTACTGGCTTGGTAGGTTGATTATCTCGTAGAAGTTTGGGACCGTAAATCTCTGCTCTATTTCGCCATAGTGTGCTTTTTCTCCGTGTATGGAGATTTGGGCGTTTCTGTTGGGAACTTTAGTCCAGTTCGCCTCTAGGTGCATGTCGTCTCATGTGAGATTGGGCGTTTTGCGCTTCTGCTGGGCTGCTTAGCTTGTGGAAGTGTATAGTAGTTGTTCTTTGTCCCCCTTCGCCTGTTTGGTTTTCTTACTGAGAGACCTGGCGTTTTGCTTCTACTCAATTCCGTGTTACTATAAGCCAGTAAGTAGCCTTGGTATGTTTTTCCCTGTTTGGTCTCCTTCTCGTGGATTATGTTCCCTTGTTGTGAGTCAGGGTTTTTATTTATATTGAGGCTGTCGTGCTATTATGTTTGCGTAGGTCTTTGTTACAGCTGTCCTGTTCGCCTTTTTTCCTGCGAGACGATTGTTGTGAACTGTTGTTCTGTTTCGTTCTCCGGGTGTGTTGTCTCCTTATGTGGAGCTTGGGCGATGTTGTGGACGTGTTTGTGTTTGACTGCGTGTTTTTAATAATAGCCTCGGAACGTTAGCTCTCTGTTCCATTTCGCCTCGTTAAATTTTTTCCATTAGTCAGAGGCTAGGGCGGTTGTTTTATATCAAGCTTGCGTTAGTCTGTGGATAGTAAAGTTATGGGACGACGGTGCTCCGTCGGCTCACCTGTAAAATGTTTCTCTCTCTTGGGAGATCGGGTGTTTACCCTCTTGGTTTATGCATTGGACTGCTAGCCTTTTTATATCGCCATGGAACGTTAAATCTTTGTTCCTGTTCGCCTCCTTACATTACCCTTTATTGAGAGGCAGGGCTTGTATTTGTGTTTGTGCTCGTGTTAGTCAGATAGCCTATAGTTTTTGTTACAGCTGTCCTTTCGTCTTTTGTGCTTGCTCTCCGGGTATGGAGAGTTGGGCTATTCTGTTCAGAACTTAGTTCTGTTTGCCCTTCGGTGCAATTCGTCTTAGTGAGACCGGGCGATGTTGTGGACATGTTTGCTTGTGACTGCGGGCCTTAAGCCTTGGAGAATTAATTATCTGTTCCTTCGCCTCATTACATTCCTCCTGTCTGAGAGGTTAGGGCGTGGCTCTGTTTTAAGCTGGTCATTTTTGCTGGTAAGGTTATGGGACTGCGGTTCTCCGTCGGCTCGCCTGTAAAATGTTTCTTCCCTCTGGGAGATCGGGCGTTTACCCTCCTTTTGGTTCCGCAGGTGACTGTTAGTGTTAGCTTATGGAAGTAGCCACGGAACGTTATATTCTTTCGCCTCTTATTCAATATCTTCATTCTGCTATATTTGATACTGTTTATTTGTTTGTGCCTTTTCGCTACTCGCCCGTTCTGATTTGTCTCGTTACCGAGACAGGGCGCGTATTTATTTCTGGCTGTTCAGATCCCTGTCCTTGCGCTCTACTTAGCGTTTGACAGTTAGCCGGTTAGTAGCGTCTGTAATGGTGTTCGTTTGTTCCTTGTCTTGTCTCCTCCCTTATCTGCGGGTATCCCGCCTTAGTGGCCTAAGGGCTTTATGAATCCCCCTTGCTGCGTTTGGCTCCTCCTTCCTCACACGTCACGCCCCATTACAGGATGTGGATCAGTCTACGCTGGGATTCGCATCTCTGATGGACTGCCAGTAAGATGCCAAATTCTCCAATACGTCTTGACACACCTGGGAGAATACTGACTCCCATCAACTATATTGTTGTGCATCATACTTTGTATTAGCTTATTTCAAGGAATTAGCCCCAAATTTTATACTTTCAACTGCATTACCACTAGCGAAGCTGTTACATGAAAAATATCATGTTTGTATAATATGATTTTGTTCAGTAAATGTATGAAGCAGAATTGCATTGTACCTCTCAATTGTTATGGTTTCCTCAGGTCGCCCTAAAATATGCAACGAAAATTAAAGAAGCTGAGCTGCTTATTGTGAGTATCAAAATGAAAGTTTCTTCATCCTGTTGGCTCTCCACCATCCTTTTAAAGAAATTGCATGTCAGCTAATAATTTTTTATTATTGATAGTTCTATTTTTCCTTGTTGTACAAGCTGTCTCTGATGATAACATGCAGTATCAGGCCTCATTATGCACTGTTGTGGCAACAACTACCCATTATAACGTCATTATAACCACACTGTCTACAGCCAGGACAGGAAGTTGGAACTCCTCGGGAGGTGGGGCTCATGGACATGGGCCATCCCAACATCCTGCGGCTCTACGAATGGTTTGATGCACCAGACCACTGTGTGATGGTGCTGGAGCGGCCCGACCCCTGTATGGACCTCGTAGATTTCTGCAAATCCCAATTCAAAACGATGGATGAACACCAGGCACGGGCAGTGATAGACCAGCTACTTCACGCCCTCCTGCACTGCCAACATGCAGGCGTGTTTCATCGGGATGTGAAACCAACGAACATCCTGATAAACACGGAAACCCTGCGTGTCATCCTTATTGATTTTGGGTGTGGAGATCTCTGGAGGGACACGCCTTTCAGTACCTTCGCAGGTTAGTGAGAGAAGGCTGGTTTACACATTTTCATCAGTGTTTGAAACTTGAGGAGTAAATACGGATATTCTGATACAGCAAGTTCCCTCCTGTGCACTGAACAATGATGTTGAATAAATGTGACATTCTGCATGGACATCAAATGTTTCCAATTATATAGGCTCTGCGCTTTAGTCTTTGTGAAGTGTTCATATCTCCATACCAACTATTTACTTCTTCTGGTCTCCATGCTGTGTCTGTCAGGCACCACTGAATTTATACCTCCAGAGTGGTTTGTGAAGGGACTGTACCAGGCTGGGCCCGCCACAGTGTGGTCCGTTGGGGTCACATTGTTTGGCATCACATGTGGCTACCTACCATTTAACCCGTGTGATGACCATGAGAGTATGAGCCGAGTCCATTACCCTGATGGGCTGTCCTCAGGTGAGGGGGAGTCAACAGGACATGTCTGGGCTGTGTGTGATGTCACAGATTTTACACTCCTTTTAACTGATCTGTACAATCACAAGTTTTGCCATTTACAGAAATCAAGGATTTCATGAGGAGGTGCTTGACACCGGAGGTGGAAGACCGAGCGACGTTAGAACAGCTCCAACATCACCCGTGGCTCCAGCCCACCTGTTTAGCACAAGGTAGCCTAACCTCAGCCTAACCTTGGATTAACCAAGGGCCTGTGTGCTGAGAAAAAAACCCCATGGAATATGTAGTATCTGAAAAGATCATAAAAACCCATTATTTACTCTGCAGTGCACAGCTTAAGTTCACAGGGTAAACAGGCTGGTTTTTATTGCACCATGTGTTCTGATGGTGTGATCTCTTTCAGTGGGATTCAGGAAGAGGAATTGGGAGAGTGAGGAAGATGGAGAGCAGAAAAGAAACCTTTCTAGTTATCTCATTCCTGCAAAGTGCCATCGGAAAGGTTAGGGTCAACAACAACATTCTCCATGACAGGGAATTATTACATGTACAGCTGAAGCACATTGATATCTGGACTGAGATTCGGGATTGTGTGTGTGTGTGTGTGTGATTTAGGGATTAATAAGGCATCTGTTCCCCAGATCGAGATGGAGGGAGTCTGCAGAAACAGCTTCATCTTTTGATATTACACTCTCCTGGTGCAGGTGGTCAATGCTTTCAAGGAGAGTACCTAAGTGAACATGGCCATCTGGCCCCTGTCCTCAGCCTTGGCTGTGAGCAGCAAGAAGCGCGCCGCTCACCTCCGAAAACAGAGCCATCAGAGGATGAGCTGAGCCACGCCCAAAGCCAACAATTTTTATCCGCCTGCTCCTCTCTATGGACGTACTTCAGATGCCAATCCACAGGTCTGGCCTTTCACGTGCTGCTGCATCATCAATGTGGGAGTGGTCTCTGCATTCACACACCACTCAGCAGTTATTGGTTTTAAATACTAGTCATAATCAGCAACCATGTGACTTATATTCAATGCGATGAACCTAGGTCTCCGATGAGGTATTGCAACATCAACAAAAATGTGGAAAATTGTTAAAAGTGGTGAGGGTTCCTGTTCAGGCTACAGTGCTATTTTTTTATTTCATTTATTTGATTTGTCAGTGCACACAATACTCTGGATCATAAGTAGTCCAGCCTTCTGGGTCTTGGCTGTTTTAATTTAATTTAATTTATTTTAATAGAGAATTAAAGATTAGAAATGGAAAGAATGCGGTTGTGTTTAGGCATTAACTAGTACACAGCATAATTAGCATTGAAATGTGATACGTTTCTACAGAAAGCAGTAATGGTGAGAAAGAAAATCATTGTTGGTCTCAAGCAGTCTGTCCTTCTCCCTGTGTGTGATCTGTATTAGCCTCAGAGAGGAGCGTTATGAACGATCAGACAGGCGTGAGTAGAAATCAGAAAATTCCAGCAAACTGCCTTATGAAAGGTTAGAATATGCTTCTGTGATTTTTGACTATGCTGTGCAAAATAAGGAACGGAATGAGTAGCGATCCCCTTCCTGTGCAATCTCTTTCAGCCCCAGAAAAGCACCAGAGGATTGGGCTGAAGAGGAAGATGGAGTATAAAGAGCAGGCAGTGGTGCTGGAAAACCTGGGCCCCTACAGCAAGACACCTGCAAAGCGCCCCCGGAAAGGTTAGGGTCACAGTAGCGTTCTCCATGAGAGGGAATTAGGCTCTGCTGCACGTACAGCGAGACTCTTCATCACTTTATTGCGCTATAATACCGAAGTCAAGAACAATACTGAGGAGCCCTGAAGCCTGAAATGGCCTTGTAACTTGTAACCCTCAGTGTAATGCTGCTTGTATGAGAGCGGCCTGTAAGGAGAGAGGAGGGCAGCTGTAGTTTTGTAGAGATTAATAAAGCATCTCTTCCCCAGATCAAGATGCTGGGCGTCTGCTGAAACAGCTTCAGCTTGTAATATTACACTCTCCTGGAGGAGGAGGCCAAGGCAGCGAAGGAGAGGACCTGAATGAACATGGCCGCTGGACACCTGGCCTTGCCCGTGAGCAGCGAGGAGCACGCCGCTCGCCTCAGAAACTAGGGCCGTCAGAGGATCTGAGCCGAGCCGAAATCGGCAAACAATCCTTATCTGCCTGCTCCTCCCTGTGGACTTACGACAGCTGTCAATCCACAGGTCTGACCGATCATGCGTTGCCACAACATCATTGTGTACAGTGGGAGTGGTCTGCGCGGTCAGTGTGCTGTGTGTGAACCAGGTTATTTTTTGCAATCTTCCTCAGGTCCTCCATCCAGCTGCCCTCCATCCACCCAGCCAGCTGAGCCAGCTGACAGACCTCCCATGCTGCTGAGCAACGTAGAGCCTGGGGCCTTAGCGTGAGTTCCCTACCCCGGGTGGGCAGTACATCACTGATTGGACCAAATGCGCATTTAGATATACTGATATTCCTGTCTAGATATACTGATTGCATTATGATCAGATATTGTAGCACCCCCTTACACCAAGTAATTTATGGAGGTCATCGTGACTGCTCTGTTGAGCTAGGGCTGAACGACTTAGGCCTGACATGTGACCAAAGAGATGAAAATGTGGTGAATCAGAAAATTAACCATGCTGGTGTGTCAGTGCAACATGGTGTTTTGATACATGGGGATCAGCTGTGGACCTGTGTAAGATCACAAATACGTGATTAGAATGTTCTTAGAATTTTGAAAAACATTCCAAAAAACCTACTCTAAGGGTTAAACTTTATTCCATTTCCTTTGCTCCAGATTTACAGAATATGGGCCACAGGATGCACTTCTGTGCCTCGGAGAAGACCTTCAAGACCATCAACCAAACGTCCTTGTGGGGTTGATAAAATAGTGTTGAGGCAGACTGTGACGTGTCCACGTATCGGTGGCAAAAGGAAACTCAGCAGCTCATTCTCTTTTCATTGCTGTTACTTTCGGTTTTGGCACCGATACGTGGATACATCACTGTCTGCTTCAACCCCATTTTATCCCCCGCCCTGTTCCCAGTCTGCCTTAACCCTATTTTAGTCCCACCACCTTCAACTTCAGCAGGTGCAGCAAGTGCCCAGGCACATGGTGTGCCCCAATGCAGTCTGCAACCACACACACAGGTCGCCATGCTGCAGGAAAGCTTGTGGACCACACTTGGTAAGTCTTGATATAGTACATACTGTACATTTCAAGTTAAATATTCATAATAAATATCTGAGGGACCTACAATTAGAATGAAAAAAAGAAGTAATAAAGCCTGAGGACATGCCATGCACCAGACATCCTGCAGTTTGGTTTCGGGCCCTTTGGTGACGCTCCCTCAGGAGAGATTTGTGGTACCCCTTGCAGCAGCAGTTCTGACTTCCTGATTTTCCAGGTGATTGAAGGCATTTCTGTGCTGCAGTCCCACCATTGTAACATTTGCCACAGGTAGCACACCTGTAAGAAGGGAGCTCTGCAGTTGCCTGTCCACCCCTTTGAGGTCCCCCAGGATTTCACACCTCTGGGTCAGGGATCTGTGGGGCGTGTTCCTCTGTGTCACCAGGAGCAACCCTTACTACACCCCTGAGATGGGCGTGAGCCTCATCAGGTGTGTTTGTGGAGCATTAATGGAGACGGGAGATACAGAAAATGCAGTTCTATACCTCTGAGAAATATCCTCACACATTGAAAATGTATTAAGATTTAGAGTAATTAACACTCGATTCTTAATTCACATGTTCAGACATACAGGACCCTTTAATCGCAGTGAAATGGAGTGAGTGCCTGGATGAGCTCTGATGTGTTTTTCTTCTTCCTCAGCAGTGTGAATGAAGAGCACCTAAACACGCCGTAGATCTGTACAGAGGAGAACCTGCCACTGCTGACTATTACATCAGCTTCATATGCTATATATAATAAAATAGAATAGTCATTAATATTTTCTGGGTTGGTGTATCGCTAGATAATAAAAAAATAATAATAATTTCAAATCCTGCACTTTATCCTTTCCATGTCAGTCTACAGTTTAACAATGACATGTATATATATACATGGGGCAAAGCATACCAAATAAATAACCTGTGAAGTATGTTTTGATGAGAAAAACACAAAACAAAATTTAATATTGCAGTGGGTCTCTGTAAATTACATAAATAATGTCTAGATTGTGTAAACAAATACATCTGGGCACCGGTTGTTGCGTTGCCAGTACACTGCAGGGGTCTTCAACCTTATTCCGCAAGGGCTAAGTTACACACCTGATTCTACTAATCAATCACTATAGTCTTTGCTAAGGACCTTGATTAGTAGAATCAGGTGTATAACTGCTTGCTTGGAACAAAAGCCCACACCGGCCCTTGCGGGATAAGGTTGAAGACCCCTGCAGTACAGGAAGGGGGGCAACCAGGACTCATTGATATCCTGCTGAGTGGCTGCTTTCCGCTTGATTTTTGCAGTGCAGTGGTTGCTCTACGGGCCTCATCAGAGATGGATGGACTTTGCCTGCACCCTCCTGAGGAAGATAGCGGGATTATTGGGGCTGGACAGGCACCTGTTCCAAATAAATTTGAGAGACATGGACTAGGGGGGCTACCCTCCTTTCAAAGGTCGCTGCTGCAGGTGTGGAAGGTGTTTCCCCTTAACCGCCAGGAGGCTGCAGACATGGGTCCATAACTGTTTTGTTAATCCATTCTTGCCTATAGTGACATTGCTGACAGTGGGTGACAGTTGAGCAGGAAGATGGTTGCAACAGCGATGGGGTATCGGTTGCTAAACGTTTGCTAGCAGCAAGGCCCTACCTGCCATGGCTGGTGACTATCTGGACCAATATGAGTCCACAAAGAGTCTGGAGCAGGGAGGGGGACCTTTCCCTGAAGTGGTAGTGGCAGCTAAACTCGGGGAGTTGCAGGAAGGGGAGGGAATGATTCTCTCCCTCAGAATACAGGAGCTGACCATGTTCAGTGGCATTGGAAAAAAGTCACTTTATAACATCTGCGTGAAGGTGTACTAAACCTTTGTGCTCTCCCCAGCATTAAGTATTCAGAAGTAGACAGACTTTTCCCCCAAAAGGTAGCTGGCAGGTACAAAGTCAAGACCCACCAGCTATCTTTTGACAAAAGCTCAGGTGATCTGGAGTGGAGGATTGTGTATAGTGCTTTAGCCAGTAACAGACACAAGGCACATCTGGATCCAGCAGTGGGGGAGGGGTGTTCTTTTTGTGGGGTATTGGAAACAGTGTTTCACGTTTTTGTTGAATGTGCATGTCTGAGGGAGTTTTGCGTTTAGTTAGGGAGTGGTGTTTGGTGTTGGTTGGTGGGTATTCTCATGTACTTTGTAAAAACTTATTTATAGGCCAAAGTACATCTCAAAAAACAAAGAAGTGGTGCTACTAAACTTCTTGCTGGAAAAGGCAAAGACAGCCATTTTGCTTACTCTGTGGAATAAAATGGGTCATTGGATGCTCTACATTTTTTACATTGGTGAACAATTTTCAGGGTTTCTGGGGGATTCGGGGAGTGGGGAAATATATACAGGAAATGAGGGGCAATTATAAATACTGTTTTGAAGTTTTGGTAAGAATGGTGTTTGTTTTGATTTACGATTGTGTTGTAGATTGGTTAATTTTGTTGTTTTTTTGGGGGGGTTCTTCTTACTATTTGTGATTCATGATGCAACAGATGTGGGAATCTATAGTAGCCATGCTTTTTAATGTTGCAATTTTTTCACAATTTATATAGATAATCCTTCATACAAGGATTATATATACCAAATGTCATGCCAACCACCATTATGGCCCATGAGATGTTTATGAATAGATAATTACGTACTATTTATCAGCATTAAGAAATTAATTAAACTAATTAATAAATGAACAGTAAATAATGGTGACAGTTTGAAAAATAAAAATAGGCTAGTTTGTGTTTGTGCATTTTCAAGAACAATGTAACATCCTTTATCCTCATGTTTCTCTTTTAATTGATTTTGAGATTTCCAGGGGTGCGTTTCCCAAAAGCATCTTAACTTAAAACGCTCTTAGAAACGCCCGTAGATTAACGATTACTCCAGACCAGTCGTAGACGGTTAAGTGCGTTTTAGAAGCCCATAAATCACATACTTTTTTGTCAAACACTGATTGTTTTATATATATATATATAGTGATGTTGGATGCAACAATATTTACGTTTATTTATTAATTTACTTATTTTTATATATTTGGAAATTACCCATAAAAGCCATTCCTTAAATAGTCCTATAAATAAATAAGATTGAGACAAGTAAAATCAGTGGGGGAAAGATTCATTTTTTTTAAACAAAGCTTGTTTATGTTATGTGACCAAAATGTTCGTGTAGCTACTTGTTGAAGTGTTCTCCCGAATGTAGCTACCAGAGACCCTCCCCCAGGGGGAGACAACAATCTTTGGTCTAAAACGCGTAACGCCTCAGAGAGACCGACGGAGAGACCACAGACTGTTTCGGGCTGTATTTTTTGAGTAAAAGTCAATAAAGAAGACCCCTTAGCACCCTGAACAAGCTTCTGTTTTGTGGACACTGTTCGTAACATAATAAATTGACTGCCTTGTCGCTCATCTTCAACATGTTTGTCATCACATATTCATTTTGGAGCGAGCTATGTTGTGTCTACTACGAAAAAAATGCTGTTTTCTGAGATGAGAGACAGTAGGGAATGTTGCAGCAGTTAGAATTCATTTACGACACTACAGGCCCAGCGTCTCGGAGCTAGCAGCCAAACTGTGGGATAAGTATCTGAAATCGATAGCTCCATGTCTGTATACCATTGTTTAATAATAAAAAAATAAATCGGTGTTAGGTTGTGTGTCTGTTTGTTAGCTAGCGAGTCCATTTTTGAAAGGATGTTTAACGGTAACTGATACCATAGCTAGCTAGCGAATTAGCTACATAGCTAAACATCCAAATTTTGCGATTTTTTCTACTCTTGCAATTGTATTCCAAACATTCTACCAAGACATCAGTGTATAGATCACATCGCCATGCCACGTCTATGTGCAGCGGTAACGTTAAATTGTAATAGATCGAGACAAGGACTTTTTAAAAATTATTTTTTGATTTCCTTCCGATGATTTAAGTAGGCCCACGTTACATAGGCTAACGTACCTAGGTAGCACCTATAAAAACGGTTTCCGTTCCTAATTCAATTAAAGTGTGGCGATGAGTCTTTGGTAAACACTGATATTTCAGTGTAACAGTGGTGATAAGTAAGCAAGTCACTCTTTATAGGTGCATGGAGTGGTAATATCATAAATGGTCGTTTTTCTGTCTTTCAAAATATTACCGGTGCGTGCAATACCATATTGCCAAATGCGTAGATAACTGAAAAACTCTGGAGAGTTTTCTTCTTCTTCTTCTTTGGGATTTCTATGGCGGGTTGCTACCAACTGTCAGGTGCATACCGCCACCTACTGTTACGGAGTGTGGACAAGCGATAGCAGGGATTCAGACCTTCCCACCCACCCCAATCGAATAAATAAAATTCAGCACAGCTCTGCGAACCTCATATCCCACTGACCCACCCAGGAGCCCAGCCAATGTAAACTGCCCACCCTTATCCCCAATCAGTTTCCTAAGTTTCTCCCTCTCCCTGACATATGCCTGACACTCTAGCAGAATGTGCCTGTTTCTTAGTTATTGCATTGAGGACAGTTGCTGGTATCGTGCTTCCCTATACTAAATAAACTGTCATTTAATCCACAATGACCCAACCTAAGCCTAGTTAATATTGTTTCCTCCCTCCTACTCCCGCAAAGAAGAGGCCTCCCAGAGACCCCTGGCCGGACGGCATACAGGTGACGCCCCCTACTTTCTTCATCCCACCTCTGTTGCCAAATCTTTCCAATCATATCTTTAGCCTTAGCCTTGACCTCCCCTTTACCATAAGGGACATCCACTGTAATTCCGGCCAGCCTAAGGGCCCTCTTAGCGAGGGCGTCAGCCCCCTCGTTACCCCTCACACCCACATGCACCGGCACCCAGCAAAAGTATACCCCAATACCCCTCCTATATAGCCTATATATGCTTGCCAATACCTCCAGTACCAGATCCTCCCTGCAGGATGTTGGAGCCGTTAAGCTCTCCAGTGCCGATGCAGAGTCAGTGCATATTACTGCTCTATCAGGTGTGACCTCCTCGACCCACTGCAGTGCCAGGATTATTGCCACCATTTCGGCTGTAAAAACTGATAGGCCATCATCTAGCCTCTCTGACCTCCTGACTCCAAATAGGGGCACAATTACACCTATCCCAACACGACCCGTCTCCGGATCCTTAGCACCATCTTTAAAGACAGGAAGATATGTCTGAAATGTTCGATCGATATAGCTATCAACCCTCCCGCTAACATCAGCCCAGCCCTCCCTATCCTGCTCCAACAGCCACCAATCAATATCAGGCTTCAGGAACAACCAGGGCGGGACCACAGACACCGAAAAGGATGGTGCCATTGCCAAATCTATAATACCCAGTTCAGTAGCCCACTTATTAGCCGTCCACCCAAATCCCACACCCGCTCTGAAGAGTCTCACTGACATCAATACTTTGAAACGACTGGCTAGCAACGGTGCACGTGATCCAATCCAAGCTAGCCATAAGAACTAGGCTGCATTCGAATAGTCAAAAAAATAGCTCCTTTTTCCTTTCCTTGCAACTTTTCCTTGACCTCGCCAGAAAACGCCATGGGGGTCAAGGAAAAGTTGGAAGGAGAGATTTATAAGGAATCTAGCATAACTGCAATTCGAACCTCCTTCTCTACCTTGCGTCATGGTGCGATGTCCAGTCATATTGACGTGACTGTTCAACATAGCGAACTACAACTTCACGAAAAATTACGAAAAAAGGTGCATCATTGCCGTCTGCATTTCACTTGAACTGTTCGTTTTATCTCTGCGAAATGTAGCCTCTTAATACATTTGGTGTATTGTCTGATTGTGGCATTGTTTGTTTACTTTCTATTATAAGCCACTACTAGCCAACAATACTAGCTATTCACATTTAGATTTCTGGCATTTCTCAGATGTTCGCCTTGTTGTTTGAATTCAGTAATTCGGTAATTCCGGAAAACTCAGATGCTTATGAAAACATTGGCAGCATTGCATTGTGGGGCGCGAATACTACCTTCCTCCTGAAAAGGATAGTCCAGAGCATCCTTTGTGAAAGGAGTCAAGGACTGATAAAAGAAACTGTGAAGCTCCTTTCCTTCTCAATATAAGAAATTCGAACCGTCCTTAGCATGGCTGCCCGGGAAATATTTCCGGTTCATGCGATCTAACGGATCCTTCCTTGCTCGAATTTGACTATTGGAATGCAGCCGCGGAGTCTCCCATCCACAGAACTATATAAGAACTAGGCTGCATTCGAATAGTCAAAAAATAGCTCCTTTTTCCTTTCCTTGCAACTTTTCCTTGACCTCGCCAGAAAACGTCATGGGGGTCAAGGAAAAGTTGGAAGGAGAGATTTACAAGGAATCTCGGGTGCATCCCAAATAGTCAAAAAATACCACCTTTCCTCCTCCACTACCACTCCTCTACTCCATGCCCCGGAAACGGATCTTTGTGTTTTAATCTAATGTTGCTGATTACATCTTAATTACGTATTAATGCTTACATATTAATTAATGTCTTGACCCAAACCGCAATGTCAGGTACATTGTATATTGTACATGTAAATACTTGTACTGAAAATGTTCAGGCAGTTTTGCATATTTCCGGGTAGGAGAGGAATGGTAGTGGGGGAGTGGAGGTGGGGAGTGAAGAATATTGGGATGCACCCCTGTCTACTGTAGAATTTGAACCTCCTTCTCTACCTTGCGTCATGCTGCGACGTCCAGTCTTATTGACGTGACTGTTCAACATAGCGAACTACAAATTCACGAAAAACTACGACAAAAGGCGCATCATTGCAGTCTGCATTTTACTTGAACTGTTCGTTTTATCTCTGCGAAATTTAGCCTCTTAATAAATTTGGTGTATTGTCTGATTGTGTCATTGTTTGTTTACTTTCTATTATAAGCCACTACAATACTAGCTATTCACATTTAGATTTCTGGGATTTCTCAGATTTGTTGTTTGAATTTTGTAGGTTCTGGAAAACTCAGATGCTTATGTAAACATTGGCGGCATTGCATTGTGGGGCGCGAATACTACCTTCCTTCTGAAAAGGGTAGTCCGGAGCATCCTATGTGAAACGACGGATAAAAGTAATCGTGAAGCTCCTTTCCTTCTCAATATAAGAAATTTGAACAGTCCTTAGCATAGCTACCCAGGAAATATTTCCGGTTCTAAAGGATTCTTCCTTGCTAAAATTTGAGAGCTATGTCTGGTACCGTGTTTCTCGGTTACAACAGCAGAATGGTATCTCATTAGTATGCATAAGATAGGGCTGTGATAGGCCGAAAACATGACGTGTGAGGGTAGTAGAATATGACGTCACGCGTCCCACTGCTTTTCTTGGCAAGACACGCCCTGCATAGCATTCAAGCGCTAGGATTGGCCAGGCGTACATGCTCACACCTCGGGGTAAAGACGTGGTTCGAAGGGAGCACACGAACCGGAATGTACTACAAAGTCATAACCAAGATATATGTCAAATTCAAAGACCCCCTGGTTTTTGTGAGTTCGTGATTCCCGTACCCCACCCACAACCCCTAAACATAACCTCACAGGAGTTCACGTAACTCGGGCTCATGCCCGAACTGTTAAGATAGTGGCATTTCCGGTACCCTGTTTCTCGGTTACAACAGTAAAGGTGTTGTAGGAAGCCGTGTTGTCGGCCTGTGACATACCTCAAATTTGACTATTCGAATGCAGCCCCAGAAAGGAAATGTGGTCACGTGGTTCCATTCAACTCTGTACAATTTGGTTCTTCCGCAATGGCACCACCGCAAGATGGCTGCCACGGCCTGGAAATAGTATTACCGATGAGCTCTGCCATGTATTTCCAATGGAGCATTGTGAAAGTCAACGGAGTCGCCTCAGCGCAATCTAGGTAACAAAAGTTCACAATATGGTAATCAATAGAAGCAGGCAATCACATTTTACATTTTTCCTGGGTCCAAATTTTTTTTATGCTACACAGAAAAAAAAGAGGCATGATTTAAAAAAACTCCGGTGAGTGTTGAGTAGGCGCACTGAACTGTGATTGGTTAAGAACACACCGATGAGATTTGGAACATGGTCACGTGGTAATCTTAGTCACCGTACAATCACGTGAGGAGGCCTATTCGCATTTTCGCCTCAAATGAAATCTCATCTCTACTGAACTATGGTGGTTAGCTCGCAAGGAGCATACAGCGCAGTAGCTGACTGTAGCTGGTTAGCTAACAGCTATCTTGTGCATAATAATGAAATGGTTTTCAAATGTGTAATATTTCTAAGGACAGACTTCACATCTCGAGATGCGTTAGTAACCTACCCCAGTGAACATGTTGAAAAGTTGATGAAATGCCGTCTTGTGTCGTGAAAAACCGTCCAGATAGCAAGAGGCTAGTGCGTCAGCGGACGAGTTGGCCAGAGTAGCATTCGCTGGTGCAACTGGCTGAGGGTTCCGCTCGCAGACCCACCCGCTGCCAACTCACCAGACGCAATCCTCCAGCTTTACTAACATTGCTCCGCTCACGCATGATGAAAAACGACCATCGTAACGTTAGTCCTAGGATGTAGCCAGGCTATATCCAGGTAAAACTGGCTAAATTAGGAATAAATTGAATTAAATTGACATGTCTGTCAACCTAAATTTACACCCCTCTTGACGATGCATATGACGGCCTATCATATAGGCTAGCTTGTTGGCTAAGCCTGTTTTGTTCACGTACAGCTTTGAACAACATAATGGCAACGTTAATCAAAGTTTGTTAATAACGCTAGTTTACAAGATGACTATTAAACATTTTAGTAACTATTCGCAGCTCATTTATCTGAATTTGCAGTTGTGGTAAGGCTGCGAGGCGATTTCAACAAGTTAACGTTAGCCTACGAAGCCTTCAACATTAATCTATCTAACGTAGACACAATAGTTCACCATAGTTCATTATATCAGTCTAACATGGACATTCCTATAGGCTACTTGCAAAAGAGGCTAATGTACAATTTTCACAGTGGCTATTTCCATCACGATTTCTCATAATTTAGGCTACACCTCACGTTAGCTAGCCGCGCAAGGCTGGGTTCACAGAAAGCTTGAGAGAGCGGTCGGGACTCTGGATCTACCGATGTAGCTTGCCTATACCACGGAGGGCGGATAAAGCAAAATAAACAAGTGGACGCAATAATAATTATTTATGTGAATGTAATCATACACATAACGTTAATGTATCTATGTATTTATTGTTTTTGTTTTCACATAACATCGATTGTTCAGTGGGTCTGTGGTGGGCGCTGGTATGGAAAGAAATGTTTTAATATGGGAAAGGTTGGTCAAACTTTAGCCATTTATATGTTTCACCTTCAATACATGGCATGCAGAAATAGCCTATATTTTGTCTAACCGCATGACACAGTAACTGCATTATGCGATAAATGTTTGCGAAGAAGAGCGAGTGCTCCCGTTTATTGTAGGCTATACATTGTAGCTTTAGGCCTACATAATGTGGAAAGTTATTGTGGCTGCGTTTACCATTTTATGTTGCTCTTGTAGCTATGTTGATGTGTGCAGCACTCTCTCATCGCTCAAAAGAAATCAAACGCATTAAAGGAGCTATATGTAACATTGACACCGAGCATTTAAAATGGGTACTGCAGTCCAAATTCACAATATTGAAGAGAGTTGTCTCCGCCCGCCCCCTCCTCCCCAGACATGAAGCTCACGCGGGTTGCCAGGTTGAGGACACTGAACGAACACGAGCGCAACATTATTTTTTGAGACTTATTCTATTTTGACAATGACAAGCGACAACGAGTCCTACACTGTAAGTTGATCAGCTAATGTATACGTTTGCAATTTATTTATTGTTTACAAATTATAAACCAGCTCATGTGGATTTTTTATAACTTCCAATGTTAGCTAGATGCATGGCTGGCTATGTTTACGGTCACACAGATATAAGTTAACGTTAGTGGTATGTTTAGCTAGTAACTATAGACATATATTTAAATCTATAGCTAGCTAGCTAAATGAAAACAACGTTGAACTTAGCTTAGGCATTCGTAAATCGGCTGTCGGAGTGCCGGAGTACATCTGGTTGTTCGTAATGGGCAGTGGGCGGAGTCAATTCGGAAAATAGTGAATCACACAGGCCAAAACAAATACAGACGTTCTGACCCAGAATGGAAATTTCAAAGGAGAACATACTGGCTGTAGCATTGTTGTCGGAGCCAGTATTTCGACTTAGCATGTTTCCTTAATCTCTGATGACATATCATGGTAATTTTATGATTTATTACAGTAAATTTGCCATCAAAGCCAGATAACGTTATAGCTACTGCACTTTAAGACCGCATAAATGGGGCACAAGTGTCCGTCTGTCCGAACAAATATTTTCGGTGCAAAAAGACAAAATATCCGGGTAAAGCCAGGACGTCTGGTCAGCCGATCTGATAGCCTACTGGATATTGGAAGGTTAGCATAAATAACGTTAGCTATTACATTACATTACAGGCATTTAGCAGACGCTCTTATCCAGAGCGACTTACACAACTTTATTTTAGCATTTTTTTACATATTAGCCATTTATACAGCTGGATATATACTGAAGCAATTCAGGTTAGGTACCTTGCTCAAGGGTACAACGGCAGTGTCCTACCTGGGAATCGAACCTGCAACCTTTCGGTTACAAGGCCAGTACCTTAACCATTATACTACACTGCCGCCCCGATGTCCATTGCAGTTAGGCTTAACCATAAACTGTAACGTCAGAAAAAATTGCTTAACAAAACTTTCTTTCAAAACAACGTTCAGCTTGGAATGCAGCTGAATACATCGATGGGGTTACGTTAAGGTTAGCCAAATATGTTCTAAAGTAGCTATAACTATGCCTGGCTTTTCTTTTAAATGTGCATCAAGCTACTATTGGCGTATTATCAACAGGCTTTTGTGATAGCCTGTCATTTCTACGCCTGACTGCTACTGCGAGCTAACAAAGTTACCTTTCATTTAGCATAACCACAGAACTGTACAGTTCTGAGAGCATAACTTAGCAGTCTTCGTTAGCTAACGTTATACATGGAGGTTCCTGCTTTCTGGGAGGGTGTGCTAATATGTTGGCTAATGAGTGCTTTGTTCAACACAGCTTCAAACAACATAACCACGAGTAACATTATAGTTAACGCTAACCAAACAGCTTGTTAATAATGTAGTTAGCTAACGACATAGATATTAAACATTTTTCGTAATGTTAACTATTCGCGGCTCATTTATATGAATTTGCAGTAACGTTAGGCTGTGAGGCGATTTTAACAAAATAGCCTCTACGTTAGCCTTCGACATCGTTTAGGCAACACTTCATGCAATTATTAGCCGGGCAAGGACCGCTGGTTCGCGGAAAGCTTGAAAAAGCGATTGGGATCACCGACTGCAATACCACAGACGGTAAATAAACAAACAGGTGCAACAATCATTATTTAAGTATGTGAATGTAATCATATTCAATATGTATTATGTACTCAATAATTTATCAATGTAGTTATTGTTTTGATTTTCACATAACATCGATTGTTCTCACAAAAACCGTGGTGGCTCTGGTCGTGGTTCTAGATTTGCAGCGGCAGCCATTACTCTCTGCAAAAGGGACAAATTGACCACCTTCACGTGACATGTCACGTTGGCCAATCAGAGAAAAAACTTTGGGCCGTGGAAAAGGTGCCGTTTTGAGAAGGCAGTTGCCTTTCTAGTTCTTAAAAATATAATGTATTATTATTATATAGTTCTGTGCTCCCATCTCCCCACAGAACTATATAAGAACTAGAAAGGAAACTGCCTTCTCAAAACAGTGTCACGCCAAAAAAGGGCCCCCCAACAAATTTGGTTCCCCTTCCCCTTCATGAACTCTCGTCGGCTCAGATATACATCATATGCGTCACGTTTTAGGTAACGTAGGCTACGTTCAATTTTATTCATTTTAGAAATGTGAAACATGGCATGTAGCTACTCATTTTGCACGGAGCATGCTGTATATTTTAGCCGAATCTGACCAGCTTCCCCGGTAATTTCAGTTAACTGCTAGCCAGCTGAGCGTTACATTACAGCGATCTGTAACTGCCAAGTGTTCGGTAGATAGCTATAGCTTGCTATCGGTCACGTAACGCTAAATATGTCCAATTTCCCGATAATTGGAGCTATTTTGATGCGCTAGCCAGCTAGGTCTTCCAAACATTAGTTAGCACATAACAGCCAACATCACTGCATGGTTCATGAGTCATGACACAAGCATGTTCACCTGCCCCACACCTTATTGTTAATTTTGCGCGATCTAATGTGCTAGCCACTTAGCTGGCCCAAACACGTCTGCCATGCTAGCTACATAGGATTCGCCAGGTAGCCTAGCTAGCGATACAGCTAGCTAGGTCACGTAACTGGACAAATATGTCCAAATCCCTGAGAATTGGAGCCACTTGATGTGCTAGCCAGCTATAATTGCTATTTATTGCTATAATTGCTATTTATTTTGACGTTATCTAGTTCACATTAACGCTAGCATTCACCAGGTAGCTAGTGGTAGGTCACGTAACTTGCTAAATATGTCAAATTTCCCGATAATTGGCACTATTTTGATGCGCTAGCCAGCTAGCTTTCCCAAACATTAGCCGATAACACTTAAATACACATTGCTAACGTTATTAATTTCGGCATTATCAAGTTCACATTGCAGCTGCCTGTTTTTAGACTGGTGGAGCCAACGTATACATAAAACGTGACGCATATGACGTATATCTGAGCCGACGAGAATTCATGAAGGGCAGGGGGGACCGAATTTGTCGGGGGGCCCTTTTTTGGCGTGACAACGGCACCTTTTCCACGGCCCAAAGTTTTTTCTCTGATTGGCCAACGTGACATATCACGTGAAGGTGGTCAATTTGTTCCTTTTGCAGAGAGTAATGGCTGCCGCTGCAAATCTAGAACCACGACCAGAGCCACCGCGGAGTGGGTTTTGTGAGAACAATCGATGTTATGTGAAAATAAAAACAATAAATACATTGATAAATTATTGAATACGTCTATGCTATGATTACATTCACATACTTAAATAATGATTGTTGCACCTGTTTGTTTATTTACCGTCTGTGGTATTGCAGTCAGTGACCCTAACCGCTTTTTCAAGCTTTCCGTGAACCAGCGGTCCTTGCCCGGCTAATAATTACGTGAAGTGTTGCCTGAATGATGGCGAAGGCTAACATATATGGAAGCATAAAAAAATTAAAATGAAAATGCAAATCGCCGATGTGCGCTGCGTTGCGCGATGTGCGCAAAAACCATGACATAATTCAAATGAAAATGCAATAGGCCACTTTGCGTTTTCATTTGCAAGTTAATGTACGCACTTTATCTGACAATTTGAAAATGTTAATGCAAATCCATTTCACTTTTAATTTTTCTCACCCTCTACGACACAACCCTGCCATAATTTAAATGAAAATGAAAAACCACATTTGCATTAGCAGTTTCTTATTGCAATCGCATGATCCATGACAAAAAGTGAATGATAATTCAATTCACCATTTAAAGGGATAGTTCGGAATTTTGGACATAATGTCTCAATTACGACTTACCCGTGATGTAGTTGATTGATGGAAACCATTTTCAGATAATTCCATGCTGTCCCTTCTTTTGGACATACACACATGGCTAATGCTAGCGCACCTCTAAGGTAACTGCTAGCATCCACTACCAAACGCACTTAAACACTCCACAGTGCACCCAAAGCAAATAAAATACGCCGACAGTCTATCGGGGTTATTTTCAGTGATTATACCATCATACGGCGGCGGAGAAAACGTGGTCATTGAAACTTGTTGGTCTTCTTTGTTGTTATAGTCGACCAGTGCCGGCACTACATTCGTAGGTAACGTAAAGTATCGCTCCGCCGCCGTACTTCCACAGAGAATATAGGTCAGCACAAAGTAAAGGATTCAACGATAGTTTGACTTCAAAAATGATGGTATAATCACTGAAAATAACCCCGATAGACTGTCGTCGTATTTTATTTGCTTTGGGTGCACTGTGGAGTGTTTAAGTGCTCTGTCATTGCGCGGCTAGCTAACCTAATGTGTAGCCTAAATTATGAGAATCGTGATGGAAATGGCCACTGTGAAAATTGTACTTTATCCTATTTTGCAAGTATAGGAATGTCCATGTTGGACTGATATAATGAACTATTGTGTCTACGTTAGATAGATTAATGTTGAAGGCTTCGTAGGCTATAGCTAGCCTACCTTGTTGAAATCGCCTCACAGCCTTACCACAAATGCGAATTCAGATAAATGAGCCGCAAATAGTTACTAAAATGTTTAATAGTTATCTCGTTAACTTGCGTTATTAATAAACTTTGATTAACGTCGCCGTTATGTTGTTCGAAGCTGTATGTGAACCAACAAGCTAGCCTATATGATAGGCTGTCATATATGCATCGTCGAGAGGGGTGTAAATTTAGGTTGACAGACATGTCAATTTAATTCAATTTATCCCTAATTTAGCCAGTTTTACCTGGATATGGCCTGGCTACATCCTAGGACTAACATTACGATGGTCGTTTTTCATCAAGTGTCAGCGGAGCAATGTTAGTAAAGCTGGAGGATTGCGTCTGGTGAGTTAGCTGCGGGTGGGTCTGCGAGCGGAGCCCTCAGCCCAGTGCACCAGCGAACGCTACTCCGGCCAACTTGTCTGCTGACCCGCTAGCCTCTATCTGGGCGGTTTTTCACGACACGAGGCGGCATTTCATCAACTTTTCAACATGTTCACTTGGGTAGGTTACTAACGCATCTTGAGATGTGAAGTCTGTCCTGAGAAATATTACACATTTGAAAACCATTTCATTATTATGCACAAGATAGCTGTTAGCTAACCAGCTACAGTCAGCTACCATGCTGTATGCTCCTTGCGAGCTAACCACCATAGTTCAGTGGAGATTAGATTTCATTAGAGGCCTCCTCAAGTGATTGTACTGTGACGTAATTTAAGATTACGTGACCATGTTCCAAATCTCATCGGTTTGTTCTTAACCAATCAGAGTTCAGTGCGCCTACTCAACACTCACTGATGAGTTTTTTTTTTTTTTAAATCATGCCTCTTTTTTTTCTGTGTAGCCTAAAAAGATTTTGGACCCAGGAAAAATGTTAAATGTGATTGCCTGCTTCTATTGATTACCATATTGTGAACTTTTGATACCTAGATTGCGCTGGGGCGACTCCGTTGACTTTCACAGCGCTCCATTGGAAATACGTACATGGCAGAGCTCATCGGTGATACTATTTCCGGGCCATGGCAGCCATCTTGCGGTGGTGCCATTGCGGAAGAACCGAATTGAACAGGGTTGAATGGAACCACGTGACCACGTTTCCTTTCTAGTTCTTATATAGTTCTGTTCATCTCCCAATGTACTCTTATGACCTGTTGCACCACAGACAAAAGTAGGCTTACAGAGATGTAAAATCCAGGGGTCAGAAAGGAAAAATCCTGCTATTGTTTCTTCCACCCATGAAGTTCTACCTCCAGGTTTAAGAATTGTGCAAATTAGCAAATCCAGGTGACTGGAACTAAATACTGGGTAGGACTTTTTACTTTCTGAACCGGGATTTTACACCTCTGGTTAAGTAGCTCTTAAGAGGTGACTGCGCGTTCACACTTTAAGAACTGTTTTGGGAAACGTGTGTTACAAATTAAAGAGCCATCGTAGAATTGCTCGTTGAAATCGCACTTAACCCTAAGATTGATCGTTATCGGCAAACGCAGCCCAGGTTAGCCTCCCCAAATATCATATTTTAAAACATGGAGGTATTCATCAAGATAAACCCAAAGTCTCAACAGCAAGTTTGATTTGTCCAAATAATGGCTACATTGCAGGCATTTACAAAAAAAGTTGAAAAACCCTCACTTGATTATTAGGCTACTATTAAAATATTAGGGTACTGTGTTTTTGTATTCAATCCGAAGATGAATATTCATGAAGAACTGTGCTCTCGCTTAATTGACAGCTCTCTCCCTGTGGCACCCTCTAGCGGCGGCCTGTTTTTACTTAAAAAAAGAAAAGAATCTATAATAAATCGAAACTTTGTTTTCTACTGCTATCTGCAAGCATCTAGTTCGAGATTTAATCAGGCTTCTAGTCCTCCCGGCTTTCTCGAGTATTTAAACCTCATCTCCTGCATGTCAGCAAATTAAAATATTCAAGAAAGTATCCATTGTGTCTGCCACACATTAAAGGAACTTGTGATTGTAGCTTGCTTATACGCATAGTGTTATGTGTTATCTAAAGAAGCGACTGGGGTGACTTGCATTGATTTACAGATTTGTTTTCCCCGCGGATTTCATTCTTATTAGTTAGTTCGTTATTGCGATTTACAGAATGAAAGCAAGCATCATGGGTAGTTATGTAGCAGGCAAAAAAATGGAAAAAGTGACGCCCACCACACAGTTGTCTGGTTATGCCAGAGTTCCGTTCCACATTTCCGCGATGTAAAAAGTTCCGGTGCTGCCTCCCTATAAGGTGTAGACAACTAACTAAGATCTACAATTTATTTTATCCGAATCAGTCGCAGGTATGAGCGAAATCAAAACTAACGTTGCTGAGGATAACGCGAATGATGACAAAACAGAGGAGGAAGAATGGGCTGCAGCCAAAGCCGCCTTCGACAATTTAAAAGCAAAGAAACCACTACCCGTAAGTGCCTTAGATAGCCTACTTTATGCTGGAATGCCTGCGTAAGAGCTATGAGAATCTGAAAAAATGATCTGCCCCTTCGTTAAATTTAGGGAATAACTTGCCATTTTTATTTGTTTTCCAAATGTCGTATATCGGAACAATTTTATTGTGTCCTTACTTTATTTCTTGTGCATCACAACTAGCCCAAACCTCGGTTTGCCGTTACCATCGCAGTGTCATCTCGCACGCTGTTTGATATGATCAAGGAGAGGAAGATCTACGAGGAGGAGGGTGTGGAAAAGTACGTTGCCTACCAGCAGGAGCACGAGGATGAGCCTCTGATGCCAGGCGCCTCATTCCCCTTTGTAAAGGTAATACAAACCAGGAAGTGTGTGGCCTGCTTGGCGTTTTGTATTTTTCCATGGTTTGATATAAGAAACGTATAAAGATTTATTTTTTTCTTGTACATTTGTCAATGCAGCTTTGCGAACTGAAAAATGCAAGTTTTATTTCATCATTTGTTCTTAAGTTAGGCCTTCATGTGTTGCTGCTCAGAAATAAACATGGTTTACAAATGAATTACTGGGGATGTCAAAGACCCAGGTGAAACTACTTCACCAGTTTATAAGGAAAGTGTTACCTGATGTATTTTGATTGAAAGTTTAATTTTGTAATTAAAATAACAGAAAAAATGCTTAAAAAAACATCCAGATAACATTGTAAACCTCACACTTAGCTAAATGTACCATAGTTATGCCCAAATTCCTTATGCAAAGTTTGTATTTTCAGTGTTCATGATTCCAGACGACTATGAGCCAGTTTATCCAGTTACTTTCCTGTTTACTTAACTATCAGCAGTGACCAACTGAGCTTGCCTTTGTTACCTATGACCTGTTGCTATAAGCATCTATCATTCAAAAGTCTTCTTGTAGACACTAAACACAACATTTGAGGCGTTTTGAGGAGATTGTTGCAGATGAGTTGGCGAGGTATTGTATGTATTTTATATTTTTTAAATATTTTATCAGTGTTGTGTGACCCTCTGAATTTAGAAAATTTGTGCAGCTCACATACATATTCAAACAAGCTTTAACACTCCCATGGGTGTGACCCATCTCAATGACCAGTGAAAACAATTCTCAATGTGATTCATTCAGCCTACCCACAAAGCACATGCCATTTTAGACTCAGAATGATGTGTTTATGGACAGGCTCTAATGACTGTGAACAAACGGTTGAGAGAGCTGTACCCTGAAAGCCAGGAGCTGTTTGACATTGTCCTGATGACGAATAACCCCGCCCAGGTCGGGGTGCGGCTCATTAACAGCATCAATCACTACGGTAGGTACATCACACCTTCACATCCAATGCCTACTATTGTGCGATGCCTGTAGTCACAAATTATGATTAACATGGCATCCTAATTGTTTTCATGGTACAAAGTGAGAAATGACAGCAATGAGGTTAATCAATTTGTGTATGTATCCAAATTAGATTTAACAATTGAGCGGTTCTGTATGACGGGTGGGAAAAGCCCAATTGGATATCTGAAGGCCTACGTGACCAACCTCTATCTCTCAAAAGACTCTGAAAAAGTACAGGAGGCAATTGAAGAAGGTGGGTAAAAATATTATCAAGCACTTAGCAGAAAAGCATTTCTTCTCATGATGTCTATTCTCTTTGCAGCTATGCGAGTTGCAAAATTGAAGCTTTACCAGTTTATCAGGAAATTGGTACCTGAGGCATTTTGACTTGAAAGCTCTGGATAATGTCCCACTGAACCAGGTATCGCAGCTGCTACCATGTTTACTCCTGAAAAAGAGATCCAATTAAGTGACACAGAGCTACGTGTGGCATTCGATGGTGATGCCGTCCTCTTCTCTGATGAGTCCGAGATCATTGTGAAAAAGCACGGGCTGGACACTTTCTTCGAACATGAGAAGAAGTTTGAGAACACGCCCCTTGCACAGGTGAATCAGGCTGCATCAATATTTCTGATATGCCATCTTGATAAATGTAAATGGAAAATATTTTTAAATGGTGTATTTACTGCATATGTGTAGCCACACATATCTGTCTGTCGATATATACATTTACATGTGTGTAATTTCAACCGTAAGCATACAGTCAGTGGAAAAACTGCAGTGGCATTGTAAAGAAAAATTAAATGCTCTAATCTTCTAGGTGGCCGCATACTCTAATGACCTTGAAAGACAGTGTTATTTATATTATATTAAATTACTTCAACACCGTGCGTCCCACCTTAGGGGCCCCTGAAGTGCTTCCTCGAATCTCTGGGGAAGCTCCAGCGTAAGTTCTATGCCAAGAATGAGCGAATGGGCTGCCCCATCCGGACCTACCTTGTGACGGCTAGGAGCGCAGCCAGCTCAGGAGCCCGGGTGCTGAAGACCCTAAGGAGCTGGGGCTTGGAGATCGATGAGGCACTCTTCCTCGCTGGAGCCCCCAAGGGTCCACTCCTGCAGAAGATCCACCCACACATCTTCTTTGATGATCAGATGTTCCACATTGAGGGGGCCAAGGAGCTGGGAACCATTGCTGCCCATGTGCCCTACGGAATAGGACAGAAGTACCACAAGGGTGAGCTCATTAAACAGACCCCTAAGTAGTAAAGTACTGTAAAACACAGGGCATGAAAATCAGGCTAATTGTACACAATGGTAGAATATCAGTAGCTTTAGTTCCGTGTAGTTTCTATCAGTATCTTTAACTAAAACTATGACTGATGCTGGACATAGCTATCAAAATTTTGATGGCATTGTCATATTTAAAATATATTTTTTGTTCTTATGAAACACCAGAGTCATTATCAGAATGATGCAATCCCTGAAATCATAATTTCACTACACAATGTATGTTCAGTACATGCTAATGTTGTATTTTTATAAGGTGAAAAAGAAAAGCAGTGATGTGTCCTTAAAAAATGATGTAAGAGCTTTCTAAGGATTTTCTGTCAGGATGTGTAGCGGCTTGATTTCACATTTCAGTGTTTCCAAGGTGGTTTCCCAACATTATTTTCATCAAAGAGGGGAAAGAAACCTGTCTGGTGGTAAATTAGACTCAGATTTATGAAGGACATTTCAGTCATGTGTGGCATGGGACAATTTTTTTCATAAATACATATTACACTGACTTGTGCACAGCCAATTGGCCTCCTTACTCTTAAGACAAAAGACAAAAGCTTTTCTTTGTGTTTTTTGCCCTGTTGTACATGTATAATAAATAAACCTTTTGCTACTTTTGAAGCTTGCACCTTTTGATAGTGCTTTTTTTGCTACCAATATTCACCTGTTTATGAAAGCCTGAAAAAAATACAATAAAAAAAAAATATATATACGTATATTTCTTTTTTTCATGTTCCTGCTGCTCCAGTGAAAAGCAAGGAAACACTTTTCTAATACACTACAGACAAATGGGTCAAAACACAGATTGACTCAAAACACAGGTTTTCCCAAAACGTTTGTTTTGATGAAAGGGTATCTTGAGTGTTCTTACATTCCATTATTTGCAAACCAGTGTTTGAAATGAGACAGTATGGCTAGAAAAATATCAAAGAATCTTTTTGAGCATGTTCCTTTTTTTTCCTTGTGATTTATGGTGATAAGATAAAAACAATGCTTCTTCAGTCATTTTTTGTATGTGAAGGGACCCTAGGAATTCAAAGATTCAAGTAATGCCTGTTCAGCAGTAGGTTCCCTTTATGAACAGGTGTGCATATCTTCGAAACATAAGGTATGGCTTGAAGTGTTCTTTTAGTTGTAAAATAAGGATTTTTGTGGGTGATCATCATTATATACATCTGTCCTGATAATGTCCTGATAATGTAATGGGTGGATTGATACTTTTTTGTCATCATAATAATAATCCAACACCACTCCTTTTGAAGAAAAAAATATTCCTTTGGTTTGATGAATATATTGTTTTATATAGGTTATATATATATGTGTGTGTGTGTGTGTGTGTGTGTGTGTGTGTGTGTGTGTGTGTGTGTGTGTGTTTAAAATGCTTTTTATATCTACTGTTAATGGTTTACATTTTATAATTAACTATAGTGAGTGTAGCCTTTTACATTCATTTGTGTTCCATTCAGAAATGGTTTAGATTAACTTTTTGTTTTCTTACAGTTCGTACAGTACGCTTGTGTTACCGTAGATTAGGGGTGGCAAACTCAAGGTATACTTATGTTTTTGTTACTGGTCACTTAATAGAACAATGAATAAATGCAAATTAAAAATTTGTTACAAAGTTAACTGACTTGATTCTAAATTAGGCTGCTGATTTAGTTTCTGGAGAAAAAAAATGTTTCAACCTTAATCTTATATTTATAATATTTGGTGGTTTCCTGCTTATGGTGATTTTAAAACAGCCAAAATTACTGCCACCAACTGAACCGGAGTATGAATCACACAAAAAAAAACAGACCTATTTAATAGTCATGTGGCAAAACTGAAATAAATATTGAAACATGCATTCGACTCCAATTTACCTTTTTCCCCACTCAAAGGTTCCCTTATTACAGTCAAGCCGGAAAGTCTGCATACTCCTTTCACCTTCTCCAAGTTTTATTACGTTACAGACTTATACTACAATAGATTGAGTTCATTTTTTGCGTCAAACATCTACACACAATAGCCAATAATGACGAAGTGAAAACAGGTTTTTAGAAAATATGCAATTTTATTTTACTGACAAAAATAGGTTATGTAGGGGTTACATATCTGTACACACCCTTAGCCTAATACTTGGTTGCTGCACCTTTGGCAGCGATTACAGCTTCAAGGCGTCTTGGGAAAGAAGCTACGAGCTTGGCACACTTGTTTCTGGACATTTTTGCCCATTCCTCTTGGCATATCCTTGCAAGCTCCGTCAGGTTGGATGGGGAGCGTCGGTACACAGCCATTTTCAGCTCTTTCCACAGATGTTCAATTGGATTCAGGTCTGGGCTCCACTCCTTTGTTCTCTTGGCTGTGTGCTTCGGGTCGTTGTCATGTTGGAAGGTAAACCTTCGGCCCAGTCTGAGGTCCAGAGCGCTCTGGAGCAGGTTTTCTTAAGGGATCTCGGTGTACTTAGCTGCATTCATCTTTCCCTCTATCAGGACTAGTCGTCCCGTTCCCGCTGCTGAAAAACATCCCCACATCATGATGCTGCCACCGCCATGCTTCACTGTAGGGATGGTATTAGCCAGGTGATGTGCAGTGCCTGGTTTCCTCCAGACGTGACGCTTGGTATTCAGGCCAAAAAGTTCAATTTTGGTTTCATCAGACCAGAGAATCTTGATTCTCATGGTTTGAGAGTCCTCTAGGTGCCTTTTGGCAAACTCCAAGCGGGCTGTGATGTACCTTTTACTAAGGAGGGGCTTCCGTCTGGCCACTCTACCATATAGGCCTGATTGGTGGAGTGCTGTCTGGATGGTTGATCTTCTGAAAGATTCTCCCATCTCCACAAGGATACGCTGGAGCTCTGTCAGAGTGACCCTCGGGTTCCTGCTCACCTCCCTGGCCAAGGCCCGTCTTCCGCGATTGCTCAGTTTGGCCGGGCGGCCAGGTCTAGGAAGATTCTTGGTGGTTCCAAACTTCTTCCATTTACGAATGATGGCGGTCACTGTGCTCTTTGGGACCTGTAAAGCTGCAGAGATTTTTCTGTACCCTTCTCCAGATCTATGCCTTGACACAATCCTGTTTCTGAGGTCTGCAGATAATTCCTTTGACCCCATGGCTTGGAGTTTGCTCTGACATGCACTGTCAACTGTGGGACCTTATATAGGCAGGTGTTGGCAATCCCCAATCATGTCCAATCAATTGAATTTATAACAGGTGGACTCCAATTAAGTTGTATAAACATCTCAAGCAGTATCAGTGGAAACAAAATGCACCTCAGCTCACTTTTGGGTGTCATATCAAAGGGTGTGCACACTTGTGTACATATGATATTTTACATTTTGATTTTTAATAAATTAGCACAAATGTCTAAAAACCTGTTTTCACTTTGTCATTATGGGCTATTTTGTGTAGAATTTTGAGACAAAAAATGAACCCAATCTATTGTAGAATATGTGTAACGTAATAAAACGTGGAGAAGGTGAAAGGGGTGTGCAGACTTTCCGGCTTGACTGTATATGATATGTTCTCTCTACTTCTGGAATAACATTTATAATTGTTCACAATAATCACATCTTCCATTAGGATGTTTCCTGCCCATGCATAGGCTTTTCCACCTACCCAGCCAAAAATTCACCATTTTCTCTTCTTTCTCCCAACATTGTTCTAAAACATTTCTTGTTGGGTGACTGTCTCCATGACCCTGCAATTAACCCAATATGTTATCCGTTTCCTCCTCATTTCCTAAGGAGATTCCTCTTAATACTATACCTGTAGTGCTGGCACTGGAGTTGTCCTGTACACTCCACAGCATATTCTGAATCGCATCTCACTTTAAGCTGTGTCCCTGCTCCACACATTCATAGTCCAACACCGACCTCAATAGACCTAAATGCATATTGTTTAATGCTATTCTGTCCACTCCCCATTCTGTTCCAGCCAGATATCTCATTACATTTAAAAATGTCTTGCCTTTAGTCAGTATATTATTAATATATTAATTCCAAATAAGCCTTGAATCAAACGTTACTCCAAGACAAACGGCAGCATCGGGAAGGCCACTGCGGCGGAGCACTTCAAACTACAGGCCCGTGTGATCATGGCCTGTTGGGACCAGCAGAGGGCAGAGGACGCTGCCCGGGACTTTCGACAAGAAGCAGGGCCAAATCAGGACGAAGTCGTGATCAAACATTTGGACCTCGCCTCAATGAAGTCTGTGCACAGCTTCTGTGAGGAGATATTAAAGGTAACTTCTCAGTACATTAACAACAGTTATAGGTAACATTAGCTAGAACCTTTCCAAAATGTCCATAGTAATTCAGCTCAAATTATGGCAAGTTAGTTTCATTGTTAACACGGTATCTAAGGTCTCTTAGTATTTTACATTGACATATCCAATGACATGCTATATTGTGGCTTTCGCTGCACTGTACTTGTTACTACTATTATGGCATTAATGAGTAATTGTTGCAAATTTAGTTTGTTATAAACCCACTGGGTATTGTTATGTATTGTTGCTATGTACTCATGGAAATGTTTTATCCTGTATTAAACTGCCATGTGGTTGTCATGTAACTGGCCTGCATAATGTTTTTTTTGTTTTTCAGGCAGAGTCCTGGATTGATATTTTGATCAACAGTGCAGGAGTCTTTCAGTGCCCTTACACTAAAACAGATGAGGGCTTTGAGATGCAGTTTGGGGTCAACCCCAGCCGGATCATTGTGGTCTCCGCCAAACTCTATAAGTACAGAGATATCAACTTTGAGGACCTGAACAGTGAGCAGAGCTACAACAAGGCTTTTGCCTACAGTCAGAGCAAGCTGGCCAACTTGCTTTTCACCCTGGAGTTGGCTCAGCATCTGGGAGAGGTGAGTGACTGTCAATGCACGTACACCAGGCATTGTGCGGATCAACCTCGTGATACGTGTCCACATCCCTCTTTTGGTCAAGCCGCTGTTCCATCTGGCATCCTGGGCCTTTTTGAAAAGCCCTCTGGAGGGGTGCACAGACCCCACTGTACTTGGCCTGCTCTCCAAAAGTAGAGGGCATCAAGGGGAGGTGCTTCGCCAACTGTGAAGAAGAGGAACTGCTGCCGAAAGCCACAGATGAGCAGGGGGCTAGGAAGCTCTGGGAAATCAGTGAGGTCATGGTGGGCCTTACCAAGTGAAGTGGGTGTCACTGGATGTATCTGTCAGTAAGCCATTGGCATGACAACTATGATGTAACAGGTGGTGCACTGTCTTGACAATAGATGGCATGCAGTAGTAGCACTAGACCAGAGGCTTCTGGGTTTGGAAGTAGGCGGGACACTGCAATTAAATCTTGGAGTAAAGTACTTCACAAAAGAATGTGTATATTGATTAGGGGTGTCACGATACCGATTCGAAATCGAAAATCGATCGAAATGAGTGTTCTTTTCTTTTTTTCTCTCCACCCCCGCCCCCGCCCCCTGCGCGCTCTTCTTAGCCTTTCATGTGATGGGTAAAATGTAAAAAAAAAGTAGCCAACTTGGCCATCTCTAATGTAAGCGTTTCCGACAAAACGAAACTTGACGCCTTCCACTGCATTTTGTTCGTCCACGCAGGCGTGCGTCCGAAGAAAATAAAACAACAATATTTCAAAGAAGACACAACTGCTAGTTAACGTTAGCTTACCGGTAGCCTGCATTACTTTTCGACACACCATGGCCACTGCCGGAGTCGGAGATGGAGAAACAGAACTGGAAAATCCTCCTGCTTCCCTCAAGTCACCGGTGTGGCAACATTTTGCCTTCCCCGTGAGTTATATAAACAACGAACGCGTCATTGACAAAAAAACGACAGTTTGTCGGCTATGCTACATGCGAGTACCATACGCCACCTCAGGCAACACGTCAAATATGGCAGGACACATTCACAGGCATCACAAAGAAATAGATTTGACTGGGAAAAAGACATTGACACAGGCAACTCAAATGACAACCCAAATGACAGTCAGGGCATGAAAAAAAACGTGTAAATAGTTAATAGCGTGGTACATGTTCAACTGTTCATTATTTCAGATATTAGTTTGTTAAAGCTCTTAACTGTTCAAAGAATGTGAACACGCTCATCTTTTTAAAGAAGAATTAGAAAATGTAAATGACCGTTGTCAGGGCATAAAACCCATGTGTAAATTGTTAATAGCCTGGTAAATGTTCAACTGTTTACTCTAGAGTCTAGTTTTGATAAAGCTCTTAACTGTTTAGGTGTGTTTAAATATTCTCATATTTTTGTTATTATTTATAATTGTTATTATTCAAATAAAAGTTACTTATTGAGAAACAAGTATTTTTCTTTACAAATCAAGACTCAATAGTCTAACAATGGCATAGCCATTAGTTAGACTATAGTGCTGGAAAAAAAATTGTGCTGAAAAAAAATCGAGAATCGAATCGTGACCTTAAAATCGAAAGTCAAATCGAATCGCGGATTTGGAGAATCGTGACACCCCTAATATTGATACACACATATATGACATATTGATATGCATTTAATTGAAATATTGAAGTCAAGATCTATGATCATTTTTATGTATTTAATTATGTGGCACACGTTCATATCCATGGTGATGTACTCAGTGTTAGAGAATACAAATGTAAATAGCAACTACCAGTCACTCACCACAAAATACTGTAAGAGGGGAGTCAATGTGGGAAAGGCTGCCATTTGTGAAGACACTTCAAAGAGGGCCTTGTGATAAAACAATAGACTCTTCGGACTTCCTTCAGGGGGGTTCAGGCCATTTGTTCTCACCTTAGGCAGGGGATTAGGCACCCCGAACCTAGGGTGAAACAGGCGGCGGCGGAATTGCAAAGTTCCGAGGGCACGTTAAAAAGACATATAGTGCTGGGGAGAAGACTGAAGGCCCCCGTGTCTGATGAAGTATGAATTGCCATACTGCCGTGGTACCGTCTAGTCGGCGTAGTGTCGCATGTAAGTATGCAGGCACTGCGTGGTACGTGGATGACAGTCCACACCTAGCAGAGTGGCGTAAGAGACGACCTCTGTGAACAGACAAGGCTGGTGTAAACGGTCAAAGTTTCTATACCCATAGCAAAGTGGGATAGGGATCAGACCGTCGGTTCCCAACAGGGTGGCTAATTACCACTACGGGGCTCGGTGTTTAGACACTGGGCTGGGGATCGCTATCGACTGGGTCACCGGCCGGTCGGGTCGCATAGAGCAGTAAGTCCATAAGTGGCGTCCCTATAGTGGAGCACATGAGTGACATCCCTGTAGTGGAGCCCCTGGCCGCTGCGCTCGGCTCAATGTACAGTCAGGCCACTGTAAGCTGAAACCGAATGCGTTAGTAAGCGAGCAGTGCTTTCTGTGATCAGGGTTTCTGAAAAGGAGACACCTGGGAAGCAGAGAGGCTGAGGGTCCTTCACTCCGAGGAGTCGGGTGGAAGGAACTCAGCGGGAAGGGATCCAGCCTAGAGCTGCACCCGAGAGAGGGAGGCTCGAAGGATCAAAGTGGGAAAGGACTGTGATAAAAGGAAGTTGGACTGTTTTGTCATGGGTGTGTTTGTGTGTTTTAGGGGCACTTAGGGCAGAAGAGGCCATTAAGCCCCTGGCCAAAACAGTACATCTGTGATCTTTCTCGTCTCTCATGTTGGCACCTCTGTCAGTGCAACCCCTCCTTCTCTCCTGGGTTAAGACTCAAAAACTTCAGTTTAAATGGTCAACAGACCCGGTACAACTTACAAACATTGCACATGTGATCCTTATATTGTTACATTACGTCTTATGTAATAGGAATAGGAATTACATGTAAAATGGTTAATCAGAAGGGAACTTTCATGACAACTGCAACATAATAAGACTTAATGTGCGCTAAATTCCAGAATAATAATCATAATGGTAAGATGTTTGGTATGGATGTAATCTGGTAAAATCAAGGAATCAAATGAGATACATTTCATACCAAATGGAGTTTAGTAAAACATAGTTTCAATAACTCAGGAAAAACTAACACTGGAATGTCCTCTCTGGTAATCAACTCCTTTTCCCCTCACCCTACTCAGCAACCCTCAACGGTGGGGGTCTAAATTCCAGATTCGACCACACCTCCAGGTTAATTTATGGCACTGCCGCCTGGTTCAAACGCGGGATTTGGCATAAAAGAAAGGGAGACAAACCTATCTGGGAGAATCGTAACCGATCTCCCACACCGTGCAGATTGTGTGTGTGTGTGTGTAGGGAAGATCGCAACCGACTTCCCACACCGTGCAGACTCTGTGTTTTGTGTAAGGAAGATCGCAACCGACTTCCCACACTGTGCGTATTCTGTATCTGTGTGTAGCTGAAGCAGGCCGGGTAAGATATTTACTCTGTGTTTCTTTTCTTCATTTCTGTATTTTGTAATTGACATAATTCTAAGATAATGACCTACCTGCCTGTGAATAAATTCTTCTTATTTTAACTTGCGTGGTCTCCATGACTCTAATCCATTTTATACCTTTTTCAGCCTAAGTTACAACTGAATACTCAGGGGAACAATTCTGACCAATGACCAACTGATCAGTGGCGTGGTACTTTATGTGGAGTTCCCAAGTTGGGTAGGCGGCTGAGTTCTGCCAGTAAAAGGGATTGGCGATGCATGGCTCTGGGAATTTGATGTGAAGAGAGCCCATGGACGTTCTACGTCGGTTCTTGTCAAATTAGCCTTAAGGAGCCCTCTGAGTGCACGCTGACCTGGGCTCGCAACTATCTATGTAAAATATAATGCATGTATTGTGTTGGCCAGACCCCCAACCTCTGTGTTCTCCACCGAACTCAGATTCGGCAATAGTGCTAATCCCGGGAGCATATATTGAGTAATGGTGGCACACCAGGAAGAGTCAAGTGTAACCACTCCGAGCTTCACGCATGATTAAAGTGAAATTCTAAATTATAGTTTAATATGGAGTCAGATAATTACGAGTAAACCAATAGTAACTGTTACGCTTACTGTTTGTGATCATAGATATATTCGATGTGTTGTTCAGCTACTTTGTGAGTGTTCTAATGCTCCCATTAGAATATTGACATTTGGACAACAGGTCGGATATATCCGTGATGACAACATGGCCCCATTTGCGAACGGAGAATAATAAGAATCATACTGATCCGTTTCAGGCCTGTCTTAAGCGGGATATGGAGCAGCGCATTCATATCTGACTCATGGCGACGGACCAGGTATATTCTTATATGTAATTGTGCTCTGTTCATGAACGGATAAATAACTAACATCTCTTGTTTACATCACAACAGCAGAGGAAAAACACGTTTACTCCTTCCCCTCCAGCTATTCCCTCATTGGTCTAGCTGTGCGGGTTCTACAATACCATGTAGGCTATAACGTTTGGCACAAATCCACAAGTCAGCAAAAGTCACTTGCGGATTTGCAAACAATTCGCGATTTCCAGCCCCTCCCTTAATTTACAATGTATGCCAAATAGTTAAAACAACATTCAGTTGTGCTCCCGAAATTATAACTGTTACACCACATTTTTTCCTAAAGTATGCCTTATTTCCAGTTTAAACAACACATTGTTGTCTCTGTTAAAGTAGACATGGTCAGACATGGTCTACATACATGTAAAATCATTATTGAGCCAGATCTTTCACTAAATGGGAGAACATTCCCAGTCTTAAATGACTTCAGCTCATTTTGCCAAAGTGCCAATATAAAATAATAATTATTATTATTGTTAATATTTAATAATAATGTTTCCATAAAGAATAGCAAACTCAAAAATAACCACTAAGGTTTCAAATATTAATTTTTAAATAAATGCAATTTCTAGTGGTCTTCTTGAAAATGCTGTGAGTAATTCAGTTGAGGGTCTGTGTGCATTTGAGGCTTTTACAATTCTAAATTACATTACATTACAGGCATTTAGCAGACGCTCTTATCCAGAGCGACTTACAACTTTTTAAAATTACATTTATCCTTTCATACAGGTGGATATACTGAAGCAAGTCAGGTTTTTAGTACCTTGCTCAAGGGTACAACGGCAGTGTCCTACCTGGGAATTGAACCTGCAACCTTTCGGTTACAAGTCCAGTTCCTTAACCATTATACTACACTGTCGCCCGTATGGGGCACAGCTGGGTTGGATATAACTAAAGTAAACTATTGAAAATAAGTATCCATCAGTATAAAGAGATCTGCTAACAAACTGAACTGTGTAATGTTTATAAAGCAGTTAAGACCCTTGTTTTTAAACTTATGAGACATTGTAAACAGGGTGTGCGTTGCACTCTCATTCTAAATATGTACTGTCAAATATGCTTACAGTGGTATTCAAAAGTTTGTGCACAATTCAGCAAATAAAAATGATTGTGCATTAAAAATACAAAATATGTCATGTTTAATTTTGTTCCCTGCAGAGTTTGTGTTCACTTTCTAATCAACAAAACATGCAGTTTGACCAGGGGTGCCCAAACCTTTGCATACCACTATATGTTCCTCCTCTTGACTGATTCTTCATAATTGACACAATAATTATACATTATTATACATGATATATTATACATTATTACATAATAGCCCACCATTTTTTAATTTTTGACTGCTTGGAGATAAATCACCATTATAGACACCTGCATGGATCAGAAATATTAGGTGTATTTTGTGTATTGGATGAGAGAGTCGTGTGAAATTAAACGCATAGAAAGAGTTCAGATGTCTGTGACAAAGTAGGCTACTTTATTTGTTAATTTTTAGTTTTATATTTTAGTAAGCCAAACTACATTTGTATTACGGCTATCATTTGTGCTTGAACCCCCTCGTAATGTGTAACATGAATATGCCTTACGTCGGGCCACCAGTTTGTTTCCCCTTGTTTTCTGACATGGTACTTTGGTCCTCCACCAGCTAGAGGTCGCTATAGCCCCTTTGTTAAGCCCTTCTCAAACGATTATCCCATTTTCACCACTTCAATCGTTTAAGTTGAGAAAGTAATTGCCAATAATTAAGCACAGACAATGACTGACAGTGATGTTTACAAGCAACATAACCATCACTCAGTGATGTTTATGTTGCGACTACATGTCCAAGCGACATTTGACTACCGTGGACATGCAGTATTTGTAAATGTTGTACAGTGGTATTTTAGTTTGTTAGAAGCAGTGGGAAATGACTGGGTAAAAATGAGAGCAGTTGTATAACATTTAACTTGCACAAAAAAAGTTAAATAAATGTATTTCATCAGTAACAATAAAATAGTTTGCAGCTGATGTATATTAAATTAAAAATGAAAATGAAATAAAAGTGGTGAATGTCATGAAAAAATTTAAACGCATGGCCATGGTCATGGTCAGTCTCTTCTGTGATGGTTCTTAGTTTTTAAATATCGGTCTATTTATTGTGAAATTGCAAGTTGTGCAAAATAAATTCAACCAATCGGTATGCAGTGTAGCAGGTGGATACAGCATTTAAACTTCCATCCATGTTCCCCTTCATTCCTCTGACTTTCACCATATTAGATCAATTAATTGTTTTTGTTTTTTTATAAATGTCTCAATTAGAAAATTAATTGCATGATTAGTGACTGTGCTGCTGGAGTGCCCTGGAGGATAACCATTGAAATACAATCCCTGCAGGTCACGTGGTGGAAACAAACTGGTGGCCCTACTTCTACGTTATGGATGAATATGAATTCCTTGGACAGAAAATGTGTGTTTGATATGTCATTATCAGCATGCCATTTGTTTCAGGGCATGTCAGTTATCATTAAGAGAAAAAAACATTTATGAAGGTCATGGGTTCAGATTTTAGGTTGGTTTGACATTTCTGGAGATAAAAATAAATATGGATGTGAACAATAGTATTTATTAGCATAATAGTACTGCTGTTTCTATGCAGATAAAATACCGAAATACACCATTCCCGCATAATAGATTTTTCATTTAAATGATGCTGCTTTGGCAGTATACACTGAAATGTGTAATTCATGGGACCAAATTATTTTAAGTGTAAATCTGATATGGGTAGACAATAATAGAAAATAAATACAAAATAATTTCCACCAGGGGTCAGTGAAGTCTTTCTTTAGCAGAAATTAGCCTGCACTGCTGATTGTTATGGAATTCATCACATTTTAGTCTTTTGTTTTCCGTTGTACAAGATGTATTGGGGTGCCACTAGAGTGGACCGGGTAGGGTTTTCCAAAGACATTCAAGATATGGATGCAAAAATATTTGAATACATAGAAATGTGAAAAGCTGGTGGTGGTTTTCTCACCTGTTACCTGCACATTTGACAATGCACTGTGTTTACAGTGTACCATTTGCCCATTTTCTCCGTTCTGTATACGTCATACATGGTTTTAAAGATATACATTTTCCTTTTTTATTTCTGATAGTTTAGTTTAGTTTCCGAAGAATATGGGCGCCAATGCAGCCCCTTTCTAGTAGTTTGCAGGATGGCAGAGTGATGTTAGCGGGCACTCAGCAAATATGAAGTCAGTGCTGTGCTGGCCAAGGCTGATTTAATTTGACTGTTGCTCACTCGATGCAGATGTCAATCACATTCATTTTAGAGTTAAGACAGCAAAGGCTGAGCGGTGGTCTATCTTCATTGCCCCAGGGGCTCGTGTCCCTCCATTACAACGTGGCCCGCTTCCAAACAGCCAAATGATTAGAAGTGAAATAGCGACAGGTTTGGCGTGACGTCCAAGAGAGGAGACGAGGAACACGAAAGAAAAATGTTATGTCTAAGGCGAATTGCATTGCGCACATTATCCATTCACGGCGATGCTTAATTACTGATTTGCACATTAGTTCAATTCGGTTTTACTTGCATCACTCTATTTTCAGAGAACTGTCACAAAGACGCTTAACTGAGAAACATAAGGAAAAACTAGCAGTGGCAGGGCAGGACGTTACGCAAGTAAAGTGCTCTCACTTCAGCTGAAGGCTGAATTATACCTTTGTCTATAACAGACAAACACCATACTGCACCCCTCACTGTAGATCAAGTGATGCTGTCTCTCCACAAATCTATGACTTTCTCCTCAGCGCGTCAGCAGTATGCTTCTCAAATTACTGCCAATGGGTGTTAACCAATGAGCTTCCACCCATTTGTCTCCTTTGCAGAGCTGCAAGGTTTCACAAGATTACTCAAGGTTTGACACAGCCACAAACAAGTCTGTTTTTATTCACCACTGCGATCTATGAGGTCTCCCTCTTGATTAATGGAGCGTAAGCTCCTTAGGTTCATTGCTGGTAAAAAAAAAAAAACATGCTTCTCATTTCTTTGAGAGCAAAATTACCATCACCTTCCAGTGAATGTGACTGATTTTCAAAAAACATACTGTACATGGCTAGTACCTTTAGGTCATTCGGTCAAGCAAGTGCCATTTATTAGACCAGAGATTCAGTGGCAAGCCAGGTGGCCATTTCCAATTTGGAGTGCTGAAGGAGAGGGGTGGTGTTTGTAGATGACTTCAAAGATCTAACGGTTTCATCCAGGAGTGCTAAGGATGGGGTGTTGAGTTTTTTTAACTGCACACTACCTGGTCTCAGCAGGGCATGAGCCGAGATACAGAACACTCTGGAGGGGAGATATTGGGCTTAAAATTCTGTGTTAGTCTAGAGTCAGAGACCTTATTTTTATATAATGTTGCAAAACCGCTGGATTCTTCTTGGACAATATATAGCGATACTATAAACTCTCTGCATTTGAATGGATCTCTGGGAATTGGGGGGTGGGACTAGATTAAGCTGTAAATTACATGAGAATAGTATGGAACCCATGGTTGGCTAAATGGCTGTAAGTCATCAAGGGTCTGAGGTATCAAACAAGCCTCAAACCATCACTCTGCTGCCAGATATGCAGTAGATATGGATGGATCACTTTAAGGGTTGTTTCTCCTGACTCATTTTCCTATTGAACTCTATGGAAAAATAAGTAAGGAGAAACAACCCTTCAAGCGATACATCCATATCCATTTCCATTAAAATGCAGAGAAGTTATAGTATCGCTTGTAAGAGTACCTGAAAATAAGATATTGAGTCTTTTGATATCCTTTTATACCCAGTCATGATAGCATCACCTGTTTACCTGTGGAATGTTCCAAACAGGTGTTTTTTGAACTTCCCAGTCTTTTTTTTTTTGCCCCTGTCCCAACTTTTCTGGAACGTGTTGCAGGCATCAAATTCGGAATTAGCGGATATTTACAAAAATCAATAAAGTTGAAAACATTAATTATATTTTCTTTGTACTGTTTTCAATTAAATATATGTAAAACAGAATTTACAAATCACTGCTTTCTGCTTTTATGTGCATTTTACATACTGTCCCAACGTTTTTGGAATTGGGGTTTGTAGTTGAATGTAAACAGAAACAAATAGAATCAAGTGTAGGCAAATCCAATGTAAGGCATATATTAATAAAAGGCATTACATTTTGTGATACCAATTCAGGGACATTCTATGTGAATTTGGACAAAATAAATGACAAAAAAAAGAAAGAAATGCGTGCCAATTTATTTATAAAATGACATCACTGGTTCTTGGTCCGGGAGCATGTAGCCTACAGCTTGTGACACTTTTGAGGCTGAAATTGAATAGTGAGCATCTGTGTGATTAACCTTCAGTTGTTATTATGTAAAGACTGCTGATTGTGAAGTGGTGCCAAAACCGCCACAAAGACCTTTCACTTAAAATGTGGGTTTCTATCCTTTTAATTTTCCTGGGCTCTGCTAATGCTGGCTTATACTGCTGAGTCATCATCACCCTCTAAGCATCAGTGGATTCTGGGAGTTAGTGTCAGCACTGTATTTTTTGCATGCAGTCCAAAAACATATCCAGTGTCCACTATGTAGACAGCAGATTATGAGTAATAATTAAAATACTACTACTACTAATAATAATAATAACCATAATCATCACCATCAGCAGATGGCTGAGTGGGGTGACTTTTATCATTTAATTCACACAGTTCCCATCAGAGAGCCAGAGAAATTAAATACTTTTCCATCTGGGATTCATAACTTGTATCCCACATCAGAGGACTGATTTGGGGCTTTCATATAAGCTCATTAAATGTGGCTGGCTTACGTATATGTATGTAGTCCTTCTCCATTTCAGCATGTCTACTGTCAGCACAAACGAAAACTTCATTTTTCTGTGTTGGCGGTAGTGATGATTATATTTACTCTAATAACTGATTTGTGATTATTATTGTTTTGTGTATGTGTATGTCTTCTGTGGATAAATTACAAAAAAATGTGTTTAGGATTAAATAGAGCGATATATAATCATTGAGCTATATAATCCTATAATTATAGAGCTACGTACAGTCAAGCCGGAAAGTCTCCCCACCCCTTTCACCTTCTCCACGTTTTATTACGTTACAGACTTATACTACAATCGATTGAGTTCATTTTTTGCCTCAAACATCTACACACAATAGCAAATAATGACGAAGTGAAAACAGGTTTTAAGAAAATATGCAATTTTATTTTACTGACAAAAATAGGTTATTTAGGGTATACATATCTGTACACACCCTTAGCCTAATACTTGGTTGCTGCACCTTTGGCAGCGATTACAGCTTCAAGGCGTCTTGGGAAAGAAGCTACGAGCTTGGCATACTTGTTTCTGGACATTTTTGCCCATTCCTCTTGGCATATCTTTGCAAGCTCCGTCAGGTTGGATGGGGAGCGTCGGTACACAACCATTTTCAGCTCTTTCCACAGATGTTCAATTGGATTCAGGTCTGGGCTCTGGCTGAGCCACTCAAGGACATGCACAGACTTTCTCCGAAGCCACTCCTTTGTTCTCTTGGCTGTGTGCTTTGGGTCGTTGTCATGTTGGAAGGTAAACCTTATAGGATAATTTCTGTTAGAATAGTGTGGGACTCTGTAATGAGTATATATAATAAATATATATAGGGAATTGGTGCATAAGCAGGTTTATAGGAATGTGTGTCTGAAGGAGAGAGCGTGCAGCCAGACACCGGATGAACTGACCTGTGGAATTAAAGGTCAAGGGAGTGTCTTGGTGGGCAGTTGGTGAGAAAACTGAGAAAACAATCATGTAATGATCTGTGTGACAGAAGGGGATTCCTTAAGTAAGCAGTTAAGGGTAGGACTGAGAAGATACCCAGTTAAGGATAACCAGATGTGCACATCAATATGCTATAGACATTTTTACGATTGGTAAGTTAGAAAACCCTAAGTAATGCATATATTAAGGAGGTCTCAATGTATGCAGCAGGCGATTGGCCATCGGACATTTTAAGATAGGAGGGCCTATGCATGTTTTAACTGTATAAAACCTGTGGAATAAGGCTGAAAGGGTGTGACTTCATGAACTCACCCGGCTTTGTTAATCACTAATAAAGTCGTTCAAAAATGGCAAGCTCCTGTCTCTGAGAGAATGATTCTGAGAGAAAAAAGACACGACATAGCTTTGGCGTAGTCGGCAGGATTGGAATAACAGAGGCTGGAAATTCGGAACCGTCTGCTGCTGTGGGCCGGGAGCCGGATGAGTCACACAAGCCACGGTGATCACCAATAAGGTAAAAGCGAATGTTCTTCGTACTAGTTTAACGGGTTGTGTGACTTGTTCCGGGTGCCGCCCCGGCAGTGGACTGTCGAGTAAGTCTCTCCAAATTAAGAACCAAAAAAGTAAATAACTGAGACTGAGCTTGTGATTTTTGAAAAGAATGCATGTGTAATGTGTGTGATTGGGCCTCGAGGGAACTTGTACATATGACAAAAATCTCCTTAGTGGAGTCACGTGAAAGTCCTGCAGAAAGGGCCTCAGCGGAGCAGAAGGTGCCCGCAGAGAGCTGGGGAGTCAGGCAAATAAAATCCTGTATAATAACGGATTTCTCTGTATGTTGTATAGACAATAGAAAAAAGAGCCTAATTAACAGACAATAGTCATGTATAATTATAGGTTTTCTATATGTTGAAAGGCTAGCAGAGAAAGGACCGAATTAACAGGTCACTCAAGAAGTGAGTGTTGGAACGAATGAAGTAAGACTGGGTGACAGAGTGAAAGTCTGTCACAGGTGGAGAGGGGGTGTGAAGCGCTCCTGTTCAGTCTCCATTTTAAAAAGTGTGAACGAGAGTGTGTTTGGGAGAGTCCTGCACGGTGTAATTTGATTGGGTGTTATTTGAGAGACATTCAATCATCGAGCCGCTGATTGGGCTCTCTAGTACGAGAAGCTGTGTGTGTGTGGCTGTTTGATTCTGGTTTGCCTGCGTTAAGTGTGTTCTTGTGTGTATGGGAGCTTGAAGTATATAGAGTAAGTGAGTGTGTGAGAGAAATCTGCCAGAAGGACAGATTGGTGTAATAGGGTTATAAACCGTATACCTAGACGGAATAATAGTGGAATAGTAGTCAATAATAAAGTGTAATTAAGCATACTCACAAAATAGAAAAATATTTAACAAGCTTTTTAAAGGTACCTTTTAATGCTGTGTGATAATAAATGTATAAATATATGTGAAAGATTCAGCTTTTTTCTATGAAGCAATAGGGAAGATACGCTAAGAGATATAATCCCCTTAAGAGATTGGGGGTTAGTTTTGAAGTTGGCTTGGCTGTGTTGTGCATTATCTCACTGATTATTGTTGTACCAATCCTTTTATTATTCCCATAACGCGATCATTGTTGTGTTTCGAGACGTTTGTTGGAAAATATAGGGTTGTGGTAATCGATCAGATGTGATAAAACATATGCAAAGTATATGATTTGGTATATTGTGGTTGGAATTAGTAGACATTGCAGAAAATACTTGTAATATTGTGCGAATAAGAAAGACGGTTCGACCAAATACCCGAGAATAGGAGGAAACAGGAGATCTAGAATTGTAGAAAATAAAACTTTAGTAATAATAGGTAAATAAACAGATTGACCCAAAAAAGAGTCAGTTATTAAAGTATAAAACGGTATTTGGCATTGTGATAACCAATATTTAATTGCTGTTTTCTATAGAAAAATTAAAACTCCACAAAGCATAAAAATAAATAAAAGGGTGACTAATACGGGAGGTTGTGTATAAACTGCAGCAATGAATAAAACGGCAGTAGAAGTGTTGAGTGCCAAAAACCCAGTAAATAAAGAGGAAATAAAGAAAATCTCTCAGAAATGGGAGAAGCGAACTAAAAACATGAATACAAATTGGCCGAAGGAAGGGACTTTCGATTTAAATCTGTGCAAAGAAATGGAAATATTAATAAAAAATTATAAAGTATAAGCAAAAGGGAAAAAGAGACAGGAAAAAAGAGAGAGAGAGAAAGAAATATTAAAACTGTTTAAAAAAGAAGGAGAGGAATACTTAAAAAATCTGAGAAAAGCAAGACAAATCTCGGCAAAGCAAAGTACAAATGTAATTGAAACGCCTCCGCCATATGGGCAATATCCAGTAGTCTCAGGCATCCTGCAGTTAGAGGGAGAGTTTGATATAGGAGAGGGGGGGGGGAAAACTCTGGAGAACTCCTGGGGCCAGCATAGGAGAAAAAGGCAGGAGAGCAGACCCCGGGGAGTCTCTGGGGGATTCCTCTCAGAACAGACAGAAAGGATTAAGTAAGTTAAATTGTTACAGGGATTTGCAGGTAGCAATGGAAGAGTTACAGGGAAAGGATGCATGCAGTACCCCCAGAGAGAACGCGCGCTCTCTGGAGGGACAGAAGTGTGATCTTCCCCTGTCCTATGTTGAACAGGAAAAAATACCTGATTTAGATAATTGGAGTGAGGAAGAGATTGAGGAAGGTAAGGCAAACAGGAGAATAAGTGAAAAGGAGTTGAGAGATAGACGGAAAATAAAGAAACCAGCTAAATATAGCCAGTGCCCCATCCTGATAAAAGGAACGACAGGGCATTACGTGCCGTGGGGATCACAAGATATGCTGGGCATAGTAGAGTGCCTCCCAGACATACATGAGGGGGCAGGAAAGTGGATAAGGGCTATGGAGGAGGAGACAATGGGGAAATTATTCGCGGTGGGGGACCTTAAGGCTCTGTTGGCGAGGTTGCTAGGGATGGCTCGGATGGAGGAAGTGCTGATGAAAAGTGGGCTACAGGCAGCGGTAAACACCCCGTACCTTGACGGTGCCAGCTTTGATCAATTCCGTCCCGCGATGTGGCGAACTTTGAGAGAGGATTATCCTACCAAGATTGACCCTAAATCACTTAAAGGGGAAGAGGTGGGAGACACCGTAAATCCAGCCAACTATCTGCATAGACAGTTAAAACGCTGGAAGTTGGAAACAGGGCGGAATCCTGAGGGAGATGAACTGATGACAACCCTCTTCCGGACTTCCATAGTGGAAGCGATGCCCCCGCCGGTGAGAAGCAGGCTGGAGGATGTAGTTGGACTAAACTCTAAAATGCACAGAGAGTTTTGTGATCATGTGATACATGCAGTAGAGAAATATCGTAAAGATGAACAGAAGCTTAAAGACCAAGAGAAAGAGACACAGCGGAAGCTGACACAGCTCAAGCTGGAAGAATTGACAAAAAAGCAGTGGTAAAAGCCGAAGTGCCAGAGCCGAGCCCGGAAGCCGTAGTCTCTTCCGGAGGGCCATCGCGGCTGCCTAACCCTCAGGGCCAAGAGCAACCCACTGTACCAATAATAAATGTGTATGCACAGCCCCAACAGTGGAAAAATAAAACCCCAAATAATAGAATATGCTGGGGATGTAATCAGCTAGGCCATAATAAGCGTGACTGTCCAACATTTTAAACAAATTTTAAAACTTATTACGGCTATGATGCAGCCAACAAAATTAGCCATAATAAAGTGTCAAGCGCAAAAAAGACATTGTAGCGCCCACAGTGTTGCTAAACATACTAATAACAGATGCGCATGGGTTTGACCATTGCGCAAGGGGGGAAGTTATTAGAAAAATAAAACAACAAGGTTACTGGTCTCCTTATTTACAAAATATGGTAGACGATGCATTGGCAAAATGCGAAGTGTGTGCGCAAAATAATGTACGCAAAGGCCCCTCTCTGGAACAGCTTCAGATGGAACTCAGTGATATGAGACAACTAACTGCGATACATAAAGTTATTTATTACAGGAAAAGAGCCGAGAGCCTGAGTCGGAGCCAGAGGTCACAGGAGGGATCAGGACCGAGAGCAGTGTAACACCCACTACTACAGAACCAAACAGTCCTCCAACTTAAAACACCCAGGCTAAAGTTGGGAAATTGGGGGGCCATGTTCACTAGAGCAGGAATTGCAATAACAGTAGTAGTTGTTATAGTGGGATTAATGTTCTGTTGTGTGATACCTCTGCTGAGATCTTTCCTGATACAGGCAACTGTTAAGCAGATGAATCCAGTTATGAGGTACCACGTGAATGCTGAAGGAGTGGTCCTCCAGGCTGTCAACATGAGGCATGGACTGAGTGATGATGAAGGCTGGCCTGATCTGAATCCAGTACCAGACTGGATCCCACAAGAGCCACACCCAGATACCTCATCTGAGAACAGCAAAGAAAGTGAGAAAGAGGTGGTATAAGAAATACAATGGACTGTATAAGGAGCAGAAGAGGACAGCAGGTTAGCCCGGCTAGCATCCGAGACGGCTAGTTGGTCCACCTACTACGAGGGAGCTCCTCAAGATAGCCAGAAGATTGATTTCTTAATATATAATTACACTACACATAGTATAATCGAAAATTGTATTCTTGTGTATAATTGTATGTTTTTTATTGTTTATTGTATAACCACAATAATATTTGTTTTTTATTATTTTAATAGTAACTACATAATGCAAGGCTGCCTATGTTACATACATACTGAATAAAAATGTGGCTGGAGTGGTGAGTCTTTTACTCCTCCCTAGTCAAGAGTGGGGGGAGAGTTTTGGCTCTAAAACTCCCTGGAATGAATGACGACGAGAAGCACAAGTTGATAAGAAAAAGGGGTTTATTTAACCCGATAAGATTTGGGAAGGTTGCTTTTCCTCATTGTTCATTTTCAGATCTAAATTATTCTGTTGGGACTAAGTAAGTCCCAATGGGGGGATTATATAGGATAATTTCTGTTAGAATAGTGTGGGACTCTGTAATGAGTATATATAATAAATATATATAGGGAATTGGTGCATAAGCAGGTTTATAGGAATGTGTGTCTGAAGGAGAGAGCGTGCAGCCAGACACCGGATGAACTGACCTGTGGAATTAAAGGTCAAGGGAGTGTCTTGGTGGGCAGTTGGTGAGAAAACTGAGAAAACAATCATGTAATGATCTGTGTGACAGAAGGGGATTCCTTAAGTAAGCAGTTAAGGGTAGGACTGAGAAGATACCCAGTTAAGGATAACCAGATGTGCACATCAATATGCTATAGACATTTTTACGATTGGTAAGTTAGAAAACCCTAAGTAATGCATATATTAAGGAGGTCTCAATGTATGCAGCAGGCGATTGGCCATCGGACATTTTAAGATAGGAGGGCCTATGCATGTTTTAACTGTATAAAACCTGTGGAATAAGGCTGAAAGGGTGTGACTTCATGAACTCACCCGGCTTTGTTAATCACTAATAAAGTCGTTCAAAAATGGCAAGCTCCTGTCTCTGAGAGAATGATTCTGAGAGAAAAAAGACACGACAACCTTCGCCCCAGTCTGAGGTCCAGAGCACTCTGGAGCAGGTTTTCTTCAAGGATCTCGGTGTACTTAGCTGCATTCATCTTTCCCTCTATCAGGACTAGTCGCCCCGTTCCCGCTGCTGAAAAACAGCCCCACATCATGATGCTGCCACCGCCATGCTTCACTGTAGGGATGGTATTAGCCAGGTGATGAGCGGTGCCTGGTTTCCTCCAGACGTGACGCTTGGTATTCAGGCCAAAAAGTTCCATTTTGGTTTCATCAGACCAGAGAATCTTGATTCTCATGGTTTGAGAGTCCTCTGGGTACCTTTTGGCAAACTCCAAGTGGGCTGTGATGTGCCTTTTACTAAGGAGGGGCTTCCGTCTGGCCACTACCATAAAGGCCTGATTGGTGGAGTGCTGCCTGGATGGTTGATCTTCTGAAAGGTTCTCCCATCTCCACAAGGATACACTGGAGCTCTGTCAGAGTGACCCTCGGGTTCCTGCTCACCTCCCTGGCCAAGGCCCGTCTTCCCCGATTGCTCAGTTTGGCTGGGCGGCCAGGTCTAGGAAGATTCATGGTGGTTCAAAACTTCTTCCATTTACGAATGACGGTGGCCACTGTGCTCTTTGGGACCTGTAAAGCTGCAGAGATTTTTCCGTACCCTTCTCCAGATCTATGCCTTGACACAATCCTGTTTCTGAAGTCTGCAGATAATTCCTTTGACCCCATGGCTTGGAGTTTGCTCTGACATGCACTGTCAACTGTGGGACCTTATATAGGCAGGTGTTGGCAATCCCCAATCATGTCCAATCAATTGAATTTATCACAGGTGGACTCCAATTAAGATGTAGAAAGCAGTATCAGTGGAAACAAAATGCACCTCAGCTCACTTTTGGGTGTCATATCAAAGGGTGTGCACACTTGTGTACATATGATATTTTACATTTTGATTTTTTATAAATTAGCACAAATGTCTAAAAACCTGTTTTCACTTTGTCATTATGGGCTATTTTGTGTAGAATTTTGAGACAAAAAATTAACTCAATCTATTGTAGAATATGTCTGTAACGTAATAAAACGTGGAGAAGGTGAAAGGGGTGGGGAGACTTTCCGGCTTGACTGTATATATAATATAGCTCATTACCTGTGCTGTTTATTTTATACAGCCTTTTTTGCTCCATCTTTATCAAGAGTGCCAGTCATTTTAGAGGTCACTAATTTGGTGGACACAAAGATTTGCAGTCTGGGCAAGTTTCACTGTTCTTGACATACAAATAGACATGACCTCTAATACATCATTTAGGAAATCAATATAAAATCTCCTGGAATGTGATATAGCTCTTAGAAAAAAGTTTGTGTGGATTAAAAAAAGGTCTCAGCATTTCAAATACAATCTCAAATCATGTCAAATATAACTCCTGATTAAGACTGATTCCACTGAGTCAGCTGATTGATTCTGTAGAGGGAAACTGCTTACAGTGTGTTTTACCAATGCATTAGCCTGAGCAAAACACTCACACTAAACACCACAAAAGGATAATACCATTGAAATAACTCAATCTAATACGTCTGATGTGTTGAAATATATAAAATCACACCAATATTTTTTCAGCCTGGAGTATAAAATTAGTATTTTGTATGTATCAGCTGCAGTGATAACTTTATGACCTTTCACTGAAATGGAACATGATGAAGTCTAAAGTTGGTCCAAATCCTGAAGATCAGTTCATTCATTCTCTGAAGACAATGTGTGCAGGGCAAGCGAGATGGTAATCCCTGAACAGCGGCCATTAACCAACTTTTTCATGCTGCCTGATGTGCATCAAAACTTTAAACGCATCAAAACTGGGACATAATTTAGCTTGCTTGACAGCATAATGCTGATTTTAATTAAGTATAAATTATGCACGCGAAATAATAAAATATTTCAATATTACAATTAGTTGTATTTATTTTTTTCATCAATTTGACAGTTATTTTGTCCACAACTCGAGTAACATCAGCATTAGACAGAAGTAGCCTATTGGTCTGAAAAGTGTCTTTTGTATCATAGTAGTGGCTTTGTTGCTTTGTTAGATGCTTTATACAGGGACCTACGTACCTAATGCTATGTACCTGGCTACGTACCTAATGTTTATGTTATTGAAAACAAAGAACACATAAGGAAACTGAAGATAAGCACATTGCTGTGTGTGTGTGTGTGTGTGTGTACATATACATATCTAAATGAAATAGCATTGTTTCCAGACACCAAAATCAAACCTCTGCCAGAATCGGCACCTCTTCTTTGAGCTTATCAGTGAAGCCTTTGAGGATCTTTATATGGGAAGACTCTTTCAGGTGAGCCATTATTGCATCCGATAGCCTACAAACACCCATGATAAATCAAGGGCATTTTTATTATCTGCTAGTGAAGGCATTCATTTCTGACCCTCGTCGATATCAGCAAGTTGCCTTGATGTCTGATGCTATTATTTGTCTTGACTTTCTGGATAAACCCCCTGATAATCATTTGGTGCGGCTGTATAATTTCTCAGGCCAGCATTGGGGCATACCTTTGATAAAATGAAATGATCTTTGAAAGGAAGACGTTCGAATTGTGTAAATTGTAATATTTAATCAAACACAAATTTTATACTGGGCACAAACCGATCTACTTGCACACTGCATCTTCATAATTTGCCCCTACGTGCAATGCAACAACTCACCACAGAGACCCCATTGTCCCACAAATGAACACTTTACCCTGATCAGAAGCCTTTAGTTCCTTCAACCCAGTTGTGCCAGTTTGATTGCAAATTTGCAATTTGATTTGTCACAAATCTTCACAAAAATTTCGGTTTTAAACGAGTTACATTTTTATTTCCTTGTTTCCTGTGTCACTAGGGTAAGAGCTTACAATATATTGAGGGTCGGACTTTGCATGTTCCGCGCTTATATACCTGTGCAAGCCCTGTGTCAGTTGCAGGAGATTTGATAGATGATCCAATCGTAAAGTGCTACAGATGCAGACTGTAAAAGTGCCATGCACTCCTAATTGGTTAAAAAATCATTCCACTCCTGATGAAAATAGAAGAAGGTTGATTGTTTGGATGTGGATATCAATGAATGGTGTTCTGCTTGATTCATTAATATGGATGTTATATCAGTACTTAAACACAATAGTACTGATATAGTATTGCATCAGAGAACATGGAATACACCTGTGACTCCTTGACACTAACAAGATCAAATATTGTCAAATCAAAACTCTCAATACAATTTTTGCATGACTAAAATAATAATAATCATAATAATAATAACCCAAATGCCATCTCCCAAGGAAAATAATTTAGTAATGAATTAATTTTATCAGTTAAACATATTTGCATATGCTCGTGGTAATTTTCTAAACGATTCTCTTTTGCACGTTTGCACGTGCATAATGCTGTTGGGATTTATTCCTCTAGTCCTGCCTGTCAATGTGGGTGGACATTTTATTGATTTTATTTCCCAAACAGACTGTTGTTGATGCAAGAGTACACTGATCAATACACTGAGAGTTATAGCTCAGGCAGGACAGCTAAGCTCTCCCAAAGTTTATGCTAAGATTTTATCATTACAATTCTCCTCCTACACAGCTATAGTCTGAACTTTCTAATGCATGCATATGGCTATGGTTTGTTTACATTAATATGTTATGACATTTGACAATGACATTCACCATAAAAAAATTTTTTTAAAAATCATAATGCAATGTATAGCCTATAGGGTTTCTGTTTCGCATAGTAATTACAATGCCTTGTAAAAAAGTACTCATCCCCTGGTAGATCACATTTTGTGCCTCAGACTATACAATACGGTTTACATTGAAATGAATACATCTCATCAATACATGCTACTCCACATTCTTAAATTAAGAAAAAATTAATAAATAATTTTAAAATATACAGTATACAACCCAAATTCCAAAAAAGTTGGGACAGTATGTAAAATGCACATAAAAACAGAAAGCAGTGATTTGTAAATTCTCTTTTACATATATTTAATTGAAAACAGTACAAAGAAAAGATATTTAATGTTTTACCTAATCAACTTTATTGATTTTTGTAAATATACGCTATTTCCTAATTTGATGCCTGCAACACGTTCCAAAAAAGTTTGGACAGGGCCAAAAAAAAGACTGGGGAGTGGGACTAGATTAAGCTGTAAATTACACGGGAATAGTATGGAATCCATGGTTGGCTGAGTGGCTGTAAGTAATCAAGGGTCTGAGGTATCAAACCATCACTCTGCTGCCAGATATGCAGTAGATATGGATGGATCACTTTGAGGGTTGTTTCTCCTGGCTTATTTTTCCATAGAGTTCAATATGAAAATGGTTTAAGGCGATGGTTTAAGGCTTGTTTGATACGTCAAACCCTTGATGACTTAGAGCCATTTAGCCAACCATGTGTTCCATACTGTTCCAGTGTAATTTACAGCTAAATCTAGTCCCACCCCCCAATTCCCATAGAGATCCATTCAAATGCAGCCAGAGACATTATAGTATCGCTTGTAAGAGTACCAGAAAATAAGATATCAAGAGTATTTTGTTGTTGTTGGGTCACAGACATCAGGAAGTAATGGCATGCAAAGGATATGCGACCAAATATTAAAAATTATTACTTTATTCTATATATAAATGCAGGGGTGCCAATAATTGTGGCACACATGGTTTTGTTAAAAATAATAATTTCTTGATGAGCTCAGATTTTTTTTCTCATAATAAATGTACTTTAATTGAAGGTTGGATTTTTCTCATTTCTTCAGTGTGAGCTTAAGCTAATTCATCAAACGGTGAATTTTTTATAAATATTATCTTTACCAGGGGTGCCAATAATAGTGGAGGGCACTGTATATATGGCGTAAGTAAGTATTTATTAAACCCTTTTGTTATAGCAAGCCTAAATTATTTCAGGTGAAAACGCTTAGCAAAATAGTAAGCACACTTGAATGACCTCAGTTTGTGATTCCTCTGCAATTTCTCTAAAGTTCTCAGTAATTCTGGCAAAAAAATTCAACCACTTAGACAAGGAGCTTTCAAAATAGTTCAGGGGTATAGCTGTAGAAAGGCATAGCTAAGGAGAAGACAAAGACATAATGAGTATCCATTTCAACATGGTCTAATCAATAAATCAATTGAATTTTTAGTCTAAATACAGCTGGCATAATCCCAATTCCCAACACATGCAGTGCATTAGCCAGCCATCATTCCTATTGTTCCGCGCTTCTCACCAGCAGGGAATGGGAATCTTCTTAGGATGGAGAGGAAAATGAATTGAACAAACTCCAGGCAAATCCAAGAGGAAAACTTGCTTCAGTCACCTCGACAATAAAACTGAGATAAAAATGTACCTTTTAGTCAGACAATAACCAAAAGCACAAGACCAATGCTACACTGGAGAGGCTTAACAGGAAGACAGAGTGAATGTTGTGCAATTACTAGTACTTTTTTCAGAGCCGAAAAGGGGTCTGGGGGGCCTAAAGTATAGGCCAGCAGTGCCTACTTTAGTGTTTTTCTGTTATACATTTTGTCATACTTGTCACTGAGCTGTTTTAAGTAGCAACATGCAGTATCTTAATCTATATTGGCTATCTGTTGCATTTAATAACAACATACATTCATAAATTCATGCATGTCATCCAAGTTGCAAAGTTGTCAGGCTGTGCAAACATAAAAATGAATTGTAATTATTAGCATCGCATTTTCCCTCTTCCTTTACTGTGGGCAAGTATGTAATGAGTTACATTTATGACATGGAAATTATCGCCAAGGTGTATGCAGCAACACTGCATCTGTCACAGAAGCTACATTCATTAGTGAGTAGCTCTTAGTGGTATTGCAATAAGCACACATGATGTAAAATGCACTGAGTATCTTCCCATCAGCAGTGGATTATAATTTCACCTGGCATAACAAATCGCTGCACTCAGGGCTTTTGAAACATATGTTCTCATAACGAATGAGAGCATGTACTGCCCGTGAACTGCTCCATGAATCAACTCATGTACGCATGATGAATACACGATGGCATGGTCATTAGCCACATGTACCGTACATAAATACTTTATGAGGGGAGTTTCAGATGTGTGATTCTGAGACGAGCTGCAGGCGGGTAGGCTGCTGAGTGCTAGATTATTGTCCATGACGTGCTGACAGTCTCTGCATTGCCTGTAAACAGATAGCCACCCAGTCCATGATCTCTGCGCATTCCCCGGTGAAACATAGACCAGCACAATCTCTTAAGTCAATTTTCTGTCAGGATTCCTCCATAAAATCTGCTTGGCAGCAAAAACTGTTTGTATCTTGCAGGTCAGAATTCATGCATAATGTTTAAAACATAATCCAGTTACCATCATATAGTGCCCTCCTAAAGTATGGTAGAGAATTTGTTATTTTTACTATATACTTATGGTATTTGGAATTGACATCAAAACATGAATATGAGACAAAAGTACAATCAGCTTTTATTTCATCGTCTATAGTTAATAGACAGTCTATAGACAGTTAATATAAATCTTATAGTTCTCCACATTACTAGTCTACAGTGCCTTGCAAAAGTATTCACCCCCCTAGGCATTTTTCCTATTTTGTTGCAGTACAACCTGTAATTTAAATAGATTTTTATTTGGATTTTATGTAATGGACCAACACAAAATAGTCCAAAGAGGTGAAGTGAAATGAAAAAAAAAACTTGCTTTAAAAAATTTAAAAAAAATAAAAAACTGAAAAGTGGTACGTGCATATGTATTCACCCCCTTTGCTTTAATGTATTTTAAAAGTATCATATTTAATATTTGGTCTCATATCCTTTGCATGCTGTTACTTCCTGAAGTCTGTGACCCATCAACATCAAAAGACTCTCGATATCTTATTTTCAGGTACTGTTACAAGCGATACTATAACCTCTCTGCATTTGAATGGATCTCTATGGGAATTGGGGGGTGAGACTAGATTCAGATGTAAATTACGCTGGTACAGTATGGAACACATGACTGGCTAAATGGCAGTAAGTCATCAAGGGTCTAAGGTATCAAACGAGCCCCAAACCATCACTCTGCGGCCACATATGGAGTAGATGTGGATGGATCACTTGAAGGGTTTCTTCTCCTGACTTTTTTCCCCATAGAGTTTTATGGGAAAATGAGTCAGGAGAAATAACCCTTGCAGTGAGCCATCCACATCTACTCCATATGTGGCCGCAGAGTGATGGTTTGGGGCTCGTTTGATACCTTAGACCCTTGATGACTTACTGCCATTTAGCCAGTCATGTGTTCCATACTGTACCAGCGTAATTTACATCTGAATCTAGTCTCACCCCACAATTCCCATAGAGATCCATTCAAATGCAGAGAGGTTATAGTATCGCTTGTAACAGTACCTGAAAATAAGATAGAGAGTCTTTTGATGTTGATGGGTCACAGACTTCAGGAAGTAACAGCATGCAAAGGATATGCGACCAAATATTAAATATGATACTTTAAAAATACATTAAAGCAAAGGGGGTGAATACATATGCACGTACCACTTTTCAGTTTTTAATTTTTAAAAAATTTTTTAAAACAAGTTTTCTTTTTCTTTTTTTTTTCATTTCACTTCACCAATTCGGACTATTTTGTGTAAGGCCATTACATAAAATCCAAATAAAAATCAATTTAAATTACAGGTTGTAATGCAACAAAATAGGAAAAATGCCAAGGGGGGTGAATACTTTCGCAAGGCACTGTATATGACAACAACACATGTTCAATGCGATTTCATTCTTTATTCCACTATCATTTGTACTTTATAAGCATAAAGCATAGAACCTGGATATTTTTGTTAATATACAATTGTTATCAGTTTATGACCTTCATTCCTCAGTCTAATGAGAACAATGGCACAGTCCCATTTGACATGGGACCAAACAAATTTTGGATCCAGCCCAGTGTTATGAGTACTGCTACATGCTGCTGGCAGGATAAATGTCTAAAAGACTGATTGTGAAAAGATTACGATGATGGCAAGTCAAGGAGAAAGACATTTTCTGGCTGATCTGTGACAAAATGTAATGTATCTCAGAGGAGTCAGATTCCTCTTAGCTTTTCAGTTCCTGTGTCAGATTTCCTCCATGGTGCTATAATAACAGCAACTCCCTGCGGGGGCATCAAAGCTTACATCTCAGAAATCATCAACTGTACAGCTCCACAATAGAACACAACCAGCATTATAACAAATGGGAATATGCTAAAGGAAACCCTTTTTAGCTGTACTCCATTCAATATCATGACTGTTGGCCAATGTATGAATGGCCATATATCTCTCTGTATATGGCCAGAATACCTACTGAACATTTTAAGTATACTACACTTACAGTATATCCTCTTCCACTCATACCAAACTAGGACGGAATCTTTGGAAAGATTTGATTACGTATGTGCAAATGCTTCACCACAAAAATATAATTACAAAAATTATGACGGATGACTAAATGTAAGAGAGATTAAAGCTGGCATATTGAAGATGATCAAATCAGAACTTTAACAATTACAACTTCCCCTCCATGTTAATATCTGGTTCTACCACTGCCACTATATTGAGCATTTTTGATGTTTGTTCATCATGACACAATTCCAATAAATTCCTACCTCTGGACCCTTCAGAAATTCAGATGAGCCTATTCAGATGTCACTATTTTCCCAGTTATGGTACATTTTAGGAAGTCACAGGGTGGGTGTGGAGCTACCCCTATGCACATATTCATCTGAGCATACAATTTCACAGGATTGTAATTCTCAAATAATAAAACTGGGTTACCAAGCACAGAGAAGGGTAGGATGTCTCCAAGCTCAGTGATCTGAAAGAGGCTTATGTCATGGTGAAAAAAATGAATTGTTTCAGTTCAATTTCAGAAGCAATCTGAAAGGGCCATGCTCTATATTGTGGATGGTGAGCATTTTGTATAATAACTGTATGAGGAAATTCAGTGTGTCCACAAACAGGAGTGAGGAAAAGAAGAACAATCATTCAAATATACTTACAGAAAATGCACATTTACTGTGTATTGCATATAGATATGTATTTATTTTTTTGACATGGTTGACTACCACCTCCTGCTCTCTTCCCTGAATACCTTGAGGATTTGTGACACAGCTCTCAACTGGTTTGCCTCCCATCTCAACTGTCACTCCTTCCAAGGTTGCATGGGGGATGCAGTTGAGACCTCATAAATTGTTAATAGGTGTTTTGAGACCACCATGGCAGTTTGTTGGGTGATTTGAGAAGATCATGCAGATTCGTCCTGTACAACATCCGGAAAACCCACAATTTCCTCACTGCCTACTCAACCCAGCTCTTAGTCCAGGCACTGATCCTGCCTGGACTAATGCAACTACTTCCTTGCTGCCCTCCCTGCCTCCGCCATTAGACCTCCATAGCTCATCCAGAATGCTGCTGCTCATCTGATCTACAACCTCCCCAGGCTCAGCCATGTCACTCCCTTTCTCATCTCCCTTCACTGGCTACTTACACGAGTTTGCCAATTCAAAACCTTAGTGCTAGCCTATCGTGCAGCAAAAAGGGAGAGCTCCATTATATCTTCAAAATATAATCAGACCCTACATGCATACCAGTTCTTTATATTCTGCGACCTCTGGCCGTCTACCTCCCTCCATGCATGCACTTCCAGGTCACATCTCCTGTCTGTTCAAGCCCTCCAGTGGTGGCATGAGCTTCCCACTGCAGGACAGCAAAAACCCTAATCCATCTTCCACTGCAGATTGAAGACTCACTGCTTCAAATTGCACTATGGACCACATTTAGATATCCTTTCCTTTTTATCTTTCTCTGGATTTCCTTTTTGATAATGTCATAAATATAGATGGGTAATCTGTCCAGTCTTACACTAAGTTGACTGACTTACTCACTAAGTCACAGTAGACAGGATTCAGTTTTAGTTTGTTGGAATAAGACTGGCTTTAGTTTCAACTTCAATTAGATCAACATATCACAGCAAGCATTGGGTAAATATGTTTATTGAATCATAATATTTGTTATGATTTTTTATTGAATGTTTATCAATATTTCAAAAAGTGCTCAACCCTGCCATCATGCATGCACTCATTAATTTCTAAGATGTATTTATTTATTTATGAGGGGAGGGTCATTGAGGCATTGCAATGATATGTTATAAAATTAAGTATAAATCAAAACTTGCAAATCGATTGCAGAATGCAAACCATGTAATCCATATACATTTGCCTTGAAGTGCAGTATATAAATATTTAATTATTTCCATTCACTAAGTGGTTCACTGTCAGAAATTGGATTTTTCAAACAAACCTTATATGGACAAGAATCGCAAGTGAAATCACAGCAAAAATAATTCAAAAGGCACTTGCACTGCTATAATGCCAGTCCAGGAAGCAATTTACATTTGCAAAGCAAGGTTCAAAGTGCATATACTTTTGGGTAAATACTTATATTTTTATTTAGAAAGTCAATGTCTATTTCAGACCCGTGGAATGTTGTCCCCAGCCTATTGTGACTGTCAGTTGAGCTTTTTAAACCATATTCTGGAAACTAACCACCAAGACTACCTACCAAGGCTGTGTGTCAGTTGAAAATGAGATACTTAGGAGATACTCAGCAATACCTTAGCCTGCTACACTAGAAGGTAGAAGGAATGAACAACTGATGGAGCCTCCAGGTTGAAATTTAATCAGCATACCTACCCATGGCCATGACAGCTTCTGAGCTAACATGCACCACCTCCAGAGGCAGTTTCCATGTCTGTAATATGAGAGGCATCTGTTTTGTCCTTACTGTTCCTGGGGGAAGCATCCTCTATGAAAGAATGCATCTTTGGAACATATATGTCTCCAATACTAAAGTATAGAAGGTCTGGTTCTGGAGACTCCATTTCACTGCTGCACAGATCCACATCCATGGCCTTGTTTCTCTGATAGTACTTGGAGAACCTATTGAATATTATTGTAATTGGCAAGGCTACTACCAGTAACCCACTGATAATGCAGAGAGTTGCGACCACTTTCCCCGCCAGTGTCACAGGACATATGTCCCCATAGCCCACTGTTGTCATACTGATGGTGGCCCACCACCAGCCCACTGGGATAGTCTTCAGCTTCGACCCGTCCTCCTCTTTCTCCATGAAGTAAATGAGGACAGAGAAAATAGAGATCCCCACAGACAGGAAGAGGACAAGCAGACCCACCTCATGGTAGCTGTGTCGGAGGGTGGAGCCAAGCGCACGAAGCCCCACTGAGTGTCGGGCCAGTTTGAGGATACGGAATATCCGCATCAGTCGAAGGATCTGCACCACCTTTCCCACGTTCTCCAAGTCCTCTTTCTCCACATCCACTGTCTCAAATGCAAGTGTGACATAAAATGGGAGGATGGAGGCAAAGTCGATAATGTTCATGGGGCTCGCTAAGAACTTTCTGGGGCATGGGGCCACAGCAAGTCTAATAGAGAACTCTGCTGAGAAGCAGATGACACAAGCAATTTCAAGGACAGCAAGCACAGGATCCTCAACATGCCGGTCACTGGCATCAACTTTTTGGAATTCAGGCATGCTATGAATGCACATGGCCACAATGGAGGTAAGGACCACACTTAGCGAAGCAATAGTGACTGCCCTGGAGTAGCGGGAGTAACCTGGGTCTTCCATCGTCAGCCAGACATGCCTCCTAACTTCTGAGCACCAGGTGCCTTCAAACCTCTCCAGGTCCTTATCTCGGGCCGAGTGCTCCTCGAGCGAGGAGTCCATACTGAGCTGCTGCTCATCACTCATGTCCCAGTCTTGGTCCTCCAGGTATTCCTTGCGTTCCTGAAAACTGTTGCCGCAGCAAGACCCTAGTTGATGCTCCTTTATCCCCCAGTACTCTATCTCCTGGCTGAAGGAGAAGACACAAAGCTCCTCCATTAAGTGAATCCTACCTGTTTGGTAGAAGTTGAGGACACAGCGGAAGACAGTGGGGTTCCTGTCAAAGTAGAACTCCCTATCGGCCGCACAGTAGTCATCGCACAGCTCCAAAATTGCCTCCTCAGTATGGCAGTGGAGCAAGCGTCCCAGCCGGGTCTGTGGAAAGTGCAGCAGGGTGCCATGGTACACCTTCTGCTTGAATCCACCCACATTCAGGTTGATGAGGTCATCCTCAATCCCATGTCTGTGGAGGATCTGCCCATATACCATTGCAGGGGATGCAGAGGGTGTGTCTGAGGAAACGCTCAGGTTACAGCTCCATCACCTACGATAAGAACAAGGTACATTTAGGGGTGGTTTCCCAGACATGGAATAAGCCTAGGCCCAGACTAAAAGAAAGATCTCCATTGAAAAATGTTTTTAGTCTAGGACTAGGCTTAATCCACATTTGAGAAACCAGCCCTTAATCAAAACATTTTAAGCATTAAGATAAGAATTATTTGCAACTCATGCATCCTAGCTTTCTCTCATATACCAATTTATTGTATAGCTATAACTGAATCATGTATTGGCATTGCCCTGATAATTCAGTTTTGGAAAGGGACTCCTCAGTGTCGTCCCAAGTTTTGGATGTCAAGATTCTTCTTTTCTTTTTTTTCTTTTTTTTTACATATCTTACTGCTGAATAATGACACTACTAATGATAGGACACTGCAGCAGAAACACTGTTTGTTAGCTAGCATCATAGCTGCAGAGAAAATACTTGCCTTGAGTTAGCAGCTGCCAAATTTCTGGTCTGTGGATCTGCACATTTCTTGATATAATTTTACTTGGATCCCTATTAGTCTCATGGGCCTCAGTAAAATACATTGCGGGACTGGAAACTGCCTAAATACATTATGGTGGTCCACTCATGACTGCTTTATGAACCTGGCGGAGTAACCAAATTCAGCAAGATTTTTTTAGTAAAACAAGATTTTAATAAAACAAATAAAAACACTGCAAAATGGCATTGCATTCCAGGAATTGCATGGCACAATCTGGGAGAGCACAATTCACCACCAGGCTCGAGACATCATGTTCCATCAGCTCAAAATGTAGAAATTTTTTTTGTTTTTTGTATGATCACTTTAGTTGTCTTTCTCATAAGAAACCAACGAAAAGCGACATAATTTTGAAATGGTAGGCCATCTTATGTATAATACGTACCTGTACATACGTTATACATGATCCTATGTATAAGTGGTTTTTAAGTAGCCTATTGGTTCCACAGCAAACAGGTCTTCCACACAGCATCGTTGTCACTTCATGATGATTAAAGCAAGGGTTGTATTACACCACTTCGGAGAAATAAAAACTTCCGGTATCCAGAACTAAGCTATATGGACTTTAAGAAAGACGAAATCTATCGGACGGAAAAATTTGACCAATATGCGCCTGAATATTTTGCAAGCGATTGTTCACCTGCTATAGCCTACGATTGATACAAATGAACAGCTATGTATCCGATATTCAACGAATACAGTGGTATAAATATAGACATGTAAGCCTATTGGTAACTATATGAGTGCTAGCCTACAACATTTTTTCTACACGATGGTAATACACGATTTTCTTTTTAATGTATTTATTTGTTTTACTTCAGTTGCTTTGCTTAATGGGCGGAAACTGTATAATGCGCTCCTTAACCCTACATAGCCTACATTCAATTCTAGCAAACACGCAACAACTGTTGAACATAATAGCCACACACACACAGAGAGAGAGATAAAAAACATAAAAACATGACATTTTGACTTGATACAATCAGAGAAATGCAACGAAAGTTAGCTTATACAAACTGTGTGTCGCTATACTTTAGCCTATTAAAAGCATACCTGCTGATCATATTGGATTCCCCCTTTCGCTAAAACGCACAGAAGGCATTGGGATCTTCATATGAAAGCTTCCTGAATGAATATGACTCGAGCTCAATGTGCTCTCTGTTTGCTCCGAGACTTCGCTTTGGGATGTTCCCGTGTCCCGAATAGGCTACTCGTGAATTCCCATAAACTGTCATTCACTGTTAATTGAGTAGTGCATGTTCATTGGCTTGTGCAAACCCTCCCTTTCCGGATACTCTTGCACAAATCTGAAAGCATGCTAAACGTCATTCTTTTGAGCCGAAAAAGCTTGCAGGAGATGACAAAATATATTTTAATTAATTTGAATGTGCTAATAATTGACAGAACGACATGTACTGTTAAAACAGAGCTTTCCTTTAAGGGGAAATTATACATTTTCTGAAACAAAACAAAACAACATTTGTATTCCATTAGCCTGTCAGACTCAGCATGCAATGCTCCAGAGTTAACATGGTTGTTTTCCTCCTGACTTTTTACACACTCATTAAGTGTTTATATCAAACTATTTAATTTTAAATGCTGATAATCTATGTGTATTGTCAAATATTAAACTCCAAACATCTTTAGTCTGGAGGATGGTTGGATACACAAATAAACAGATAAACTGACGCATTATAAAGATGTGCATAGTAATAGTGGGTTCTAGAGCAGTGTTTCTGAACCCTGGTCCTGGAGACCCACTGTGTATGCTGGTTTTTGTTCCAACCATTGTAACAAACTCTGTATTGTAATGAGCTGCTAATTGTTCTTAATTACAATTCTGGCTGTATGTACGATATGGCAAATAATTCCAATTGAAAGAGGTTAGAGTTTAAATTGATTAAATGGCAAACTGACAGGTGAAATTAGTTAGGTCCATTTGCTGAGAGTGTGGAAAGCTGAAACCATCTGTGTAAAATGAATGGAGTTTACTGACAACAAATGGCAACAAGCAAAATCCTCATTGTGTTAAAATAAGTTTAACCACACAATTATGAACTATGAGAACTTAAACACACTTTCAGCAACCTTTATTGATCAAGATATTGGCTTTGACAAAAACCAGCATACACAGTGGCTCCCTAGGACCAGGGTTGAGAAACACTGTCCTAACACTTCACTTTACAATTAGATAGCCTTGTGGAACATGCAACCATGCCTAATTATAAACCACAGATAATGCCAATTAGGCTGGAATAATAATCACCTGAGCTCCTCTCTTTTTTTTCAAGATAAGTCATCTCAGGCAAGGAAGACATTGTATTAAATCTAGCCATAGAAAGGGGGCTTTTAAGTGTGCTGGTGGTTATTTTTCTGTGATTGGTTACTGTCTGGTTTCATTTTGCTCTAAATTGAATCATCTTGACTACCTTTTACATTTGGGATGGGACATTTTCTTGGATTTGGGTGAGAATGTGAATTATTTTGCTTTGTGTTATGTTCATGTAGTTTTCTTATGTCTTATTTTCCTGTCAGGATGCTGTGGTTTCTGTTGCTGGCTCTTGGGATAGGAGCCCAAAAGCATTCTGTTCCACGTAAGAAATTTGAATATTTCTTGTTTTGGCTGAATCTTTTGGAACATTACTGAACTATTGCAAAATCTATTTAGGCGGAATCGATCTGGAGTGCCTTGGTAACCTGATACGGTTCTCCTTGGATGGCTCCCAGCTCTGGGGACATGGCTTGGAGGCTGATGCTTTTGGTGAGTAGACTAGATTCTTTATTAAAAGCTTTCACATGCCGATTCCATTAACTTCTCCCCTCTGTTTGCAGATGGTGCTAACTTCATACCGCTGACTAGGAAACTGGCTTCACAGTGTGGATACCGTATGCAATCTGACCCTTGGGGCAATGTCAAGCTCTTTGCTTCAGCCCAGCATTGCTTTTTTGAGAGTAACGTAAGACCTGGTTCCCTTTGTTCTCTGTAGTTCAGAATGTCCTTGTTCTCCATGATTCTCAAGTTTTAAATTTTATTTTTTAAATGTTAGGATGATGAGACCTTTACTGTGACTGCACGAATCCGACTGTCTGGAAGCCCTGTATCTGAAGCTGCTATGTACACAGTTTCCAAGACCTGTATTTACAGTGTATGGGCCTCTCGTGAGATAATTTGCAACGCCAATTATATGGAGGTGGGTTTATTTCTCTCCCACCACCCACCCCTAAATTTAATTTCTGCTAAATTGCTTTAAACCTGACCAGTTGAATTGACTGCACCCATTTCCACATTGCTGCCCCTCCCCCCTTTAGGTTTCTGTTATAAGGAGAGTCCCTACTACGGGTGACGACTTTGAAAAAGAACTTACTGAGTATGAGGGGGTTGATGATGGGAGTGATTATGAGGTAAGTGCTGTGCTGTGAGACTAATTGTAACCTTGCTGCTGTACTTGATTCTAGCAGTGTGCTTACTTGTGTCCTAATCACAACAGGTAGACTCCCCACTTAAGCTCTGGAAAGTACAGTTTCACACAGGAGGGCAGACTATGACCATAGAGGAGGCCCACAACAAGGGTTATGGCCTGGCTGTTTCCAGCACACGAGCACTTCTGCGGAGCCCTTACAACACACCTGAGACCGCAACCCTGGATGTGAGTCTTAAAGCCTTTCCAAATTGTAAGGCTGTGTTAATGTCATTGAGGCTAGATTAATTATGTTTCTAAGACTTTCTATACAATGCACAGGCCTGTACTTCTGGAACTTTAATGCAGACCAAGCGCCTGCCTTTCAGTGTGGCTCTTAAATGATTCAAACAGGTGTCTGGAGTTCCAATGCAAGTGATCAAAGCCCATACATTCTTGAAGCGCAAATGGATGGTGAAAACGCTAGAATCATCTGCTGCTTGTCCTACTGGTGAGATCAAGTCTGACACTGGCCCTTTATGAAGCTGCTTTTTTAAAATTTATTTATAAAGTGTTCCATTGTTCTGTCCTGACTGGTTTTTCCAGGTGGTGTCACCTTCACAGAAGAGATGATTACTTGGCGTCTGCCCTTGAAAATCACTCCCCTACTTTCCTCTGAACACGTCACTATTATTGAGTACCACATGGGGATTGATGGCAAAAGGCTGGATGCCACCACAATGGCAGCCAGGAACTACAGACTGACTATGACTGATTCTCACATCATTGTTGAGATTCCAATGGGGTCGGTTGATGGCTATTACAAGGTTCGTCTGGCAGTCACTTTCTATTTACTGTTGACCTGATTGCTTTAAGGCAAACCTTGAAGCCTTTTACTCTTGTTCTTCTGCAGAGTCAAGCAACAGATTACCAGTACTACATCACTTACAATATTGAGCCAATGCTGGAGATGCTATGGAAGGAGACTGCCATGTATGATGATACAAGATACAAAGTTCTCTTTCCCATCGCCATAAAAATGGCCAGACCACCTTTTATCCAGGACAGTGAGTATTGCATTTTAGTACATGTGCTTGTTTATTGTAGGCCCTACTTGTATAATTGCTGAATGGCCTTTTTTGAACTTTCAGAAAGGTTTAGCTTTGCTCTATACAACAGCAAAGACTGTTTGAGGGGAAAGGGGTGGCACCACATTTTAAAAGCTGCATGTGTCGATTAATCTAACTTAAATTCTGTCCTCCTGCCCACAGACACTGTCGCAGAGAAAAGGGTGTTTGACCTTTTTGTGGGGAGCTTCCGTTCTGATGTAGCGCTGGTCAACATCACCTTTGAAACTGGTGTGATTTCAGTTGCTGAGGCTAATGCACAAGGATTCAATGTACAGGAGCAGTTGTTGCCCAATGGCTTCAAGGGCTACACAATGCAAGTGCCTTTCTCTGACCCTGTTGTCCGCAGAGAGGTATGCTAACCTCTGACTCTAATCCAATTTGGTAGCTTTGAGGCCCACTGCAACGTTGTAACCAGTGGACATTCAAATGATAATTGTGGTTAAATCCAAGGGCTGCATTCAGGGTAATTGACTACATCAATGTAAATGGACAGATTTGTATTAACAAATGTCTACTCTTTAGAACCCTACTCTGGATGTCACTGACTACATATTGTCCGTGACTTTTGGTTTTGTCACCCTGCTGGAAAATGCCCCCTTCTCTCACCCAGGAATTCTCAAATCCAGCCTACAGGATGTTGGTATGTGAATTGTCCAAGAAGGCGCTGTAATTTTGCTCTTAATCAGTCTCCTGTTACCTGCTCCTGATTCTTGTATTTGTTTCTAGTTTTGCCCACTGTGACTGGCACATGTGACCTGGAGTACTTCTATGTCAATGTGGCATATGGAAGCCAGGGCCACAATTTTGTTGTTGTGGTGGGCCAGAGGGAACTTACACCTGACATTGCAAATGAGTACAGATACACGCAGAATGACACCCACTTCACTATTGCTGTCCATTTTTTGGCTCCTGATGCTGTGTTTGAGGTATGTGGTCTTGTATGCTCTTTAACCAAGATATAATGGTGCATGACACTTGTCTAACACTGCTGATGCACCCACCCCCCCCCCCCCCCCCCCCCCCCCCTTCTCAGATTGTTTGGGCCTCTTTACTCCGAAGCAGGTTGAATGTGGTTCTGAAGAATAATCGAGACTGGACCCTCAATGACTTTTCCCTGTCCTGCAGTTTCCCCATGACAATGATTGGTTGGTTTCTTTTTTTGGTCATCCATTAGTGGCACAAGGGTTGTAATAAGAATCAGATTCAGCCTCATGGCGTTCCTTTGCAGAATGCTTCCCAAATGGAACAATGACTGCCCTGGCTGTGAAAGTGGAATCTGTACCAGACCTCAACTTGTCTCATCTGACGCTGAGAGATTCCCGGTGTAAACCTGCCTATAGTGACCACATTTTTGCTTTCTTCTCATTCAATGTGAACTCTTGTGGAACAACCAGAAAGGTACGGGTGGTATTGCTCTGGCAGATTGTTGCCTTGTTCTGTTGCTTTGAAAGGCAAATTCACCTCCCTGTCTCTCCTAGTTTATCAACAACTACATGATTTATGAGAATGAAGTGTCCTTGGAAAGTGGGAAGGTTGCTACTGCTGCTGACCAGTATCTGTAAGGATGGGCGTCATTCAAGTTGGTTCTTCTCCCCCCTCCCCCCCCACTAGTCTGACTCTGTTCTCTTTTAAGGATCACAATTTCCTGTTCCTATGGGATCAGTATCACCTACACACTGCCATTCAACACAATGCCAAACCCTGAACCTGTTGTGGATGCAGCTATGGGTGTGTTGCTGGTCAGAATGCAGCTTGCCCTGGGTAGGTCTAGCTCTAAATTAAGTTATTCTCCACTTGGCCTCCCTAATTTCCCCTCATTTCCAGATTCATCATATCTTGTCTTCTACTTGGATGAGCACTACCCAGTTGTGAAATACTTGCAAGAGCCTCTGTATTTTGAGGTGGAGCTGATGCGAAGCACAGACCCACAGGTGGAACTGTTCTTGGAGAACTGTTGGGCCACTTCTGAAGAGGAAAGGACCTCTGTTCCTAAGTGGGACCTTATTGTGGATGGGTGAGTTTACTGACTGGCACAACGTTTGATATGTGTGACTACTAATTAATGCAACTGCTCTCTCCCCATCAGCTGTCAGAATCTTGTTGACCCTTACCATACCATGTTCCACCCGGTCTCTGCTGATGCCAGAGTACACTTCCGTAGTCACTTCAAACGCTTTGAGGTCAAGATGTTTTCATTTGTATCAGAGGGTGTAGCTCTGAAAGGACAGGTAATATCACGCTTTGGCTCTCATTGATATAAACTGTTCCTTAATGGATTTCTCTTTGGTCATAACTACTTTACTTCTTTCCCAGATTTTTGTCCACTGTGATGTTGTAATCTGTGATGCCAACAGCCCCACAGACAGCCTCTGCAGGGGACAATGTATGAACAAGCAAAATACGAGTGCAACGTCAAAGCGAGGTATGGCAGACTTACAATTTGTTGGACTTTATGGACAGTAGTCTTCATTCTTTGGCTAACATATGAAAATTGCCCACCCACCTTTGCTAGAATTCCCTTATTGTCCTAAAAATTAAGGAGTGCTGTGCGTTTGTCAACAGATCGCAGGAGCACAGGGAATGCCCGTGTGGAACAGGTGTCCTCTCGTAAAATTGTCCTAATCTAGAAGCTCCATGTCCCCTGGCAAGTACTAACTTGGACTGTGCTGTTCTTGCAGTTTTACTGTTTACACCACCTGTATGTAATCCAAATAAAATTTTAAACTATAGTGACTTAATTTTATTATTGGGGTGGCATGCCTTGCTAGAATTCACTACTTGATCCAGGGGAAATAGTTTTCCCAAATTTTCAACTCAATGAGCACCCCAGATCAAGAGCTTTTTCTCCATTTCTGGAGTCAACAGCTGGACTGCAAAAAATTGGAGGATCCACTTTTTTTAAATTCTTACAACACAAATACATGCTACATGTATGACCTTACTGCCCTGGTTTTACTTTAAAATAACATTTAACTATTTGCAAATGACAAAGGGCAATTTAAAATTTCTAGCCAAGGAAGAAACTGGTAGCTTACCAACATTTTGCAGAGGCCTAAATTGTGTACAGCCTAGCTCTAACATGCAGCCAGGGTCAAAAGGCAAGCTGAATAGCGGTCATCATGACCAACATGCATGTCCATTACAAATGAATGAAGTGGTGTTTATTCATTTTATTATAATGGTCAATGTATCTGTCCATAACTACATCAGTATGTAGGATATTGGTATGTGTCCTTTGTACCATGGAAGTACATTGCATTAAAACAGCGAAGCTGTCTGGCTAATGTTCGAGATCCTTTCCCTGTACAGCTGGTGCCAGACTTTCCTCATGCCCTTCATCTGAACCCACCATGTTGCTGTCCGAGTTCCTGTTTCTGCTTTCCTTTAATTTTTTTCACTTTACCAAAATACAAATTTCTGTAAGTGTTCACCTTTGAGTATGTGCCCGCAACATCTCTTTACACTTCAGTACCCTCTGTTTATCCGATGTTTTCGGTCAATTATGGCTTGCTTTAAACTGAGTTTTGCATCTTCAAAAGTAGGATTTAGATCCAGGGTCTTCTGGAAGTCTTCCTCTGCTTCTTGGAAGAATCCTGTGAATTAAACATGTTCCTGTTAACTTACTTCACTTTAAAATAAAATAAAAACACTCTTGGAAAAACAAGGCCAACTAGTTTCTCCAAAGGTGGGCATCTACTGTTGCCATTTTTAATGACAATTTGGTCTATCCTACATACTGTAGCTTTTTGATCATATCCATTCAGCAGGTAACCTGAGTGGTAAGACTTAGGCTACAGCGGATAACCGAATAGATCTAAGTAGGTCGTCATTGGCGTTTGCATTAAATGTTAGCACATTTAACCCATTTTTGGCCATGCTTTAGCCTCTTCCAATCAAATTCAAACCGTCATTAAATGTTTCAGGCCATTTACTAATCGGAAAGCTAATTCATTGGAATGTTTGTAAGAGACGCAAAGTAGCGAAATGTTTTAATCAAACGCCATACTTTAATTTCTTTGAAAAAGTAGGCCTTTAATTTCAGCCATTGCCAAAAAGGTGAGAATTTAAAACCAGCAATATTAAACCATTAGTCGGCTAGCTAAGGTTAAGAATCTGGAACGATACCAATATGTGAGGGAAAAGTAATTTTCCTGGGTAATATTTAACCGCATAGATCAACAGCATCACCTACAGGTATAATTGGGGACCTCGCTATGATATTGCTTTAGTTCACTTGTAAAGATTTCTAACTACAGCTGGTCTGGTAGCCTTTCTCTGCAACATCGGTATGGCGAATTCTAAAACATTATAGTAACGTTACAATGTTTTAACGTATGCTAAATTCATGAGTTGAAATGTCTCTTTAGGCACAAGCAAATCCCCATGATCATTTGAAGGTAATGTTGCCACCTTTGACTCGCAAAAAAACCCGTACAAAGCATTTCACAAGATAAATAGGCTACGTTGCCCACAAAGCAAAAACAAGTCCTTTTATAGCTACCCAAAATGTTATTACCTAGCCTGTAACGTATAAGGCCTCTGTTGTAGAACGGCACTTCGAAACGGCTATTCGCCTGAATAGCGAGTGTGTAGTCCTCCATTGCTTGGTAGAAATCAACCTTTCTGTATTTAATTTGCCCACGGTTGTTAAAGGCGATAGCAAGGTCGCGTGGATCACATTTTCTAGAACAAAACACAACGTTATGCAGTCAAAAGCCACAAAATTGACATTAAAACGTGTCAAAAAGCTAGCAGGCAACACCTAATGAAGCTGATGTAACTAATTTGGCTAAGTTAAAAAAAAAAAAAAATTAGGTTTAGTTTAAATGCTAACGTAGCTAACGTTACCTTGTTTGACAACATGTGATGAACTTTGTATACAAATCCTCAGCCTTATTAAAGTTGTTTTTATTAAACTCGATATGAGCGTTCTCTAAAACAAGCAAACTATCGTTTTCCATGTTCGCTAGCTATATAATACGCAAACAAAAATCAGAGAACCCATGAAACGCGCACTAGTTCTAATCTTGTTTTACGGCGGTTGACATCCAGTTCATTGGCGCATTACCGCCACCTTCTGCTCCGGAGTGTGGATCAGAAAATACAGAAGTACTCCTTTCATGGGGTGAGAATCACTGTGTCCCTGCAGATTTTCCAAGTAATTTGCCATTAGTTGCATTCTTCTTAGTTCTAATGGCATTTCTCCCATTTCTACCTGTAGGGCAGGTACAGGTGATGTTTTCAAAGCCCCACAACACACACTCCGTGCCTGTGCCTGAATCACATCCAACTTCTTTATATTTGACCTGGCTGCTGATCCATATAGTTCTAATCTGTAGCCTAGAGTTAATGTGAACGTCTATGATAGGTTACTTCCACGGAAGGAAATGTATCCGGTCATCTCCAGGGCCGAGCATTTCAAAGTAAAGGACGGAATTCTGTAATTTCATTACAATCACATAATTATCTTTGCAATCTTTATTTGATAAATTATCAGTTAAGCGTGTAATTGTATGTAGCTGTAATATTAGGCTACAACCTGTGAGCCAGTACAAATATTGCTCATGCAAAAGCTCCCAAAACAATAGAATGTCTATCGACTTAATCAGTGGACTGTTTTACCCTGCTGGTTCTTTAAAGCTTGTGATTTAATCAAAAATAGGCTATACCAGATTAGAATGTTACAAAGTGCACATTTTGATTACGTGGCAAAACAAAGGATTATAACTCAAATGGGATTAAACTGATTCCTCTCAAGGTCTGGTTATAAAATAAGAGTTTAAAATCACTGCTTCATTCTTCTAATTGCTGCTGGCAATTAACCATTGCAGGTATTTGTATTAAAAAATATATTATAATAATGTGTGTATACCTGTGTGTGTGTGTGTATACACACGTGTATATGGGCCATTCTACAGAAGTCGTGAATTGCTGTCCCTCTCTGATAAAGTAAGAAATTGACCAATAAATCTTTCAATGCTGTACGATTCATTAGTTCATGTTATGTTTTAATATAATCCAAGATATAAATTGCAGTAATAAGGTAAATTTATCAAAAATCAACACTTCTACTCTTGGGAGTATATATTCCTATTGGGAGATGGCTATCCCCACTATCAACCCTTAAACTGATGCATTAAAAAAAATAATACCCAAAATATTCTTGCCAATTTTTTGACTTGTCTCATTCAATAAAGCATGTTTTATAATTCAAAAAACCTATTAAAAAAATGCTATCCCCAATTTTTACATCACAACCGAAACGTACACTGTTTGAGTGCAGTGAACCTGCTTGTAGCCACACACCCCTTTTTTAAACCAGGAAATTAGACTGCCTTCAAATGAATCACAAGGCATGGTGAGCTAGGTTTTAGCGTTTTGATATAATTGTCCTTCAAAGTGTGAAAAGTAGTCTGTGATTTTAAGAGACGTCATACCCAAACACCCAAGTTTTCATATTAGAGAAGTGCTTGCTAACCATGCGCTTGCTAAATCTTTTGTTTTGTGGCCGAATTGAGCCAAAATTGTCACAACCGAAACAGTCACTGCTGTTTCGGTTGGTGACACTTGTCCGTAAATTCTTATTAAAGACAATAAATCAGTGGCGGCCGGTACCAGTTCTCCTAGTTCTCCTAGGTGGGGCTATCTCAACCAACACTCCATTTCATTGTCATTAGGAATTTTTTACTGGGGTAACGTTAGCTTAGGTGGTGCTATATCGTGGGGGTGCTTCTCAAATTTCCACAATCATGCAACACATGCCCGCGCGCAACCATAGCCTACTATGTAATCATACTAGATTAGAATTTACAAGCGTTTTGAAATTCGATGCACTTTTATGCAAAGTGACTACAGAGAGTACAATAACACTATAATAGCCAGCCAGCTATTTATAGTAGGCTACTAACAACAACAACAACAACATTGAACACACTTGCAACTGCCACCACACACTCAAAAATTAATACGTGTCCAATCTGGACCTAACATGAAACATAAAAGTAGCCTGTTGGCATCATCACATATTGCCAACATGACAAAAAAATCTCTCACTCAAGCTCAAACATGAATAGCCTACATTGACGCGATCAATAGGCTACTATCAACAGGTAGGCTATCGACAGCCTAGGCCTATTGTCATTGGCAACACATATAACGTTACTAACACATATCGCACTAACGTTAGGCCTACTGTGTTAAACTAAATAATCTAATTTAATGTTAGCCTACTCCCCAATGGTCTCTCATACTACAGCAGGACAATGCGCCTGTTGTTGTGGTTCATGGCAAAATCATCAATGATGTCCTGCTCATCAAGGGCCCTTGCTCCTCTGGAGTTAATCGACAACAAAGCCGGGTTGCTATTCCGAGTGTACCCCGCTGTTGCTCCTCATGTCATTTTTTACTAGCCATAAACAAGAAAAGCTGCATTCACAGAATCACATTTTAACTCCGCACTTCTTAGCAAAATACTCAGTCAATAAATTTTTCCCACAAAATTTTTTTATTGCAATAGGTGCCTTTCCTTCATCTAATGCCTCTGCATGTGCTGGTTTTTTTAAAATATTGTGTCGTTTGGACAGGGTATTCACATTTGTTCAGGACCAATCAGAGGGACAGGTTGAGTCCTCTTCAGCTCCACGGAGCAGGCGCAGTTTGTACAAACGGGCGGCGAAAAAGACATCTGAGCTTCAATTCAGTTTTTTCGAGGCCGTGGAAAGGCAATGGGCGACGTCACAGTGGCTTTGTCCATGTTTTTATACAGTCTATGGTCTGGAGTCTGGTTAATATGAGCAGGCCCAGTGCTGCAGGGGGTAACATTAGGCCTGCTGCTGCTAGCAGTGGTGGCTAACTGCTGATCAGATGGCGTGAACAGCGGCCATCTACTTCCTCCCGATCTTCCTCGCAATGCGAATGTCCTCAATATCCTGGCTGTCGTTGTCCTACTCTTCAACTTCGCCGGGGACAGCAGGGTTAACATTTTCTTTTTTTTTAAAATTTGTTTCTGATTTTTCCCCATTTTCTCCCAATTTAGTAGCCAATTGAACCCCTATTCTAATTCAATTCCCCCATGTAGCAACCGCTAGAGAATCACCGCTACACAACCCGTCAGCTGGCGGTTGGACGGGAGGCACCACGTCCTCTTCAGGGTGCGACTCCTCCTAGCTCCTGACCATGATTCCAGCTCACCCAGGGCCGCTATGCGCGCAGCGATTCTCTCCGAGCCCCCTCCCCCCACCCGGAAGCAGCCGCCAATTGCTGCTCCCACAGGGCACCGGCCATGCTCGGATCTGGCAGGACCGGGGCTGCAAACCCCGATCCTCGGAGCCCAACCGCACCGACTGAAAGTCGGCGCTTTTACCGCTGTAATACCGCGACGGCCACAGGGTTAACTTTTTTCTCGGACCCTGGTGTTTCTGAGGTCCCTGGTCGTTTGGTGGAAGAGATATTTCTCCATTTTCAGCTTGAGTTAACGTTAGATAGATGCACTCAAAATCAACTAGCCAAGTTCAAGACCTGACACATTCTCGCCAGTCCCGAGATCAAGGAGTAGAACCAATTATCGGGCGACTTCACTTGTTGTCTATATTTATTCATCGTATATTCAAAAGGATATAATGATTTTTTAATTATTTATTTATTTTCATAATGAAATTAAGCACTGGCCTGCTGCCGCCACTGCCTATGATTAGGTTATAGGGCCTATGTCATATCCTAGCTACGTCTAGCTGCAGGAGAGTGACAAGTGACACATATTGTTCAACTGGTGAATAACATCATGGGCGTTAATTTCCAGCGCCCTACTGGGAGTCTATGGGTGCGTCCCAATACTCGAAAAATACACCCTCCCTTCCTCCACTACCACCTCCTCTACTCCGGAAACGGATCTTTGTGTTTTAATCTAATGTTGCTGAATCTTAATTACTTATTAATGGTTAATTATTAATTAATGTCTCGACACAAACCGCAATGTCAGGTTCATTGTATACTGTACATGCAAATACTTGTACTCAAAACGTTCAGGCAGTTTTGCATATTTCCGAGTAGGAGAGGAGTGGTAGTGGGGGAGTGGAGGGAAGGAGGTGGGGAGTGAAGAATATTGGGATGCAGCCTATGGAGCTGGCTAAAGCTAAGCTAATGATTCAGTCCAAGATCACTATCTGGGCATGCGCCAACTCGCTGATCTTCACAAAGCGTCCTGATAGAGCCGGGACATTTCGCATTGGAAAACGGTGACTACGAACTAAAATATAACACATTGTATCGCTGAAAAGCACTCAATTTAGTTTCATGTTCACTTTTTTTATTACTAAATAATTTAAAATAATGTATTTCTATTACTGAATAGCCTAATTCTTGATTATTTATTTTGGGAAGGAGGGGAATTCAATGCAATGCCTCAGGAGGGGCGGAGCCCAAGCGCCCTGTATTAGCAGCCGCCACTGCAATAAATAGTGAGATAATCAATGCACATGTATAAACCTCAATTCCAAAAAAGGAACAGTGTATAAAATTTAAATAAAAACAGAAAGCAATGATTTGTGAGTCATTTTTGTATTCAATTGAAAACAGTACAAAGACAAGATATTTAATGTTTTAACTAATCAACTGTATTGTTTTTTGTAAATATACGCTCATTCTACATTTGATGCCTGCAACACCTCCCAAAAAAATTTGGAACAGGGGCATGTTTACCTCTATGTTACATCACCTTTCCTTTTAACAACACTCCGTAATCTTTTGGGAACTACAACACTAATTTTTGTAATTTTGAAAGCTGAATTTTTCCCCATTCTTGCTTGATATGACTTCAGCTGCTCAAAAGTCTGGGGTCTCCATTGTCATATTTTGCACTTCATAATGTGCCACGCATTTTCAATGGGAGACAGGTCTGGACTGCAGGAAGGCCAGTCTAGCACCCGCACTCTCTGATGACGAAGCCACGCTGTTGTAACACTTGCAGAATGTGGCTTGGCATTGTCTTGCTGAAATAAGCAGGGATGTCCCTGAAAAAGACATTGTCTAGATCGCAGTATATGTTGCTCCAAAATGCATATGTACCCTTCAGCGTTAATGGTGCTTTCACAGATGTGCAAGTTACCCATGCCATGGACACTAACACACCCCCATACCATGACAGACGCTGGCTTTTGAACCTTGTGTTTGTAACAATCGGGATGGTCCTTTTCCTCTTTGGCCGGGAGAACACGACGTCCATTATTTCCCAAAAACAATTTGAAAGGTGGACTCGTTAGACCACAGCACACGTTTCCACTTTGCGTCAGTCCAACTCAGATAAGCTCGAGCCCAAAGAAGTTGGCGGCGTTTCTAGATGTTGTTGATATATGGCTTACACTTTGCATAGTAGAGTCTTAACTGATGCAGCGAAAAACCGTGTTTAATGACTACGGTTTTCCGAAGTATTCCTGAGCCCATGTGGTTATATTCATTACAGAAGCATGCTGGTTTTTAATGTAGTGCTGTCTGAGGGATCGAAGGTCACGGGCATTCAATATTGGTTTTCAGCCTTACCCTTTACGCAGAGTTTTCTCCAGATTCTCTGAATCTTTTACTAATATTATGGACTGTAGATGGTGAAATCCCTATATTCCTTGCAATCGTGTGTTGAGAAACTTTGTTCTTAAATTGTTGGACTATTCGCTCACAGTTTTTCGCAAAGTGGTGAACCTCGACCCATCCTTGGTCGTAAATGCCAGATCCTTCGTGGATGCTCCTTTTATACCCAGTCATGATAGCATGACCTGTTACCTATTCACCAATTTACCTGTGGAATGTTCCAAACAGGTGTTTTTTGAACATTCCACAACCTTTCCAGTCTATTTTTTACCCCTGTCCCAACTTGTTCCAGGCATCAAATTCGGAATTAGCGTATATTTACAAAAATCTATGAAGTTGATAAGGTAAATAAAACATTAATATTATATTATACATATAATATTAATATAATATTTTTTTTATATTGGTGTGTGGTGTGTGGGGGTAGGAGTATGGGGGGGGAGAAAGAGAAAGGACATAGTGTTAGTGTTATAATGATGATGTAACATTAATATCTATATAACTATAATGAAAACATTTATGGAAATATATCATAATTCAGTATAATCACAAGGTCCGTATCATTATATATAATAACAATATAATAATGGTAATTCACTGTGTGTGTGTGCGTGCGTGCGTGCGTGCGTGTGTAATAATTAAATTTAAAAAACAGGTGGATATTTTTCCAGTATGTGTTGATAAATTGGTTAGTTGGTTAGTTGAGTTAGGGGCATTAGCTCACAGGCAGAACTGTTTGTAAGTTTAGCTTTTTAAGAAGAAGAGGAGTCCAGGTTGCTTCAAAGTGTGGGATTTGGTCTTGGAGACAAGCTGAAAGCTTTTTCATTGAGATGTATTCTGTGAGTAGGTTTAGCCAATGTGTCGTGTTGAGTTTATGTCTGGTTTTCCAGTTCATCAGTATGGTTTTCTTGGCAGTCGCGAGGGCAATAAGTATGGGTCTGGTGCTGTTGGGTGCTGGATTGATTACTGACAGGTCCCCAAGTAAATAGAGGGAGGGGGATAATGGAAGACTGCATCCCAATAGGTTGGACATTTTGTTGATGACATTTTCCCAGAAGCTATGTATGGGTGGGCAGAGCCATATGGCATGGAAGTAGTTGTCTGGTGTATTGAGTGTGCAGAATGGGCATGTGTCTGAGTTTATGAGTCCCATTTTGAATAATTTGTGTTGGGTGAGGTGAGCTCTATGAATTACCTTGTATTGTACCAGTTGTATGTTAGTGTTTTTGGTCATTGTGAAAGTGTTATGGCAGATTTGTGTCCAGTATTCAGCATTGGGACTGATCGATAGGTCGTTTTCCCATTTTTGGATTGGGAGTGATATTGTTGTGTCTATGTTTAGCAGGAGTTTATATAATTTAGAAATAATTTTCTTTGAGCCTTTGATCTTAAATAAATCTTCTGTAAGAGCTGGAGGGTCTAAATTGTTATTTGTGATATTGATTTTGGATTTAATAACAGATTTTAACTGGATTTGTACTGTTTTCAATTAAATATATATAAAAGAGAATTTACAAATCACTGCTTTCTGCTTTTATGTGCATTTTACATACTGTCCCAACTTTTTTGGAATTGGGGTTTGTACCTATTTGTGCAGGCTGAGCTCGTCCACCATGGCGGTGGTGGCACAGTCAGTGGCTGGCTACTAGCTTAGGCATTGGCTATTGCTCCCCCTCTTTTGCCTCCGCACTGTCACAATGGCGACAAGAGCTGCTGTTTCCGTGCTTGATCATGAAGTTACAGTTTTGTAGCAGCTCGATCCAGCGGGCTATCTGTCCTTCTGGCTCTTTAAAACACAACAGTGTGTGTGTGTGTGTACTTTGAATTCTTGCCCTTGTAAATTCTTGCCCTGCACCCCCACCACCACCAGCAGTAGCTCCCATCTCGTCACACAGTAGTGTGTTCGGCTTTTCTCAGAGCGCGGCTGAAGTAGGTGATGACCTAACTGTAGGCGTCTACCTTTTTTCTCTGAAAGGACTCTATGCCCACGAAAGGACTCCCCCTATGCCTACCCTCTCCATGGTGGACCCGTCAAACCCCTCATACTGGATACAGACGCACTGTATCCAGTATGAGGGGTTTGACGGGTCCACCATGGAGAGGGTAGGTGCTGACACCAGGGCTGCACAGAGGCTGTTGAACGAGCGCTGGCATTCCAGTGAATAATGGAACCATGCGGCTTTCTCTGTGAGGGCATGACGGGGGGTGGGGTGGCAAGGCTGGCAAAGTTCCTCCCCATGACATAGCCTCCCCAGAAACTGGTCCCACTCCCGAAGAGCTGGCACTTTGTTGGATTGAGTCACATATTGGAATTGCTGATACGCCTTATTACTAGCTGCAGGTTTGCTAGCGCGGCCTCAAAACTGGGAGCGCGCACTAAGCTGTTATCTAAATAGACACAGCAAGCTGTGGTTGGGACTCCTTTTAAAACTTTGTCTATCAGCCATTTGAATGTTGTGGGACTGTTAGCCTGAATGGCATGACATTGAATTCCCATATGTCCCGCCCCACTGTGAAGGCTGTTTTGGGTCACGCTGTTATGAGGGACCTGCCAGTAGCCGCTGCGGAGATCCAGAGAGCTGAACCAGGTGGAGCCCCCTATACTGTCCAAGGCATCGTCAATGCGGGGAAGAAATCTTTCTTTGTGACGCCATTGAGCCATCTGTTGTCCATAGAGAAACACAGGGAACCGTCTTTTTTTCTCACCAATGCAATGGGGAAGCCCAGGGGCTCTCGGAGTGGCAGATTACTCCAGCTGTACCCATCTCTTATATTTTTGCAGCCATCTTGCTGTCTTTGGTCACAAACTTTGGTAGAGAGGTGTCGGAACTCAGTAAGGAAAAGCACGTAGCTGGCTGCACTCTCCCACAGTAAGGCCCTCACTGCTGGCTGCATGAGCTCTTCAACTGCTGCTTGGAGATTGGTGGTGCTGATAGCCTGACAGGTTACACGGGCGTAGTTGTTTGAGACGGGTTGGGACATTGTGCCGGCCCTTTAGGAGGGTGAGCTGCCTAGCAGTGTCAATAGTCGCCCTGGCACTGGCCAGGGCATCCGAACCCAAGATGCAGGGGTCGGCTTGAAATAATTATTGTGTTAAAGTGACGGGGCCTACGCGCAGGGGTAGCTTACAGCAACCAAGCATTTTGACTCTTTGCCTGGTTACCGGTCCGTACCTAGTTTAGTGTTTGTGGCCACTCATGGAGTGCTACGTGCTAACAGTCCCATTTTAATCAGCCTAATGGTGGAGCCTGTGTTGATAAGAGCAGTCACTGAGGTCCCAGCCACTACCCAGCGAACGTAGATGCTGTCGTCATCATTGCCTAAGCGGCCCATTCTCTTTTCAACAGGGCACTTCTGCCCACAGACTGACGATGCCCCTCTTACACCAGCCTTACACTTTGCCTTCTCCCTGCGACTGCCGCTCTCATCAGACGGCCTTTTCTCCCACACCCCCAGCACCGAAAGTCCCACCCGTGGAGCTGTTGCCACCCTGGCTGGAGTAGACACCGTTTCGTGCTCGCCCCCATCTTCTGGGGTTTGAATGTTGGGGGGTTTGCCTTCGTTGATGTCGCGGTGTGCCTGCAGCTCGCCTTCAGGAGATGGCGCCAGGTCGATGCCTCTCTCTTGCCAGCTCCAGTCCGCTGCTTCTGCAATGAGGTTGAACTGCGCTAGGTGAGCTTCCTTTGTCGTCAAACCTTTGCAGCTTTATGTTCAGCAGGGAGTTCCCAGCGCTGCTTCCCGGGGTTCCACTAGCAAGCTCGTGTAGCGGGTGTAGCTCGGCTAGTTCGCTAGTAAGCACAGTGAGGTGCTGTAAAAGCGAAGGCCTTGTAGCGGGTTACCGTGACAACACTCTCTGGCGATGCAACCCTCAGGGTCAAAATAATGACGTTACCCTTAGCTATCGGCGATGTCGTCTTTAGCTGATTGGTAACGCGTTCGCCTACGAGTGAGAGGAGCAGGGTTCAAATCTCACCTTGGACTTCTGAGTAAAGTAAGCTTCTCTCTTTCTATACGGTTACACTCACACTAACAACCTGGCCCCATGGCCCGAGCTCGTTAGCAGGGCTTGTGCAAGCCAATGGAGGGTTCCCCCGGGAACCAGGCGGCGGGACCGTGAGCTCCGCTGGCCCCACTTAGGAAAGCAGCTGGGCCCCGTGCCCAGTACTCACTATCCCCGGCAAGGACAAAGGCTGCAGCAGGCTCAAATGGAATCTCTTGCTCAGGAATTCTTTGCTCAGTGAAGCCCAGCTGCAGTATCTGTAACTGCTCTAAATGTTCAATTTGGGTGCAATCAATTAGCTTGATGTTTTGAAGATGAAATTATTTTTCTACTAACTAATCATACATGAATGCTGAGCTTAACGTTTTGTAACTACAGGAAACATTTCACAACAGTCTGACATGTTGGGTGTCATGGCGTGTGTAATGACATGGAATGACCTAACATGAACACATGGTTATTCAATCCAGCAAGGTAACTTCACATACACATTTCAAAGCTACTTCATAAATATGGGAAAGAAATTGCCATGTAGACTCCAGTTAGTTTAATACAAAACGTCCAATTCTTATCATAAAATCTATTTATTTTATGCATTCTCATGAGAATATTTTGGCTACTTGACCGCACAGACAAATCAGTTATTCCAAAATATGACTTAGTTGTAAAGAAAGTAGCTTGTGCAAAGGTTGAAAAAAATTCCAACCTTACTCTGCAAAATATAGTTGAAGAAAAAATCCTCCAGCTGACCTCTCGTTGTTGCCTCTGTTTTCACCGAAGTGTAAGCATGAACACATTTTACCGTTAGAGGTCCAACAAGAGAGAACAGTCAGCCACAGTTAGACATTGTCAAGGATGTATAAAACACAATTCTGTGTTTTCTGGCTAGGTAGCCTACTAACTATACAACTTATATCGACTTTCCAAAAGTTTAAGCATTGTAACGGCTACATATAATACAGTAGCTTAGAAATAATTTTCAAACATTAGTTGAGGTTTAGTTGCTAATATTATCATCTTTATATGATTATGGGCTGGTGAGAGACCATATTAGTCATTACATGAATTTAAAAATATGATCAGTTTTTCGTGTTTTTCTTCCAAAAATTTTAAACATTTCTCATGGTGATCTTTAAGGCGAATCAGTTTACGTGTTTATATTATACACCTTGAAACTTCAATCACTATCATAGCATGCTACCTAGTCATTCACCATTTTCTCCTCTGCGTCTTTCAGTAGCCTACTGTTGTCTTCAGCAGATCCATCTCTTACACATTTGGGCTCTGACATGTGCTACCATGTGCATGTGAAATGGTTTCCAGAAAATATTTGTGAGTTGTATTGCTGGCACATCCGTCCTGCGCCAACTGTACGGCTGAAAGCACGGCTAAGAGCCAGAGTTTATTTTTTCAAAAGTCCAAAATTTCAAAGTGTGCTGTGAAAATTAACACAGAGGGCCCAAGTTCTCTCCAGGCAGGAGCAGAGTGAACCAGCATCAATATGTCCACCACATCCAAAACAACATGATAAATTTCCTGTCTTGTCAAACAAACCCTTAGATGAACCAATAGCTTCTAAGACTCAAGAGAAGGAAGGCACTTTTGTTAGTAGAATTCTACCAGAATCATGGATAATATGTTTATTCTTGGTAATAGAGTATCATCACCGTTTATGTAGCGTTTGAGGTGTTTGTGTTATGGTTTTCACAGGTCTCCACCCCAGCATCTCACAATAAATACATCACAAATGTAGTCTTTATTAAACTCCTTTGCTTTGTGGTGTTTGTACTTTACTCTCTACTGCATCAGTAAACTGATATAATAAATTCCTATGAAATATCAATGTCCCAATCAGTACATTCTATGTCATTACTAGGTCACTCGGGTTACTCAAGATACTGGTGGTGTGTGTGTGTGCGTGCGTGCGTGCGTGCGTGCGTGCGTGCGTGCGTGTGTGTGTGTGTGTGTGTGTGTGTGTAAAATGCTTTTTATATCTACTGTTAATGGTTTACATTTTATAATGAACTATAGTGAGTGTAGCCTTTTACATTCATTTGTGTTCCATTCAGAAATGGTTTAGATTAACTTTTTGTTTCCTTACAGTTCGTACAGTACGCTTGTGTTACTGTAGATTAGGGGTGGCAAACTCAAGGTATACTTATGTTTTTGTTACTGGTCACTTAATAGAACAATGAATAAATGCAAATGAAAAATTTGTTACAAAGTTAACTGACTTGATTCTAAATTAGGCTGCTGATTTAGTTCCTGGAGGAAAAAAAATGTTTCAACCTTAATCTTATATTTATAATATTTGGTGGTTTCCTGCTTATGGTGATTTTAAAACAGCCAAAATTACTGCCACCAACTGAACCAGAGTATGAATGACACACAAAAAAACAGACCTATTTAATAGTCATGTGGCAAAACTGAAATAAATACTTGAAACATGCATTTCTATTAATAAAATATAAATATGTCAGCAAAACTACGATTTACCTTTTTCCCCACTCGAAGGTTCCCTTATTATATGTCTATGTTCTCTCTACTTCTGGAATAACATTTATAATCACATCTTCCATTAGGATGTTTCCTGCCCATGCATAGGCTTTTCCACCTACCCAGCCAAAAATTCACCATTTTCTCTTCTTTCTCCCAACATTGTTCTAAAACATTTCTTGTTGGGTGACTGTCTCCATGACCCTGCAATTAACCCAATATGTTATCTGTTTCCTCCTCATTTCCTAAGGAGATTCCTCTTAATACTATACCTGTAGTGCTGGCACTGGAGTTGTCCTGTACACTCCACAGCATATTCTGAATCGCATCTCACTTTAAGCTGTGTCCTTGCTTCACACATTCATAGTCCAACACCGACCTCAATAGACCTAAATACATATTGTTTCATGCTGTTCTGTTCCAGCCAGATATCTCATTACATTTAAAAATGCCTTTAGTCAGTATATTATTAATATATTAATTCCAAATAAGCCTTGAATCAAATGTTACTCCAAGACATACTCCAATAGTCGAGTCTCTTCATCAGGGATCCATGTTGTAGTTTGCCTATTGATGTCATCGTAAAATGACGTAAACTTTGAAAAAGGCACTAGGTGTTGAAGTGCTACTTTCTTTGCTGCACAAGATGTGTTACCAAAAATAGCTTGATAGGTTTTATAACCATAATTCCGATGTCTGCAATGGTAATTTTGGCCACTGTCTTCGGTGGTGGAGTATTACTATTCGCTCACAGAATCTTCTCTAGACATTCATCTGTAAAGATATTGCACTATCCTGACAGTATGATGCGTGGAAAAACTATTATCATGACCGGAGCAAACGGCAGCATCGGGAAGGCCACTGCGGCGGAGCGCTTCAAACTACAGGCCCGTGTGATCATGGCCTGTTGGGACCAGCAGAGGGCAGAGGACGCTGCCCGGGACTTTCGACAAGAAGCAGGGCCAAATCAGGGCGAAGTCGTGATCAAACATTTGGACCTCGCCTCAATGAAGTCTGTGCACAGCTTCTATGAGGAGATATTAAAGGTAACTTCTCAGTACATTAACGAGTTATAGGTAACATTAGCTAGATCCTTTCCAAAATGTCCATAGTAATTCAGCTCAAATTATGGCAAGTTAGTTTCATTGTTAACACGGTATCTAAGGTCTCTTAGTATTTGACATTGACATATCCAATGACATGCTATATTGTGGCTTTCGCTGCACTGTACTTGTTACTACTATTATGGCATTAATGAGTAATTGTTGCAAATTTAGTTTGTTATAAACCCACTGGGTATTGTTATGTATTGTTGCTATGTACTCATGGAAATGTTTTATCCTGTATTAAACTGCCATGTGGTTGTCATGTAACTGGCCTGCATAATGTTTTTTTTGTTTTTCAGGCAGAGTCCTGGATTGATATTTTGATCAACAGTGCAGGAGTCTTTCAGTGCCCTTACACTAAAACAGATGAGGGCTTTGAGATGCAGTTTGGGGTCAACCCCAGCCGGATCATTGTGGTCTCCGCCAAACTCTATAAGTACAGAGATATCAACTTTGAGGACCTGAACAGTGAGCAGAGCTACAACAAGGCTTTTGCCTACAGTCAGAGCAAGCTGGCCAACTTGCTTTTCACCCAGGAGTTGGCTCAGCATCTGGGAGAGGTGAGTGACTGTCAATGCACGTACACCAGGCATTGTGCGGATCAACCTCGTGATACGTGTCCACATCCCTCTTTTGGTCAAGCCGCTGTTCCATCTGGCATCCTGGGCCTTTTTGAAAAGCCCTCTGGAGGGGTGCACAGACCCCACTGTACTTGGCCTGCTCTCCAAAAGTAGAGGGCATCAAGGGGAGGTGCTTCGCCAACTGTGAAGAAGAGGAACTGCTGCCGAAAGCCACAGATGAGCAGGGGGCTAGGAAGCTCTGGGAAATCAGTGAGGTCATGGTGGGCCTTACCAAGTGAAGTGGGTGTCACTGGATGCGAGTATCTGTCAGTAAGCCATTGGCATGACAACTATGATGTAACAGGTGGCATGCAATAGTAGCACTGGACCAGAGGCTTCTGGGTTTGGAAGTAGGCGGGACATTGCAATTAAATCTTGGAGTAAAGTACTTCACAAAAAAATGTGTATATGGGGGTTTCAGAATGTGTAAGACATCACATATTGATGTCATATCTTACAGTTATGAAGGATACGCATTTAATTGGAAATATTGAAGTCAAGATCTATGATAATTTTTATGTATTTGATTATGTGGCACACGTTCATATCAATGGTGATGTACACAGTGTTAGAGAATACAAATGTAAATTGCAACTACCAGTCACTCACCACAAAATACCATGTAGGCTATAACGTTTGGCACAAATCCACAAGTCAGCAAAAGTCACTTGCGGATTTGCAAACAATTCGCGATTTCCAGCCCCGATTTCCTAAAGTATGCCTTATTTCCAGTTTAAACAACACATTGTTATCTCTGTTAAAGCAGACGTGGTCAGACATGGTCTACATACATGTAAAATCATTATTGAGCAAGATCTTTCACTAAATGGGAGATCATTCCCAGTCTTAAATGACTTCAGCTCATTTTGCCAAAGTGCCAATATAAAATAATTATTATTATTATTATTGTTAATATTTAATAATAATGTTTCCATAAAGAATAACAAACTCAACAAAAATAAGCACTAAGGTTTCAAATATAAATTTTTAAATAAATGCAATTTCTAGTGGTCTTCTTGAAAATGCTGTGAGTAATTCAGTTGAGGGTCTGTGTGCATTTGAGGCTTTTACAATTCTAAATTACATTACATTACAGGCATTTAGCAGACGCTCTCATCCAGAGCGACTTACAACTTTTTAAAATTACATTTATCCATTCATACAGCTGGATATACTGAAGCAAGTCAGGTTTTTAGTACCTTGCTCAATGGTACAATGGCAGTGTCCTACCTGGGAATTGAACCTGCAACCTTTCGGTTACAAGTCCAGTTCCTTAACCATTATACTACACTGCCGCCCGTATGGGGCACAGCTGATTTGGATATAACGAAAGTAAACTATTGAAAATAAGTATCCATCAGTATAAAGAGATCTGCTAACAAACTGAACTGTGTAATGTTTATAAAGCAGTTAAGACCCTTGTTTTTAAACTTGAGACATTGTAAACAGGGTGTGCATTGCACTCTCATTCTAAATATGTACTGTCAAATATGCTTACAGTGGTATTCAAAAGTTTGTGCACAATTCAGCAAATAAAAATGATTATGTCATGTTTAATTTTGTTCCCTGCAGAGTTTGTGTTCACTTTCTAATCAACAAAACATGCAGTTTGACCAGGGGTGTCCAAACGTTTGCATACCACTATATGTTCCTCCTCTTGACTGATTCTTCATAATTGACACAATAATTATACATTATTATACATGATATATTATACATTATTACAAAATAGCCCACCATTTTTGAATTCTTGACTGCTTGGAGATAAATCACCATTATAGACACCTGCATGGATCAGAAATATTAGGTGTGTTTTGTGTATTGGATGAGAGAGTGGTGTGAAATTAAACGCATAGAAAGAGTTCAGATGTCTGTGACAAAGTAGGCTACTTTATTTGATCATTTTTAGTTTTCTGTTTTAGTAAGCCAAACTACATTTGTATTACGGCTATCATTTGTGCTTGAACCCCCTCGTAATGTGTAACATGAATATGCCTTACGTCGGGCCACCAGTTTGTTTCCTTGTTTTCTGACATGGTATTCAGTCCTCCGGCAGCGAGAGGTCGCTATAGCCCCTTTGTTAAGCCCTTCTCAAACGATTATCCCATTTTCACCACTTCAATCGTTTAAGTTGAGAAAGTAATTGCCAATAATTAAGCACAGACAATGACTGACAGTGATGTTTACAAGCGACATCGCGTGTTAAATTCAATTTGACTACCGTGGACATGCAGTATTTTTAAATGTTGTACAGTGGTATTTTAGTTTGTTAGAAGCAGTGGGAAATGACGGGGTAAAATGAGAGTAGTTGTATAACATTTAACTTGCACAAAAAAAGTTTAATGTATTTCATCAGTAACAATAAAATAGTTTGCAGCTGATGTAATTAAAAATGAAAATGAAATAAAAGTGGTGAATGTCATCAATTTAAACGCATGGCCATGGTCAGTCTCTTCTGTGATGGTTCTTAGTTTTTAAATATCGGTCTATTGTTATCTTCTTTGCGTAATTAATTGTGAAATTGCAAGTTGTGCAAAATAAATTCAACCAATCGGTATGCAGTGTAGCAGGTGGATACAGCATTTAAACTTCCATCCATGTTCCCTTTCATTCCTCTGACTTTGACCATATTAGATCAACAAGTTTTTTTTATTTTTTTATAAATGTCTCAATTAGAAAATTAATTGCATGATTAGCGACTGTGCTGCTGGAGTGCCCTGGAGGATAACCATTGAAATACAATCTCTGCAGGTCACGTGGTGGAAATAAACTGGTGGCCCTACTTCTACATTATGGATGAATATGAATTCCTTGGACAGAAAATGTGTGTTTGATATATCATTATCAGCATGCCATTTGTTTCAGGGCATGTCAGTTATCATTAAGAGAAAAAAACATTTATGAAGGTCATGGGTTCAGATTTTAGGTTGGTTTGACATTTCTGGAGATAAAAATAAATATGGATGTGAACAATAGTATTTATTAGCATAATAGTACTGCTGTTTCTATGCAGATAAAATACCGAAATACACCATTCCCCCATAATAGATTTTTCATTTAAATGATGCTCCTTTGGCAGTATACACTGAAATGTGTAATTCATGGGACCAAATTATTTTAAGTGTAAATCTGATATGGGTAGACAATAATAGAAAATAAATACAAAATAATTAGCACCAGGGGTCAGTGAAGTCTTTCTTTAGCAGAAATTAGCCTGCACTGCTGATTGTTATGGAATTCATCACATTTCAGTCTTTTGTTTTCCGTTGTACAAGATGTATTGGGGTGCCACTAGAGTGGACCGGGTAGGGCTTTCCAAAGACATTCAAGATATGGATGCAAAAATATTTGAATACATAGAAATGTGAAATGCTGGTGGTGGTTTTCTCACCTGTTACCTGCACATTTGACAATGCACTGTGTTTACAGTGTACCATTTGCACATTTTCTCTGTTCTATATACGTCATACACGGTTTTAAAGATATACATTTTCCTTTTTTATTTCTGATAGTTTAGTTTAGTTTCCGAAGAATATGGGCGCCAATGCAGCCCCTTTCTAGTAGTTTACAGGATGGCAGAGTGATGTTAGCGGGCACTCAGCAATATGAAGTCAGTGCTGTGCTGGCCAAGGCTGATTTGATTTGAAGCTGACTGTTGCTCACTCGATGCAGATGTCAGTCACATTCATTTTAGAGTTGTGATGAGACAGCAAAGGCTGAGCGGTGGTCCATCTTCATTGCCCCAGGGGCTCGTGTCCCTCCATTACAACGTGGCCCGCTTCCAAACAGCCAAATGATTAGAAGTGAAATAGCGACAGGTTTGGCGTGGCGTCCAAGAGAGGAGACGAGGAACACGAAAGAAAAATGTTATGTCTAAGGCGAATTGCATCGCGCACATTATCCATTCACGGCGATGCTTAATTACTGATTTGCACATTAGTTCAATTCGGTTTTACTTGCATCACGCTATTTTCAGAGAACTGTCACAAAGACGCTTTACTGAGAAACATAAGGAAAAACTAGCAGTGGCAGGGCAGGATGTTACGCAAGTAAAGTGCTCTCACTTCAGCTGAAGGCTGAATTATACCTTTGTCTATAACAGACAAACACCATACTGCACCCCTCACTGTAGATCAAGTGACGCTGTCTCTCCACAAGTCTATGACTTTCTCCTCAGCGTGTCAGCAGTATGCGTCTCAAATTACTGCCAATGGGTGTTAACCAATGAGCTTCTACCCATTTGTCTCCTTTGCAGAGCTGCAAGGTTTCACAAGATTACTCAAGGTTGGACACAGCCACAAACAAGTCTGTTTTTATTCACCACTGCGATCTATGAGGTCTCCCTCTTGATTAATGGAGTGTAAGCTTAGGTTCATTGCTGGTTTAAAAAAAAAAACCATGCTTCTCATTTCTTTGAGAGCAAAATTACCATCACCTTCCAGTGAATGTGACTGATTTTCAAAAAACATACTGTACATGGCTAGTACCTTTAGGTCATTCGGTCAAGCAAGTGCCATTTATTAGACCAGAGATTCAGTGGCAAGCCAGGTGGCCATTTCCAATTTGGAGTGCTGAAGGAGAGGGGTGTTGTTTGTAGATGACTTCAAAGATCTAACGGTTTCATCCAGGAGTGCTAAGGATGGGGTGTTGAGTTTTTTTAACTGCACACTACCTGGTCTCAGCAGGGCATGAGCCGAGATACAGAACACTCTGGAGGGGAGATATTGGGCTTAAAATTCTGTGTTAGTCTAGAGTCAGAGACCTTATTTTTATATAATGTTGCAAAACCGCTGGATTCTTCTTGGACAATATATAGCGATACTATAAACTCTGCATTTGAATGGATCTCTATGGGAATTGGGGGGTGGGACTAGATTAAGCTGTAAATTACATGAGAATAGTATGGAACCCATGGTTGGCTAAATGGCTGTAAGTCATCAAGGGTCTGAGGTATCAAACAAGCCTCAAACCATCACTCTGCTGCCAGATATGCAGTAGATATGGATGGATCACTTTAAGGGTTGTTTCTCCTGACTCATTTTCCTATTGAACTCTATGGAAAAATAAGTAAGGAGAAACAACCCTTCAAGCGATCCATCCATATCCATTTCCATTAAAATGCAGAGAAGTTATAGTATCGCTTGTAAGAGTACCTGAAAATAAGATATTGAGTCTTTTGATATCCTTTTATACCCAGTCATGATAGCATCACTTGTTTACATGTGGAATGTTCCAAACAGGTGTTTTTTGAACTTCCCAGTCTTTTTTTTTTGCCCCTGTCCCAACTTTTTTGGAACATGTTGCAGGCATCAAATTCGGAATTAGCGTATATTTACAAAAATCAATAAAGTTGAAAACATTAATTATATTTTCTTTGTACTGTTTTCAATTAAATATATGTAAAACAGAATTTACAAATCACTGCTTTCTGCTTTTATGTGCATTTTACATACTGTCCCAACTTTTTTGGAATTGGGGTTTGTAGTTCAATGTAAACAGAAACAAATAGAATCAAGTGTAGGCAAATCCAATGTAAGGCATATATTAATTAAAGGCATTACATTTTGTGATACCAATTCAGGGACATTCTATGTGAATTTGGACAAAATAAATGACAAAAAAAAAGAAAGAAATGCGTGCCAATTTATTTATAAAATGACATCACTGGTTTTTGGTCCGGGAGCATGTAGCCTACAGCTTGTGACACTTTTGAGGCTGAAATTGAATAGTGAGCATCTGTGTGATTAACCTTCAGTTGTTATTATGTAAAGACTGCTGATTGTGAAGTGGTGCCAAAACTGCCACAAAGACCTTTCACTTAAAATGTGGGTTCCTATCCTTTTAATTTTCCTGGGCTCTGCTAATGCTGGCTTATACTGCTGAGTCATCATCATCCTCTAAGCATCAGTGGATTCTGGGAGTTAGTGTCAGCACTGTACTTTTTGCATGTAGTCCAAAAACCTATCCAGTGTCCACTATGTAGACAGCAGATTATGAGTAATAATTAAAATACTACTACTACTAATAATAATAATAATAATAATAATAACCATAATCATCACCATCAGCAGATGGCTGAGTGGGGTGACTTTTATCATTTAATTCACACAGTTCCCATCAGAGAGCCAGAGAAATTAAATACTTTTCCATCTGGGATTCATAACTTGTATCCCACATCAGAGGACTGATTTGGGGCTTTCATATAAGCTCATTAAATGTGGCTGGCTTACGTATATGTATGTAGTCCTTCTCCATTTCAGCATGTCTACTGTCAGCACAAACGAAAACTTCATTTTTCTGTGTTGGTGGTAGTGATCATTATATTTACTCTAATAACTGATTTGTGATTGTTATTGTTTTGTGTATGTGTATGTCTTCTGTGGATAAATTCCAAAAAAATGTGTTTAGGATTAAATAGAGCGATATATAATCATTGAGCTATATAATCCTATAATTATAGAGCTACATATATATAATATAGCTCATTACCTGTGCTGTTTATTTTATACAGCCTTTTTTGCTCCATCTTTATCAAGAGTGCCAGTCATTTTAGAGGTCACTAATTTGGTGGACACAAAGATTTGCAGTCTGGGCAAGTTTCACTGTTCTTGACATACAAGTAGACATGACCTCTAATACATCATTTAGGAAATCAATATAAAATCTCCTGGAATGTGATATAGCTCTTAGAAAAAAGTTTGTGTGGATTAAAAAAAGGTCTCAGCATTTCAAATACAATCTCCAATCATGTCAAATATAACCTGCTTAAGACTGATTCCACTGAGTCAGCTGATTGATTCTGTAGAGGGAAACTGCTTACAGTGTGTTTTACCATGACAATGCATTAGCCTGAGCAAAACACTCACACTAAATGCCACAAAAGGATAATACCATTGAAATAACTCAATCTAATACGTCTGATGTGTTGAAATATATAAAATCACACCAATATTTTTTCAGCCTGGAGTATAAAATTAGTATTTTGTATGTATCAGCTGCAGTGATAACTTTATGACCTTTCACTGAAATGGAACATGATGAAGTCTAAAGTTGGTCCAAATCCAGACAATGTGTGCAGGGCAAGCGAGATGGTAATCCCTGAACAGCGGCCATTAACCAACTTTTTCATGCTGCCTGATGTGCATCGAAACTTTAAACGCATCAAAACTGGGACATAATTTAGCTTGCTTGACAGCATAATGCTGATTTTAATTAAGTATAAATTATGCACGCGAAATAATAAAATATTTCAATATTACAATTAGTTGTATTTATTTATTTAATCAATTTCACAGTTATTTTGTCCACAACTCAAGTAACATCAGCATTAGACAGAAGTAGCCTATTGGTCTGAAAAGTGTCTTATGTATCATAGTAGTGGCTTTGTTGCTTTGTTAGATGCTTTATACAGGGACCTACGTACCTAATGCTACGTACCTAATGTTTATGTTATTGAAAACAAAGAACACATAAGGAAACTGAAGATAAGCACATTGCTTTGTGTGTGTGTGTGTGTGTGTGTGTACATATACATACCTAAATGAAATAGCATTGTTTCCAGACACCAAGAATCGGCACCTCTTCTTTGAGCTTATCAGTGAAGCCTTTGAGGATCTTTATATGGGAAGACTCTTTCAGGTGAGCTATTACTGCATCCGATAGCCTACTTATTATCTGATAGTGAAGGCATTCATTTCTGACCCTCGTCGATATCAGCAAGTTGCCTTGATGTCTGATGTTATTATTTGTCTTGACTTTCTGGATAAACCCCCTGATAATCATTTGGTGCGGCTGTATAATTTCTCAGGCCAGCATTGGGGCATACCTTTGATAAAAGTGAAATGATCTTTGAAAGGAAGACGTTCGAATTGTGTAAATTGTAATATTTAATCAAACACAAATTTTATACTGGGCACAAACCGATCTACTTGCACACTGCATCCTCATAATTTGCCCCTACGTGCAATGCAACAACTCACCACAGAGACCCCATTGTCCCACAAATGAACACTTTACCCTGATCAGAAGCCTTTAGTTCCTTCAACCCAGTTGTGCCAGTCACTCTCAGATTTGATTGCAAATTTGCAATTTGATTTGTCACAAATCTTCACAAAAATTTTGGTTTTAAACGAGTTTATTTCCTTGTTTCCTGTGTCACTAGGGTAAGAGCTTACAATATATTGAGGGTCGGACTTTGCATGTTCCACGCTTATATACCTGTGCAAGCCCTGTGTCAGTTGCAGGAGATTTGATAGATGATCCAATCGTAAAGTGCTACAGATGCAGACTGTAAAAGTGCCATGCACTTATATGGATGTTATATCAGTACTTGAACACAATAGTACTGATATAGTATTGCATCAGAGAACATGGAATACTCCTGTGACTCCTTGACACTAACAAGATCAAATATTGTCAAATCAAAACTCTCAATACAATTTTTGCATGACTAAAATAATAATAATCATAATAATAATAACCCAAATGCCATCTCCCAAGGAAAATAATTTAGTAATGAATTAATTTTATCAGTTAAACATATTTGCATATGCTCCTGGTAATTTTCTAAACGATTCTCTTTTGCACATGTTTGCACGTGCATAATGCTGTTGGGATTTATTCCTCTAGTCCTGCCTGTCAATGTGGGTGGACATTTTATTGATTTTATTTCCCAATCAGACTATCTGTTGTTGATGCAAGAGAACACTGATCAATACACTGAGAGTTATAGCTCAGGCAGGACAGCTAAGCTCTCCCAAAGTTTATGCTAAGATTCTATCATTACACTTCTCCTCCTACACAGCTATATTCTGAACTTTCTAATGCATGCATATGGCTATGGTTTGTTTACATTAATATGTTATGACATTTGACAATGACATTCACCATAAAAAATAAAAATAAAAATCATAATGCATTGTACAGCCTATAGGGTTGCTGTTTGGCATAGTAATTTGTAAAAAAAGTACTCATCCCCTGGTAGATCACATTTTGTACCTCAGACTGCGCAATACGGTTTACATTGAAATGAATACATCTCATCAATACATGCTACTCCACATTCTTAAACTAACAAAAAATGTATAAATAATTTAAAAATATACAGTATACAACCCAAATTCCAAAAAAGTTGGGACAGTATGTAAAATGCACATAAAAACAGAAAGCAGTGATTTGTAAATTCTCTTTTACATATATTTAATTGAAAACAGTACAAAGAAAAGATATTTAATGTTTTACCTAATCAACTTTATTGATTTTTGTAAATATACGCTATTTCCGAATTTGATGTCTGCAACACGTTCCAAAAAAAGTTGGGACAGGGCCAAAAAGAACACTGGGGAGTGGGACTAGATTAAGCTGTAAATTACACGGGAATAGTATGGAATCCTTGGTTGGCTGAGTGGCTTTAAGTAATCAAGGGTCTGAGGTATCAAACCATCACTCTGCTGCCAGATATGCAGTAGATATGGATGGATCACTTTGAGGGTTGTTTCTCCTGGCTTATTTTTCCATAGAGTTCAATAGGAAAATGGTTTAAGGCGATGGTTTAAGGTTTGTTTGATACGTCAAACCCTTGATGACTTAGAGCCATTTAGCCAACCATGTGTTCCATACTGTTCCAGTGTAATTTACAGCTAAATCTAGTCCCACCCCCAAATTCCCATAGAGATCCATTCAAATGCAGCCAGAGACGTTATAGTATCGCTTGTAAGAGTACCAGAAAATAAGATATCAAGGGCCCTATCTTACACCCGGCGCAAAGCGGCGCTAACCCAAACGCAAGTGTCTTTGCTATCTTACACCCGGCGCTAGGTCCATAATAACGCCTAGCGCTCACGTCCTTTAACTAGCATGTATTCTTGCGCCATCACAAGTGAACTGGGCGTGTTGGTCTTAAGATGAGGAGTGGCCAGGATTCTTTTTGGCGTATTGCTATCTTGAGCCAGCAGAAAGCGTTTGCGCTAGAACCACCACAAACCTGGTCTAAAGTCATGTCGCAGTTGTTTACATGTTATTTTAACGGCGCATATAAGTGCGTCTACATAGGCGTGTGCACAACGCGCGTACCCTCCTGTCTGTTACACACAGGGGCGTGCACAAGCATGACTAAAATATCTAGATCACAATGTGAAATATTATTATTGTGTAGGCTATATCAAAAATGCATAATAATAAAAGGTTCCATAGGTCCACATACCTTTCCCTCAGTGAAGGGAAACGATGCCACATTACATTGCTCTCAGCCCACTCCATCAACATCCAGGCGATGTGCGATGGTACGGGACAATGGCTATCCATTAAAAAGGAGCTGATAACACCTATAGCTATCAAGCCTAATGTGCGAATTGTCTATGCACCTAATGCGTGAATTGTCATTCAATGTAAAACTTGCGTACTGCAAGAGACGGACATTTGCGTTCCTAAAATGCGCTTCAGATGTCATTACAATACAGCTCTGTTTATCTAGGAATACAGCCTGTAAGTAGGCTAAATAGAATGGTTTGTGACTGAAAAAAGTTCAAAACCTTGTCCAGTGAATATTGCTTTTATTGTTTTTCAAATAGCCTAGGCTACAGCGAACTCGCTGTGCATAAAGTTTTTTCGATAGACTATGGTTAAAAAACGGAGATAGATGTCATCATGTTAACTGAATTGTAGCCTAACCTTAGCTATTCTTCGTCCTTCATATTTTTTAAATTACAGTGACAAGGTTTCCATACCCTCAGCTTATTAAAACCCCGCTGATTTCACCTGTTATTCCAGAACTGAACAAAAGATTTTAAAAAGAACTAAGTGTCTAATTAGAAACGAATTGTTACACAATTAATTTACAATTAATTTTTATCTGCATGTTCGCTTTACAAGAGCAGGTCTGTTTCCCCTGCTGTACATCGCACTTTTCACGGTCTTCCTGGGAAAGTTTTAAATCGTTTTAAAGTATTATGCTACCAGTAAAACAGGTTGGTCACATTTCCATAAGCAGGACATTATAAAACAAGGGAAAATATGCTGAACCTATGGGTTGCCAACCTGACAGATTTGTTGTATTTAGTGTCATCATTAAGGCAAAATAACGCTTTTAAAGGGAATGGGATATGACATTTTGATTGGTTTATTGCATATCACGCCCAAGACACACCTATAATTAATGAAGAGACTAGGTTCAGCCCAGTTGCACCTTGCGCCGTGCTTAGCGCCCAAAAAACACGCCGTTAAAATAGCAAAAGTGGACTTGGACACACCCTAAATGGACCTAGCGCCATGCGCTTAGACTAAGCGCCAAGATCGCCAAGATAGGGCCCCCAGAGTATTTTGCTGTTGTTTGGTCACAGACATCAGGAAGTAATGGCATGCAAAGGATATGCGACCAAATATTTAAAATTATTACTTTATTCTATATATAAATGCAGGGGTGCCAATAATTGTGGCACACGTGGTTTTGTTAAAAATAATAATTTCTTGAGGGATTTTTTTTTTCTCATAATAAATTTACTTTAATTGAAGGTTGGATTTTTCTCATTTTTTCAGTGTGAGCTTAAGCTAATTCATCAAACGGTGAATTTTTTATAACCCTTTTTACTTATCTTTACCAGGGGTGCCAATAATAGTGGAGGGCACTGTATATATGGCATAAGTATTTATTAAACCCTTTTGTTATAGCAAGCCTAAATTATTTCAGGTGAAAACACTTTGCAAAATAGTAAGCACACTTGAATGACCTCAGTTTGTGATTCCTCTGCAATTTCTCTAAAGTTCTCAGTAATTTCAGGCAAAAAAATTCAACCACTTAGACAAGGAGCTTTCAAAATAGTTCAGGGGTATAGCTGTAGAAAGGCATAGCTAAGGAGAAGACAAAGACATAATCTGGATGAGTATCCATTTCAACATGGTCTAATCAATAAATCAATTGAATTTTTAGTCTAAATACAGCTGGCATAATCCCAATTCCCAACACATGCAGTGCATTAGCCAGCCATCATTCCTATTGTTCCGTGCGGTGGTTGTGACATTATATTCTGGGGATGCTTCTCACCAGCAGGGACTGGGAATCTTCTTAGGATGGAGAGGAAAATGAATTGAACAAACTCCAGGCAAACCCAAGAGGAAAACTTGCTTCAGTCACCTCGACAATAAAACTGAGATAAAAATGTACCTTTTAGTCAGACAATAACCAAAAGCACAAGACCAATGCTACACTGGAGAGGCTTAACAGGAAGACAGAGTGAATGTTGTGCAATTACTAGCACTTTTTTCAGAGCCGAACCCCACCCTGTCACCTTTCCTTATGTTGGTGTTGTGAAAGAACATGGCAGGCTGACAGAAATTGTATTGCACAACAGTACCGTTTACCTGACCTGCATTACGGCCATCCAATCAATGTATTATGTGTACATTAGAATCATTAAAACACTAAAATGTTTTGGAAATTAGGTTTTGGTATTCACTATTTGGTATTCATGGCATGTAAAAAAGTACTAAAGGCACACCTGAAAAATAACATCACATGTGCACAGGAGAAACAAAAACTGAAGTGAATGAAAGGGAATCCTGCGCACTATTAGAAAAGGGTAGTAGCAACATGCAGTATCTTAATCTATATTGGCTATCTGTTGCATTTAATAACAACATATATTCATAAATTCATGCATGTCATCCAAGTTGCAAAGTTGTCAGGCTGTGCAAACATAAAAATGAATTGTAATTATTCGCATCGCATTTTCCCTCTTCCTTTACTGTGGGCAAGTATGTAATGAGTTACATTTATGACATGGAAATTATCGCCAAGGTGTATGCAGCAACACTGCATCTGTCACAGAAGCTACATTCATTAGTGAGTAGCTCTTAGTGGTATTGCAGTAAGCATACATGATGGCATCTCCTACCAATCGAGTATCTTCCCATCAGCAGTGGATTATAATTTCACCTGGCATAACAAATCACTGCACTCAGGGCTTTTGAAACATATAGTCAAGCCGGAAAGTCTGCACACTCCTTTGACCTTCTCCACGTTTTATTACATTACAGACTTATACTACAATAGATTGAGTTCATTTTTTGCCTCAAACACAAAATGTATTTATTTTTTGACATGGTTGACCACCACCTCTTCCCTGAATACCTTGAGGATTTGTGACACAGCTCTCAACTGGTTTGCCTCCCATCTCAACTGTCACTCCTTCCAAGGATGCAGTTGAGACCTCATAAATTGTTAATAGGTGTTTTGAGACCACCATGGCAGTTTGTTGGGTGATTTGAGAAGATCATGCAGATTCGTCCTGTACAACATCCGGAAAACCCACGATTTCCTCACTGCCTACTCAACCCAGCTCTTAGTCCAGGCACTGATCCTGCCTGGACTAATGCAACTACTTCCTTGCTGCCCTCCCTACCTCCGCCATTAGACCTCCCTAGCTCATCCAGAATGCTGCTGCTCATCTGATCTACAACCTCCCCAGGCTCAGCCATGTCACTCTCTTTCTCATCTCCCTTCACTGGCTACTTACACAAGTTTGCCAATTCAAAACCTTAGTGCTATAGCCTATCGTGCGGCAAAAAGGGAGAGCTCCATTATATCTTCAAAATATAATCAGACCCTACATGCATACCAGTTCTTTATATTCTGCGACCTCTGGCCGTCTACCTCCCTCCATGCATGCACTTCCAGGTCACATCTCCTGTCTGTTCAAGCCCTCCAGTGGTGGCATGAGCTTCCCACTGCAGGACAGCAAAAACCCTATCCATCTTCCACTGCAGACTGAAGACTCACTGCTTCAAATTGCACTATGGACCACATTTAGATATCCTTTCCTTTTTATCTTTCTCTGGATTTCCTTTTTGATAATGTCATAAATATAGATGGGTAATCTGTCCAGTCTTACATTCTTTTGTTACAATATAAATTGTTGTTTGTTTGGTTAACATAACACTTTTTGATTATAAATGGGCCTCTATGCCTTCTTGGTGATGCCTTCTGTAACGCTGACCTTCTCCACTACTGTCCATCACTCTGTATAAGAGGGTCTGCCAAGTGACTAATGAAATGTAGAGCAATGCATGCATGTACTGTATGTATACACACATATAAACATGCATGTATGTGATTTCTGCCTGTTTTGTGATTCCTTGTTTATGACATTATTTTCCAATTATACAGCTGGACATATTTTCTGAAACAATTGATGCAAGTACCCTATGGATAGGTACAACAATGTTTAGGATTTTTGGCTAGATTACAATGATTAATTCAGTCCCTCATTCACTAAGTCACAGTAGACAGGATTCAGTTTTAGTTTGTTGGAATAAGACTGGCTTTAGTTTCAACTTCAATTAGATCAACATATCACAGCAAGCATTGGGTAAATATGTTTATTGAATCATAATATTTGTTATGATTTTTTATTGAATGTTTATCAATATTTCAAAAAGTGCTCAACCCTGCCATCATACATGCACTCATTAATTTCTAAGATGTATTTATTTATTTATGAGGGGAGGGTCATTGAGGCATTGCAATGATATGTTATAAAATTAAGTATAAATCATAACCTGCAAATCGATTGCAGAATGCAAACCATGTAATCCATATACATTTGCCTTGAAGTGCAGTATATAAATATTTAATTATTTCCATTCACTAAGTGGTTCATTGTCAGAAATTTGATTTTTCAAACAAACCTTATATGGACAAGAATCGCAAGTGAAATCACAGCAAAAATAATTCAAAAGGCACTTGCACTGCTATAATGCCAGTCCAGGAAGCCATTTACATTTGCAAAGCAAGGTTCAAAGTGCATATACTTTTGGGTAAATACTTATATTTTTATTTAGAAACTCAATGTCTATTTCAGACCCGTGGAATGTTGTCCCCAGCCTATTGTGACTGTCAGTTGAGCTTTTAAAACCATATTCTGGAAACTAACCACCAAGACTACCAAGGCTGTGTTGTCAGTTGAAAATGAGATACTTAGGAGATACTGAGCAATACCTTAGCCTGCTACACTAGAAGGTAGAAGGAATGAACAACTGATGGAGCCTCCAGGTTGAAATTTATACAGCATACCTACCCATGGCCATGACAGCTTCTGAGCTACCATGCACCACCTCCAGAGGCAGTTTCCATGTCTGTAATATGAGAGGCATCCGTTTTGTCCTTACTGTTCCTGGGGGAAGCATCCTCTATGAAAGAATGCATCTTTGGAACATATATGTCTCCAATACTAAAGTATAGAAGGTCTGGCTCTGGAGACTCCATTTCACTGCTGCACAGATCCACATCCATGGCCTTGTTTCTCTGATAGTACTTGGAGAACCTATTGAATACTATTGTGATTGGCAAGGCTACTACCAGTAACCCACTTATAATGCAGAGAGTTGCGACCACTTTCCCCGCCAGTGACACAGGACATATGTCCCCATAGCCCACTGTTGTCATACTGATGGTGGCCCACCACCAGCCCACTGGGATAGTCTTCAGCTTCGACCCGTCCTCTTCTTTCTCCATGAAGTAAATGAGGACAGAGAAAATAGAGATCCCCACAGACAGGAAGAGGACAAGCAGACCCACCTCATGGTAGCTGTGTCGGAGGGTGGAGCCAAGCGCACGAAGCCCCACTGAGTGTCGGGCCAGTTTGAGGATACGGAATATCCGCATCAGTCGAAGGATCTGCACCACCTTTCCCACGTTCTCCAAGTCCTCTTTCTCCACATCCACTGTCTCAAATGCAAGTGTGATATAAAATGGGAGGATGGAGGCAAAGTCGATAATGTTCATGGGGCTCGCTAAGAACTTTCTGGGGCATGGGGCCACAGCAAGTCTAATAGAGAACTCAGCTGAGAAGCAGATGACACAAGCAATTTCAAGGACAGCAAGCACAGGATCCTCAACATGCATCAACTTTTTGGAATTCAGGCATGCTATAAATGCACATGGCCACAATGGAGGTAAGGACCACACCTAGCGAAGCAATAGTGACTGCCCTGGAGTAGCGGGAGTAACCAGGGTCTTCCATCGTCAGCCAGACATGCCTCCTAACCTCTGAGCACCAGGTGCCTTCAAACCTCTCCAGGTCCTTATCTCGGGCCGAGTGCTCCTCGAGCGAGGAGTCCATACTGAGCTGCTGCTCATCACTCATGTCCCAGTCTTGGTCCTCCAGGTATTCCTTGCGTTCCTGAAAACTGTTGCCGCAGCAGGACCCTAGTTGATGCTCCTTTATCCCCCAGTACTCTATCTCCTGGCTGAAGGAGAAGACACAAAGCTCCTCCATTAAGTGAATCCTACCTGTTTGGTAGAAGTTGAGGACACAGCGGAAGACAGTGGGTTCCTGTCAAAGTAGTACTCCCTATCGGCCGCACAGTAGTCATCGCACAGCTCCAAAACTGCCTCCTCAGTATGGCAGTGGAGCAAGCGTCCCAGCCGGGTCTGTGGAAAGTGCAGCAGGGTGCCATGGTACACCTTCTGCTTGAATCCACCCACATTCAGGTTGATAAAGTCATCCTCAATCCCATGTCTGTGGAGGATCTGCCCATATACCATTGCAGTGTTGATGCAAGGGGGTACAGAGGGTGTGTCTGAGGAAACGCTCAGGTTACAGCTCCATCACCTACGATAAGAACAAGGTACATTTAGGGGTGGTTTCCCAGACATGGAATAAGCCTAGGCCTAGACTAAAAGAAAGATCTCCATTGAAAAATGTTTTCAGTCTAGGACTAGGCTTAATCCACATTTGAGAAACCAGCCCTTAATAAAAACATTTTAAGCATTAAGATAAGAATTATTTGCAACTCATGCATCCTAGCTTTCTCTCATATACCAATTTATTGTATAGCTATAACTGAATCATGTATTGGCATTGCCCTGATAATTCAGTTTTGGAAAGGGACTCCTCAGTGTCGTCCCAAGTTTTGGATGTCAAGATTCTTCTTCTTTTTAAAAAAATTTTTTTTTACATATCTTACTGCTGAATAATGACACTACTAATGATAGGACACTGCAGCAGAAACACTGTTTGTTAGCTAGCATAGCTGCAGAGAAAATACTTGCCTTGAGTTAGCAGCTGCCAAATTTCTGGTCTGTGGACCTGCACATTTCTTGATATAATTTTACTTGGATCCCTATTAGTCTCATGGGCCTCAGTAAAATACATTGCGGGACTGGAAACTGCCTAAATACATTATGGTGGTCCACTCATGACTGCTTTATAAACCTGGCGGAGTAACCAAATTCAGCAAGATTCTTTTAGTAAAACAAGATTTTAATAAAACAAATAAAAACACTGCAAAATGGCATTGCATTCCAGGAATTGCATGGCACAATCTGGCAGAGCACAATTCACCACCAGGCTCGAGACATCATGTTCCATCAGCTCAAAATGTAGAATTTTTTTTTCTTTTTTGTATGATCACTTTAGTTGTCTTTCTCATAAGAAACCAACGAAAAGCGACATCATTTTGAAATGGTACCTGTACATACGTACCTGTACATATGTTATACATGATCCTATGTATAAGTGGTTTCTAAGTAGCCTATTGGTTCCACAGCAAACAGGTCTTCCACACAGCATCGTTGTCACTTCATGATGATTAAAGCAAGGATTGTATTACACCAGAAAGAAAAACTTCCGGTATCCAGAACTAAGCTATGCTTGGACTTTAAGAAAGACGAAATCTATCGGACGGAAAAATGTGACCAATATGCGCCTGAATATTTTGCAAGCGATTGTTCACCTGCTATAGCCTACGATTGATACAAATGAACAGCTGTCTCCGATATTCAACGAATACAGTGGTATAAATATAGACAGGTAAGCCTATTGGTAACTATATGAGTGCTAGCCTACAACAATTTTTCTACACGATGGTAATACACGATTTTCTTTTTTATTTATTTATTTGTTTTACTTCAGTTGCTTTGCTTAATGGGCGGAAACAGTATAATGCGCTCCTTAACCCTACATTCAATTCTAGCAAACAACAACTGTTGAACACACACACACACACACACACACACACACACACACACACACACACACACACACACACACACACACACACATACACATACACATACACACACACACACACACACAGAAATAAAAAAAAAACATAAAAACATGACATTTTGACTTGATACAATCAGAGAAATGCAACGAAAGTTAGCTTATACAAACTGTGTGTCGCTATACTTTAGCCTATTAAAAGCATACCTGCTGATAATATTGGATTCCCCCTTTCGCTAAAACGCACAGAAGGCATAGGGATCTTCATATGAAAGCTTCCTGAATGAATATGACTCGAGCTCAATGTGCTCTCTGTTTGCTCCGAGACTTCGCTTTGGGGTGTTCCCGTGTCCCGAATAGGCTACTCGTGCATTCCCATAAACTGTCATTCACTGTTAATTGAGTAGTGCATGTTCATTGGTTTGTGCAAACCCTCCCTTTCCGGATACTCTTGCACAAATCTGAAAGCATGCTAAACGTCATTCTTTTGAGCCGAAAAAGCTTGCAGGAGATGACAAAATATTTTTTAATTAATTTGAATATGCTAATAATTGACAGAACGACATGTCCTGTTAAAACAGAGCTTTCCTTTAAGGGGAAATTATACATTTTCTGAACAAAACAAAACAACATTTGTATTCCATTAGCCTGTCAGACTCAGCATGCAATGCTCCAGGGTTAACATGGTTGTTTTCCTCCTGACCTTTTACACACTCATTAAGTGTTTATATCAAACTATTTCATTTTAAATGCTGACAATCTATGTGTATTGTCAAATATTAAACTCCAAACCCTGGTCCTGGAGACCCACTGTGTATGCTGGTTTTTGTTCCAACCATAGTAACAAACTGTATTTTAATGAGCTGCTAATTGTTCTTAATTACAATTCTGGCTGTATGTACGATATGGCAAATAATTCCAATTGAAAGAGGTTCGAGTTTAAATTGATTAAATGGCAAACTGACAGGTGAAATTAGTTAGGTCCATTTGCTGAGAGTGTGGAAAGCTGAAACCATCTGTGTAAAATGAATGGAGTTTACTGACAACAAATGGCAACAAGCAAAACCCTAATTGTGTTAAAATAAGTTTAACCACACAATTATGAACTATGAGAACTTAAACACACTTTCAGCAACCTTTATTGGCTTTGACAAAAAAACAGCATACACAGTGGCTCCCTAGGACCAGGGTTGAGAAACACTGTCCTAACACTTCACTTTACAATTAGATAGCCTTGTGGAACATGCAACCATGCCTAATTATAAACCACAGATAATGCCAATTAGGCTGGAATAATAATCACCTGAGCTCCTCTCTTTTTTTTTGAGATAAGTCATCTCAGGCAAGGAAGACATTGTATTAAATCTAGCCATAGAAAGGGGGCATTTAATGGTGCTGGGGGTGGTTATTTTTCTGTGATTGGTTACTGTCTGGTTTAATTTTGCTCTAAATTGAATCATCTTGACTACCTTTTACATTTGGGATGGGACATTTTCTTGGATTTGGGTGAGAATGTGAATTATTTTGCTTTGTGTTATGTTCATGTAGTTTTCTTATGTCTTATTTTCCTGTCAGGATGCTGTGGTTTCTGTTGCTGGCTCTTGGGATAGGAGCCCAAAAGCATTCTGTTCCACGTAAGAAATTTGGATATTTCTTGTTTTGGTTGAATCTTTTGGAACATTACCGAACTATTGCAAAATCTATTTAGGTGGACTCGATCTGGAGTGCCTTGGTAACCTGATACGGTTCTCCTTGGATGGCTCCCAGCTCTGGGGGACATGGCTTGGAGGCTGATGTTTTTGGTGAGTAGACTAGATTCTTTATTAAAAGCTTTCGCATCCCGATTCCATTAACTTCTCCCCTCTGTTTGCAGATGGTGCTAACTTCATACCGGTGCACAGTAGGAAACTGGCTTCACAGTGTGGATTCCGTATGCGATCTGACCCTTGGGGCAATGTCAAGCTCTTTGCTTCAGCCCAGCATTGCTTTTTTGAGAGTAACGTAAGACCTGGTTCCCTTTGTTCTCTGTAGTTCAGAATGTCCTTGTTCTCCATGATTCTCAAGTTTAAAATTTTATTTTTTAAATGTTAGGATGATGAGACCTTTACTTTGACTGCACAAATCCGACTGTCTGGAAGCCCTGTATCTGAAGCTGCTATGTACACAGTTTCCAAGACCTGTATTTACAGTGTATGGGCCTCTCGTGAGATAATTTGCAACGCCATTTATATGGAGGTGGGTTTATTTCTCTTCCACCACCCACCCCTAAATTTAATTTCTGCTAAATTGCTTTAAACCTGACCAGTTGAATTGACTGCACCCATTTCCACATTGCTGCTCCTCCCCCCTTTAGGTTTCTGTTATAAGGAGAATCCCTACTACGGATGACGAGTTTGAAAAAGAACTTACTGAGTATGAGGGGGTTGATGATGGGAGTGATTATGAGGTAAGTGCTGTGCTGTGAGACTAATTGTAACCTTGCTGCTGTACTTGATTCTAGCAGTGTGCTTACTTGTGTCCTAATCACAACAGGTAGACTCCCCACTTAAGCTCTGGAAAGTACAGTTTCACACAGGAGGGCAGACTATGACCATAGAGGAGGCCCACAACAAGGGTTATGGCCTGGCTGTTTCCAGCAAACGAGCACTTCTGCGGAGCCCTTACAACACACCTGAGACCGCTACACTGGATGTGAGTCTTAAAGCCTTTCCAAATTGTAAGGCTGTGTTAATGTCATTGAGGCTAGATTAATTATGTTTCTAAGACTTTCTATACAATGCACAGGCCTTTCATGTACTTCTGGAACTTTAATGCAGACCAAGCGCCTGCCTTTCAGTGTGGCTCTTAAATGATTCAAACAGGTGTCTGGAGTTCCAATGCAAGTGATCAAAGCCCATACATTCTTGAAGCGCAAATGGATGGTGAAGCTGCTAGAATCATCTGCTGCTTGCCCTACTGGTGAGATCAGGTCTGACACTGGCCCTTTATGAAGCTGCTTTTAAAAAAAATTATTTATAAAAAGTGTTCCATTGTTCTGTCCTGACTGGTTTTTCCAGGTGGTGTCACCTTCACAGAAGAGATGATTACTTGGCGTCTGCCCTTGAAAATCACCCCCCTACTTTCCTCTGAACACATCACTATTATTGAGTACCACATGGGGATTGATGGCAAAAGACTGGATGCCACCACAATGGCAGCTAGGAACTACAGACTGACTATGACTGATTCTCACATCATTGTTGAGATTCCAATGGGGTCGGTTGATGGCTATTACAAGGTTCGTCTGGCAGTCACTTTCTATTTACTGTTGACCTGATTGCTTTAAGGCAAACCTTGAAGCCTTTTACTCTTGTTCTTCTGCAGAGTCAAGCAACAGATTACCAGTACTACATCACTTACAATATTGAGCCAATGCTGGAGATGCTATGGAAGGAGACTGCCATGTATGATGATACAAGATACAAAGTTCTCTTTCCCATCGCCATAAAAATGGCCAGACCACCTTTTATCCAGGACAGTGAGTATTGCATTTTAGTACATGTGCTTGTTTATTGTAGGCCCTACTTGTATAATTGCTGAATGGCCTCATTTGAACTTTCAGAAAGGTTTAGCTTTGCTCTATACAACAGCAAAGACTGTTTGAGGGTAAAGGGGTGGCACCACATTTTAAAAGCTGCATGTGTCGATTAATCTAACTTAAATTCTGTCCTCCTGCCCACAGACACTGTCGCAGAGAAAAGGGTGTTTGACCTTTTTGTGGGGAGCTTCCGTTCTGATGTAGCGCTGGTCAACATCACCTTTGAAACTGGTGTGATTTCAGTTGCTGAGGCTAATGCACAAGGATTCAATGTACAGGAGCAGTTGTTGCCCAATGGCTTCAAGGGCTACACAATGCAAGTGCCTTTCTCTGACCCTGTTGTCCGCAGAGAGGTATGCTAACCTCTGACTCTAATCCAATTTGGTAGCTTTGAGGCCCACTGCAACGTTGTAACCAGTGGACATTCAAATGATAATTGTGGTTAAATCCAAGGGCTGCATTCAGGGTAATTGACTACATCAATGTAAATGGACAGATTTGTATTAACAAATGTCTACTCTTTAGAACCCTACTCTGGATGTCACTGACTACATATTGTCTGTGACTTTTGGTTTTGTCACCCTGCCGGAAAATGCCCCCTTCTCTCACCCAGGAATTCTCAAATCCAGCCTACAGGATGTTGGTATGTGAATTGTCCAAGAAGGCGCTGTAATTTTGCTCTTAATCAGTCTCCTGTTACCTGCTCCTGATTCTTGTATTTGTTTCTAGTTTTGCCCACTGTGACTGGCACATGTGACCTGGAGTACTTCTATGTCACTGTGGCATATGGAAGCCAGGGCCACAATTTTGTTGTTGTGGTGGGCCAGAGGGAACTTACACCTGACATTGCAAATGAGTACAGATACACGCAGAATGACACCCACTTCACTATTGCTGTCCATTTTTTGGCTCATGATGCTGTGTTTGAGGTATGTGGTCTTGTATGCTCTTTAACCAAGATATAATGGTGCATGACACTTGTCTAACACTGCTGATGCACCCACCCCCCCCCCCTTCTCAGATTGTTTGGGCTTCTTTACTCCGAAGCAGGTTGAATGTGGTTCTGAAGAATAATCGAGACTGGACCCTCAATGACTTTTCCCTGTCCTGCAGTTTCCCCATGACAATGATTGGTTGGTTTCTTTTTTTGGTCATCCATTAGTGGCACAAGGGTTGTAATAAGAATCAGATTCAGCCTCATGGCGTTCCTTTGCAGAATGCTTCCCAAATGGAACAATGACTGCCCTGGCTGTGAAAGTGGAATCTGTACCAGACCTCAACTTGTCTCATCTGACGCTGAGAGATTCCCGGTGTAAACCTGCCTATAGTGACCACATTTTTGCTTTCTTCTCATTCAATGTGAACTCTTGTGGAACAACCAGAAAGGTATGGGTGGTATTGCTCTGGCAGATTGTTGCCTTATTCTGTTGCTTTCAAAGGCAAATTCACCTCCCTTTCTCTCCTAGTTTATCAACAACTACATGATTTATGAGAATGAAGTGTCTTTGGAAAGTGGGAAGGTTGCTACTGCTGCTGATCAGTATCTGTAAGGATGGGCGTCATTCAAGTTGTTTCTTCTTCTCCCCCCCCCCCCCCCCCCCCCCCCCCACTAGTCTGACTCTGTTCTCTTTTAAGGATCACAATTTCCTGTTCCTATGGGATCAAAATCACCTACACACTGCCATTCAACACCATGCCAAACCCTGAACCTGTTGTGGATGCAGCTATGGGTGTGTTGCTGGTCAGAATGCAGCTTGCCCTGGGTAGGTTTAGCTCTAAATTAAGTTATTCTCCTCTTGGCCTCCCTAATTTCCCCTAATTTCCAGATTCATCATATCTTGTCTTCTACTTGGATGAGCACTACCCAGTTGTGAAATACTTGCAAGAGCCTCTGTATTTTGAGGTGGAGCTGATGCGAAGCACAGACCCACAGGTGGAACTGTTCTTGGATAACTGTTGGGCCACTTCTGAAGAGGAAAGGACCTCTGTTCCTAAGTGGGACTTTATTGTGGATGGGTGAGTTTACTGACTGGCACAACTTTTTAAATGTGTGACCACTAATTAATGCAACTGCTCTCTCCCCATCAGCTGTCAGAATCTTGCTGACCCTTACCATACCATGTTCCACCCGGTCTCTGCTGATGCCAGAGTACACTTCAGTAGTCACTTCAAACGCTTTGAGGTCAAGATGTTTTCATTTGTATCAGAGGGTGTAGCTCTGAAAGGACAGGTAATATCATGCTTTGGCTCTCATTGATATAAACTGTTCCTTAATGGATTTCTTTTTGGTCATAACTACTTTACTTCTTTCCCAGATTTTTGTCCACTGTGATGTTGTAATCTGTGATGCCAACAGCCCCACAGACAGCCTCTGCAGGGGACAATGTATGAACAAGCAAAATACGAGTGCAACGTCAAAGCGAGGTATGGCAGACTTACAATTTGTTGGACTTTATGGATAGTAATCTTCATTCTTTGGCTGACATATGAAAATTGCCCACCCACCTTTGCTAGAATTCCCTTCGCATCCTCATTGTCCTAAAAATTAAGGAGTGCTGTGCTTTTGTCAACAGATCGCAGGAGCACAGGGAATGCCCGTATGGAACGGGTGTCCTCTCGTAAAATTGTCCTGATCTAGAAGCTCCTTGTCCCCTGGCAAGTACTAACTTGGACTGTGCTGTTCTTGCAGTTTTACTGTTTACACCTTCTGTATGTAATCCAAATAAAATCTTAAACTATAGTGACTTAATTTTATTGGGGTGGCATGCCTTACTAGAATTCACTACTTGATCCAGGGGAAATAGTTTTCCCAAATTTTCAACTCAATGAGCACCCCAGATCAAGAGCTTTTTCTCCATTTCTGGAGTCAACAGCTGGACTGCAAAAAAATTGGAGGATCCACTTTTTAAAATTCTTAGAACATACATACATGCTACATGTATGACCTTACTACATTATAGGCATTTAGCAGACGCTCTTATCCAGAGCGACTTACACAACTTTTTAGCATTTTTTACATATTATCCATTTATACAGCTGGATATATACTGAAGCAATTCAGGTTAAGTACCTTGCTCAAGGGTACAACGGCAGTGTCCTACCTGGGAATCAAACCTGCAACCTTTCGGTTACAAGGCCAGTTCCTTAACCATTATACTACACTGCAGGTCCCACTTATACTGCCCTGGTTTTACTTTCAAATAACTTAACTATTTGCAAATGACAATGGCTAGCATATTTTAAATTTCCCTAGGAAGAAACAACTGGTAGCTTACCAACATTTTGCAGAGGCCTAATTTGTGTACAGCCTAGCTCTAACATGCAGCCAGGGTCAAAAGGCAAGATGAATAGCGGTCATCATGACCAACATGCATGTCCATTACAAATGAATGAAGAAGTGGTGTTTATTCATTTTATTATAATGGTCAATGTATCTGTCCATAACTACATTAGTATGTAGAATAGTGAAAATTGGTACGTGTCCTTTGTACCATGGAAGTACATTGCATTGAAACGGCTAAGCTGTCTGGCTAATGTTCGAGATCCTTTCCCTGTACAGCTGGCACTTTCCTCATGCCCTGCATCTTGAGTTTGTCATCTGAACCCACCGCGTTGCTGTCCAGGTTCCTGTTGCCGCTTTCCTTTAACTTTTTTTCACTTTACCAAAATACAAATTTCTGTAAGTGTTCACCTTTGAGTATGTGCCCCCGACATCTCTTTACACTTCAGTACCCTCTGTTTATCCGATGTTTTCGGTCAATTATGGCTTGCTTTAAACTGAGTTTTGCATCTTCAAAAGTAGGATTTAGATCCAGGGTCTTCTGGAAGTCTTCCTCTGCTTCTTGGAAGAATCCTGTGAATTAAACATGTTCCTGTTAACTTATTTCACTTTAAAATAAAATAAAAACCCTCTTGGAAAAACAAGGCCAACTAATTTCTCCAAAGGTGGGCATCTACTGTTGCCATTTTTAATGACAATTTGGTCTATCCTACATACTGTAGCTTTTTGATCATATCCATTCAGCAGGTAACCTGAGTGGTAAGACTTAGATCTATTCGGTTACCGCTGTAGCCTAAGTAGGTCGTCGTTGGCGTTTGCATTAAATGTTACCACATTTAACCCATTTTTGGCCATGCTTTAGCCTCTTCCAATCAAATTCAAATCGTCATTAAATGTTTCAGGCCATTTACTAATCGGAAAGCTAATTCATTGGAATGTTGAGACAAAGTAGCAAAAATAAACTGCGAAATGTTTTAATCAAACGCCATACTTTAATTTCTTTGAAAAAGTAGGCCTATAGTTTCAGCCATTGGCAAAAAGGTGAGAATTTAAAACCAGCAATATTAAACCATCAAACCATTAGTCGGCTAGCTAAGGTTAAGAATCTGGAACGATACCAATATGTGAGGGGAAAAGTAATTTTCCTGGGTAATATTTAACCGCATAGATCAACAGCATCACCTACAGGTATAATTGGGGACCTCGCTATGATATTGCTTTAGTTCACTTGTAAAGATTTCTAACTACAGCTGGTCTGGTAGCCTTTCTCTGCAACATCGGTATGGCGAATTCTAAAACATTACAGTAACGTTACAATGTTTTATTAACGTATGCTAAAATTCATGAGTTGAAATGTCTCTTTAGGCACAAGCAAATCCCCATGATCATTTGAAGGTACCTAATGTTGCCACCTTTGACTCGCAAAAAACCCGTACAAAGCATTTCACAAGATAAATAGGCTACGTTGCCCACAAAGCAAAAACAAGTCCTTTTATAGCTACCCAAAATGTTATTACCTAGCCTGTAACGTATAAGGCCTCTGTTGTAGAACGGCACTTCGAAACGGCTATTCGCTTGAATAGCGAGTGTGTAGTCCTCCATTGCTTGGTAGAAATCAACCTGTCTGTATTTAATTTGCCCACGGTTGTTAAAGGCGATAGCAAGGTCGCGTGGATCATTTTCTAGAACAAAACACAGCGTTATGCAGTCAAAAGCCACAAAATTGACATTAAAACGTGTCAAAAAGCTAGCAGGCAACAGCAACACTTAATGAAGCTGATGTAACTAATTTGGCTAAGTAAAAAAAATAAATAATTAGGTTTAGTTTAAATGCTAACGTAGCTAACGTTACCTTGTTTGACAACATGTGATGAACTTTGTATACAAATCCTCAGCCTTATTAGTTGTTTTTTATTAAACTCGATATGAGCGTTCTCTAAAACAAGCAAACTCGTTTTCCATGTTCGCTAGCTATATACGCAAACAAAAATCAGAGAACCCATGAAACGCGCACTAGTTCTAATCTTGTTTTACGGCGGTTGGCATCCAGTTCATTGGCGCATTACCGCCACCTTCTGCTCCGGAGTGTGGATCAGAAAATACTTACACTAATTCCCATCACCCTAAACTATATATTTGTCCCTCCATTCTTTACTCCTAGTCCTACTTATAAAATCTATCTTTGACAGCCACCCTAACACCCTATTCCTGTTTATCCCTCATCCTATAAAATAATCCTGTATCCCTTAAGAAGGCTAACGGTACACTAACCTGTGCTCTCTCACTCATGTTCAGTAGACCTTAGTGTGATTTCCTGCACCCCTAATTCCCTCATCTTATTTATCATTGTCTCTCTCTGTATCCCATACCTCCTACAACTCAGCTACATGCTCCACTGACTCCTCTTCCTGACACTCCTCACACAAGCCTGTCTGGTGTTTCCCTACCATTTTTAGTGTTTTGTTTAACCCACGGTGCCCCAACCTTAACCTGGTCACCACAGTATCCTCTCCTGTTTCCACTACCTACCCTAGTAACTTTGACATTCTTTTGTATATGATAAAGATGCCTCCCTTTCCCCTCTGTCCCACCTTTCCTGCCATATTTGATTAGTTTTTTTTCCCCAGATTACACATTTAACCTCTGCTTTACTAATGCTGACTTGCATCTCTGTATTTCCTTTAAGGCCCTCTTTGCCAATTCATCCACCCTCTCATTCCCCTTTACCCCTCCATGCGCTGGAACCCACACAAATTTTACTTGACCCCCCTGATTTGTTATCCTTGTGACTGACATAAGGGTTTCATATAAAATATCTCTACGGCTGTTTGAGTGAAAAGACCTGACTTCCTAGGGCTGAGGATGAATCTGAACATATTAATACCTTGTTCTCTCTGGTTTTTTCTACCCATCGTAGTGCTACCAACACTGCCAACATCTCCACTGTGTAGACCCCTAATCTATTGGATGTTCTTCTGTTTATTCCAATTCCTTTTGCTGGTATGGCTACCCCCAAATCCTGTCACTCCTGTCTCAGGTTTTTTTGCACCATCGGTATACATCTGTGTATAATCACTGTACTCCTTCCTTACATGATTATTGAATGCATTTAGCAAATCAATTTTATCTTTCTTTCCTTTTTTCCTTTAGCAAATACCAGTCTACATCTGGCCACACAAGCACCCATGGAGCCACCACCGGATAAATTACTGTAGGGCTTATCCTCAGATCAAACACTCCCATTTCTTTTGCTGTTTCATTCCCTTTCCGACCAAAGTTATCCCTCTGATTTCTTGCATTCTCCCAGCACTCCTGCAGCACTCCTTTCGTGGGGTGAGAATCACTGTGTCCCCTGCAGATTTTCCAAGTAATTTGCCATTAGTTGCATTCTTCTTAGTTCTAATGGCATTTCTCCCATTTCTACCTATAGGGCAGGTACAGTCGATGTTTTCAAAGCCCCGCAACACACACTCAGTGCCTGTGCCTGAATCACATCCAACTTCTTTATATTTGACCTGGCTGCTGATCCATATAGTTCTAATCTGTAGCCTAGAGTTAATGTGAACGTCTATGATCGGATACATTTCCTTCCGTGGAAGTAACCCTGTCATCTCCAGGGCCGAGCATTTCAAAGTAAAGGACGGAATTCTGTAATTTCATTACAATCACATTATCTTTGCAATCTTTATTTGATAAATTATCAGTTAAGCGTGTAATTGTATGTAGCTGTAATACTAGGCTACAACCTGTGAGCCAGTACAAATATTGCACTCATGCTAAAGCTCCCAAAACAATAGAATGTCTATCAACTTAATCAGTGGACTGTTTTACCCTGCTGGTTCTTTAAAGCTTGTGATTTAATCAAAAATAGGCTATACCAGATTAGAATGTTACAAAGTGCACATTTTGATTACGTGGCAAAACAAAGGATTATAACTCAAATGGGATTAAACTGATTCCTCTCAAGGTCTGGTTATAAAATAAGAGTTTAAAATCACTGCTTCATTCTTCTAATTGCTGCTGGCAATTAACCATTGCAGGTATTTGTATTAAAAAATATATAATAATAATGTGTGTATACCTGTGTGTGTGTGTATACACACACGTATATGGGCCATTCTACAGAAGTCGTGAATTTCTGTCCCTCTCTGATAAAGTAAGAAATTGACCATTAAATCTTTCAATGCTGTACAATTCATTATTTCATGTTATGTTTTAATATAATCCAAGATATAAATTGCAGTAATAAGGTAAATTTATCAAAAATCAACACTTATACTCTTGGGAGTATATATTCCTATTGGGAGATGGCTATCCCCGCTATCAACCCTTAAACTGATGCATTAAAAAATAATACCCAAAATATTCTTGCCAATTTTTTGACTTGTCTCATTCAATAAAGCATGTTTTATAATTCAAAAAACCTATAAAAAAAAAATGCTATCCCCAATTTTTACATCACAACCGAAACGTACACTGTTTGAGTGCAGTGAACCTGCTTGTAACCACACACCCCTTTTTTAAACCAGGAAATTAGACTGCCTTCAAATGAATCACAAGGCCACATGGTGAGCTAGGTTTTAGCGTTTTGATATAATTGTCCTTCAAAGTGTGAAAAGTAGTCTGTGATTTTAAGAGACGTCATACCCAAACACCCAAGTTTTCATATTAGAGAAGTGCTTGCTAACCATGCGCTTGCTAAATCTTTTGTTTTGTGGCCGAACTGAGCCAAAATTGTCACAACCAAAACGGTCACTGCTGTTTCGGTTGGTGACACTTGTCCGTAAATTCTTATTAAAGACAATAAATCAGTGGCGGCTGGTACCAGTTCTCCTAGTTCTCCTAGGTGGGGGCTATCTCAACCAACACCCCCATTTCATTGTCATTAGGAATTTTTTACTGGGGTAGCTTAACCTTAGGTGGTGCTATATTGTGGGGGTGCTTCTCAAATTTCCACAATCATGCAACACATGCCCGCGCGCAACCATAGCCTACTATATAATCATACTAGATTAGAATTTACAAGCGTTTTGAAATTCGATGCACTTTTATGCAAAGTGACTACAGAGTGAGTACAATAACACTATAATAGCCAGCCAGCTATTTATAGTAGGCTACTAACAACAACAACAACATTGAACACGCTTGCAACTGCCCACCCACACACTCAAAAATTAATACGTGTCCAATCTGGACCTAACATGAAACATAAAAGTAGCCTGTTGGCATCATCACATATTGCCAACATGACAAAAAAATCTCTCACTCAAGCTCCAACATGAATAGCCTACATTGACACGATCAATAGGCTACTATCAACAGGTAGGCTATCGACAGCCTAGGCCTATTGTCATTGGCAACACATATAACGTTACTAACACATATAGCACTAACGTTAGGCCTACTGTGTTAAACTAAATAATCTAATTTAATGTTAGCCTACTCCCCAATGGTCTCTCATACTACAGCAGGACAATGCGCCTGTTGTTGTGGTTCATGGCAAAATCATCAATGATGTCCTGCTCATCAAGGGCCCTTGCTCCTCTGGAGTTAATCGACAACAAAGCCGGGTTGCTATTCCGAGTGTACCCGCTGTTGCTCCTCATGTAATTTTTTACTAGCCATAAACAAGAAAAGCTGCATTCACAGAATCACATTTTAACTCCGCACTTCTTAGCTGGGTATTTTCACAGAATAGGGCGCCGTTGTCCTTCGTCTGGAGCAAGGGGCCAAGACTGGGCTTTCATTTTGAAGCTCACTTCCTGGTTAGGCTGGGAGCGGCAATTGTGCCGTTGCTCACTAGCGCCACTGCGATTAGCTCTAGTATAGGTCTTTCACCATGTAAGTCAATGGCAGCAATGTGGTCAAAATACTCAGTCAATAAATTTTTCCCACAAAATTTTTTTATTGCAATAGGTGCCTTTCCTTCATCAAATGCCTCTGCATGTGCTGGTTTTTTTTTAAATATTGTGTCGTTTGGACAGGGTATTCACATTTGTTCAGGACCAATCAGAGGGACAGGTTGAGTCCTCTTCAGCTCCACGGAGCAGGCGCAGTTTGTACAAACGGGCGGCGAAAAAGACATCTGAGCTTCAATTCAGTTTTTACGAGGCCGTGGAAAGGCAATGGGCGACGTCACAGTGGCTTTGTCCATGTTTTTTATACAGTCTATGGTCTGGAGTCTGGTTAATATGAGCAGGCCCAGTGCTGCAGGGGGTAACATTAGGCCTGCTGCAGCTAGCAGTGGTGGCTAACTGCTGATCAGATGGCGGGAACAGCGGCCATCTACTTCCTCCCGATCTTCCTCGCAATGCGAATGTGCTCAATATCCTGGCTGTCGTTGTCCTACTCTTCAACTTCGTCGGGGACAGCAGGGTTAACTTTTTCTTTTGTTTTTAAAATTTGTTTCTGATTTTTCCCCCATTTTCTCCCAATTTAGTAGCCAATTGAACCCCTATTCTAATTCAATTCCCCCATGTAGCAACCGCTAAAGAATCACCGCTACACAACCCCGTCAGCCGGCGGTAGGACGGGAGGGCACCACGTCCTCTTCAGGGCGCGACTCCTCCCAGCGCAACGTGATTCCAGCTCGCCCAGGGCCGCTATGCGCGCAGCGATTCTCTCCGAGCCCCTCCCCCCACCCGGAAGCAGCCGCCAATTGCTGCTCCCACAGGGCACCGGCCATGCTCGGATCTGGCAGGACCGGGGCGCGAACCCCGATCCTCGGAGCCCAACCGCACCGACTGAAAGTCGACGCTTTTACCGCTGTACTACCGTGATGGCCACAGGGTTAACTTTTTTGAGAAAATGTTGTCTATATTTATTCATCGTATATTCAAAAGGATATAATGATTTTTTAATTATTTATTTATTTTCATAATGAAATTAAGCACTGGCCTGCTGCCCGCCACTGCCTATGATTAGGTTATAGGGCCTATTTCATATCCTAGCTACGTCTAGCTGCAGGAGAGTGACAAGTGACACATATTGGTCAACTGGTGAATAACATCATGGGCGTTAATTTCCAGCGCCCTACTGGGAGTCTATGGGTGCGTCCCAATACTCGAAAAATACACCCTCCCTTCCTCCACTACCACCTCCTCTACTCCGGAAACGGATCTTTGTGTTTTAATCTAATGTTGCTGAATCTTAATTACTTATTAATGGTTACATATTAATTAATGTCTCGACACAAACCGCAATCTCAGGTACATTGTATACTGTACATGCAAATACTTGTACTCAAAACGTTCAGGCAGTTTTGCATATTTCCGAGTAGGAGAGGAGTGATAGTGGGGGAGTGGATGGAAGGAGGTGGGGAGTGAAGAATATTGGGATGCAGCCTATGGAGCTGGCTAAAGCTAAGCTAATGATTCAGTCCAAGATCACTATCTGGGCATGCGCCAACTCGCTGATCTTCACAAAGCGTCCTGATAGAGCCGGGACATTTCGCATTGGAAAACGGTGACTACGAACTAAAATATAACACATTGTATCGCTGAAAGCACTCAATTTAGTTTCATGTTCACTTTTTTTATTACTAAATAATTTAGAATAATGTATTTCTATTACTGAATAGCCTAATTCTTGATTATTTATTTTGGGAGGGAGGGGAATTCAATGCAATGCCTCAGGAGGGGCGGAGCCCAAGCGCCCTGTATTAGCAGCCGCCACTGCAATAAATAGTGAGATAATCAATGCACATGTATAAACCTCAATTCCAAAAAAGGAACAGTGTATAAAATGTAAATAAAAACAGAAAGCAATGATTTGTGAGTCATTTTTGTATTCAATTGAAAACAGTACAAAGACAAGATATTTAATGTTTTAACTAATCAACTTTATTCTACATTTCATTCTCTATTCAGCTCATTTGATGCCTGCAACACCTCCCAAAAAATTTGGAACAGGGGCATGTTTACCTCTATGTTACATCACCTTTCCTTTTAACAACACTCCACAACGTAATCTTTTGGGAACTACAACACTAATATTTTTCCAGTATGTGTTGATAAATTGGTTAGTTGAGTTAGGGGCATTAGCTCACAGGCAGAACTGTTTGTAAGTTTAGCTTTTTAAGAAGAAGAGGGGTCCAGGTTGCTTCAAAGTGTGGGATTTGGTCTTGGAGACAACCTGAAAGCGTTTTCATTGAGATGTATTCTGTGAGTAGGTTTAGCCAATGTGTCGTGTTGAGTTTATGTCTGGTTTTCCAGTTCATCAGTATGGTTTTCTTGGCAGTCGCGAGGGCAATAAGTATGGGTCTGGTGCTGTTGGGTGCTGGATTGATTACTGACAGGTCCCCAAGTAAATAGAGGGAGGGGGATAATGGAAGACTGCATCCCAATAGGTTGGACATTTTGTTGATGACATTTTCCCAGAAGCTATGTATGGGTGGGCAGAGCCATATGGCATGGAAGTAGTTGTCTGGTGTATTGAGTGTGCAGAATGGGCATGTGTCTGAGTCTATGAGTCCCATTTAATAATTTGTGTTGGGTGAGGTGAGCTCCATGAATTACCTTGTATTGTACCAGTTGTATGTTAGTGTTTTTGGTCATTGTGAAAGTGTTATGGCAGATTTGTGTCCAGTATTCAGCATTGGGACTGATCGATAGGTCGTTTTCCCATTTTTGGATTGGGAGTGATATTGTTGTGTCTATGTTTAGCAGGAGTTTATATAATTTAGAAATAATTTTCTTTGAGCCTTTGATCTTAAATAAATCTTCTGTCAGAGCTGGAGGGTCTAAATTGTTATTTGTTATTTGTTATATTGATTTTGGATTTAATAACAGATTTTAACTGGATTTCCAGTTTTCAATTAAATATAGAGAATTTACAAATCACTGCTTTCTGCTTTTATGTGCATTTTACATACTGTCCCAACCTTTTTGGAATTGGGGTTTGTACCTATTTGTGCAGGCTGTAGCTCGTCCACCATGGCGGTGGTGGCACAGTCAGTGGCTGGCTACTAGCTTAGGCATTGGCTATTGCTCCCCCTCTTTTGCCTCCGCACTGTCACAATGGCGACAAGAGCTGCTGTTTCCGTGCTTGATCCCCGGGCAGTGCTCGATCATGAAGTTACAGTTTTGTAGCAGCTCGATCCAGCGGGGTATCTGTCCTTCTGGCTCTTTAAAACACAACAGCGTGTGTGTGTGTGTGTGTGTGTGTGTGTGTGTGTGTGTGTTACTTTGAATTCTTGCCCTTGTAAATTCTTGCCCTGCACCCCCACCACCACCAGCAGTAGCTCCCATCTCGTCACACAGTAGTGTGTTCGGCTTTTCTCAGAGCGCGGCTGAAGTAGGCGATGACCTAACTGTAGGCGTCAACCTTTTTTCTCTGAAAGGACTCCCCCTATGCCCACGAAAGGACTCCCCCTCTGCCTACCCTCTCCATGGTGGACTCGTCAAACCCCTCATACTGGATACAGACGCACTGTATCCAGTATGAGGGGTTTGACGGGTCCACCATGGAGAGGGTAGGTGCTGACACCAGGGCTGCACAGAGGCTGTTGAACGAGCGCTGGCATTCCAGTGAATAATGGAACCATGCGGCTTTCTCTGTGAGGGCATGAAGGGGGGTGGGGTGGCGAGGCTGGCAAAGTTCCTCCCCATGACATAGCCTCCCCAGAAACTGGCCCTCACTGCTGGCTGCATGAGCTCTTCAACTGCTGCTTAGAGATTGGTGGTGCTGATAGCCTGACAGGTCACACGGGCGTAGTTGTTTGAGACGGGTTGGGACATTGTGCCGGCCCTTTAGGAGGGCGAGCTGCCTAGCAGTGTCAATAGTCGCCCTGGCACTGGCCAGGGCATCCGAGCCCAAGATGCAGGGTTGCTTACAGCAACCAAGCATTTTGACTCTTTGCCTGGTTACCAGTCCGTACCTAGTTTAGTGTGTGTGGCCAGTCATGGAGTGCTACGTGCTAACAGTCCCATTTTAATCAGCCTAATGGTGGAGCCTGTGTTGATAAGAGCAGTCACTGAGGTCCCAGCCACTACCCAGCGAACGTAGATGCTGTCGTCATCATTGCCTAAGCGGCCCATTCTCTTTTCAACAGGGCACTTCTGCCCACAGACTGACGATGCCCCTCTTACACCAGCCTGCTCTCATTTCCCGACTGCCATTGGACTTTGCCTTCTCCCTGCGACTGCCGCTCTCATCAGACGGCCTTTTCTCCCACACCCCCAGCACCGAAAGTCCCACCCGTGGAGCTGTTGCCACCCTGGCTGGAGTAGACACCGTTTCCTGCTCGCCCCCATCTTCTGCACTCAGGGGTTTGAATGTTGGGGGGTTTGCCTTCGTTGATGTCGCGGTGTGCCTGCAGCTCGCCTTCAGGAGATGGCGCCAGGTCGATGCCTCTCTCTTGCCAGCTCCAGTCCGCTGCTTCTGCAGTGAGGTTGAACTGCGCTAGGTAAGCTTCCTTTGTCGTCAAACCTTTGCAGCTTTATGTTCAGCAGGGAGTTCCCAGCGCTGCTGCCTGGGGTTCCACTAGCAAGCTCGTGTAGCGGGTGTAGCTCGGCTAGTTCGCTAGTAAGCACAGTGAGGTGCAATAAAAGCGAAGGCCTTGTAGCAGGTTACCGTGACAACACTCTCTGGCGACGCAACCCTCAGGGTCAAAATAATGACGTTACCCTTAGCTATCGGCGATGTCGTCTTTAGCTGATTGGTAACGCGTTCGCTTACGAGTGAGAGGAGCGGGGTTCAAATCTCACCTTGGACTTCTGAGTAAGCTTCTCTCTTTCTATACGGTTACACTCGCACTAACAACCTGGCCCCATGGCCCGAGCTCGTTAGCAGGGCTTGTGCAAGCCAATGGAGGGTTCCCCCGGGAACCAGGCGGCGGGACCGTGAGCTCCGCTGGCCCCACTTAGGAAAGCAGCTGGGCCCCGTGCCCAGTACTCACTATCCCCGGCAAGGACAAAGGCTGCAGCAGGCTCAAATGGAATCTCTTGCTCAGGAATTCTTTGCTCAGTGAAGCCCAGCTGCAGTATCTGTAACTGCTCTAAATGTTCAATTTGGGTGCAATCAATTAGCTTGATGTTTTGAAGATGAAATTATTTTTCTACTAAATAATCATACATGAATGCTGAGCTTAACTTTTTGTAACTACAGGAAACATTTCACAACAGTCTGACATGTTGGGTGTCATGGCGTGTGTAATGACATGGAATTACCTAACATGAACACATGGTTATTCAATCCAGCAAGGTAACTTCACATACACATTTCAAAGCTACTTCATAAATATGGGAAAGAAATTGCCATGTAGACTCCAGTTAGTTTAATATAAAACGTCCAATTCTTATCATAAAATCTATTTATTTTATGCATTCTCATGAGAATATTTTGGCTACTTGACCGCACAGACAAATCAGTTTTTCCAAAATATGACTTAGTTGTAACGAAAGTAGCTTGTGCAAAGGTTGAAAAAAATTCCAACCTTACTCTGCAAAATATAGTTGCACAAAAAATCCTCCAGCTGACCTCTCGTTGTTGCCTCTGTTTTCACCGAAGTGTAAGCATGAACACATTTTACCGTTAGAGGTCCAACAAGAGAGAACAGTCAGCCACAGTTAGACATTGTCAAGGATGTATAAAACACAATTCTGTGGTATGAAAGCCCTCTGCCCTCAAAATTTAATGCACGTCAGTTGTCGGTATGAAAGCAACTTCAATAGAAACATTTATTGCAGGTTAAATGCTAGGTAGCGTACTAACTATACAACTTATATCGACTTTCCAAAAGTTTAAGCATTGTAACAGCTACATACTGTATAATACAGTAGCTTAGAAATAATTTTCAAACATTAATTGAGGTTTAGTTGCTAATATTATCATCTTTATATGATTATGGGCTGGTGAGAGACCATATTAATCATTACATGAATTTAAAAATATGATCAGTTTTTCTTGTTTTTCTTCCAGCAATTTTAAACATTTCTCATGGTGATCTTTAAGGCGAATCAGTTTATGTGTTTATATTATACACCTTGAAACTTCAATCACTATCATAGCATGCTACCTAGTCATTCCCCATTTTCTCCTCTGCGTCTTTCAGTAGCCTACTGTTTTCTTCAGCAGATCCATCTCTTACACATTTGGGCTCTGACATGTGCTACCATGTGCATGTGAAATGGTTTCCAGAAAATATTTGTGAGTTGTATTGCTGGCACATCCGTCCTGCGCCAACTGTACGGCTGAAAGCACGGCTAAGAGCCAGAGTTTATTTTTTCAAAAGTCCAAAATTTCAAAGTGTGCTGTGAAAATTAACACAGAGGGCCCAAGTTCTCTCCAGGCAGGAGCAGAGTGAACCAGCATCAATCTGCCCACCACATCCAAAACAACATCATAAATTTCCTGTCTTGTCAAACAAACCCTTAGATGAACCAATAGCTTCTAATACTCAAGAGAAGGAAGGCACTTTTGTTAGTAGAATTCTACCATAATCATGCATAATATGTTTATTCTTGGTAATAGAGTATCATCACCGTTTATGTAGCGTTTGAGGTGTTTGTGTTATGGTTTTCACAGGTCTCCACCCCAGCGTCTCACAATAAATACATCACAAATGTAGTCTTTATTAAACTCCTTTGTGGTGTTTGTACATTACTCTCTACTGCATCAGTAAACTGATATCATAAATTCCTATGAAATATCAATGTCCCAATCATTACATTCTATGTCATTACTAGGTCACTCGGGTCACTCAAGATACTGGTGGTGTGTGTGTGTGTGTGTGTGTGTGTGTGTGTGTGTGTGTGTTTGTACCTCCACCCCCCACAAACACACACACACACACACACACACACACACACACACACACACACACACACACACACACACACACACACACACACACACACACACACACACACACACACACACACACACACACACACACACACACCACAACACTGTTTTTTCAGTCCTGGTGAATAATACATGGTCAACTGATCTCATCTGTATACTAATCAATTAATCATTAATTAAAAATGTTTTTGTGCCAGTGACTTGGTGGATACTTGAAGATTGGGAGAATCTGCATAATGCATGCTTGTGATGTGAAATCTCCCCATGGTCCCCGTCATATATTGTTTAAGTGAAACTTTGGGGTGTCTAGACCGAGACCGTGAGACTTTGACAAATCATTCCATGGAAGGATAAATAGCTGTATTTCACTGAAACTGTCTACGGAAAACCCACTGGCAGAATACTGGGTCCTGGACTAGCCCACTTGAGGATAGATCAATCATCCCTTAATAGCACAGCAAAGAGCACTGTTCTCATAGTTTTGAAGTGGGTGTTTTCAACAAAAATTCTTCACATTGAAATAGCAGACAGACATACAGTCAAAATACCAAATGCAGACGCCAGAGAGAACTGGCATTGATATAAATAAAATATATAGCATTGATGGAGGGTGAGTTATAAAATGTGTAAAGCATTGGGGTACAGAGGAAATACAAAGGTTACAAGATTAGTGTTGACTAATTTGTAACGGCATATTGTTATAGAAGTACTCAAAGGTAGAATCTATTATGACTATTCAAGATCATGAGAAAATGTTTGCCGAGTCTGATGTACTCATTTGAAATAGATGCAGTAGTTAACTGAATTAAAGGGACGCCCCCAATTTCACTTTCATGGTAGCCAGATGAGGGCAAGGTAAAACGAGCCCTAAGATTTTAACTTGTTTAGTGTCCTTCAGCATTTTGTTGCAACAACTTCAGGAATATACAGTGTAGCGAGTAATACAGATCTTGCATACCACTGAGAAAATAATTTGTACAGTGTCTTTGAGACAGCAAGGTATTCCTCCTTTTTATGTGCTGTAAGCCAATGAAAGGTTTCACTGTTGCCATAGAATTCAGAGTAGACAAGGCGGCCCTTTGGAGAAAATGATAACACAGACAGCACTGCGAGGCCTCAGTGTTTGCCTGTCTGTAATGACAGTGTCAAATGTTTCGCTTCTTGGTGAAGAAAGCTGGGCCTGCAGTGGAGACATTATGTACAGCCACTTCTTTGCCTTTAGCTACCAGTATCAAATAAGTGAAGAAAATTGTTGAATCTCATAATACTTACTAATTTTTGTTTTTATAATATGACTATAAATAGAAAATAAATTTTAAAATTTTAAAAATCTATATATATATATATATATATACATATGAAAAAAGAGAGAAAACCAGGATGAAAATATACAATGCAAAGCTCCAATGTTCAGCCCGCACACTCAAATGAAAAAGTTTAAAGACAGAGGCAAAAAACGTTTAGATGCAAAAAGATTTATTAAAAGGTTGAACGAACATATATATACATATATTTGTGTTCGTGTTGAACAAGCAGACAATCTCTAGTGCTGAAATGTACCCTTGAACGGCTCATCAAACTCTCTTCACCATTTTATTAAATGATTATCGTTACATCTTCATATTTTGGGATGCATGAATCCTGGCTGTGCACACTGATGAATAGGGCATGGCTATATCAGGATCAGATTAAACTTCTTTAAATTGGAAATTTATAATTTAACTCTTAAATATCAAATATTATAGCATATACTGACAATTATATGGGGATATTTGAACAAAAAAACAAGCACTCTGCTACTCATGCAGTAGATAAGGGTTATTTCTCCTGACTCATTTTCCTATTGACCTCTATGGAAAAATAAGTCAGGAGAAACAACCCTTCAAGTGATACATCCATATCTACTGCTTATCTGGCAGCAGAGTGATGGTTTGAGGCTCGTTTGATACCGCAGACCCTTGATGACTTACAGCCATTTAGCCAACCATGGGTTCCATACTATTCCCGTGTAATTTACAGCTTAATCTAGTCCCACCCCCCAATTCCCATAGAGATCCATTCAAATACAGAGAGGTTATAGTATCGCTATATTTAGTACCTGAAAATAAGATATCAAGGGTCTTTTGATAACCTTTTATACCCAGTCATGATGGCATCACCCGTTTACCTGGAGAACGTTCCAAACAGGTGTTTTTTGACCTTCCCAGTCTTTTTCTTTTGCCTGTCCCAACATTTTTGGAACGTGTTGCAGGCATCAAATTCGGAATTAGCGTATATTTACAAAAATCAATGAAGTTGATAAGGTAAAACATTAAATATATTTTCTTTGTACCGTTTTCTATTAAATATATGTAAAAGAGAATTTACAAATCACTTTCTGCTTTAATGTGCATTTAACATACTGTCCCAACGTATTTTGAATTGGGGTTTGTACATGTAGGTCATCTATTCTCTTTTCCCTTTTACAAATTATGACACACCTGATACATAACTGCATCTGAGGCTTAACTGAATGTATACACTTTCATGCATGGCTGTGAATGCATTCAGATGAAAGCCTGAAACAAGGCAGAAATGTCAATGCATTGTACTCACGACGATGTAACTAAATAAACTGCAATATTTCTAAGTGTATTGCGCACACAGTTTTGAGAGGGAAAAAAACATTAGCTTTTGAAATAACACAAGGAATGGACAGAATGCACAGTGTCTAATTTTTCTGTAACAAATAGTGTTTTTAGTTTAAGTGATTATTGTCCTTTGCATTTTTGCAACCAATTGGCAAAATATAAAGTATGTGCTCAGTGATTGTATTATAATAAGCAAGACTCTGAATGTTGATAAAAAATATTTTAAAAATCCTGCTGTAATTGAACTATTACTTTTCTGTGTTAGCATAATGTATTAGCCTAATGCTGCCATGTTATTTTTTTTTTCTTGGTTGGCAACAAAAAAATAAAAAATCTCTCTTCTAATTTTACCACCAAATTACATTATAATCAAGCAAGTTGGATAAAAATCTTCTGATTAAGCCCAGGCCCTAATCTACAAACATACAGTCACAAAGACTGAGGGGAAGAAAGATGACTAAACTGACTATGAACCCATATTTGAATACCTAAGCTGTTGACCAAAGGCTTTTGCATTCTGCTCCTGCACTGCGCTGTTCTGCTTCTTACTTCATGTAGTTTACTTTACGTAGTTTAGTGATGTTCTGGGAATTATCCCATTCTGGCACTCTTACTAATATAAATAAGGTGAATATACTTATGCTCTTCTACATTCTGCTCTGGGTGAGAGAATCTGCTAAATGAATATGTAATGTAATAAAATACAATCTTATTGATACAGTTTTTCTCTTGTGATTGTTTATTATCACATAAGACAATGTTAATAAAAATAGAATACATTTTACATATAAAAAAGACAAGGTACATACAGGCTGACTCTTTCCATGTTTTCCAACTGTATTGCTTGCATAATTAGCACCTCTTTTATACTCCTACAAACATTTTACTGAGACAGGCTGGAATATCTATGAAAACCTCGCACACACCACCGGTACCTTGAGTGACCTGAGTGACCTAGTAATGACACAGAATGTAATGATTGGGACATTGATATTTCATAGGAATTTATGATGTCAGTTTACTGATGCAGTAGAGAGCGCAGTCATATTATATGCTTACAGTACACAGCTATAGTGATTAGTGCACCATGGAGTGCACCATAAGAGTGCACCATGGCAACATATTACGTAGTGGACGGAATCAGGTTCGCTAGGTGGTAATGATCCCCCCAGGGAGAACGCCAGCCGTCACTTCTTTTAGAAATTACGCATTCCGATCTCGTCAACTCTCCTTGTGATGTCATCTAGTAAAATAAACTGTCAAGGAAGATTCACATGTTTTATAACACAGCATGATACACCATCATTACAATGAAGCTGAAGATTTGTTTAATAAACTAGCCAATGTGTTTTTCTGGTGGTTTCTCCACTGTATGTGCAAGCCATTCTTTACATTTTACATCATTGATATCCTTCATATATAACTATTTGCACAGCAGACTTTTTAAACATTTGCAATATAGCCTATTTATCAGTAAACGGCATTTGTGTGTGTGAGCGCATGCTTGTGCGCATGTATGCATATGGTCTGAAACAACATATTTGAATGGCAGTGGGTTAGTGCAGCCAAGCCCCTCAAACTAATCAGTCTGTCGGATGCATTGATTGATGATGTCTGTTGTGATGATTCAGGATGTGAGAGCTGAAAGGATATGTCTGGCAGTCAGGTCACGGATGGAGGACTGTACTGCTCTCTGGAAGGCCAGCTGAGCCTCGCACTTGCAAGGGTCTACTGTCAGCTCCGCCCTTACCTCTTCTGGCAAGGTGAAAAAATTAATCCCTGTTAGCTTCCGATGCAGAGCAGCACAGGGATCCTGGCTGTTCTGCTCAACAAACAATCCTCTATTCTTTGTCTGTTGTGAGAGCAGTGGAGTATCTGGCTCATAATCCAACAAACCTTGGGCGCTCTCTGCGAAACTTAGTACATGAACTATCCCCTAATATCAGTAATCATGCGCGCTCTTTGAAATCAACAGCGCTGAGAAGCTATTCCATAACTTAAAAGTCCATTTACATCCCCTGTAAAACCAGGAGTCAGATGAGTATCGGTGCTGTTTACAGTCAGTAGAGCATTTGTTTCCAGAAATGACATAGTCTCTGTTCTCTGTAAAATCAGGAATATGTCTATACCATAAAACTCCAAAACTTATGTAATACCTGTAGGGAATTTATATGGCAAGAGATAGGGAAAATCAATGACATATTTGCATGTAAAAAGGATTGATAACCGTTGAGCTGAGTGAAGTCTAGACCAGTGATTGAAGACTTTATATTACATTTATGAAAATGAACTCTGGGAGCCATGTCTCCCAGATATATCAGAAATAAACATATAACATGAATATATAGCATATGTGTGAATATGGCAATATATTACAAGTTCTTGACAGGTGATATCCAAAATACATTCTAATATATAAATCTCACCCTCCATTCTCTTCTATAGGGCAGCTAAAACAGTCTCAAAATGACACATCTAGCACGTATACGAACGCGAACGAAGCGGATTTTGTCAATACAAACAATAACCAGTCCTTTTACATATTTCTTTTTGTGTAATTAAAATTATTTATAAAGTACTATTTTCTTCAGTGTTGTTAGCAAGCTACCAGAAAAGATTAGGAAAATGTCGGCAGGTCAGTTTGTTTACCATAGACATATACTACCAGGAACGCTTGCTTCCGTGGAAATTTGAACCAGTGAGTGGTTTCTGACCCATCGGCGCGCTAAACGTGGTTTCTGGCGCAAGAATTACCTACCGGATCCACGTTCCAAATAAAATACGAAAAAGCCAGGAAAGGGCCCTTTAATTTTCCAAAACAAAATACATAAGAGGACTGGTTATTGTTTGTATTGACAGAATCCGCTTAGTTCATATACGTGCTAGAAGTGTCATTTTGAGACCGTTTTAGCTGCCCTATAGAAGTGAATGGAGAGCGACAAATACCCTATTCTAGATTATCACTCCAGGGGAGCACAGAGCAACTAATGAACATAGTTCGCCACCATTTGGACTTATATCATGGCCAGGTAACTACAAACCCAAAGTTCTAGCATACCAGACACCCCCCCAAGTCATCATAACAGCAGGTGAGAACTTACTTTTCTTGGAACAAGTTTTCATGTCCTCGTTCAAAACAAAGCCCTGCCGACACTTGCAGTAATAGGAAGCATTGCTGTTAACACATATATGCTCACAGTCATGTCCAATTACACAGGGGTCCAGACCTGGAAAAGCAAGGGAAGAGGATCGCCTTGGGGTGGCAAAAACAATTACGCTTAAGCAAGCGAGATGGGTACATAAAAACTGACTGACCAATAACTCAAAATAATTTTAGAAAATGATGGGGCACCTTGGATTGTTTTCTGAAAGATGGTAAATCTTGAACAAGAATCTGAATTTATCATTCTTATACGGGAAAGAGCCTTTACTTTGAATTATTAGCAAACTGAACCAAAATCCAATATTTGATGAGAATAAATTTAAGTGCTTTAAATTATTGATACATTTATATTTTAAAATAACAAGTTTATTATTTTAACAAGTTTTTAAGACAACCACACAGAGAAATCAAACACCTTTATAAACAATAATATTTGATGCCATGCAGATGGAATGGAAATATTTTTGTGTTTGATGATATTGCATTGAATGAATCAAATGACAACACAGTATCAAATATAACACTTGCTGTTTGATACTGCACATTATAGTCAGCACAAAGCAGGCTAAGAGTTATAAATGCTTAGTTGTGTAAAGCACACTCATGGTGTATTATTACTACTGCAGCATCTTACTTTGCTTGGAACAAGTTTTCATATCCTCGTTCAAGACAAAGCCCTCCCAACACTTGCAGTAATAATCGCCGTTGTTGTTCACACAAATATGCTCACAGTCATGTCCCAGGGCACAGGAGTCCAGACCTGGAACAAGCAAGGCCCGAGAGCTGCCTTGGGGCCATTGGGGAGGGAGCAGAAACCGCCAAGCAAGTAGGATTAGTACATTTACTGTACATGACTCAGCTAGGATTGTTCAATGAAATATTTCAAAACTGAAATATATTTTCATTGTCATGATTTTGGTTTCAATTATTTGAAAACCAAACTCAGAGAAAGTGTTTGGCTGAATACAGGCCTACCAAACACACTCAAAGTACAGTACACAATCCTTAATGGGAACACATACTGAAGCCCTTGAAACACTTAAGTTGCTGTTGTTTGGAGCTGAACATGTTGCATACTTATGTATGTTACTAGCCATTTCAAGTATGAGCAGTCTAGAGCGACTGTTGCACAGATCCACTAATATATATTCCTATTACATGGATTTATCAATTAGTCAAGTCATTATGGGTTATAAATCTATCCACATAAAGAGTAAAGACAAGATCCATGAATCTGCACAGTGTCATTCTCAAGCCGCTTGGACATACATTATTGCAATTGCAGCATCAACCATCTTACTTTGCTTGGAACAAGTTTTCATGTCCTCGTTCAAGACAAAGCCCTTCCGACACCTGCAGTAATAGTCGTCATTGTTGTTGACACAAACATGCTGGCAATCATGTCCCAGAGCACAGTAGTCCAGACCTGTAACAAGTAAGGCCAGAGAATTGCTTTGGGGACATTGAGGGAGACAGGGAGCAAAACCAGTCAGCTCGGATTGTTCAATTAAATATTTTCAAAACTGAAATCAAAAAACAGATTTTGTTATGATTTTAGTTTCAATTATTTGAAAAATCAGTGTGTCTAAATTGGTTGAATATACCAAACACTCTCCAAGTATGGTATACACTCCTTGATTGGCTCCATTTCAAAGCCCTTGAATGAATTAAAATCCTTTATGGAGTCCCCCCCCCCCCCTTTATTTTCGTATTAGATCAGAACAACTTGTTGATTCTGATTTATTACACTGTTGGTTCTGATCATAACAATCAGCACAGAAAAATCAAACACTTGCCACAATTGCATTTGAGAGCAGCTGAGAACAAGCAAAAGGCATAGAAATACGGGACGAAATAAGCTAGGATAAACACTCAAGTTGATATTGCTTGGAGTTGAATATGTTGCCTAGTTAGGCTACTAAGGTATGACAGTTCAGAGCGACTGTTGCACAGATCCATTCATATTTATTTGTATTAAATGGATCGATCACTGCAACAGTCATTGTGGGCAATAAACCTATCCACATAAAGAAAGGGACATAAATCTGTGCAGAGCGATTATCAAGCCATCCCGACCCCCTCCCCCCTCCAATATTATTACTATTGCAGTATGCAACGTCTTACTTTGCTTGGAACAAGTTTTCATATCCTCGTTCAAGACAAAGCCCTCCCAACACTTGCAGTGATAATCGCCGTTGTTGTTGACACAAATATGCTCACAGTCATGTCCCAGAGCACAGGAGTCCAGACCTGGAACAAGCAAGGCCCGAGAGCCGCCTTGGGACCGTTGGGAAGGGAGCAGAAACCACCAAGCAAGTAGGATTAGTACACTTACAGTACATGACTCAGCTAGGATTGTTCAATGAAATATTTCAAAACTGAAATACATTTTCATTGTTATGATTTTGGTTTCAATTATTTGAAAACAAAACTCAGAGAAAGTGTTTGGCTGAATACAGGTGTACCAAACACACTCAAAGCACAGTAAACAATCCTTAATGGGAAAACTTTCCAACGCCCTTGAAACACTTAAGTTGCTATTGTTTGGAGCTGAACATGTTAAATACTTATGTTACTAGCCATTCTAAGTATGAGCAGTCTAGAGCGACTGTTGCACAGATCCATTAATATATATATTCCTACTACATGGATTTATCAATGTAACAGTCATTGTGGATTATAAATCTATCCACATGAAGAGCAAAGACAAGATCCATGGATCTGCACAGTGTCATTCTCAAGCCACTTGCACAATATTATTACTATTGCAGCATGCGTCATCTTACTTTGCTTGGCACAAGTTTTCTTGTCCTCATTCAAGACAAAGCCCTTCCGACACCTGCAGTAATAGTCGTCATTGTTGTTGACACAAACATGCTGGCAATCATGTCCCAGAGCACAGTAGTCCAGACCTGTAACAAGTAAGGCCAGAGAATTGCTTTGGGGACATTGGGGAGGGAGATCAGCTCGGATTGTTCAATTAAATATTTTCAAAACTGAAATCAAAAAACGGATTTTCTTATGATTTTGGTTTCAATTATTTGAAAAGTCAGTCGGAGTGTCTAAATTGGTTGAATATACCAAACACACTCCAAGTATGGAATACACTCATTGATGGGCTCCATTTCAAAGCCCTTGAATGAATTAAAATCATTTGTGGAGTGCCCCTTCTTTTTTTGGTATTAGATCAGAACAACATGTTGATTCTGATTTATTACACTGTTGGTCCTGATCATGACAATCAGCACAGAAAAATTAAACACTTGCCACAATTGCATTTGAGAGCAGCTGAGAACAAGCAAAAGGCATAGAAATAGGGGACGAATAAAGCTAGGATAAACACTCAAGTTGACATTGCTTGGAGTGGAATATGTTGCCTAGTTAGGCTACTAAGGTATGATCAGTTCAGAGCGACTGTTGCACAGATCAATTAATATTTATTTGTATTACATACAGTTGAAGTCGGAAGTTTACATACACTTAGGTTGAAGTCATTAAAACTCATTTTTAACCACTCCACAGATTTCATGTTAGCAAACTATGGTGTTGGCAAGTCAGGTAGGACATCTACTTTGTGCATGACACAAGTAATTTTTCCAACAATTGTTTACAGACAGATTATTTCACGTTTAATTCACTGTATCACAATTCCAGTGGGTCAGAAGTACACTAAGTTGACTATGCCTTTACATTTTTTATATTTGGTCACATATCCTTTGCATGCCATGACTTCCTGATGTCTGTGACCCAGCAACATCAAAAGACTCTTGATATCTTATTTCCTGGTACTCTTACAAGCGATACTATAACATCTCTGCAATTGAATGGATCTCTATGGGAATTGGGGGGTGGGACTAGATGTAGCTGTAAATTATGCTGGTACAGTATGGAATACATGATTGGTAAAATGGCTGTAAGTCATCAAGGGTCTGAGGTATCAAACAAGCCTCAAACCATTACTCTGCTGCCAGATATGCAGTAGATATGGGTGGATCACTTTAAGGGTTGTTTCTCCTGACAGATTTTCCTATTGAACTCTATGGAAAAATAAGTCAGGAGAAGAAGCCCTTCAAGTTATCCATCCATATCTACTGTATTTCTGGCAGCAGAGTAATGATTTAAGGCTTGTTTGATACGTCAGACCCGTGATGACTTAGTCATTTAGCCAACCATGTGTTTCCATACTGTTCCAGTGTAATTTACAGCTAAATATAATCCCATCCCCCAATTCCCATAGAGATCCATTCAAATGCAGAGACATTATAGTATCGCTTGTAAGAGTACCAGAAAATAAGATATCAAGAGTCTTTTGATGTTGCTGGGTCACAGACATCAGGAAGTCATGGCATGCAAAGGATATGCGACCAAATATTAAAAATTTAAAGGCACAGTCAATTTAGTGTATGTAAACTTCTGACCCACTGGAATTGTGATATAGTGAATTAAAAGTGAAATAATCTGTCCGTAAAGAATTGTTGGAAAAATTACTTGTGTCATGCACAAAGTAGATGTCCTAACTCACTTGCCAACACTATAGTTTGTGAACATGAAATCTGTGGAGTGGTTAAAAATTAGTTTGAATGACTTCAACCTAAGTGTCTGTATACTTCCGACTTCAACTGTAGATCAATCACTGCAACAGTCATTGTGGGCAATAAACCTATCCACATAAAGAAAGGGACCTAAATCTGTGCAGAGTGATTATCAAGCCATCCCCACCCCCTCCCCCCTCCAATATTATTATTATTGCAGCATGCAACATCTTACTTTGCTTGGAACAAGTTTTCATATCCTCGTTCAAGACAAAGCCCTCCCAACACTTGCAGTAATAATCGCCGTTGTTGTTGACACAAATATGCTCACAGTCATGTCCCAGAGCACAGGGGTCCAGACCTGGAACAAGCAAGGCCCGAGAGCCACCTTGGGACCGTTGGGAGGGGAGCAGAAACCACCAAGCAAGTAGGATTAGTACACTTACAGTACATGACTCAGCTAGGATTGTTCAATGAAATATTTCAAAACTGAAATACATTTTCATTGTTATGATTTTGGTTTCAATTATTTGAAAACAAAACTCAGAGAAAGTGTTTGGCTGAATGCAGGCCTACCAAACACACTCAAAGCACAGTAAACAATCCTTAATGGGAAAACTTTCCAACGCCCTTGAAACACTTAAGTTGCTATTGTTTGGAGCTGAACATGTTACATACTTATGTTAATAGCCATTCTAAGTATGAGCAGTCTAGAGCGACTGTTGCACAGATCCACTAATATATATTCCTACTACATGGATTTATCAATGTAACAGTCATTATGGATTATAAATCTATCCACATAAAGAATAAAGACAAGATCTATGGATCTGCACAGTGTCATTCTCAAGCCACTTGCACAATATTATTACTATTGCAGCATGCGCCATCTTACTTTGCTTGGAACAAGTTTTCATGTCCTCGTTCAAGACAAAGCCCTTCCGACACCTGCAGTAATAGTCATCATTGTTGTTGACACAAACATGCTGGCAATCATGTCCCAGAGCACAGTAGTCCAGACCTGCAACAAGTAAGGCCAGAGAATTGCTTTGGGGACATTGGGGAGGGAGACAGGGAGCAAGACCTGTCAGCTCGGATTGTTCAATTAAATATTTTCAAAACTGAAATGAAAAAACTGATTTTAGCTTCAATTATTTGAAAAAATCAGTCAGAGAATATGATTCGTTGAATATACTAAACACTCTCCAAGTATGGTATACACTACATGATTGGCTCCATTTCAAAGCCCTTGAATGAATTAAAATAATTTGTCCCCCCCCCTCCTTTTTTTTTGGTATTAGATCAGAACAACTTGTTGATTCTGATTTATTACACTGTTGGTTCTGATCATAACAATCAGTACAGAAAAATCAAACACTTGCCACAATTGCATTTGAGAGCAGCTGAGAACAAGCAAAAGGCATAGAAATACGGGACGAAATAAGCTAGAATAAACACTCAAGTTGATATTGCTTGGAGTTGAATATGCTGCCTAGTTAGGCTACTAAGGTATGATCAGTTCAGAGCGACTGTTGCACAGATCCATTCATATTTATTTGTATTAAATTGATTGATCACTGCAACAGTCATTGTGGGCAATAAACCTATCCACATAAAGAAAGGTACATAAATCTGTGCAGAGCGATTATCAAGCCATCCCCACCCCCTCCCCCCTCCAATATTATTACTATTGCAGTATGCAACGTCTTACTTTGCTTGGAACAAGTTTTCATATCCTCGTTCAAGACAAAGCCCTCCCAACACTTGCAGTAATAATCGCCGTTGTTGTTGACACAAACATGCTCACAGTCATGTCCCAGAGCACAGGAGTCCAGACCTGGAACAAGCAAGGCCCGAGAGCCGCCTTGGGGCCATTGGGGAGGGAGCAGAAACCACCAAGCAAGTAGGATTAGTACATTTACTGTACATAACTCAGCTAGGATTGTTCAATGAAATATTTCAAAACTGAAATATATTTTCATTGTTATGATTTTGGTTTCAATTATTTGAAAACAAATCTCAGAGAATGTGTTTGGCTGATTACAGACCTACCAAACACTGAAAGTACAGTAAACAATCCTTGATGGGAATACATTTCGAAGCCCTTGAAACACTTACATTGCTATTGTTTGGAGCTGAACATGTTACATACTTATGTTACTATCCATTTTAAGTATGAGCAGTCTAGAGCGACTGTTGCACAGATCCACTAATATATATTCATATTACATTGATTTATCAATGTAACAGTCATTGTGGATTATAAATCTATCCACATAAAAAGTAAAGAATCTGCCCAGCGTTATTCTCAAGCCTCTTGGACATATATTATTACGATTGCAGATGTAACATCTTACTTTGCTTGGAACAAGTTTTCATGTCCTCGTTCAAGACAAAGCCCTTCCGACACCTGCAGTAATAGTCGTCATTGTTGTTGACACAAACATGCTGGCAATCATGTCCCAGAGCACAGTAGTCCAGACCTGTAACAAGTAAGGCCAGAGAATTGCTTTGGGGACATTGGGGAGGGAGATCAGCTCGGATTGTTCAATAAAAAATTTTCAAAACTGAAATCAAAAAAACTGATTTTCTTATAATTTTGGTTTCAATTATTTGAAAAATCAGTCAGAGAATGTGATTGGGTGAATACACCAAACACACTCCAATTATGGTATACAATCCTTGATGGGCTCTGTTCCAAAGCCCTTGAATGAATTAAAATCCTTTACGGATTTTTTATTTTTTTTACATTTTGGTATTGAATCAGAACGTGTTGATTCTCATTCAATACATTGTTCAATACATTGCTGGTTTTGATTATGATAATCAGCACAGAGAAATCAAACACTTGCCATAAGTGCATTTGGTAGCAGCTGAGAACAAGAAAATAAATGCAAAAATAGGGGACAAAAAGCTAGGATAAACACTCAAGTTGATATTGCTTGGAGTTCAACATGTAGCATAGTTAGGCTACTGGGCATATTAAGTATGAGCAGTCTAGGGTGACTGTTGCACAGATCCATTAATATGTATTTGTATTACATGGATAGAACAATGCAAGAGTCATGCAATAAAACTATCCACATAAAGAAAGGTCCATGTGCAGCATGATTATCAAGCCACCCCAACCAATGTTATTACTATTGTAACATGCAGCGTCAAGCAAGTAGGATTAGTACGCTTACAGTACATGACTCAGCATGGATTGTTCAACAAAATATTTCAAAACTGAAATATATTGTCATTGTTATGATTTTGGTTTTGATTATTTTAAAACCACACTCAGAGAAAGTGTTAGGCTAATTACAGGCCAAACAAACACTGAAAGTACAGTAAACAATCCTTGATGAGAACACATTTTGAACGCCTTGAAACAGTTAAGTTGCTATTGTAAGGAGTTTAACATGTTGCATAGTGAGTCTACTACGCATACAAGGTATGAGTAGTCTAGAGCGACTGTTGCACAGATACATTAATATTTATTTCTATTACATGGATAGATCAATGCAACAGTCATTGTGGGTTAAAAAAAACCTATTCAGATTAATTAAAGATCCATGAATCTCCACAGGGTGATTCTCAATTTACCTGCCCCCCTCCCCCCTCTTTCAAAGTTATTACTATTGGCGCGTGCAACATCTTAATTTGCTTGGAACAAGTTTTCATGTCCTCGTTCAAAACAAAGCCCTCCCAACACCTGCAGTAATAGTCATCCTTTTTGTTGACACAAATATGCTCACAGTCATGTCCCAGAGCACAGGAGTCCAGACCTGGAACAGGCAAGGCCCGAGAGCCGCCTTGGGACCGTTAGGGAGGGAGACATGCAAGTAGGATTAGTAAACTTACAGTACATTCAGCCTCTAATTGAATTTAGAAAAATCAAAAGGGAGCCTGGATTGTTCTACTGGAGAAAGTGTTTGTTTGAAGGACGTTCTAAGTACAGTAAACAATCTTTGACAAAATTGCTTTCAATGCGTTTGAAAGATTGAAATTCCCCTTGTGATTTAAATAAAAATATTTCTGATGTAAAAAAATTGTCATTTCAGTACTTGATTTTTATTTATTTTTTTCAAACTTACTGAGTAGTGAAGTATTCATTTTTCAATGACTATTACTTAGAGATTACAGCCATTAGACCAGTCTAAGCTCTTTCAACCCATATTATCCTAAAGGCTATGGCTTCTTGGACCCTGGAATCTCTGCTTGAAGCTATTATTATTATTGTGATTATCATTTATCTAGGGCGTATACTACGAAGCAGGATTACTTAGATGGATAACTGCACTGAGTAAAACCCGGAACCATCATAAATCTGGGACATGGACTGAAGTAAAGAGAGCTGTACCGGGCTTTACTCAGTGCAGTTATCCAGCTAAGTAAGTAATCCTGCTTCGTAGTATACCCCCTGCTTTTCACTTGAAAGGATTATAAGTATTATCTGGACTGTTGAGAACTCATGAAACTTGGGAGGGATGTTAAGGTTGACAGCCCTTATGAACTCTAATGTAATTGTGCTGATTGGCCACTTGGTGGCACTGTACTGGCCAATTGAATATTCAATATTTCAACAATCATAAATAAATACATTTTAACCAATTGTTATAGAAATACTAAACTAATGTCTGTAGGTTATTTTCCTCACAAGGGACAAAACAAAAATTAAAATAGGTATGCTCAACTCAAGTTTATTGTAATATCTAAACATTGTTCCCACAATAAGTGTGTGTCGGTATACACAAACATACACATGTAGTTATATATAGAGAGAAAAAGAAAGAGAGAGATGCACAAACATACATGGCTGAAGCACATTCCAGGCCCCTCCCCCATGTTATTACTATTGCAGCGTGCAACATCTTACTTTGTTTGGAACAAGTTTTCATGTCCTCATTCAAGACAAAGCCCTCCCGACAACTGCAGTAATAGTCGCCGTTGTCGTTGACACAACTATGCTGACAGCCATTACCCAGAGCACAGGAGTCCAAACCTGGAACAAGCAAGGCCTGAGAGCTGCCTTGGGGCCATTGGAGAGGGAGCAGAAACCACCAAGCAAGTAGGATTAGTACACTTGCAGTACATGGCTCAGCATGGATTGTTCAATGAAATATTTCGAAAACTGAAATATATTTTCATTGTTATGATTTCAGTTTCAGTTATTTGAAAACATAACTCAGAGAAAGTGTTTGGCTGAATACAGGCCTACCAAACACACTCAAAGTACAATACACAATCCTTAATGGGAACACATACTGAAGCCCTTGAAACACTTAAGTTGCTATTGTTTGGAGTTGAACGTGTTGCATAGTTAGGCTACTAGCCATACTAAGCATGAGCAGTCTAGAGCAACTGTAGCACAGATCCATCAATATGTATTCCTATTAGATGGATTGATCAATGTAACAGTCATTGTCGGTTATAAATACAGTTGAAGTTGAAAGTTTACATACACCTTAGCCAAATCCATTTAAACTGTTTTTCACAATTCCTGACATTTAATCCTGGTAAACATTCCCTGTCTTAGGTCAGTTAGGATCACGACTTTATTTTAAGAATGTGAAATGTCAGAATAATAGTAGAGAGAATGATTTATTTCAGCTTTTATTTCTTTCATCACATTCCCTGTGGGTCAGAGGTTTACATACACTCTGTTAGTATTTGGTAGCATTGCCTTTAGATTGTTTAACTTGGGTCAAACGTTTCGGGTAGCCTTCCACAAGCTTCTCACAATAAGTTGCTGGAATTTTGGCCCATTCCTCCTGACAGAACTGGTGTAACTGAGTCAGGTTTGTAGGTGTTCTTGCTCGCACATGCTTTTTCAGTTCTGCCCACAAATTTTTGATTGGATTGAGGTCAGGACTTTGTGATGGCCACTCCAATACCTTGACTTTGTTGTCCTTAAGGCATTTTGCAACAACTTTGGAAGTATTCTTTGGGTCATTGTCCATTTGGAAGAGCCATTTGCGACCAAGCTTTAACTTCCAGGCTGATGTCTTGAGATGTTGCTTCAATATATCTACATAATTTTCCTTCCTCATGATGCCATTTATTTTATGAAGTGCACCAGTCCCTCCTGCAGCAAAGCACCTCCACAACATGATGCTGCCACCCCCGTGCTTCATGGTTGGGATGGTGTTCTTCGGCTTGCAAGCCTCACCCTTTTCCCTCCAAACATAACGTCATTATGGCGAAACAGTTAAATTTTTGTTTCATCAGACCAGAGGACATTTCAAGATCTTTGTCCCCATGTGCAGTTGCAAACTGTAGTCTGGCTTTTTTATGGCGGTTTTGGAGTAGTGGCTTCTTCCTTGCTGAGCAGCCTTTCAGGTTATGTCGATATAGGACTCGTTTTACTGTGGATATAGATACTTTTGTACCTGTTCCCTCCAGCATCTTCACAAGGTCCTTTGCTGTTGTTCTGGGATTGATTTGCACTTTTCGCATCAAAGCACGTTCATCTCTAGGAGACAGAAGGCGTCTCCTTCCTGAGTGGTATGACGGCTGCATGGTCCCATGGGGTTTATACTTGCGTACTATTGTTTGTACAGACGAACGTGGTACCTTCAGGCGTTCGGAAATTGCTCCCAAGGATGAACCAGACTTGTGGAGGTCCACAATTTTCTTCCTGAGGTCTTGGCTGATTTCTTTTGATTTTCCCATGATATCAAGCAAAGTGGCACTGAGTTTGAAGGTAGGCCTTAAAATAAAGTTGCACTGAGTTTGAAGGTAGGCCTCAAATAATGTCAATTAGCCTGTCAAAAGTTTCTACAGCCATGACATAATTTTCTGGAATTTCCCAAGCTGTTTAAAGGCACAGTGAACTTAGTGTATGCAAACTTCTGACCCACTGGAATTGTGATATAGTGAATTAAAAGTGAAATAATCTGTAAACAAACAAATTACTTGTGTTTTCATGTATATCCACATAAAGAAAATATCTGTGAATCAAAGCTTGATTCTCAAACCACCCCCCCCCCCCACCCCCCCACCCCCCCAATATTATTACTATTACAGCAGGCAACATAACATCTTACTTTGTTTGGAACAAGTTTTCATGTCCTCATTCAAGACAAAGCCCTCCCGACACCTGCAGTAATAGTCATCGTTGTTGTTCACACAAATATGCTCACAGTCATGTCCGAGGGCACAGGAGTTCAGACCTGGAACAAGCAAGGCCTGAGAGTTGCTTTGGGACCGTTGGGGTGGGAGACAGGCAAGTAGGATTAGTACAATTACAGTACTTTCAGCATCTGAATCAGTGCCTCTGAAAGAACGTAAATCCCATTTTGATTTTCCAAAAATGTTTTGGACTTAAACAATTTGTTGATTATTGTTTGTATATGTTTATGTGACAACCAAAACATAGAAGTTAAACACTTGCGATAACAACATTTGATAAGGTATTGTTATCTGCTTTCTTATCAGTACCAAATTGATACTGATGCAAATTGAATTTCTATCAATGATGAGTATGAACACTTGTACTCAGAGAAAGTGTTTGTTTGAATATAACAATGACACTCCAAGTACAGTAAACAATCATTGAAGAAAATAACTTCCAATGCGCTTAAAGGAAATAAAATCCAATTCTGTATGAAATCAGTACAACTTGTTGATTATTCTTTGTCAGTGTGTTTAATGAGAGTACAGATGTAAAGGCATTTTCCATGTTTTAAAAAGCAGCAAATAACTGCATTGGAAAAGTATCACATTCTTAAGGATGGTGCGCCGGACAAAATGCACTACCTGAAGACCAGTGGAATATGATCCATGTGCACTTGTGCTGCTTCCCTGCTGTGTTCTCTCTGTTGCCAGTACTGACTACTGCTGATTTTATGTATCATGCCTCCAACACCAACAACGGGACAACCAGACAGTCAGACAATTAACAAACGCCCTAATGACAATACATTTGCCACAATGGGATGTACTTCCCATCCAGAAACAATCCCGGACGATCCCCCACAATCATGAAACGACTGGCTCACAGCCGAAACATGATTCCTGGAGATGCCGATTGAAAGTGCAACAAAGGAATCCATTCAAAACCAAAGGACACAAAATCAGCGAGGAGTGAAAGTCCGCAAAACATCCGTGTAGCAAGAGAGAGAGAGCGTCTGCTTCAGCCATCCAGGCTATATAGCCTGCTAACCAGCTGCAGGAAATCCCCCCAATCTAGCTGGGCCACTCATCCGCAGTCAGCACTGGCAATAGAAGGCAGATAGAACACAGCAGGTAACCAACACAAGTGCACGTGATGTGTGACACCACCATTCGTCACAATCTATGGTATGCGTGAAAGCTCCGTCTTTCTGCTATTGCACAGGGCTGGCATAGATACATGTAGTCAGAGAAGGACAGAGAATGTCCACATAGCTACCCTCCCTTAATACTGAACATGAAATGGTAATGGTACATTTCCTCAGTAAATGTAAATGGTAGGTATTTCTGTAACTGGGATGACACAGCCACTTTCTAATTCTGGAGCTGAAGGACGAATGCAATATATTTAAAATATTTTCAGCATTCCCACTTATTATTATTAAAAGATTTATGGCCGTATTTTTGCCATAACATTTAGGTGTGCAACACCACATATTCAGAGTACAAAACCAATTAAAAATGTACAAACCCCAATTCCAAAAAAGTTGGGACAGCATATAAAAAGCACATAAAAGCAGAACACAGTGATTTGCAAATTCTCTTTTACATATATTTAATTGAAAACAGTACAAAGAAAAGATATTGAATGTTTTACCTTATCAACTTAATTGATTTTTGTAACTATACGCTAATTCCGAAGTTGATGCCTGCAACAAGTTCCAAAAAAGTTGGGACGGGGCAAAAAAAGAAACTGGGAAGTTCAAACAACAAAAAACATAGGATATAAAAGGATATCAAAAGACTTTTGATGTCTTATTTGAAGGTACTCTTACAAACGATACTATAACCCCTCTCCAATAGATATGGATGGATTTCTTTAAGGGTCGTTTCTCCTGACTTATTTTCCTATTGAACTCTATGAAAAAACAAGTCAGGAGAAACAACAGTTCAAATGATACATCTGTATCTACTGCATATCTGGCAGCAGAGTGATGGTTTGAGGCTTGTTTGATACCTCAGACCCTTGATGATTTACAGCCATTTAGCCAACCATGGGTTCCATACTATTCCCGTGTAATTTACAGCTTATTCTATTCCCACCCCCCAATTCCCATAGAGATCCATTCAAATGCAGAGAGGTTATAGTATCGCTTGTAAGAGTACCTGAAAATAAGATATCAATAGTTTTTTGATATCCTTTTATACCCTGTCATGATAGTATCACCTGTTTACCTGTGGAATGTTCCAAACAGGTGTTCTTTGAATTTCCCAGTCTTTTGCCCCTGTCCCAACTTTTTTTAGAACGTGTTGCAGGCATCAAATTCGGAATTAGCATATATTTACAAAAATCAAGAAAAGGTAAAGGTAAAACATGAAATATATTTTCTTTGTACTGGTTTCAATTAAATATATGTAAAAGACAATTTACAAATCACTGTGTTCTGCTTTTATGTGCATTTTACATACCGTCTCAACTTTTTTGGAATTGGGGTTTGTAAAATAAGATAAATGTAAAGAAACACTGCCTTCAATTTATTTTTAAAGGAGATGACTGAATACACTGTAATTAAAAATATACCATTTAAAATGGTCATTCTTTAGCAACATTTTGCAATAACTAGATGAACTAGTTTATGTACTAAATAATACTTTAGTAGTGACTAATTTGGAATTGTCACAAGGCAGTCCTGTGTTTTTTCATAGTTCAAATCAGTAAATTAAAAATATTTACCCAAATAGCTTCAGGAAACAGATTTGTCCATAATTATCAATACATACCAGTACATGCAGAACAGGACAAAAAGAAAATAAAAATAATTATTTTCTTTCAGCTCAGCTTACCACACAGGGTCTCCCGGAACTTTGAGGTCAGTTTCTCTATAACACCATAGGTTTCAACGTAGAAGACATGATCATCCAGTGGGTTGCTGGCCATAAGACGTAGGGACCTCATGTCGGCTCGATCCACCCCTACGGCATAGATCTCTATCCCCGAGGCTCTAGCTGCAGCAGACACCTCTTCTACCTGGTCCTGAGGTCGGCCGTCTGTGACAATAATGCCCACCTTAGAGATGTTCTTGTCACGTGGCCGAGCACCTGACTGCTCAGTGAAGGCTTGTTCCATAGCGGTCTTGATGGCCAGGCCAGTCATAGTGCCAGCTGCCAGTGGTTCAATGCGTGAAAGGGCCTGCTTCATGTCAGCCTTGTTGAGGTAGGTCTTTAGCAGGAACTCAATGTTTACTGTGCTGGCGTAGTTGACAACGGCCACCCGGGTGGCGTCTGGGCCAATGTCTAGTGTGTCTACCATGTCGGCCAGGAAGATCTTGACCTTCTCAAACTCCATTGGACGCACACTACGGGAGCTGTCGATGATGAAGACCAGGTCCAGGGGTCGGCTTATGCAATTTGCTCCTGCCCCTGGAGGTTAAATATAAACACTGCAGCTTTGTCCAACTAAAGCTGTACTGCACCATTACAATTGGACTTTTCTATTAATTCATATAACCCAGGGGTGTCCAATCTTATCCGAAAAGGGCCGGTGTGGGTGCAGGTTTTTGCTTTAGCCCAGCAATCAAACACCTGATTCAACTAATGAACTAATCATGGGCTTCAATCAAGACCTTGCAAAGTAGAATCAGGTGCCTTAGTGCTGGGCTAAAACAAAAACCTGCACCCACACTGGCCCTTTTCGGATAAGATTGGACACCCCTGATATAACCTGTTTAAATATGAACATAACTTTTTTTAAATTTTTTTTACAAATCGTCATCTTCAGTCATAATCATTTTAAATCATCATCTAGTTGTTAAGGCGCAAAAGAGCAACTTGACAGTATAATATTCAGCACTAATCTAGCTTTCTGAGAACAAGAATTGAGCAGCTTCTTCAGAATTATTATGATTTAGATTTTTTTTCTCCTGCTTTTCATTTGAAAGGATTATAACTTATATCTGGACTGGTGAAATGTCATGAAACTTGGTAAGGTTAAGATTGATAGCCCTTAGGGGTAAGTAAAAAGTAGCCACCAACTCTTCATTATAAAAATCATGTCAAACGTTGTTAATTCAGCTTGCACCATTCAGTCTACCAAGAGAACTAAAAAATATATCCAAGTAAATAAGTGTTAATTTTTTTTTCATTGCAACCCATTTTACAAGTAAAATCCCAATGTTCCATTTGGAATCTAACCTGAAACTGTCTGAAACAAAGAAAATTATTTTTGTGCAGTTCCAAATTAGTAAACTGAACTCATAAAAACATCCAGCTGCTGTTCTGTGTGAATTTACCTAATTTTCAATGAATTTATTGAATTGACTGAATTTAAATGGACAATGTAATGCTTTTGGTTAAAAAAGAGAGAAAATTAGTTGACTGAGGAATTTTTTCAGTTTTTTGTTCCAATTTTCAATTGCATACGAGATCTTGATAATTTAAAGAGATATTAAGATTATAATTACATATAATATAATCTTATATATAAATACAAGATTATATATATAATCTTAAATATTATATAACAATAATCCTAATCATACGTAATTAAGCATATAATCGTCTACTTATATCGGAACACATTAAGTAAAAACCTACCTTGCAGATTGAGGGATGGCTGGACGCGATGAGGAGCACCCTGTCGGTATCTACTCTGTGCATAACTTTGGGATAAAATACGCTCTGTCTCTTCTCCACTGACCCTACTGTAAGTTTCGCGAACCTCCAATGCCAACACAGAGAGGCAATAGACGAGACCTCTGAATAAGGATTTCATTGTTCCAGTGCCTTCCTCTCACGCCCGTCATAAACCCTGGCTCTCTTTGGAGGATTGAAATATTTATAGCCGATGGTCTCCAAGAGATCACAACCTGCACACGTGTAAAAAATCTGAGCCAATCCAAAGCCGGAGGAAGGGAAAATACACGTTTCTCATTTCAGAAGAGTGACAGGAATTTGAATAGCCTACGTTTAAATATGTGCGTCTTGACATGTTTCTATTAATAATATAATTTTCGTTAAAGGTGTGCGTGAAGTGAAATCAAATCAAGAAGAGTCTGTTTACACAGATATATTTATCAGATAGCTTGTGCTGAGTGCAGCATAAGACCTTTTTTTAAGTAGTTTCCTAAGTTAAAAAAATTCATACAAGTTTCCAAAAAAAAAGGACAGGGGGTATTTCTCAAAGCAAGATTAGTGAGCCGGATAACTGCAGAGTAAAACCCAGAACAGCTCTTTGTACTTGAATCCCTGTTCCAGATCTGGGATGGTTCCGGGTTTTATTAATGCTGCTTTGTGAAATACCCCCAGATGAATGTTTATATTGTGTAAGCATTCAAGTTGAAGATGCGCTAATCTTGCTGCTGAAATTATTTTAAATAATCGGGGACGGATTTAACCACAATACATTCTGCTCTTCACCTTGTTTAACACTAGATGGCGCTATAGTATTCTAAGAGCGATGGACAGAGGCCAACACAGACCAGCTCATTCAAATCCTAAAATGAGGGCATAAGGGTACTGGAACACACCAATTGAACACACTGGAAATGGACAATATGAATCACAGTAATTCGGTGTCCTTATCCTGAAAAAAAAAACTTTTAGGCAAGAAAAAAAAGAATTCCACCTCCACTGTGTTTCAGCTTCCGTTACTTTGTTTCAGTAATAATTCTTAAGAAAAATTCTGACTCTTGGAAAACAAATTCCTAAGGGTTACCTTACAGAAGACACCAGAATTAGCCTATGCCTATAATCGTAGGGGTTCAAGAATGCAGTAGATATGGATGGATAACTTCTTCTTGTTTCTTCTCCTGACTTATTTTTCCAGAGTTCAATAGGAAGATTTGCCAGGAGAAACAACCCTTAAAGTGATCCATCCATATCTACTGCATATCTGGCAGCAGAGTGATGGTTTGAGGCTCGTTTGATACCTCAGACCCTTGATGACTTAGCCATTTCGCCAGCAATGTATTCCATACCGTTCCAGCATAATTTACAGCTAAATCTAGTCCAACCCCCCAATTCCCATAGTGATCCATTCAAATGCAGAGAGGTTATAGTATCGATTGTAAGAGTACCAGAAAATAACATATCAAGAGTCTTTTGATGTTGAGTCACAGACATCAGGAAGTCAAGGCATGCAAAGGATATGCGACCAAATATGAAAAATTATTACTTTATTCTACATTATGTTAAACTTTTTGATGCCCGAAAATGAGGGGGTCTATGTACAAAAGGTTTGGCCCTAACCACCCCACATACATTGTATCGGCTGAAAACTCTCACATCCTTCGCTACTACACATATTGGGATTCTTTAAAAAATCTCCTCCATCACTGTCTGTGACAGCTGACCCTGTGCGGCTGTGGTTTTGGAAATGGTCTCTTGAGGACAACTCAATACTGCTTCTAGTAGGTCAAAATCTAAACGGCTGAAAATGCCCTTGACTGGAAAGGCCCTCCTACCCTTACTAGTGTATGAAGTTACAAACCAACCATTGCCCCCCTAGACATACCCACAGAAAACGTGAACATCTCTGGTGCTAAATACAAATATTTCTAAATGTTTATTGAAGCTACAAAGAAAACACACACACACACACGATAGAAGCATGCATCCACTGTTGTTCACGTCCCTTGCATTTCTTTAGGCTCTCAACCATGCCTTTATACACATCACAAGTAATATGGACTCAGCAACTCAGCAAAGGCAACTGGGATGATTATGGCACGCCAAGTGGACAAAAAAAAGATATCTGGATATCAAGACAGAATATGTACGTAAGATAAAAAATACTAATGAAAAAAGTCATTTCACTCTTCAAAAAAATAAAATAAAAAAATAAAGAAAAGAAACCTACCGCTCATTTTACACCAAAGAATTCCACTAAAGAGCAAAATTATATCGGTTTAAATATCAGATTGTCATTTACAGCATTTCAAATGCAACTGTACATATTCACTGATAGAGAAGATGGTTTAGTTAAGAAATATTCATAATTTGCATTCAAGCAATGCTAATGTCACTGTATCCCTTTATCTAAGACATGAAAAACCAGCTGGGATGTTGGAAAAAACATTCCGACGGATCACATCAGTCTTTACTTTATCCTCCTTTCACATGGTAAAGGTCTGACCTCCTCTCTTCTCAGTTCTGCACAATGTGAGAGGCTTCAAAGGTTGTGTGACACCTTGCACTTTTGAGAGGAACACAGTCAAAATACTGAACTTGCTGTGACTACGTACTGGCTGGTCAAGGGGCTCAGGCAGGCATGTAGGGGGGTGGGGGGTCCTTTTCTGGCATCTTCACTGCCATTTCATAGGTGGGCAGGATGCACTGGGGGAAACAATGAAAAGGACTAATCAATGAGAGATAGAGAGATATAGAAATAGAGGTCTTATAAAGGATATGCAAGACACACAACATGACCGTTCCGGATAGATTACGCAAGGCAGAATGCACACCTTCCGTAGCAATGCAGCACAAATATTAACGTTACGTTAGTGCGTCTTTAAAATAGCCAGATATTTCACTGAATAAGGTTTCGCAGCAATGTAAATCCTACCAACACAACATAGCTAACTTGTGGTAACATCACTAGCTAATATAGCTCACTCATATGAACCCAAATAGCTAACGTTAGATAAATAATGAAGGAATAGTATATCAGCTAAAAATCAACTTATATGCAGAGTTAAATGCAATAAAGATAATTCTGTTTAGCGAAGTTAAATAAGTACCTATATCTGCCATTGATATGAGGGGCTAGCCAGTTTGCTACATTGGGTAAAAAAGCAACCTAAAACTGTAAGAGCCTGACAAATATGTTTACCAGGGAGAAGTACTGCATAGCACACAAGCAATTTTGTAATGGTGTTCTTACAATGGACAAAGCCATATCAAGCAGACACAGCGACACTGTTTATTCCATTCCTAAAATGTTCAAATTTCCCTCCAAAAACCACACAATGCAGCTGCAATATCTTCTATGTGCAATGTATTATATTTGTGCAATAATTGTTGAGAGGGCAGTGAAGTGAGTCAGAAACAAGGTCTTGCGTAAGAACGTCGTAGCAATTTGCCTTTTTCCGGAAATGTTGCTGCTTTTGTTCACACTAGAACTGTTCCGTAACACTAGAACCGTTCCGTAACACTAGAACCCTTCCGTAACACTAGAACCCTTCCGTAACACTAGAACCCTTCCGTAACACTAGAGTTCCGTAAATCTTACTAGGTCCTGACCGGGCAAATTTGAGGAACGTCTTACACAGAAAATCGACTCCGGCTCACACGACACAGACACTGGAAATTGCCGGAACATTTACAGGTTAACAAATGCAGGTGTGAAAGGGGCTATTAAATGAGTCCGTGAGGATAGAAGAACAGCAGTCTAGCCTTGTTTGTTTCTCTAGACAGTGTTGCTCCTGCACTGTGCGGGGTACCTGGGGGGGTATTTCAAAGGTGGGGTGCACAGCGACCTCGGGCAGGTTCCGGTTGTTGATATACTTGTAGCAGTTCCACACACAGTTGACCAGGTAGGCCTACAGAGAGTAGCAGTGTTTCAGTTGTCTTCACCTTAGCAGTGATTCTTTATCCCCCACTGGTACAAGTGTTCGTAAAAATATAACATTTGATAAATCTGAATTATACCATATTCAAAATAGTACAAGGGACAGTCTGAAACAGAGTTGTCAATGTGTAGAACAGCTTGTAAGGCCATGTAGTAGAAGCAGATTGAGTGTTCAATTCCAAACTTTAATCATCAAGGCGACCACTATGACACAGGCTATGTTGGTTACTGGGTGAGGCGTGACAAGAGGCCAAAATATTCCTGCAACAAATATGAACCAAGACAAAATGACACTTTTCTCAGAGAAAGGATTTGCCTTACCTTGAGGATGATTAGGAAAGCAAAGAAAACGAGGACAAAGAGCAGCAGACAGCTGGAATCCAGGGACAGTAGGTTGTCCTTGTAAGGGAAGTCCGGCTTGGAAGAAACACAGGTGACACATACATTGTCATGTTATTATAAATATTCCCAAATATTGGAAACGCATTCATGTACCATGTCAATAAGGTTAACAAATTAGGTGCCGTTCCCGTTTTACTCTAATCAACATAGAGGGATCCGTTCTCAAGTGAACTTCTCAAAGTCTACTCAATCTTGTTAACTCTCAGTAGACCACCCAGCATACATTTAGTGTCGCAGACAGACATATTAGTCTTCTGAATAAAATGCATGGCTGCAGCATTATTATGGCTTCATACATTTTGATTTAAATTAATCAATGTATAAAAACTCAAGGACTGAAAATGGTTCATATTTCTGAAGATCATATTCTCAATCACTTATTGTATATTTAATAACACCATTAGTAAAAAAAAAAATTTTTTTAAAAAGCCAGTGGCATCAAAATCATAGCAATGATTTGAATAACCATTAAATTGCTTGAATTTACAAAAACAAAAAAAAACAAAAAAAAAAACAGTCCAGACCAGCAGCAATTCACTAAGTATAATCCTGACACTATTTTCCAGAAAATACCACCAGCCTTCTAACTACATTACAATGCTTAGCAGAAACCCCATATCCAGCTCAACTGACAGCTCACAAAGTTCATACGGTCTGAGATAGCTTGTGGGCCAAATGTGATGAAACCAGCCCCGTCTTTCAACAACTGTAAAGATGCCACACAGAGCTGAGACTTCTAGACTTTGCTCCAGAAGAAGCAGAGGGGGAGGGCTTGCTGACAAACTGACCAGTTGGTCCAGGTAGTCCTTAATCCTGGGGAGGTAAGTGAGGGAGCTGATGGCCACTAGGCAGCTGAGGGTGAAGTCAAACAGCTGGTAGCAGAAGAAAGGGATCAGCCACCCGTCACGGTGCTAGTAGGGAACAGAGGGCATAAACACAGACGTCACATTTCACATAAAGGCTGGCGATAGTCTATGTGGAGCCTATCAAGCCCTGAGGTTTGAGGGTGGGGAAAAGGTTATTTTTGATGTGGGTATTCAGGTACTGATAGGGTTTTGGGCAAATGTGTGGCTCATGTGAGGAATTTATAGTTTGTTCAGCACTGTCGAATACCCTTTCCACAGTACAGGATCACGGCTGGTCCAAACTAGAAAATGCAACAATTCAGCCTCAGTGGGAATCCTCAGTGCAGGTAGCATAGGACTGCAAACCGAGCTGTCAGTCCTGCTGCATAGGTGTTTTTCCATTTTTTCCAACATCCCGTTAGAGAAAACGAAGTATCAGCGCCCCTTCCTCACCAAGCTCTGCAAGCAAGGCGAGCCTTGCCATAGGCTGATAAAAGCCTCAGACAGCTGTACCTACCCCGGGTCTTTGAGATATGCAGGCTGTGCTTACTAAAGTCCGCGGCCAGAAATTCTCCGTTTTAGTTGATGAAACTACACTGTAAAAATAAATCCTGTGGAAAAGAGCAAAAGTTGTTTCCAGTTGATTACCAAAATTTACGGTAAAATAGCCTACGAAAATAAGAAAACACATAAAACTCATAAAAGTAAATACATTTATTTTTTTTACTTGAATGAGGTTAACATAATTTAATAACTAATTTAAAGACTATTATCAAAAGTGAGGCCATCTTAGTTTTAAGGAGTTTTTGCATTTTCCTCACATTAAATCTGTAATTTTACCGCATTTCTCCTTCCATTTAAAAAGCGACAGTGAAAGGTACAGTGCATCCGGAAAGTATTCACAGCGCTTCACTTTTTCCACATTTTGTTCTGTTACAGCCTTATTCCAAAATTGATTAAATTCATTTTTTCCCTCAAAATTCTACACACAACACCCCATAATGACAATGTGAAAAAAGTTTTTTTGAGATTTTTGCAAATTTATTAAAAATAAAAAACTAAAATTTCTCATTTACATAAGTATTCATACCCTTTGCTTTAACATATTTTTAAAGTATCATATTTCATATTTGGTCGCATATCCTTTACATGCTGTTACTTCCTGAAGTCTGTGACCATCAACATCAAAAAACTGTCGATATCTTATTTTCAGGTACTGTTACAAGCGATACTATAACCTCTCTGCATTTGAATGGATCTCTATGGAAATTGGGGGGTGAGACTAGATTCAGCTGTAAATTGCACTGGTACAGTATGGAACACATGGCTGGCTAAATGGCTGTAAGTTATCAAGGGTCTGAGCTATCAAACGAGCACCAAACCATCACTCTGTTGCCAGATATGGAGTAGATGTGGATGGATCACTGCAAGGGTTATTTCTCCGGACTCATTTTCCTATAGAACTCTATGGGGGAAAAAGTCAGGAGAAACAACCCTTAAAGTGATCCAAGAAATTTTAGTTTTTTATTTTTAATAAATTTGCAAAAATCTCAAAAAAACTTTTTTCACATTGTCATTATGGGGTGTTGTGTGTAGAATTTTGAGGGAAAAAATGAATTTAATCAATTTTGGAAGAAGGCTGTAACAGAACAAAATGTGGAAAAAGTGAAGCGCTGTGAATACTTTCCGGATGCACTGTATGTACGTTTTACGTTGTTCCTCATAAAAATAGATTTTTTTTATTACAGTGTACTGAAAACTGCAGCATTCTCAACATTGTGACTGGCAAGTTTAAAACAGCTATTTTTCATTCAGTGTTAAATTATAGCCTATGTAGAACTACTTAAATTATTATTTTTTAATTTTATTATTGTGTTCTTGACAGTTTAGCAAACAAATATATAAGTGCATTTTATTCACTCATTTATGTCCAATACAGTGTTGGGGAAACTACTCTAAAGCTTTACCAAACTACTAGCTACTTTACAAAGGAAAAGAGATAGAGGATGAACTGATGGACCAAAAAAGAAAACTTCCCAATTTCAGCTTCACTTGTTGATTTTCAAACCAAAGACTTTTCGTTAATAATTATGACTTATGTTGCAATTGCTCCATTTCATTTTATTTTTGTTTGTTCTTGATAAGAAATAAAAATTGTTGGTGTTTTTTGTTTCTCTTATCATGATTACATATCAGACACACACTTATTGATGGTAAAAATCACTAAAAATCTGTAATTTGATAACATAAAAAGAAAATTACTCCAGAATAAATAAAACCGTAAAATCCGAAAATGGGGAAAAAACATAATTTGAGAAAGAAAAACTGATTTTATGAGGTCCTAAAAAGGTACCTTTAATTTTTCCCTAAATAAATGTTTCCAATTAGTTTCAATAAGGCAGAACAACTTTTACAACTAGTTTCACTGAAATCAGTTTGAAGTTGCTGCGAAGTTTCCAAGTTAGTGTGAATATCACCCAGCAAACACATGCTGTATATTGAATGCAGAATGGTGAGATTGGAGATGTGAGGTTGATCCGGAAGTTACCGCTATAAACTTCCCAAGACAAAAATACATTAAAAAAAAAAAACTTTCATCGTGCAATGGAAGGAAGACCCTCTAAGTTACAATTTTTGTTTGTGACTTTCATAGCTCATTTCTATAAATTATAATAAGGAAAATTAATCTTGTATTATAATAAACTATTTAATTAATTTACTGTTTGGTGTGCTTATGATTTGCAAAAAAAATTGAATAATTCAATGATCTATGAATCAATTCTGAATCCTGGGTAAAATGAGGCTCCCCAAGCCTCTTAAATCTTCTGACTTGGCAGTCCACCCACACATCCATGTACACCGGTACCACAACAGTGTGAAGGGCCGTGGCAGTGCTGAACAAACACATGCAGGTTTGTGCTGAAGAGCTCTCTTTGCTTAGACACAGATCTAAAATCAGTCTGGACAGTCCGCTCCGCAAACAGTGACTCTAGACTCATAGCACCTACTGTATGTAAATAATGGCTGGCTTTTCGTCTAGTCCTGCTGCCTGTGATTTCATTCCAGGCAGCTAACATTCACTCAATGTTAAACCGGCAGTGAGATCATTCTCCTTTATCTGGGTTAACACATTCTGCAAGGATGCAAATACTGATCACACAGTATCCCGACTGCCATAGTAGGTATCCTCACGCAAAGCGGTTTAACAAAGACATCAGCGCTCATAGCAGTACCAGTAACCTTCGCTTCTACATTCAACACCACAAGAGTGCACAACAGACATCATGCTGAAAAAGGAGGGTTTTCACTACTACTAGAAAGCCTAACACCCTGCTCTAGAAATATTGCATAAATGAAATGCTTATCACTTAAAAAGGAGAACATTTGTTGCGATGCATTTTGAGCAGGCTGTAGACACATTTAAACATCCCCCGCCCCCACACTTTCACTAAAAGGACTGTTAATTCCAAAATGAGTCAATTCAAGGTTTTCAACTTAAGAAAACAAATCATATATAGTATATACTATATATTACTACAAATATAAAGTCACAAGGGATGACCCCTCTTAGTCGATGAATTAGTCGTTGGGCTCAAATTTCACATTTTGTTAGTCGAGTAGTCTTTAGTCAATCACTCTTGAGCATGATGCTGGTTTTGCTGAACTAATGTTAGGTCCCCCCCCCCCCCCCCCTGCCCACCCCGAGTTGCATGTAGCCTATAATACTGTAGTTTTGATTTCAAATGTGCCTTCCTGTATACACTGTTGTCTGGTCATTTTTGCTAACGTCAATGGCTTTTAGTAGAAGATTGTAGTCTAAACCATTGGTAAAAAAATTACAGCAAAATTACAGTGCCTCTGAACAGAGCTGGCAATTCAGGAAACAGAAGATACAGGTTAGCGCATATGACTCTGCACAATATTCTACTGCGTTACAGGAAAATGTATGTTACTTCACAACTGAAAAGGAAAGGTTTTGGCTCCTTTTTTAATCACCATCATGCAATCTCCACTGCATTTAGATGAAACGAGTCCATTGCGCCGATTGCGGTCAGTTGACTTTTGCGCACAGCATGACTCAAGTGAGGTTCGTGAAGCATAACTACCAATAATTGATCAAACTTCAACAGTATATTCAACAGTAAATTATGTCAATTCCATTATAATAATGTTATTGAGCTGTTCATAATTGTAAATAAGACACCTCGTTTAAACCAACTATTTATTTCTTATTATTGTAGGCTACTGTTTCGCAAACCATCTGTGTTTAGTGCTGAATTTCTAGTCGGACGGTCAGTGAGTTTTATTTTGTCAACTGTTAGTGGCTGAATTAATGCAAATAGTTTTTTTCCAGGCAAATACCTTGATAATGGCTTTAGATTGCTTCATTATAGGCTAGTTGTGCGCCCCCTTGTGTCTCTGTTGAGTAATTTAATCTTCTGAGAGCCAGAATAATTGAATTTATCAAAATAGGCCGAATATAAAAACAGACATCAGAAAGACACGGAATGCAAAGGATATGCAATCAAATATTAAATACGATGACTTTATTTAAGTTTGTTAATTTGTTCAATTACTTTGTATGTTACTGACTACGTATAAAAATACAATTGCTACACGGTTCACCCGATATGGATGTAAAAACCCTCAAATTAAAGCTGAAACCCTGCACTTAACATCATAGTCACAGTCCATTTCAAATACAATGTGCTGGGGTACAGAGCCAACAAAATGTGTCACTGTCCTAACACTTTGAGTGCACTGTAAATAAGTGCAGAATCAGGGTGTACACTCATTCCAAACACATACATTCTCTTACACACATTTGCATGGAAGGAAGACCCTCACAAAGCACTCTTATACTCACACACATGCCCCATAATTCCACACAGATGCTGCTGCACTTACAGTAATGGCTCCATACACCATCATGGCACTGATAGTGAGCATCAGCAAGGAGATGGCAAATCCCACACAGGCATTTTCTAGAGAGGCAAATAGAGAAATTGACGTAAATCAAGAGTTATCGAAAGACAAAGGAATAACGAGTGCTCATGGGGGTGTGGGGTGGGGTGCTACACCTCCACCTCATAAATGCTGAAAAATTAAGCTCAGCCAAAAGCTCTGAATTTTAAGATACAACAAAAGTTCTTAGATCATTTGTTCCATGTTTACCGCCTAAGTTACGGACTGTACATATCAGTTGCTGGGTCATTTTATTTGTAATTGCACCCCAGGACATTCTTCTTGACGGCTGAAATGGCTACTCGGTCTACTCAGTTTCACAGGTAAGAATTCCATGCCTGCTACCCATGTTCATTTTCTGTAAGCGTTGCAATTTCTTGTCCCTCGGCCATTTCTGACCCAAGAGATGAACATGAACAAGAAAGATTTTCACATTTAGGACCTTCTGTACTGAAGCACTAAAACAAACTGTTGGCGTCATGTCATAATAAAAGTACTATCAACATTTACTTCAGGACTCTCTAAAGTTCTTTCCTTGTACTAGAGGGTCATATACAGGGGGTGGACAAAATATTGGAAAGACCTACAAAAACTGAATATCTAGTAATAATAACGAGTAGGCCCACCCTTTGTCTTCAAAACAGTTTCAATCCTTCTAGGAATCCTTCTGTCATACAATTTCTGAACTGTCTGTAGTGGGATATTGGCCCATTGTTCAAGGACAGTCTCCAGTTCTTTGAGGGATGAAGGAGGCGGAAATGTAGTTCATACTCTGCACTCCAGAACTTCCCATAAAGGTTAAATTATCTTTAGATCTGGTGATTGTGCAGGCCATGGAATGCATTTGACGTCATCCTCGTGTTCTTAGAAACATTCTTTAATGTTTTTAGCAGTGTGTATGGGGGCGTTATCATGTTGGAATATGGGAACATCATGAGGGAACAGTGTTTGCACCATAGGGTGCACCTGGTCTTGTAAAATGGTTTCATATTGTTTGCCCATTATACAGTCGAGCCGGAAAGTCTGCACACCCCTTTCACCTTCTCCTTGTGGAGATGGGAGAACCTTTCAGAAGATCAACCATCCAGGCAGCACTCCACCAATCAGGCCTTTATGGTAGAGTGGCCAGACGGAAGCCCCTCCTTAGTAAAAGGCACATCACAGCCCGCTTGGAGTTTGCCCAAAGGCACCTAGAGGACTCTCAAACCATGAGAATCAAGATTCTCTGGTCTGATGAAAACAAAATTGAACTTTTTGGCCTGAATACCAAGCGTCACGTCTGGAGGAAACCAGGCACTGCTCATCACCTGGCTAATACCATCCCTACAGTGAAGCATGGCGGTGGCAGCATCATGATGTGGGGATGTGTTTCAGCAGCGGGAATGGGGCGACTAGTCCTGATAGAGGGAAAGATGAATGCAGCTAAGTACACCGAGATCCTTGAACAAAACCTGCTCCAGAGCGCTCTGGACCTCAGACTGGGGCGAAGGTTTACCTTCCAACATGACAACGACCCGAAGCACACAGCCAAGAGAACAAAGGAGTGGCTTCGGAGAAAGTCTGTGCATGTCCTTGAGTGGCCCAGCCAGAGCCCAGACCTGAATCCAATTGAACATCTGCGGAAAGAGCTGAAAATGGCTGTGTACCGACGCTCCCCATCCAACCTGACGGAGCTTGGACGGATATGCCAAGAGGAATGGGCAAAAATGTCCAGAAACAAGTGTGCCAAGCTCGTAGCTTCTTTCCCAAGACACCTTGAAGCTGTAATCGCTGCCAAAGGTGCAGCAACCAAGTATTAGGCTAAGGGTGTGTACAGATATGTAACCCCTAAATAACCTATTTTTGTCAGTAAAATAAAATTGCATATTTTCTAAAAACCTGTTTTGACTTCGTCATTATTGGCTATTGTGTGTAGATGTTTGAGGCAAAAAATTAACTCAATCTATTGTAGTATAAGTCTGTAACGTAATAAAACGTGGAGAAGGTGAAAGGGGTGTGCAGACTTTCCGGCTTGACTGTACTTCCATGGAGAGCAATCATTGGACCCAATGAGTCCCATGAAATGGCTACCCATACCATTACAGAACCACCACCATACTTAACAGTTGGCAACAGACACTGTGGATTGAATGCCTCCTTAGGCTTTCTCCAAACATAAACCCATCCAGATGTATTAAAAAGAGAAAAAGATGACTCATCAGACCATATCGCTTTCTCCGTTGCTCAGGGGTCCAGGTTTTGTGTTCCTTACACAGCGTTATGCGTTTTTGTGCATTAGCTGTGGATACAAATTTTTTCCGAATGGCGGCCCTGCCATAAATACCAGCTTTGTGAAGCTCACAACGTACTATTTTTGTTGAGACTGGTTCAGATATGGATTGATTCAATTCTGTGGTGATTTTTAGAGCTGTAGTTCTGTGATTATTAGCAACTATCCTACCAAGTGTCTGGCTGCCCCTGTCAGAGAGCTTTGACTTGCGGCCGCAGTTCTTTTTTGCTAATGCTGTTTTTTGGTGTTGGGCATATTCTGTCAATTTTTTTACATTGTTCCCCTTGCCACCTTAAATAATTTTGCCATTTTTGTGACCTACGCACCTGCAATTCAAGCACTAACTATTTTGCCCCTTTGGAGGATACTAACCTTTGTTAGTATCCTCTTCTTGCTTTGGAGACTTAAACTGGGGACACATTACACATTTTTTTTGCCCGATTTGGCAACAATTTGTGAACGGGTAGTCTGTGGTAGTCCAGGGAAATCCAGGCTAGTTGCGCTGTAATCGTTATGTGTGTGGGAGTGAAAGACTGTTGTCTGTCTCCTGCGATCCCAGTCGGGAACGCCACGATTTTATCAAACATGTTTGACTTTATCGGGGTTAGTCTGTGCGTAATCTTGTGGTTTGCGCTGGCCAAAGACTGAAATCGCTACGGGAATTTTCAATAGCCAAGGAAAAGTGAGTTTGCGACAGAGGAAGGAAGAGGTGTAAAAAATACGGAAGTAAACATCAAATCCAACGTGCAAAAAATTTACGTTTTTGGAATATGAAAAATGAGGAGCGACTTGTGGCAGAAACATGCGTGTGTCTGTCTGTACAATGTCAACTCTACAAGTTACCACAACAACACTGACAAAGTTGCAAGCTGTATGGGCTCCATGGTTGTTTTGGTTTCAAAATATCGGAAAAAAGACATTCTCGCGAGTGCAGGCCTACCACGAGAAATCACGTTCATGCGAGAGAACTGCATCCGTCTGCATCGTTTAGATTTGTGCTCCTCAACAACAGCCGTCATTATGTGTGTGCGACACGAGACTGAAAATCTGCATATGACAGTTGTTAAATGTGTGCTACTCATTTTTTTCATTGTCGCTTACGCTTGGAAAAGTCGTGTAATGTGGCCCCAGCTTTATCTCGCAAAGTGCTGCTGGTTAGACCTCTTAAGCAGACACATGCTGCTAATTAGCATTCAAATTAATCGGAATCACCTGTGTAGATGCTTTTGTAATTGTGTTTTAGATGCTTCAAAGTTAAAGCCATTTTTCAGGGTTGTTTCCAATATTTTGTCCACCCCCTGTATGTATTTTGTTTAATGGGTATTTTATTTATTCATTTATTTGTTTATGTTTTAAATACAGAAACTGTGCCTGCTACTAAAGCGACCTGGATGGCTTTCTTTGCAGTTTCACTACATGAAAGCCATCCAATTACTTGCTTTCAACTTGCTTACTATATTATTGAGCAGAAAGCATGAGTCTGAAGAGCTACTTTGCACCTGTATAGCTCTTAAGTTTATATTGGCTGGTAAAAAATGACACATTAAGAGAAATAATTAAGAGGTTCACAGCTGAGTATGATTAGGCTACATTTTGAACATGTATCAGTACCAGCAGCACATCAAATCAGTCTCTTATACTTCAGAGTTTAGCACTCTTATCCGCGATGACTTACACAGAGATACATACAATCCATTTATACAGCTTTACATTTTACTGAAGCAATTCAGATAAAGTACCCTGCCCAAAGGTACTAGCTGGGAATCAAACCCACAACCTTTGAGCTACAAGCAGGGTGTGAGCCAGCAGCCAAATACAGGTACAATTTTGATTGTGGCTGGTAAGATTTTCACTCAAGCACGCACTTTGGCCGGTACCCTACAATGTTATGTTAAATTGTAAAAGGTAATGTGGCTGGTAAAACTATGAAAATGGCTGGTGATTTTTAGAATCCACAAGCCACTCTGGCCAGTAGGTGAAAAGGTTATTTTCATACCCTGGTTACAAGGCCAATTCTTTAACCATTACACTACACTGCTGTATGTTGCATCATCATATCAGCCCATAAGCTTGTTTTAAGCCATTATGTATCCCTAATTAAACCTAGATTTCAAATCTGATTTTGATGGGGAAATATTGTTGCCTTTGTATACCAGACCAAGAAGCACGCACACTGCTTTGGATCTTTTAGATTCTTCACAGCTCCCTCACATGCCTCTATTGAGCTATGCCTTCTCTTCGGCAAAAAAAGCTTTAAATAAATATTGTATTTATTAATCGCATGTACGAATATTAAAAATGCTAACTGGCTTTGCATTAGAAGAAAGATCCACAGGAGCCAGCATGTGGCCAGAGAACCAGGAGCACTATTACCCTCTTCAGTCTTTCAGTAAAGGGCTTCTAAAGTGTTATGTTCAAATTCAAACCCAAATTCAAACCCTCTCAATAAGAATTCAAACCCCCTGGGCTCATTTCCCACTGTGCCAACAGGCAGATAAACTTAGGCTCCTACCGTACATTCAGCTGCAGTTCTTTACCAAAACAGTAAGATTAGCAGTGGCCAGAGTACCTGGCATACCTGACATCCTGTCTGAGGTGAAGTAGTGCTCTATGACCTCGTATTGAAGGTGGTCAACTGTGGGAACATTATCAGGGTGAGTCACAGCCACTGTCAGTAGAATCCCCATTAGCACATTCACCACCTATGGGGAGGATCAGAGAAAGGGAGAGACAAAGGAAAAGTGGATAAGAGAAAGACAAAGAAGACAAAAGATTGACATGAGTAATAAAAATGGGAAAGGAAGGGAACGAGTGGTTTATTAACCCTTAAGCATGTACGACAACCCCTAGGACGAGGACTGACAGACGAGTTTGCAATATCCATAACGTTAACTGAATGTTCAGTTCAACTGATAATCGTTGCGTATGTTAACTAGGGAGTAAATTAACATTTTAGCACCGTTATATTATCACACAGTTCTGCTAATTATACTCTTAATGCCTTTTGTGTTATTTTACATGACATGAGAGCAAAAATAATAAGAAAAAAAGAACAAAAGCTGTTATGTGACTTAGTCGCCAATAACAGGCTTGAATACTTGTACATACATCCATGGATGTTGTGCCGGTCTGTACATATTTTTCCTGGATTTTAAATAGGTATATTGTATGTGTGTAATAGAAAAGTAAATCTGCACTCAGGACATGCACACATCAAGATGAAATGATAGATAGCTAACAAGACAGTAAATGATTTGCAAGCCAAAGGATACAAGGTTATAATAGTCGGGTACTGTTCGTTTACTAGCTATTCAACTTTCTAGTTAGCCAGCGACGAAAAAGCAATTAGGCTGCTAGCTAGCTAATAGTTAAGTTAGCGGTAAGCCACACGCCAACTAACGTTAGCTATCGCTGAAAGTACACAGCAGCAGCCGTGAAAAGCTAAAGCGTAACATAGTTAGTAAGCAACGTTGTCATAAAATTTCTTCTTACCGTGAAAAACGACGACATCTGACAGATGTTTAGGTAAATCTATCACCACGGCGGCACTTTCGTCACAAGTCAGCAATTATACCGGGAAATGCCCTCTTTGAAAACAAAAAACGAATGAATATAAAAAGGTTAGTCTGTTACTGCATACCCGTTTTTGCTAAAGCTGCATCATAGCTATGATAACGCGGAGCTGTCAAAACTATAACAGCACAGAAACCCTTTAAAAAAAACAAAATAAAAACCGTAGCTAGGCTACACGTAGCCTATGGCTATGACAAATTATGGACTAAACAAGCCACATTTTAGTTAATAAAACTCAAGTAAGCTAATTTAGATATCCAGTGAGCACAAGTGGCATACAGAACTAGTTTACTTTTTTTTAGCAGCATTTTTTTGTAAGTATAAACCGAACTATTTTTTTTTTTTTTATACAATTTGTTTGATTTATTTATTTAAGTATGAGCCGAAGTATCCCTTCCTGGCGTGTTTCCCTGTGGCGCAGTCTGTAGCGTGGTCTAACTAGGATTCCCGTGCTCTTTGCGACATTGTCGGTTCGAATCCGACCTTTTCCTCTTGTCTCTACACTGTGCTGTCCAATAAAGCTGAAAGGCTATTTTAAGAAAGTATAGTCCATTTTAGTAGCCTACTTATAAACTTTTGTAGCCACAATTTCCTCTATATTCTCAGCTACCTTGAATTGAGAGAAAATGCTGTTACCTATAAGTTAGAGTGAAGGAAATGTAGAGACCTAGCTACTCACTCCAAAAGTCTCTGGGACCTCAGATGGATATCTGGCTTCTCTGTCGAACATGAGGTAGAATGGGGAGTGCTTGGTGGTGATCTGTACTTTGGTGCGCAAGCCAAACATGGCTGCACTGAGGTTACCCAAAAACATGGCTGAGGCTCCCTCCACTCAGTTTTCTTTTGTACTAACTGACTGTTGTCCATTAAATTCAGCTGAATATGGCTCTCTGCCAGAAGCTGGACATCGAGAGGAGCTTCTGCGCACCTTACCATCCACAGACCAGTGGATTGGTTGAAAGAATAAATGGGACAGTGACAAAGTAATGTGGACTTGACACTAAACTGACCTTGACCCATTTACACCACTAAATGGTACTATAGTCACTGTGTTAAGTATTCTATTTTGGTATTGTATTGAGCAGTGTGATTTGGGTCACACATCGCAATCATAAGCTATGCTTTACAATCGAAAAAGTATTTCATAACAATGTCAATATGTTTCAAAACTCTCACCAAATTGGTGGATGAGAATCCTTGGAACTGGGACCTCAGTGCAGCCATGTTTGGCTTGCGCACCAAAGTACAGATCACCACCAAGCACTCCCCATTCTACCTCATGTTCGACAGAGAAGCCAGATATCCATCTGAGGTCCCAGAGACTTTTGGAGTGAGTAGCTAGGTCTCTACATTTCCTTCACTCTAACTTATAGGTAACAGCATTTTCTCTCAATTCAAGGTAGCTGAGAATATAGAGGAAATTGTGGCTACAAAAGTTTATAAGTAGGCTACTAAAATGGACTATACTTTCTTAAAATAGCCTTTCAGCTTTATTGGACAGCACAGTGTAGAGACAAGAGGAAAAGGTCGGATTCGAACCGACAATGTCGCAAAGAGCACGGGAATCCTAGTTAGACCACGCTACAGACTGCGCCACAGGGAAACACGCCAGGAAGGGATACTTCGGCTCATACTTAAATAAATAAATCAAACAAATTGTATAAAAAAAAAAAAAAATAGTTCGGTTTATACTTACAAAAAAATGCTGCTAAAAAAAAGTAAACTAGTTCTGTATGCCACTTGTGCTCACTGGATATCTAAATTAGCTTACTTGAGTTTTATTAACTAAAATGTGGCTTGTTTAGTCCATAATTTGTCATAGCCATAGGCTACGTGTAGCCTAGCTACGGTTTTTATTTTGTTTTTTTTAAAGGGTTTCTGTGCTGTTATAGTTTTGACAGCTCCGCGTTATCATAGCTATGATGCAGCTTTAGCAAAAACGGGTATGCAGTAACAGACTAACCTTTTTATATTCATTCGTTTTTTGTTTTCAAAGAGGGCATTTCCCGGTATAATTGCTGACTTGTGACGAAAGTGCCGCCGTGGTGATAGATTTACCTAAACATCTGTCAGATGTCGTCGTTTTTCACGGTAAGAAGAAATTTTATGACAACGTGAGAAACTACAAAAATGGTTTCCACGGCATGGAGGGATATTTTACACTGTGCATAGGCTAGTTGATAGCCAATCTCAACGCTTCATGCGTTCTGCATGAACAATCATTTTAATAGCTGGGTTATGTTAACGCCACTAGCTGGCTTGCAATCTTTCACGTCTTTGCAAGTAACGTTAGTGTCGCTTGCACGCTTATTAATGTTGTTAGCGTTAGCTACATCAGATAAAAACTGCAGTCGACAATTTTACACTTACCATGTACCAAGTGCCGAGTATGACCGTTCCTGTCCTGACATGGCAACATCCACAACATCGTGTAGTGTAAAACCTGTCTCGACTCGGCTTGAAATGCATTTTGTCCTCTATCTGGTGGGGAAATATGGGGAACATGCAAGGACCGCTAGCTACGAATTTTCACCTTCCACCATCACCAACTGCAAAGTAGTACACGTGACGCCTCGGTCAAAAAAAGAAAAAAGCACGTTTTGACAAACGCTCATCCTAGCCAATAGCTGACAAGAATCGGCAATCCTCGCACGCAGCCAAAACATTACGTCACTCTGGTCGTAAACCACTGACGTCATTATTGTACTACTAGTTAGCTTAGTGATACTGGGCTATTCGACAGTTAAACCAGTGAAAGCAAAAAGTAAATAGTGGTTCTTCTGTGCCGCTATGGCTCACAAGTAAAATGTTACTGACTTTATTTGTCTTACTCTTTTCGTTAGGCATTCGCGATAGCTTTTGTTCACATGTGTTCCCACGTGGCCACTGTGTTTATGAATTTGAAAGGCAGCTGGGCTTCCAGTGATTATTAGCCTATGTAAATTGGAGTACAGTCAGGAATGTTTATCGTTAATCACTAGCCTACTAAACACCTACCGTTACTGTAATTCAGTTGCACCGACGTCGGGGGTTATTTTGTTATCGCCCATTCCTTTACTTTAACCAGTAAGGATCTGGGATAAGGTTTAATTGTTTGGAGAGGGATGGGAAATGTGCCGGCCTTGTGCCAGGACTTTTACCTTATTCTTTTTCAAAAAAAAAATTCATTCTTTCGTGAAGAATGTCAGTGGTCTCTACATACATAGGCTGTAGGCTACTTTACTCAGAAAGCCTACTTTACTCCCTCCCCTCTGGATCACAGAAACCATAGAAAGGCACATCAATACAGATTTCTTGGTGCTGCTATCATGGAATTAATCACACTACACTCGTAATTTATTTCTGACTTGCCTCAATTACCGAAGGAGCTCAGAACCAGCCTTCTTGGAGAGCTTGTTCCATAATGAGCACTGTGCTGAATACCACCTTTGCCCACTAGATGACAGAAGAGTATTTGCAATTTTAACAGTATAATATATGATTTCTAATGTGCTGCCTGGATGTCTCAGGAAAAAAAAAACAGACTATAAAACCTGCCCCTGGGGAACCTTTGTTTATGCTGGGTTTACAGCCAATTGTTGAAAATTAGTGTTTAAGTTCTAACCTAATTTTGTACTTTCATTTGACCATAATACAAGTTGGCTCATTGGCATTAATCTGTCATTGAAATAGTTTTTTCCTACAAATAGAAGGTGACCGCACTTTAGTAATTAGGACCCCAATGATTTGACCTGTTAGTCTACAATTGCAGAGCCGGTTCTAGAATGGGCAGCCACCAAGTGCCATATCAAGACCATCAAAACAGAAATGAAATACAGTAGCACTATTCTAACGTTGGGAAATATTTTAGCAATACAAATAGCACATTTACTACAATAGTTTCCGGTTAACTTATCTCTTGTATGCTATTAGACTGTTTATTTTTAATATGCCCGGTGGTGTTTCCTATTATGACCCCTCGGTCATAGACCAGGCAGAGCCTTCTGATAGCTTTAACATGGTGCTTGTACTGTTTGAGTATGGCCAGAGTTTTGGAGAAAGACAACTAGATAATAAACTGCTGAGAGAAGTAGAGTACCATGAATCTCCAAAAACATTCTTCCCCTGTATGACTTCTAACACCAACGGCAGGGGCCAGTTTTCAGTCTCAGTGTTTTCACTCTATTGATGCATTATAACATAATATTGCATATAATTAGTCTGCCAGAACTTATACACGTCCTGCAGATTGTTAACCAAATTCCTTGGTTTCAATTTATTTCCTTCCCCTTTTGTATTCAGTACAAAGATGGATGCCCCCCTTTTCTTTACATGGTATGCAGGCTATAAAGAAACCTTCCTTTCCGTGCTTCTGTGGGTATTGCGGATCTCCTGGAAGTCCTCCAGGGGTGAAATGATTCAAACTCCCAAGGAAGTGAAATAAATCTTCCCTATGTGCACATTCCTGCAGAATATAGGTTATGCACACACAGTGGAAAATAGAATAGTAAACCAATACAGAATGATTGTTTGCATCGCAGAGAGATGACTGCAGGGATCAGGCATCTGAATCCTCTGTGGGGAAATAAATTAAAATAAACATAAGGTGTAGAAAATAGGATAACATGACCCGCCCAGAAACTTCACTCGGGAAGCAGAGCAGTGAAAGGCTGACAAAATTAACCTGCACCCTGTACAATGGCTGGCCTTTTCAGTGGCCTTTCATGGATCTGCAAGTGACCTTTGATGGACCCTGCATACCAAACGTTACACTTGGCCTCAAAGACCTGCTAAATGTTGCCACGTTTCCAGTGACAAGACATGCATGTTTGCTCATTCATTTTGAACAAAGCTGATCAGTTTTCTTTTATTATTTTTTCAAAAAGCTGCCTAGCTGGTTGCAAGACAATCTGAAAATGGTAGACAACCCACTCAGTAATATGATATTCTTTGTACTGTTTGTCCTGCACATAATATTAAATGGGTGCAATGCAAGTATTAATTTTTTCCTTGAATTTAGCTCTTATAGATGCGCATCAATTTCTCTTCTACAGCTGTTTTTGAAACAGTTTTGTCAATAAAAGACATTGCAGGTTGTATTCAAGGTGGAAATGTACTCACCCTGTCACAGAACAGTAAATAAATGTGTCCCTTAGATGTAGGTTTTCATTATTGATGTCAAAGGCATACTTTAAAAGTAATTGTCAATCATGTAGTAAGTCAGGCTTTACTGTACCTTATTGGAAACATCATCATTGAGGGCTGGGCAGAAATGTAATTAAAGAGTGACAGTGGATAATTGATTCAGTATGAGTTTATTCACATCCGGAAGCAGGACTCTATAATGGCTGAGCTGGTTTTAGGTTGATATGCACAGCAAGATTGTGAAACATTGAGCATTGAACAGTGATTATTGTTAAATGCAACACTTACTGTACAATTCTGAAGCATAGCCCTGTGACAAGGTGATAAGTAATAGGCAGAAATAATGGGAGCTTACATATGTAAAGTCTCGTATGTCTCATCACCTCAAATATATACCGTTGCCTCACATTATTATGGTTACAAACTACCTACAGAATTTATACAGCACGACTCCAACTTCAAAAAGTCAATCAGGGACTGTTGGAGACCAAATTCTGATTGTGAATTTTGGGAACTCTGGAGGTCCACTCTGTCCTTCTAATTAAACTTTATTCAATAGCTCTCTGGGACTGGAGAAGACAGGCCGTTTCCAAGTTGCAGATGCAGGGACTGTCATGGTTTTGACCCTGTTTCCCTATGCGGTCGTTTTCCTCGGTGGCCACGCGAGGGCGCTGCCCTTTTGGTAGATGCTTGCTCCGCCCTGCTGAGTTTGGGGAGCTTTTGTTAAGCGTTTTCACCTGGGCGTTGTCACCTGAGAGTTATACAAGCCTACCGTTTCCTTCGTTCGGGGCTTCGACATTAATTGTTAATTGTTCCTTGTTTTGTACTGTGGTGTATTGTTGGCTGTGAGTTCTCGTACCATTTTGGCTACTCGCCTATTGTTAACGTCTCTTTGTTGATGCAGGGCTTATTTCTTGCTGGCTTGGTAGTTGATTATCTCGTAGAAGTTTGGGACCGTAAATCTCTGCTCTATTTTGCCTTTTTAGTGCTTTTTCTCCGTGTATGGAGTTTTGGGCGATTCTGTTCGGAACAATAGTTCTGTTCGCCCTTCGGCACATGTCTTCCCATAGGGAGATCGGGCATTTCGCTTCTATTTAGTTTCTTAGCTCGTATAAGTATAGAGTAGTAGTTTCTCTGGTCCATTTTCGCCTGTTAAGGGTTCTTACTGAGAGACCTGGCGTTTTGCTTCTACTCATTTCCGTGTTACTGTGAGCCAGTGAGTAGCTTTGGTACGTTTATTCCCTGTTTTTTTCTCCTTCTCGTGGACTACGTTCCCCTTTGTTGTGAGTCAGGGTTTTTGTGTTTATTGAGAGGCTGTTGTGCTATTTTTGCGTTGGTCTTTGTTGCAGCTGTCCTCCGCCCTTTTTACCAACGGGACGATTTGGTTCGGAACTATTGTTCTGTTCGTTTTCCGGTATGTTTCTCCTTGTGTGGAGTTTGGGCTAGGTTGTGGACATATTTGTGTGTGACTGCGCGTAGCATAGGAACGTTAGCTCTCTGTTTTTTCGCTTTGTTACTTTCTTTTACTGAGAGGCTAGGGCGTGTGTTTTATTAAGTTTGCATGAGTCTTTTGGATAGTAAAGTTATGGGACGACGGTGCTCCGTCGGCTCACCTGTAAAATGTTTCTCCCTCCTGGGAGATCGGGTGTTTACCCAGGTTTGTTTTGCTGCATTAGACTGCGCACTTATTAAACTAGCCATGGAACGTTAAATCTCTGTTCCTGTTCGCCTCGTTACATTTCCTCTTATTGAGAGGCAGGGCTTGTATTTGTTTGTGCTTGTGTTAGTCAAATAGCCGATAGTTTCGGTGCAGCTGTCCATTCGTCTTTTGTGCTTTTTCTCCGGGTATGGAGATTTGGGCGATTCTGTTCAGAACTGTAGTTCTGTTCGCCCTTCTGTGCATGTCGTCTCATAGGGAGACCGGGCGATGTTGTAGACATGTTTGCGTGTGACTGCGAGCCTCAAACTATGCCTTGGAACATTAATTATCTGTTCCTTTGCCTCGTTACATCTCCTTACTGAGAGGTTAGGGCGTGGCTCCATTTTAAGCTTAGACATTTTGCTGGTAAGGCTATGGGACTGCGGTTCTCCGTCGGCTCGCCTGTAAAATGTTTCTCCCCCCTGGGAGATCGGGCGTTTAGCCCCTTTAGGTTCTGCATGTGACTGTTAGTGTTAGCTTATGGAAGTAGCCACGGAACGTTATATCTGTTCTTTCGCCTCCTCTTATACCATCATTTCATTTTGCTATATTTGTTGACTGTTTATTTATTTGTGCCTTGACGCTACTCGCCCGTTATTATTTTGTCTCGTTACCGAGACAGGGCGCTTATTTATTTCTGGCTGTTCAGATCCCTGTCCTTGCGCTCTACTTGGCGTTTTGACAGTGAGCCGGTTTGTAGCGTTTGTAGTGGTCGTTGTTTCGTTGTCTTGTCTCCTTCCCTTATCTGCGGGTTTCCCGCCTTAGTGGCCTAAGGGCTTAATGAATCCCCTTGCTGCGTTTGGCTCCTCCCACGTCACACGTCACGCCCCATTACAGGGACGACGGGGTTTCATTTTGAATTCAATATCTCAAACGTACGCCTGTATCCAACATTGAGAGTTCTCTCATGTGTAGGCCCATACTGTTTCATTTCACATTATTTGTATATTGCATTCAGACAAGAGACAAAAGAAGACAGTAAGTACAGCATATAAACTGCAATAAACAGCACATATAGACAGCTACAGAAAGATTTGGTTGTTTGATTGGTTTGCCAGACAGCCATTCATATCAGGTTACAGGTCAGAACGAAAAGACAAAATATGGTTGCAGAATGCTATATATTGCATCCATATTTAAAAACGCAGCAGCTTAGACCATATGGCCACTTTAGATGTTTACTGGAGAGCTTAATAACAGCTTAATTGTGCAACAATTATAACAACAATTATTAATTGTGTTTAACCACAGTATTGATACATAGTAAATCCTTCAACACACAAGAAAAGAGTATCCCCGGTAGAAGCTGTTATGAGTTATGGACTGACAGTTGACATTGTGTGAGGTGCATGCATATTATGATATTCAGTACCTGTGAGCCATGATTCAATTTCAAACAAGTTTAAAGATTTTTGCATTGAGGGCTGGGCAGAAATGAAAGATGAGGAGCTTATAAAGCTGCAGAGAGAACATGAGTGATTATAAATCATTACCAACTCACACAGATTATCAGGTACATATACAGTTCACTGGATTTAATTTTCAAAAGCTGCGTTTTATATTTTAGGCGAATCAGTATCAGACCTCTGAATAACCCAACCGACAACAGTACAGGGACATAAGGTTACATTTTAATCTTAACCAAAAAGTTACATCATCATGATATTCTCAACTGGTTATAGGCATTACATTAAAACTTTGAGAGAAGTAAGAGAAAAGGTAGGCGTCACTGAGTACAAAAGGGGGTTTATTCATAATTCAGTTATACACGACATGTCATGACTGCCAAGACTGACAGGCAATATAATATTCCATATATTAATAAACAAAATAAAGGCTAATAAAGGCAGTTTTTTGAAGGATAATAATAAAAAAATATAATTTAGACTAATAATAATAAACACATAAACAAAAAACTTGATGGACTAATTGCTGGTACAATAGTTTTCTTTTGTTACTTATTTGGTTTCTCTAATTTAAATGGGAAAGTGGTTTTTAGGGGTTTTTATATCTGACAGGATTGATAAAAGTTCAAATAGTTTTTGAAGGGTTGTTTCTCCTTACTTATTTTTCCACAGAGTTCAATAGGAAAAGAAGTCAGGAGAAATAACCCTTAACGTGATCCATCCATATCTACTGCATATCTGGCAGCAGAGTGATGGTTTGAGGCTTGTTTGATACAGCAGACCCTTGATGACTTGCAGTCATTTAGCCAACCATGGGTTCCATACTATTCCTGTGTAATTTACAGCTTAATCTAGTCCCACCCCCAAATTCCTGAAAATAAGACATCAAGAGTCTTTTCATATCCCTATATACCCAGTCATGATAGAATCTGTTTACCTGTGGAATGTTCCAAACAGGTGTTTTTTGAACTTCCCAGTCTTTTCTTTTGCCCCTGTCACAACTTTTTTGGAACGTGTTGCAGGCATCAAATTCAGAATTAGCGTATATTTACAAAAATCAATAAAGTTTATCAGGTAAAACATTAAACATCTTTTATGTGTACTGTTTTCAATTAAATATACAATATGTAAAAGAGAATGAACAAATCACTGCTTTCTGCTTGTATGTGCTTTTATGTCTGAACTTTTTTGGAATTGGGGTTTGTACAGAAGAAACAATATTTGGGTAGATACCCGAAGTAAAACAAAGAAAAGCTTGAAATAAAGAAATGCTTAACACTTGGGCTACTGTCTCAACAATTTGGAATTATTTATCATTTAATTAAATAATAAATAATGCCAAATCACTTATCTAATTATAAATAATTCCAAGTTCCAAAAAAATTATATTTCAGATGTTCATTGAAATACAGTATATGTGTGAGTCTGCAACAATCAAAGCAGTAATCATCCTCAATATTATCAGATTTCTGAGTGAATTATCAAAGAATGCAGTACCAAATAAACCAACAATGCAATGAGAAAAAAATTGTTTACTTGGTACTAGGTGGTATACATGGCAAGAACTCATTTTACCATGTTGCTTCCATACTCCCGAGGGAGTTCCACAGTTTACTCATCAACACCTTAGAAACAAACTTTGTTTAAAAAACTAATCCTGTAAAAGTGGAAAAAGAATTGAAAAAGAATTGAAAAAGAATTGAAAAAGAATTGAAAAAGAATTGAAAAAGAATTGAAAAAGAATTGAAAAAGAATTGAAAAAGCGAGAAACGTCACATTCAGTCTCATGAATACAAACTGTGTTCCAAAGCCAAAGCTCCATGTTATGCCAGGACTTATGTTTATTCCCAAAAAATATAATACTAGAAAGTCTTGAGTATTGCTTATTTATTTATTTATTTATTTATTTTTTGGGGGGGGGGGTGGGGGGCTGCATGTGTGTGTGCATGAACATGTGTGTGTGCCTGTATGTATGTCGAAAGATGGACAAGGAACATCTCTTGTTTGTGTTGATGTGGAGGCTCATGCAGGGATGTCCTCTTGTGTCTCAGCTTTCTGGTATCCCCTGTAAGTGCTCTGCTGTGCGTCCAGTGCGTAGCTCCCCTCATCCTTCTTCTTCATCCTGTAGACCATTAGTGACACCAGCACTCCAGCCAGGACCAGCCCCACCACGCCTCCTCCAACAACGCCTACAGTGGTGAGAAGATCAAAATGTTGCATCAAACACGGACACTCTGTCCAACCCTAAACTGGTCACTGGGTTATATCTGTAAACAGCTGTGATTGTATTTTTTTGGACATGAAGAAAAATTATCCTCTTCCGCATTTACAGATCCTTTCCAAAAAATTAGAATATCATGGAAAAGTTTTTTTTTTCCATAATTCCATTCAAAAAGTGAAACTTTCATAGATTATAGATTCATTACACACAAAGTGAAATATTTCTAGCCTTTATTTGTTTAATTTTTCATAATTTTGGCTTACAGCTCCAGAAAACCCCCAAAACAGTATTTCAAGAAATTGGAATAGTGTGTCGAAAATCAGCATTTACTTCAGTTATTTCAGACAATGAATGTTTTAGACTGAGTGTCACACTCTAATCATCTAATTTACTCAAAACACCAGCAAAGTTTTTCTACAGGTGTGTCGTTAAATTGGACAGGTATCTCAGTTTGGTTCAGTATGGGGAAGACTGCAGACTTGACAATTGGCCAGAAGACCATCATTGACACCCTCCAGAAGATGGGTAAGCCACAAAAGGTCATCGCTAAGGAGGCTGGCTGTTCACAGAGTGCAGTGTCCAAGCATATCAATAGAAAGTTTAGTGGAAGGGAAAAATGTGGCAGGAGAAGGTGCACAAGCAAAAGAGATGACCGTAGGCTTCAGCGGATTGTCAAGCGAAGACGATTCCAAAATTTGGCGGAGATGCAGAGGGAGTGGACTGAGGCTGGAGTCAGTGCTTCAAAAACCACCACGTACAGAGTGTGACACTCAGTCTAAAACATTCATTCTCTGAAATAACTGAAGTAAATGCTGATTTTCGACACACTATTCTAATTTCTTGAAATACTGTTTTGGGGGTTTTCTGGAGCTGTAAGCCAAAATTATGAAAAATGAAACAAATAAAGGCTAGAAAAATTTCACTTTGTGTGTAATGAATCTATAATCTATGAAAGTTTCACTTTTTGAATGGAATTATGGAAAAAAAAAAACTTTTCCATGATATTCTAATTTTTTGGAAAGGATCTGTATATTGTGTATGGTGCTTCATGCTAGAGATACACTATTGTAAAGTAGTTTTAGTCTATTTGCAAGCTTTTAGTTTATAAAGTTACTTTATTTTTATGATAGACATTCGATCATGTGAATTTTCTTCAGAACAGATTAAGGTGCTGCTTCTGTTAAAATAATTAATGTATTTTATTACATAAATAGCATTACATTTTATTATGGAGAACGAACGGTTACGACTGTAACCACGTTCTATGAGTTTCAGATGACCATTAGGGTCGTTAATATGCGATAAAATGGGGGGAGCGTCACTGCAGAAGTCCTCAGAACAATTTTGTCGCCCTTAAAAAGGTGCAGAGTGACCATGATCCCTAATGGTCATCCGGAACTCATAGAACATGGTTACAGTCGTAACCATTCGTTCCATTTCGTTCCTCCGACCATTATGGTCATCAATATGGATGACTTATACCCAAAGTGTCAGGAGGGACTATCATCCTTACGTGGATGCCAAGGCTGCAGGTAAGACGGTTGCACCGACCGTTGAGCCTGGCGCCACATTGATGTGATAAAACCTCATAAATGTGCACGAGGACGCTTCACAAATTTCTTTAAGAGGTACGTCTTCCAGGGCTGCCCATGAGGCAGGATCGGCCCTGGATATCAATAGGCGAGGGTTTAGCACTAGCCTCATAGGTTGTGGCTATTGCCTTCACTACCCACTGGGAGAGGCTTTGAGCCGCGAGCGCTGTCCCTTTAGTCTTGTCGTAGCAGACAAAGCATTGCCCTGTACGTCTGAAGGAAGCAGTAGCTTTGACGTAGCATCGCAGTGCATGCACTAGACATGTCAGTTGTGTGTCCCGCAGGTCCTCACCTGGCGGGGGGCGAAACACCTCAAGCTCAATCGGCTGGTTGGTGTGAAATGCCAAAACGATTTTGGGCAGGAACGATGGATTAGGCCGCGACATGACTACTGTGTCAGCCGGTCTCCACCTTAGACACTCTGTGCTGATGGAGAGAGCGCAGAGCTCACCAAACGCGTCTTGCTGATGCCATCGCTAGCAGAGACGCCATTTTGAAAAAAAGCCCCTTCAGGCTGATCGTCTCGAGAGGCTCATAGGGCTGAACCGTGAGTGCTCTCTGTACCAAGGGGAGATCCCCGGAGGCAGCTACCAGTGACCTCGCAGGTCTCCACCGCCGGGCACCCTTCAGGAACCGGCTGACAAGGTAATGGCTCCCTGCAGGTTTGTTATGTACCCAGACATGCCTGGTGAATATGGCAGCCGCATTGGTTTTCAGTGTGCTGGCTGCTTTCCCGTTATCAAGTAAGGACTGTAAAAAGTCCAATAGTACAGGGATCGGACAGTGTACGGGGTCCTCCTTGTCGAGGGGGCTCTGGAGTTGAGTAGCATCCGCTGGACGGGGGAGCCGCACTCCGTTATCGCCGGGTCAGGCTCCTCAGCGGCCATAGCCAGAGACTCATCATGTTTGGTCAAGGGCGCCAAACAGTGCTGCTCTGTTGTGATAACCGATCCTCCCGCACTGGAATTTTCCAGGGTGGATCGTAAACAAGGCAGAGGACCGTGGGAAACCAGGGTTCCTTTAGCCATCTGGCGGCTACCAGCCAGAGCTCGTGATGAGCTGGTGCAGAGTCGCATTGATCAGCGACTCGGGAGGAAGTGCGTATAGCAGGCTGTCCGGCCATTCGTGCGCTAATGCGTCTATCCCCAGGGGACTCTAATACTCGTTCGGGGAGAACCGCTGGGGGCAATGAGTAGACTCTTGAGAGGTGAACAGGTCTGTTTGAGCAAGACTGAAGCACCACCATATGTCCTCCACCACCTCGGGGTGGTGACACCATTCGCCGGGATAAATCCCCTGGCGAGATAGTACATCTGCTGTGCCATTCCAAATACTTGGTAGGTGAATGGCACGCAGGGAGGTAAGTCTGGGAAGCGCCCATGTTAGCAGGCTCTGGGTCACTTCCAACGATCGGTGGGCTCATCGCCATGGGCGGAATAGCTGGCAAAATTGACATGGTACCCTGATTCGGGTATGACGGTCCCACCTGGGGTGCAGTGACTTGCCGTTCAACCAGCATTGAAGTGGCCTAGCTGTCAGAGAGGTACAACGACTGAGGCGGCCGAGATTAGGCCCATAAACCTCTGAAAAGTCCTCATTTCGAGGAACCGATTCACTCGGAACTGGGACACCGCATAGAGCACAGTGCTGTATCGGAATCAGCTGGCTCTTGCTGTAATTCACGTTGATGTCCAACTCTGCGACATGCTCCAACGTCTCCGCAATGTGTAAAAAGCGTTGTACCGTACGATTGTGCGCATATCAGCTAATCGTCTAGGTATGGTATGATTCTCAGCACCCTCAGCCTGAGCAGCGATAGAACCATGCTCATGCAGTGAGTAAGTACACGTGGGGCTAGCAACAAACCAAACGGGAGGGTATTGAACTCGTATGCCCGACCTCGGAATGCCAATCGAAGGAACGATGATGCTCCACCCCGATAGGGATGTGGAAAATCTTTCAAATCCACAGCCGCGGGAGGGCATTGAACTCGTATGCCCGACCTCGGAATGCCAATCGAAGGAACGATGATGCTCCACAACGATAGGGATGTGGAAAATCTTTCAAATCCACAGCCGCGAACCAATCTCCTGTTCGTACGGCGAGTATAACGTTCAAACATCTAGGGCATCCGGAAAGTGTATCGTTTTATATATTTAGGTCTATCAGATCCAGCACCGGTGAGAGCCTTCCAATTCACCAACTGGTGTCGGCGGCCTGACCGCCAAATGGACATATGGGGTCCGATACCGGTGCACGGGCGGACGGACGACGAAAAGCTCCCCTGCCATATGCAGGCTGTGCGTCCCTACTAACCATTAGTTGGAACCAGCGCACACCAAATGTTGAGGGGGGGCCTCTGCCGCTCCCTGTGTCTTAATGCCTCTACAGACTGTTCCAGAGCCTGTCTGCCTGCTTCAGTAGGTCCCTTATTGTTCTCTTTGTGTCGTCTGGTAGGGGCGACTGAGCCAACCACACTTTACACCGAATTACTGTGAGCAGGGACATTACTTAGCCTAACTCACGGGTCATAAACGTGAATGCTTGAAGTGATGCATCACTCACCGAGGTATCAACCTCTGCACTAAGCATCGTCATCGACTGCCCTTGACAGCGAATTACCAATTTGCACCACTGTGGCAGTCGCTTTATACGTTTTATAGAGCAAATCGTCTGTTGCTCTGAGTTGTGGCCAAGGGCAACGGGCGTCTGCCCGGACCGCCTCCTGCAGGGACACCACTAATGCCACAATGGCAGGTTCCACCGAGGGCATTTTTAGTCCCGCCCATGGACCGCCGTGCCTGACATGGACACAAACGTCCTACAATCTTTGGCCAACCGATACATATCAGGGTGTGCCAGCCCTTATTAAGCTCCGCCAGAAAATCGTCCGATGCTGGCATGGGAAAACGTGCCTCCTAAGGGGCCTGTCGGTGAAACCTAGACACCCCCGAAGTGCTAGCCTGAGGCATCTCGCAAATGCGTACCAAGGCCACGCGGGGAATGGTTTCTAGAGAGGCAGAGTATCCGAGCCTCTTCTCATCCCTCTGTCAGATTGGTCTGCTATCTCTGACTGAAGTAGGTGTTTGACGCTGCTGTAGAAAGGGTGTCACAATCAGCTGTTGCGCTGCCGCGCGTAGCTCCGTAACTTCCGCAGATAGGTTGCCCCCCTTGCCAGCCTTGCCCTTTTTCCGTGCAGGGGCCTCGGTGGTGGGAGTACCCATACGTTTCGGCGCAACCTTCTAGGGGAAGCCGAGGCAGATAATGTAGCGAATCACACCTACTTCTGCCTTATAAACCAATCAATGTAGCACTGTGCTAAACGATTGGGAAGCCTCACTGGTGTGCGCCGCAGCCAGTACCGATTTAGAATCAAACACCGGAGCTATAGCTCAACAATTGTGTGATAACAGATCTCACTGGGATACACCTTTCACGCCCAGGTTCGATCAGCCGAGGACGATAGAACGTGGCGGTGGTCTTTAGTAGGGAAGTTGAGGCAGATAGTGTAGTGAAGCACGCATACCCTGCCTTATAAACCAATCGATGTAGCACCTTCGCTAGCCGATTGGGAAGCCTCACTGGTGTGCTTACTCTTAGAAGCTCACTGGGACACTCACCACGCTCAGGTTCGATCAATAGAACAATATAATCTTGTGCTTTAGTACAATACGAACGATAAACCGTGGCAGTGGTCTTTAGCAAGGAAAATTGAAGCAGAAAGTGTAGCGAAGCACGCATACCCTGCTTTATAAATCAATCGCCGTAGCACCGTCGCTAGCCGATTGGAAAGTCTCACTGGTGTGCTAGCAGCCACAGACGATAGAATGTGGCGGTGGTCTTTTAGAGAAGTTGAGGCAGATAGTGTAGCAAAGCACGCATACTCTGCCTTATACACCAATCGATGTAGCACCGTTGCTAGCCGATTGGGAAGCCTCACTGGTGTGCTCGCACAGCCAGTGCAGACATAGAATCAATCACTGGAGCTGCAGCTTGCCGATTGTTTGGTAGCTGATCTCACTGGGATATACTTACCACGCCCAGGTTAGATCAATGGAATCTCATGCCTTAGCACAATAAAGAACACCCACGGACGGTAAAATGTGGCGGTAGTGTTTAGTAGGGGAAGCCCAGGCAGATAGTGTAGAGAAGCACGCATACTCTGCCTATAATCACAGAAAGATACAAAGTGTATTTTGCTGTATACAAACCTGTCTACCGCGAGACTTGCTCCGCTAGAGTGAACGCAGTAACTGCAGTAGCACGCGTGGCTACTGCAACAGTATCCAAGAGCCGACTATCCGAACAAGATAGCAAAGCTATTCGCGGATGTCGCTCGCATAAGCTTAACGGCGCCTTTGGAGGACGATTAGAATAGTAAGAACGAAAAAAACTGTAGCCCTGACCGAAGTCACAAGGCGATAGGGCATTCGCACAGGATAGAAACAGTCTCACTATGCATTGGCGAGGAAATTGAAGAGGACTTCCGTAGTGACGCTCTCCCATTTATGGGAGGGATTGCGTCACTACGCGGGGGGTCATGTACCATGACAATTCTGGTATAAAAGTCTCGATGCATCTGGCCCCAGAAGGCCATCCATATTGACGACCCTAATGGTCGGAGGAACAAAATAGAACCATGCCAGGATGGTATATTTTTGCCTTAGTAATGATTGATATAGAAAATGTTGCATCAGTAGGCCTTGCCTGCAAGAACTTCTTTCTTTTCCAGAAGACCCTGGCTCTTTGCCAAGTTTCCTACAGATGAGTCTGTTGATTCTGGCTTTGGATCGAAGGTTAGGTCGGAATCATCCTGTGAGGTATCACAGAAATGCAGACATCACATGTATTTGAATATGTTACCACAAGTTAATGAGTAGATATAGTTTAATACCAACCATGAGAAATTAAATCCAACAAAATAGCACCTAATTTCCAAATTATAATTTCCATAATGATTTCTAACCTTCAACATATTCAGTTTTTAACCTATTTTTTATAATTTAATTAAAATGTTTCTTCCAATGTAGAATGATAGATCACATTTGTAGGCCTGTTTCATAATTTAAACATATGAATTCAATTAAGGAGAGTAGAGACAAGAATGTAAATCCTGTGTTATTTTGTTTTCAGCTGTCAGTATTTACATTGTTGCTTCACTGATAATTCACTAAGTATGTGTCTCTAAGTATAACAAAACAAACCCCTGCTGCTAAACATGACACTACCAGGAACTGAGCCAAATGCCTGAGTCTTGTGTAGTGGGGTCATCAGTGCAATTCATTTCTTACAGGTATCTCACTCTCTGCGCCATTGACCCTGCCACGTAGGATGGTTTTGTCATCCTCAACAATGATGAACACAGAGTCAGCCCTTCTATCAGTCTCCGTTGTGAGTGGCGAAGAGGTGGACATCTCAACTGCACCATCACCAGACTGCATATCCTCTTCGAAAGAGTCACGGATGTCAGTTTCAGCAGCGGTGGGTATAGTCTGGAGGGTAACAGCAGGGAGCCATGTCTCCTCCTCCTCAGTTGGAGGCTTGGGGGTCACCAGCTTTTCCAGGATGTCTGGCTCCACATCCACTACAATGGTGGTAATGCTGTGAGGGCCTTGTGATAGGGCCTTTTCACGAGAGGGTGTGGTCACCACCCCTGGGGATTTGGTAACTTGTCCACTGCTGGATGAGCTGAAGGAAATTGTCTGGTACTGGGAGTTTTCAGGGTCCATACTGTTGGGCGGAGGGAAAGAGATGCTCATCTCCCACTCTCCTGACCACTCTCCTGAGCCTGAATGTTCTAGATCATTGCCAGATCCATCCAGGTCTTCCAATGTCATGAGGTGTTCCTGTCAGAAAACCACAAAAGAGAGAACATACACAAATCACATGGGCCGATGTGTGGTGTAATAATAAAAGTATTCTGCTGTGAATCCACAGCTCAGATGAGACTTCTGACGTCCTTCTCACAAGGTGCACTTTTTAATGCGCTGATGCTAAATGTATAAGCTTCTCTCCAAGACAGACAGGTGCATAAGGTTCAAGGTTTATGTTTTTCTTCATATGCATTTATTAATTTACCATGCTTATCAGGTGTCTCCTGCATATTCAAAAGCTTATTGTGGGTAATATACCTTGCCTGAAGTTACAACTGCTGTCAGTCTTATCCCCACTGCCAGGTATCAGCAAAATTCTATCAGTCAAAAAACCTCATCTGTGATTCTCCGCTTCATTATTAAACTGCCTTTGGAAGACAATGGGTTTAACACTATGGGTACATTTACATGCACACTAATACTCCGATCTGAACCCGGTTATGGCAATACTCTGGTTACTGAAATGGTCATGTAAACACCTTTATCCGATAATGTAAGGTCATAATCCGTGTTTTCGAAACCCGATTAACACCCCTGGTTTTTTGGCCAAACTTTCGATTTTTTGGAGCATGTAAACACCTTTCTCCGGTTTCTTTCGGCTCTTCAAACTACGCATGTCAGGCAGAAGAGGCGGTGTAACGTCAAAATGATTCCACCCGTCAACATTTGCTATGCCTGGGGTTCCTTCAGCATCTCACTTCCAGAATTGTATTATTAAATTTGCATTTCACCGGCGAAAATATATTGTTCAGTGTTATGTGCTTGTGTTTGTACTAGCTAGTTTGTAGCTAGCACATTAAATAACTGAAATTTTCGGGAAATTCGCCAGATTTAGAGATCGGTAAAGCTAGCTAGTACAATAATATAAATCAACCACTACTAGCAATTCGCTATAAATAAGTAGCTATAATAATTACTAGCTAGCTATAATAATAATAATAGCCTACTAACGTAAATTTTTGACGGGCGGATCATTTTTGTCCTTACAACGGGAAGCAGTTAGTAGCTACGTTTTCCACAGAGCCGATTATGGAGAGAATCATGTAAACGCGGCTTTTGGAGTAATCACATTTCTTATGTCCATGTGAACGCAATAAGTTAAATACTGGCATAAGCTGATAGTTTCCAGTAATCGGATATTGCTGTGCATGTAAATGTACCCAATGTCACCCTGATAACATGACTCCATGTCCAGATTACCTGACCAGAGCTCACTGATAAATAAATAAAATGGCCTTTGTGTGCAGTCAGGAAATTGAGAACTTAGTAACAAGAACTATGTACATCAATGAATTTGATCATTGGCTCTGTCATTTTGCTTCATAGGTAGGTTGATGTTGCATGATGCACATAAAAGAGATGAGCTACCAGATTATGTGTATATTTTAGGACAACATAGTAACTCCAGCTCTTAGGCCACAAGTCAATACAACGGCTTACCATTTATACCTTGCAAGAACCTCATGTTACTGTGTTACTGCAATTCATGCAGGCATAGGCGGAGGGTGAACCAACTGCAGGGTAAGGCTAGGTTAGGGTGAGGGAGGTATCCACCTTCGTACAAATTTATTTTGCATTAATTTCACCGTAAATACAGTTTTTTGAGTACAAGAGCCCATGTAGGCTTTGGTTGTAAAGTAGTCGTGTATCGGGAGACATAAAACCATCCACGGAAATGACAAGCAACAAGTCTATAACTTAATTCTGTGTGAGATTTTCTAAAACAACAGTTTTTTGTGTGTATTTTTTTTACCATGACATGTTGATAAAAGATGGTATCTATGACAAAATATTTTCAGTAAAAAAATGATAATTTGTTCATCAAAATAAGAAAATAACTATTCTAATGGTCTGTGTCTCTTAGCCTTGCAACTGTAGGCAAAGATTTTAGGCTACACTTAGCTGTGGTTAACGTTTTTGTTATAGCAGCACCTAGTGGTAAAAGTTTGTACCTATGAATTTTAGCTTCTAGGTTTCATTCAGATTTGTGTAATATTCGCCTGGCCCGACCCACCGAACCCGACCAGACAATGCAAAAAGCCATGTCTAAGCATTACACATTGGTAAAAGATAGATAGAAAATATAGATTCATTTCAATTGAATTGATCAGCCAACTATTTCCAATTGGGCCTAACCAATGCACAATTAATAAAATAAAGCAAGAGCGTCAACAAAAAAAAAAACAATGGTCTTACTCTTAGAAGTGCTTTCATCTTGTTTTCCTGGCAGAGAAGTCCTTGATTATGTCTGTAAAATCCAGTTCACGGAGGAAGCTAACGTTAGCTGCTGCTGCACTAGCTGTCAGTAGGTGGCTTTTGCTAATGTGCTGCTAGCAGTCGCTATGTTTCCCTTTTCCACTGGTTGAATGGAAGAAGGTTTGAAAAACCCAGTTAGCTTGGGAATTTTTTGTAGCAACTCCTGTTCACGAATGTCTTTTTTTCTTTCTCTTTTCATTTTTGGGATCCGCAGGCGTGCTTTTGTAACTCCGACATTTTATCTTCTGACAATAACAAGCAAAATCAGCACATGTAAGTAGGCCTAGGCGTATATAGCCACCAAAGACGTAGCCTAAATATGACTTGCATGAATCTGATCAAACTACCGGTAGCCTATGTATGTTTTTTGCTTTTTGTTAATAAATAAATGGATGAATTCATTAATAAATACAATTAATCTGACCAGACAACCAATTAACAACAAAAACATTATTTCAATTGAATTCACTGGCAAATTACAACATTATATTCTGGCCAATCGAGGCCCCGGGCTTCAGCCCATGTAAGCCTGGGCATTAAAGCACCCCTGATGATCACATTTACACGTCATATTGATAAGCTTTTTAAGCGAAGATAGCCTATGCGTGATTTGTTTTTTTCTATCAGCATGGCAGCCAACACACACATAATTTATAACATTTTTAATTGACATTAACAGAGAGTGTGACGGTGTGTCCAGAAATGCTCCGTGAGTCCGTGATGATCCTTCAGCGCTTCACTGACAACGCATTGATAATGGCCAACCAACCAACTTAGTACAGGTAGTCTAACCATGCAGTAATCGGCTACACGCTGCCGACCAGCTTAGTTACCTCCTCCGCAGTAGGCAGTAGCCTAGTGGATTGAGTGAGCTAACTCGACCTCAAATCCTCTATCGCTAGCATTTGTATTTATATTTAATAGCCTACATTATTTTAATTGCCATTGCATTGCCTTCCCCAGCCTTACACACCCTCCGCCTATGCATGCAGGGCCCAGCAGAGTGAATTAGAGAGCAAGAGAGACTTTAGGGTAGAGATCTTTCACTAACACTATCACTCTGTGTTGGGGGACAAGTGTAAGAATTGTAACTGCAATTTGATACCCTTCAATGCAAATTTGGTGAATATGTGGTGCCAGGAAGGGAGTTGGGGTGCCGCCCCCTGCTGGACCACCACTGCGCAAAGGCAGGGGAGCAAGCTGAGGCTGATTGCAATCAGCCCAGCTGCTGCTCGTTGCCTCATTTATGCACCCTGGAAAAGGGCCTGGTTCCTCAGGCCTAGAGGACAGTTTTGTTTGAACTGTTGTTGAGACTGGTTTGGCCCTTTTGTTTCCCTTTGGGTGTTTCTGTTTTTCTGTTTTTTGCCGACTTATAAAAGACAGCATTTGATGATATCCTTTTGTTCCAGTTTTCTTTGTCTGTTTGCATATGCAATTGATTGCATATGATGTTTCCTTTTATTTTTCTCTCATCTGGCTGCTTTTCATCCTTTTTTACATTTCTTTTGGGGGGGGGGGGGGGGGGGGGGGGTGTTGGGTTCAGTGTTCTCTACATATGTGTTCATCATTAGAACTGTCTATCACAGCCTGTGCTGAAGCCTCAAATAGGGAAACTGATATTGGCAAATATAGCCATTGAGTATGAATCGTGGAATGCCATTTTCTCTGGGGCAGTGCGTCTATAGACTACTACAGTCAGTCCATGAGAAATATTAGGTACAGTTCTACAGCAAGCCTTATTGTCTGTTTGAGCTTAAGGGACACTTTAATTTTCATTGAGTTCTTACCGTTGAATCAAAACTGCAGTGTACCAAACGAAGGGTGACAACCTGATCTGAATGCTAAAGGGTGACCCTGGTAAAGCTGACTAAATTACATGGCTCATGTACATGCCAAAAGTGTATGACATAAAGGATGGACAACATTAACATCTGTGTGTAAAATGATTGTAAAAACACCTTTTGAATAAGTTACATTACATACATGTATACATCTTACCCAGAGAAACATAGTATCCATTAAAACAGCTGGATATGTACTGTAGCAATTCAGATTAAGTACCACGCTCAAAAGTGCAACTGCAGTGTCCTACCAGGGAATCAAACTTGCAAACTTTGTGTTATAAGCACAGTTCTCTAATCATTATGCTACACTGCCGCCCAGTGTAGGATAAAAGTTAGAGAACTGGGCTTTTAACCCAAAGTAAGGGCCAGTTGACATCGAGACCTACAGTCATTTACTTCTGGTCATGCTAATCATAAGAATGCCATAAATTGTTTATCTGACAAAAGGCAACATTGTCCACCAACATCTGATCTGTGCATATCTAAATTAGATTTCCAGAAGTGAAATCATTCAGACAGTGAGCGTGTGAATAACTAAGTTGACTGGATCCAAACACGATGATCTGTCAGGGTCTGAAGATTAACATCCCCGCGGAGCTGCAAGAGCTTAGTTTTCAGAGGAAACAAAGTACATCAAGCAGGAAAATAATGATTTGTGCTGGGTGATACCAATCAGGGCCCAAAATAAGATCTATAAACAAACATAATTGCGTGTCGTCCATATTCTAAAAGGGAAGGCCCTCTGATTCCTGCTATAGCCTTTGATTGATTCTTTCTCTATATTATAATTGGCTCTTCTAAGAAACTATTTCCCTGTCTCGGGGCACAGCAAAAACAGGTTGTAATAGTTCAGCATACACATGCTTACACACACACACACACACACACACACACACACACAGCTTCACACATTCTTTACATTCAATTTCACAGTTCTGTCTTTCTATCTGCTTACACCGCTCCCCACCTGCTGCATTTTTTGAACCAGTTTACTGTTTGACTTTTAAATTTGAGAATTTAATTGACGATTGTCATTTTCAATAATATTGATTAAATTAAATCACATGAAATATATTTTAATTGTAGGTTAAGTGAGGGGTTTTAGCACCCAATACTGCTTGTGGTCAGTATTCAGAGTGCTGGACATTTTAACAAGGGCATTGCGCTGGATTCAGAAAATAAACACATTTTTACGTCATCCTCACTTTAGCGCAGATTCCAAATTTGGTCAATCCTCACCTATTTATGTACTGTTCTATTTAAGGCTTTATAACTCCAGGTGTGAGCATCACAGACATTCAGAAAATGTAAAACTATACATTTGCTGGATCATACATGCAAAATATAAGTAGTGTACCCTGTGGTCCCTTAGTGTCTCCAAATCTATCCAAAATGTCTAAATTGTGCACTGCTGTAAATCATAAATAATCATATATTTAACTACAAATCAACTGTTTTGACTCATAAAACTCAATTTAGCATCATTTCCAAGTGGGGAATTACTATTTTTCATTAGTATAGGGGAATAGATATCTATGGGTCCAAAAACCTATCCAAACCTGTCAGGGATGACTATTTTTTTATGACTGTTTTCCATGCCCCAAGTGACAAGTATAGTATCTGCATTATGTACAATAAGATTACGGGCTCTATTTTCCAGCAAGCGCATGGCATGCAGCAAGCCGTCATAGTCAATGGCATAGTGCATGTCGCACTGGAGGTGGATTCTGAATTTCGCTATTTTCAGACCAGAGTTGAGAAGCGCACAGCTCACAGCGTGCTGCGCAGGTTGAAAATGGGCTGGGTTATGCTGAATATTTATCAGTGGGTGTGCTTCAGCTGGATTCAACCATAGCTAATCAAATTACCTCTTTTTAGTCCTTTTCATGCTGCCTATACAATTGCTGTCAGAATTATCGGAAATACGAGTTTCCGACATGTAATTTGCACTTGAACGAACCTCCAAGTCGTAATTACAAGTGGGGAAGTTGGAGATAATTTTGCTACCCGAGTTCCCGAGTTGTGACATTTCACCACTGACCTTTTACCTATCTATCCTTCAAGTGCTTTAGTAAAAAAAGTGTTTAGCATCCTTCAACCACTTAGTAAAATATACTTTCATATATCAGAAATTGCTCTCCTCATATGTTTCCTTTCCTCTTCTTTCTCATGCAGGAATGTGATAGCAGCTCTCTGTGTGTTTTGTTTTCTGTAAAGGATCAAAATAAATATTTAGCCTATTTTATATACCTCCATGTTTGCTGGTAGCCTAATTCCGATTTTGAAGCATGTGAATGCGTCAACCTTGTAATTACGATTCGGCAACTGGGAAATAGGAGCTTCCGAGGAGCACTTGAAAAACGATAGCAGAACACGCCCATTCGGTCTTGGTGGGGAGGCCTCCCACTTGCAGAACGAGTCCACCCACTGTCAATTTCCGACTACGACCACAGTGGAAGAATGTAATTGAGTTAAGAGGTACGTTTTTATCGCTATATGTGCAATAAGAGTAAATGTATGCACCAAGTTTGTCACTCTTCTCATTACAGATGGGTGTAAGAAAGAATACAGTACCCCTGGGACCACAGTGCAGTATAATAACAGCCATAATCAATGAAAAACATAAATAAATACAAGGATTATCCTAACATAAAAAAGTAAAAAAGACAACAAACAATAAATGCAAAGTATACATTTTTCCTGCTTGGGGGATTTATTTCAGATTGGACCGCATATGATCCACAAAACAGTTGATTGGCTTTTTAATAGGTTCCTGCACGCATTGCTCAGGAAAGCCCCAAAATTAAGAACTTGCCATACGCTGTGGTGCGATAAATGTGGTATCACCTGGCGGGCAGTGCAAGCGGTCTAATCCTACTCCAAAATTGCATTCCGCTGCACTAAAATTTAACTGGGCTGCTCCCTTTGACAGACACACCCCCCAATAGCGGCTTTCCTCCCACTTCAGCGCATGGCGAGTCACCAAATTACCAAACGGGCTCAGATGTGTGCACATCCGTGATTAAATTTACAACTTCGCCAGTGATGGCTTGCCACCAGCCGGAAAATAGAGCCCTAAATTTGCATGTTCGCACCAGTGACTCTCCGCCCACTTTGGCACACGGCGAGTCAAACAGGCTCAGGAGCGTGAAAATACATGCCGAAAATGTCACTTCACCAATGCGCTGGCTCGCCACCCGCCATGCCCGGAAAATAGAGTACTGCAATACAATAATATTCCACCATCACAAAAATGCTGGCAAATGTTCTAGCTTCACGGTAAATCGGTAGATCAAACATAGAACATGACTGCGCCACCTATGAACACTTGCACTACAGTATGAAATGCACTCAAATGCGAAAATAACAACATCAAATATATGGCACAAGAGAATGATGGAGTGGTGTACTAACAAAATGGTGTACTATGGTTATCAAGAGGTAATTCCAAAACAGATTGTCCAACACTATAAATGACCACTGAATCTTGAAAGGGACATCTATGTGTAAAAGCCATGCAAAAGTAGGATTTTATATTTATGTCATATTTATTTGTGATATTGATAGTTGAATGACATGGTATAATTACACAAGAATTTCACTTGTTTATTTTGCGATTGAGTGCTTTATTGGCGCCTTTGTTGTCTTTATCTTGTTGCTATGACAGAATACAAATTTTTGGTGGTGAAAGAATATTTTTTATTAACTCCCAGATAGACGCTATTGTCCAATGTGCCACGGTTGGGTCAGTATATTTGCAGGTGAGACTGGGTGGGGGTTGCTTGTTAAATGGATGACCTACGCGACAATGGTAGCACTTACAACCTCCATATTTGGCATAGTTGTCATGAATTGTGTACTCCTAGAACATGGAGTTTGTTATTTCCTGTCATAGTTTGGTTGTAGGAGCAATTAATGTCTGAGTAGAACAATATTACTCCACCGGTGTCCTGGCCACTAGGGGGTTCTGCGTGAAGGGGTTAAAGTCATTTCCTGCATTCTGGGGCCTTGGAAACACACACCAAAAGCCTTAAAACAATGTGGATTCAGAAGCAGAAATCATGACATTTAGGCCAGTGTTCAAAGTAACCTTAAATTTTATTTTCTCTAAAAGTCCAAACTGGACTTGGGTACCCAGTAAGGGTGTAACGGTACACAAAAATCTTGGTTAGTTTAAAACGAATCGTTTCATTGTGTAGATTACCTCGGTTTTGACTTCACGGTTCAGTGCATTTTCGTTACAGCTGAAAAAAATTACTTACAAATATCAAATTGTAAACTGTGGCTAATTGGCCATAATTTCTTTCTGAACAAAACAAGGCACTATAACATTAAGTCATCAGGGAGGGAGAACTCGGGAGTTTTGAATTTAAGTTTTGCACAAAAAAAAGTTCCGCACCTGCCTTAAAGCAACACGCAGCACGTGCCAAACCGAAAGTCCCATAGGCTACCGAAGAAAAGAGCATTTTTTTTCCAGCCAAAGCCGTGATGATTTTCTTATTAGACCCCCGTTTCTGCTTCTGCGTCTCTCTGCATGTCTCTTCCCTGGCTGCGCGTAAGTAGGACGGCAAGTTTGGCAACACGGTACAGGTGATATGGGCTAGTGGGCTACTATTTTGGTTACACAATGGTGCAAGTGAGGGAACAGAATGGCACACTGCCACTGTTACATTCTATGGGGAGAAACTTGGTTTTGCATTAGGGCTACGTAAATTGGTGTCACAACATTCTCATGTTTCTTTCTTGTTATCACACCAAAAACAAATTTTCCAGCTATGGTTTCAGTAGGCACAGATCTGAAGGAAAATATTTTAAGGCTGTAGTCGTGATTGAAAAAAGCATTAAGAACACAATATGCACAACTTTCCACAACCTTAAAAAACACTGGGACATTTTGTTTTAGCCAGTGAAAACTCAAGGTTGCATTTCATTAATCTGTATATGGGTTAAATTGAGTTATACTTCATTGACCCCATGGGGTAATTTGTCCTCAACTTTTGACCATCCTATCTTACTTAGGAGCAATGTGCAGCCACAGTGCAGTGTTCCGTGGACCAGTTCTGAGGTCAGTGCTTTGGTCAATGGTAGGAGTATACCTAACCTAACCATGTATTTGGTGTGAGAGGAAACCAAAGTACCCAGAGTAAACCCAGGCGAACACGGGGAGGGCATGCAAACTCCACACAGAGAGGACCCAGACCAGACTCTTTCTTGTGGGGTGACAGTGCTAACCACTACACCACCGTAAGCGAAAAGAATACTGCCCACACTGATGAAAAAAGGGAAATTGTAAATATCTCCTTTATTCTTGCCAAAGCTCTAGTAGAAAATGGCAAAAAGTACTGCTCTCATATTGTAGGCAGTAGACATGTGTACAACTGAGATCAATTAGCTGAATAGGAAATGACCAACTATCACTTAGTTATGAAACCAGCTCACCCTATAGAGACAACCCCATTGTGCATTGACCATTACAAAGTTGGATGCTTGGAAGTGGAAAACGGTTTATTGCATCTGAATATAGAGACATCCTAATCATTCAATTGCAACATTGATCTATACAAGGTAAGGAACACCAGAAAGGTCAATAGAGTTAAGCAGAGGTAGACCACATTTGAATGTTTTTCAATTAACAAAGCAGATGATTACAGAAAACTAACAAAAGTATTCTACGAACTGGAGCATTTTGTGTCTTTGAGTTTATGTGCTTCCCATGGATATGAATGAGGGTCTAGGGTCTATTTTACATACTGTCCCAACTTTTTTGGAATTGGGGTTGTATGTTTAGATTAATATAGTCTTTATAATGTATATTCAGATGTTTGACTGAGCTGAGCTGTTCATAGTTCCCAATCAGAAGAATTGGATAGTCATGGTTAATAAAACTTCCAGAATACCAACATTAACAACAACTTTCAGTTTAGGGGAGGAAGCAGGTCATCTTATCTGTGACCTGATAAGAAATTCAGTTTCCTCTTCACTCTGAGGTCGTTGGCAGAGCAATTAAACCCCAGAGATGACATGAAACTGAACAAACAACCAGTAATGGTCGGAAAGAAAGAACCATGTTACCTTAAAAACATCTCTTGTACAGCGCTGTTTCTCATATTTGTGTTTCATATGTAAAGCTCTAAGACCTGACATACATGTGTAATCAGCTGTTTCCCCTTAAAAACATGGTTTTCATTGATATTAGGTTGCTCTATACATTATCAATATTACAGTAGAGTTAAATTCTTCAGTCAATACACAATTTGCCTAAGATCTGTGCAATGGACAGGGTGTTGACGTGAAATATTCCGGTGAATATTCAGCTCAAAGAGCCATCTCATCACTCCCCTCTATAAGCAGGTCAAGTCATTGACGCCAGTAAAGCAGAAACATTTGGAGAATGCCCAGAACCCTATGTTTCTGAAGAGAAAAGCAACCCACCTCCCATGCAAGTTTATTATCCAGGCATCTGGCCCACACAGACCTCCCTGCTGTTCTCCCCTCTTTCCTGATCTCAAAGCTCAAGGGTTTTAAGAGGAGGGACCTGCAGATAAATAATTGAAGATGTCTCTGTAGTCCATACTGCTGACAGCTAGAAATTATATAAACGTTTCATTCCCCGGGTGACACTCCCCTTTGCCCTCCCCCTTGCTATCACTGAATGCTCACAGCAGTCACAACTACAAAACCTTCGATTCACTATGAGATCCACGCGGTAGCTGGCACAGGTTTACAAAGGCTATAGCAATTTCTTTCAGGTAATATTGAGAGCCATACCTCCACTTACAGACACTCTTCTTAAAAGAGAAACACAGAAGAAAAAAGGGAGTCGCAACCCGAACAAAATACAACAGAAACAGTTAAATTAACTCGTTGAACAATGGGAATGAAGTATCATTTCTTGTGAATATGGCAAGTCATTGGGTGTGTCTTTGGAAACCCAGACACTGGCTCCCAGCCTAGCCACTGCAATAGAAGCTGTGTAAATGGACGCTGCTTTTCACAATACCACACATTCAGCTGTGCTCACAACTATCCGCCTGCTCCAGTGCACTTCATACTAGCCTTGGGAAAACATGGACACCTCATGAAATTGTTCATAAAAACAGAGGAAGTGATGGAAGCAGGCTCCTGTTTAATCTGTCAGCAACAAAGGGCTCTTTTCTGACTGAAGTGCAACATACTGATTTACCTCAGTATCCATTATAAAAGCAGGAATTCTACCTCTTCCGCTCTCAAAAGTATAGGTTTACATTTCACATTCTTTAACCGGCAGCTCAACTGGGTGCATGTAATCGGATTCAGAGCAGAGGATTCATCAATGGCAGTTTCGGAACCATGGGACTCACCCTTGGTGTTTTCCTGCCCCTTACCAATAATGAATAAACCTGTCAAGAGTGACAGGTTGCTTTATAAACTTCTCCTAATCTCCAGACTCTCCTTCTTTTCAGAGAACAGTTTTCAGATAGTGAGGAAACAGTCTGGAATTGAACCGCAAAGGAGAAGTTTGGTTTGGACATAATGCTGAAGGCCAGTGAAGGAGTGCTTTTCAGTACTGAGGTAATCATACAATAACATGTCAGGTGATTTACTAATGCACATCATCCTGTCTCCTACTTCCATCAGTCTGTCTAGACTGAAAACCATCCACTGGCAAGTGAAACAAAGGGCTGAAAATTTCCCCTACTGGCTGGGAATTGGATGTCTTCAGCATACAGGCCAACAAAAACAGACTCCTGGCGTTTTTATTGACTAATAATAACTAAAAATATACCGATAAGGAGGTATATTGTATATTTATTTTACTTGATGATGTTTCGATATCTCAGAGGAAATTGATTATGTCTACAGTGTTTATGAGCTACAACTCATGTAACCACCACTTCAGTATCAGTAAGAGATGGCCACAAGATAAATAAGCCCAGTAAATAAACAAGATACATTTTTCTAATCAGGAAGACAATCTGCACTTTTTATGCATAGCTGATGTGTGTAGCCTAGGCTACTGTAATTAATTCAAATACAGCTCAACCATTACTTAAAGCCAGATGTGAACCACTTTTATATAGCCCAAAAATTGCGCCAAACATGTTACACATAGTCAACTAAAAAATCCCTTCCTTACTTTAACGCTTTATATAATATTTTGTTAAGAAATTATAAGCTGTAAAAAGGAAGAAAACACGTCAGATGACGTCGGTGTCCTGATGCCAATTATTTTCCAGTGCAGAATAAACGTGTGCATTTCCACCCAGGCACCAACGAGTCATTTTATTCCTCTTTCGATTTTATACATGCGATTATTTGTTTTACAGTAAATTTATGAATAGACCTATATCTAATAGCCTACTATAACATAATATAGGCTAATGATACAAAATAAAACCCCAAACTCACCAAAAGCGCAAAACGAAAACACCAGCCGAGGCACAATAGTGTTACTATAAATCTAGTCTTCATTTTCTTTCTTTTTGTATGGCCTGTTATTTTATTTTTACAGCACGGAGCAATACCGGCGATCAGGCACGGGTTATTTCCTTTATCTTACAGCTGCGCCTTAACGAATTCCGTTGTGCTAATGGTAGAATGTCAGCCACAACTGTTTCAGAGTTAACTTCGAACTCCGCCTACTGTTATGACTTGTCGAAGGTGAGTCCATAGGAACAACCTTTAGACCATGTGGGAATATCGGCTCAGAATGTTTGACAGACAGTGAGTCCTGTTTCGTTGGTTAGTTTCCAAACATCCCATACCGCATAGATGGAGCGCTTTCTCTTGGTACAAGGGTCAGAATTGTACAATGTGTAACCTACATGCCCTTGCTCCTAATATGGCCCGACTACAATGGATAGATACGTCCACTTTTGCGATCATAATCGCTGCAGTTGATGCGTGTGTTTGATGCCGAATGCCCAGCAGTATGTGAGGTGTAACTCGACCACGTGGCGAATTTAGTGCCATTCATGCTAGCAGAGTCTGCTTATTAAAAAACATGACAATCGTAGGCTACTGTATTTCGGGATACTTAAATCCGCATTGAAACGAAATCATTAGAGTTGGGCTGATCATGTTCTATATGGACAGGAAATTCAGGGAAAATATGTGGCTTGGACCCTGTATAGAAATATCCCATTTCCTGCACTACTCTTCATATGTTCTCAGAACTGAGCTGTTATGTCTCCTCCGAGTGACATTTATAAGTGGCCAAACAGACTGATAGTATTGTTTTGTTACATATGTTTTTATGGACAATTTATTTTTAAATTATTTTATGTGTTAATTTACTTTTAAACGTCTTACGTACAACATTTAGGTGCCTCATCATCTTGAGCGTGTTGATCTGCATGTGGGATTGCAGTGCCATCTACTGGCTGTTCTTCGAATGGTCAAAAAAACAAAACATCCTGGCAATATCTTATTTGTGTGTGTAAATAGCGGGACTTGCCAGAGAGTGGGGTCCCCGCAGGCAAGAACTAATATTTGTATGTTAAATGCTATGGCTTTTTATAACTGACAATTTATTTTATCCCATTAACTTACTGGCCTACACCTTTTTAACAATATGCAATTGAACAGTGCATTGCCTCGTTAGATTTATGTTAATTATGTCATGCATAGTTTCTTGTATTGCATTGCATGCATTATTTGTGTTCTGCTTGTAAGGCTTTTTACATGATATCACAAACGCACTTTCCCAAGATGACAATAAAGTCAGTAAGTAGGGAAGTACAGTCTGTCTAGGTAATAAGACTATGATAGCCTACATCTATGACATAGAGCTTAATTTTTCCATATGATAAACAGTTCCACAAATACTATTACTATATTCACAGAGAAGCTGCTTGTGTCACAGAATTTTATTTTGGTTGCATTGCCTTATTTTCTATAACCAAAGGGGAACTGTTTTCCCATGAAGTGTATATGTGCCATTCTACAGAAGTCGTGCAAATTGAGGGTTGGAGAAAAGTGTAAATTTGTATTCTTTTTGAAAAATTATTTTATATAATATATGTGTTACACTTTATCTGAGATACATAAATATACTTGATGTACAGTGCAATCACATGTAATTTTTTCAGAATAAGGATGAATTTACTGACTGCTCCTAAATATGTCACAACCGAAACATGGTGTAAACCTGCTTTTGAAATAAAATTACATACCCAATTGATAAGTTTAATTCACCCCTTTGAAAATTACATTTTTTAAAAAGAATCTTGACTGCTGTTGAATTTGAATCAATTACCCTGAATTTTTAAATCAAATAAAACATTGGATTAATTAAATTTAGTGAAAACTCCGTACAAATGTTCTCTATAAAATGGACAGATTTGATCACATGAATTTGATAGATTCTTATTTATGAGATTTTATATACCCTCACCAGCACAATATCTTGGATATTTGATTGATTATTCATATTATTCAAAATTTTAACAAAACAGCAGGTGTTTTGGTTGTGACCACATTGTTGCGGTTGTGACATCTCTTACTGAAACCTGAATTCCAAAGTTGGGACAGTACGTATATGCAAATAAAAGCAGAAAGCAGTGATTTGTAAATTCTCTTGTCTATATATTTTAAATGAAAATGATATTTAAAAGATATTTAATGTTTTACCTTAGCAACTTCATTGATTTTTTGTAAATATACGCTAATTCCTAATATGATGCCTGCAACACGTTCCAAAAAGGGACAGGGGTATAAAAAAGATTGGGAAGGTTGTGGAATGTTCAAAAAACACGGGCAAGGCCGTAAACCAATATTGAATGCCCGTGACCTTCGATCCTTCAGACAGCACTACATTAAAAATGGCATGCTTCTGTAATGAATATAACCACATGGGCTCGGGAATACTTCAGAAAACCATTGTCAGTAAACACAATTTGTCGCTGCATCTACAAATGCAAGTTAAGACTCTACTACCCAAAGCGTAAGCCATATATCAACAACATCCAGAAACGCCGCCGACTTCTCTGGGCTCATCTGAGATGGACTGACACAAAGTGGAAACGTGTGCTGTGGTCTGACGAGTCCACCTTTCAAATTGTTTTTGGAAATAATGGACGTCGTGTTCTCCCGGCCAAAGAGGAAAAGGACCATCTCGATTGTTACCAACACAAGGTTCAAAAGCCAGCGTCTGTCATGGTATGGGGGTGTGTTAGTGCCCATGGCATGGGTAACTTGCACATCTGTGAAAGCACCATTAACGCTGAAGGGTACATATGCATTTTGGAGCAACATTTGCTGCGATCGCTTTTTCAGGGACATCCCTGCTTATTTCAGCAAGACAATGCCAAGCCACATTCTGCGCGTGTTACAACAGCATGGCTTCATCGTCAGAGAGTGCGGGTGCTAGACTGGCCTGCCTGCAGTCCAGACCTGTCTCCCATTGAAAACGTGTGGCGCATTATGAAGTCCAAAATATGACAATGGATACCCCGGACTGGTGAGCAGCTGAAGTCTCATATTAAGCAAGAATGGGAAACAATTCTGCTTTCAAAACTACAACAATTAGTGTTGTAGTTCCCAAAAGATTACTGAGTGTTGTTAAAAGGACAGGTGATGTAACACAAAGGTAAACATGCCCCTGTCCCAAATTTTTTGGGAGGTGTTGCAGGCATCAAATGTAGAATGAGCTGAATAGAGAATGAAATGTAGAATAAAGTTGATTAGTTAAAACATGAAATATTTTGTCTTTGTACTGTTTTCAATTGAATACAAAAAGGACTCGCAAATCATTGCTTTCTGTTTTTATTTACATTTTATACACTGTCCCAACTTTTTTGGAATTGAGGTTTGTACATATGCATTGATTGTCTCACTATTTATTGTCTTTAATAAGAATTTACGGACAAGTGTCACCAACCGAAACAGGCCTGTCAAAACAATACCATTTGTTTCGGTAGTGACTGTTTCGGTTGTGACAATTTTGGCTCATTTCGGCCACAAAACAAAAGATTTAGCAAGCACATGGTTAGCAACCACTTCTCTGTGCAGATGCACCTTCCTTTTAATCAAATATACAGTTATGAAATCAACTTTTTTTCTCTAATATGAAAACTTGGGTGTTTGGGTGTGACGTCTCTAAAAGCCACAGACTAATTTATATCAAGGACAATTATATCAAAATGCTAAAACCTAGCTACTCACCATGTGGCCTTGATTCATATCAATTTCCTGGTTAAAAAAAGGGGTTTGCGGCTACAAGCAGGTTCACTGCACAGACTCAAACAGTGTACGTTTCAGTTGTGACATAAAAACTGGGGACAGCATTTTTTCGATAGGTTTTTTGAATTATAAAATTTATTACAAAATAGATTGCATTATTTTAACTTATATTTGATAAAAATTTACATGCTTTATTGAATGAGACAAGTCAAATAATTGGCAAAAATATTTTGGGTATTATTTTTTAATGCACCAGTTTAAGGGTTGATAGTGGGGACAGCCATCTCCCAATAGGAATTTATACTCCCAAGAGTATAAGTGTTGATTTTGGATAAATGTAACTATTATTACTGCAATTTATATCTTGGATTATATTAAAACATAACATGATCTAATGAATTATATAGCATTACTTTTATCAGAGAGGGACAGCAATTTGCATGACTTTTGTAGAATGGCCCCTATATCTGACACATTCTCAACACTTACAGTGGAGAACATTTCACCATCCTATGGGATAACTCAAACTATCGAAACTGGACAAAATCCCAAATGTTTAGGCATTATCAAACAAACAAGTGGAGTTCCAGCACATGCATAGATTTTTAGATGTTTTTCTGAACAGGGAGCTTAAAGAGGCAATCATACCTTTAAATGAAATACCGTCATTATGGCTTGCCTACTGCCTAACAGAAATTCAGTTTTTTAATCATTTGTACAGCACAAATCTCCTTTGCTGTGTAATTTAAGTGGTCTTTCAGTTAATTAACCTGTCTGCTCATGCCCCCTTATGGCATATACACTGGTGTCTAAACATCCTACTGTACCACGTCAGAAAGCATGGTATCATGGAAAACTATATGGATATCAGCTTCATCAGTGCTAGTTGTGCTATTATTAGGCGAAATATTAAGTTCCCACGTGCCACCGTTGTTCCGAATATGTTTCATATTCATAAAATGGACCACTCTACAGTCTGATCTACATGAGAGCCAATCGGTTGATGGTACCGGACATTTAAATATATTTAGGAGTTGGTTACAGTTCTTCTTTCACCACCAAAAAATCGTATCCTATCACAGCAACAACAAAAAATACCCAATGTCCTGAATATACAGTGGGCACCATAATTCATTGGACAGTGACACATTTTTTGCTATATTAGTTCTGTACTCTAGCACTTTGAGTTTTAAAGGATACAATGACAATGAGGTTGAAGTGCAGACTGTCAGCTTTGAGGGTATTTTCATCCATATTGGATGAACCGTTTAGAAATGATAGAACCTTTAGTACATAGTCCCCCCCATTTTCAGGCATCAAAAAATATTGGACAGAATAAAGTAGAATAAAGTAATCATTTTAAATATTTGGTCGCATATCCTTTGCATGCCATGACTTTCTGATGTCTGTGACCCAAAAACATCAAAAGACTCTTGATATCTTTTCAGGTACTGTTACAAGGGATACTATAACCTCTCTGCATTTGAATGGATCTCTATGGGAATTGGTCCCCAATTACCTTTGGTCTCCTAAAATGGGGGGGGGGGGGCTATGTATAAAAATGGCTACAATTGCTACACACCCAATACGGATGTAAAAACCCTCAAATTAAAGCTGAAAGGCTGCACTTTCCTGCACAAAACCTCACTTTTTCTATTTCAAATCCAATGTGCTAAAATGTGCTAAAACCCGAGCCAAAACAAGTAAAATTTTGTCACTGTCCAAATACTTATGGACGGCACTGTAACTTATATTTTAAATGAAATTTCTTTGGCATACTACTCCAATTGTGACCTAAACTACGGGTACATTTACAATAATGGACACAGTGTCTCGCCTGTCGCCACCTCCCAGTGACCACCATTCTCCTCCCATCTCCCGATATCCATCTGGTGCCTCCGCTGCCTCTGCTGTCACTCCTGCTCCTACTCCCACTCCGGCTGCTGTGCACTCCTGCAGGACTGCTGTGACCAGACCGAAGAGGGGTCAATCTCGTTCACCACGCACCACTCCCAAAAAGAGACCAAGCGTGCCAGAGCCTGAGCATAGATGGCATGGCATCGGTGATGAGGAAGCGTAGCCCCATCAGTTCTGCTTCTGTCCACAGAGGATGCACAGCTATACCTTCAACAGGACTACAGTCCCCCAGAACTGTTACAGCTGTTCTTCAGCAAAGAGCCTGTCCACATTCTCTGCCAGAGCACCAATAGTTATGCACAGCAGATGCATGTTTGGACAGGTGTTTAGGTTTGGGTAGGCTTTTGGACACCTATATCCATTCCCCTAATCTTTTGCAAAAAGTTGGAAATTCTCTAATGATATGGATGGAAGTATGTTTCCAATGAGTCAAAAGTTATTTCTGTAATAACCAAATCAAGAAACTGTTTCTACTGGAAAAAGTAATACTGTACATGCATTTATTTGTAGGAACAAATGTTGATTGAATCCAAGCAACACTGTTGCTGCTTTACAATGGTGTGCAGATATCAGCGCCTCACATGTGTCAGACTCAGCACGTGTTTGAAGCAGCAACAGTGACAGTACGGAGTCAGGAATAATACTGCCTCTGTGCCTGTGATGGAGCCACAAGGACAAAAGAAATTATCTCCCATTGTCAGGTTCAATGACATCACCCACTGGAACAAATACCAGATCTCCAGGGATAGGGACATGTTGTACAAAAGAGGTGGCAAGTATCCAATAGTAAAGGTCCCATGGAATTTATTGGGGGAAAAAATCAACAAAACAATACAAAAATATACTTAAAATGAGAAATATGCTAATTGTTTGACTGTTTGCATTATCAGTTCTGTTGTGCTGGAGTGGTCAGAGGGTAATGAGGCAATTCTGAATGGACAGAGCAGTATCTAATATTTAATGGTTTGGATCAGTACTTTACATCCAAACTCATATACTATATATCACCTATAGATAGATTGGCAGGCATGCACATATACAGTTTTTCACAATTCCTGACATTTAATCCTAGTAAACATTCCCTGTCTTAGGTCAGTTAGGATCACAACTTTATTTTAAGGATGTGAAATGTCAGAATAATAGTAGAGAGTATGATTTATTTCAGCTTTTATTTCTTTCATCACATTCCCAGTGGGTCAGAAATTTACATACACTCTGTTAGTATTTGGTAGCATTGCGTTTAAATTGTTTAACTTGGGTCAAACGTTTTGGGTAGCCTTCCACACGCTTCTCACAATAAGTTGCTGGAATTTTGGCCCATTCCTCCTGACAGAACTGGCACCCCCACAACATGATGCTGCCACCCCCATGCTTCACGGTTGGGATGGTGTTCTTCGGCTTGCAAGCCTCACCCTTTTTCCTCCAAACATAACAATGGTCATTATGACCAAACAGTTAAATTTTTGTTTCATCAGACCAGAGGACATTTCTCCAAAAAGTAAGATCTTTATCCCCATGTGCAGTTGCAAACTGTAGTCTGGCTTTTTTATGGTGGTTTTGGAGTGGCTTCTTCCTTGCTGAGCAGCCTTTCAGGTTATGTTGATATAGGACTAGTTTTCCTGTGGATACAGATACTTTTGTACCTGTTCCCTCCAGAATCTTCACAAGGTCCTTTGCTGTTGTTCTGGGATTGATTTGCACTTTTCGTACCAAAGCACGTTCATCTCTAGGGGACAGAACGCGTCTCCTTCCTGAGCGGTATGACAGCTGCGTGGTCCCATGGTGTTTATACTTGCATACTATTGTTTGTACAGATGAACGTGGTACCTTCAGGCGTTTGTAAATTGCTTCCAAGGATGAACCATTGTGGAGGTCCACAATTTTGTTTCTGAGGTCTTGGCTGATTTCTTTTGATTTTCCCATGATGTCAAGCAAGGAGGCACTGGGTTTGAAGGTAGGCCTTAAAATACATCCACAGGTACACCTCCAATTGACTCAAATAATGTCAATTAGCCTATCAGAAGTTTCTAAAGCCATGACATAATTTTCTGGAATTTTCCAGGCTGTTTAAAGGCACAGTCAACTTAGTGTATGTAAACTTCTGACCCACTGGAATTGTGATATAGTGAATTAAAAGTGAAATAATCTGCCTGTAAACAATTGTTGGAAAAATTACTTGCGTCATGCACAAAGTAGATGTCCTAACTGACTTGCCAACACTATAGTTTGCTAACATGAAATCTGTGGAGTGGTTAGAAATTAGTTTTAATTACTTCAATTACTTTAATTACTGTAAACTTCCGACTTCAACTGTACATAGGCATCATTTCCATCGGGGAAGCGTCCTCCCAAATGCCTTATCTGCCTTATATTTATGATGACGTGTTATCATGCGAAGATTCTGACCTTTAAATTCTCCATGTTTAAATGTTTCTTGATTTTTGTAAATTAGTTTTTTCTAGCCTGAATTATGCGTTGCGCTCAATGGTTCGAGACATGTAGCCTAATAGGCTGTCCTTTTTAAATTTCTGCTTTCTAATGTTTAAATCGCTTTAACTAATTTGAGTGTCATCTTAATTAATTACATTCATTAATGCATTCAGGTTATTGCCTGGTATTTGTTAAACAATCTCAATTGTCTCTTTGTCTATATCATTTCTTAATCATTATCGGCTACATATTGGTCTTGATTATTCAGCAAATAAATTGATTGTTAGGCTATTCAAGCTAAATAAACGGAAACAAGTAATGCTTTACACCCCACTTTTGCCATGCACACCGGCCGTCACTACATTTATTTAAGTGGTACACATTTTATGATGCAGAAAATTATGTTTTTTATTTATGAAGAAAAATCCTAGCACAGAAAAACTTGCTATATTCATTGATATTTGTTATTCAGTTAATTAATTGCTTGATTGATAATTAATAACTATAAATTAAAACAGAGTCATATCCATAAAGGTAAGGATACAGAAGGCCTATTTTTCTGCCAACGGTATGCCACTGCCACTAAGTACACTGCACTCTATTGTTCTCTTGTCAGTAGGACTATATCAATAACCTTCCCTGCTCAACCTCTGTCATTCCAGACCTGTTTTAGAGCTGAGATCGTTCAACACACTTCAGTCTCCCAAATTGCGAAGATTCTTAGAGGAACGCCATCTGGTAACGTCTTCCTCTTCAGTGAGGTGTGTAGCCTACTGCACTACAATTGTGTTGTTTATGACATTGGCTGTATTTATTGTTGATTTGGCTCTGTACTCCACAATTTTATATTTGTAATCAAATTCACACGTGGTTAAGGTGCAGATTCTTAGCTTTTATTAAAGGGGATTAAAGGATTTCACCATGTGGAAATTATAGCACTTTTTCGAAATAACCCACCACCCATTTCAGGGCACCATAATGTTTGGGAAAAATGGCTTCACAGGTATTTTTTATTAGTCAGGTGTGTTTAATTATTTCCTTAGTACAGGTATAAGAGAGCTTTCATTTGGTAGTCTTGATTCTAGGCGTTTGGTTGCCTTTGGAGTATGTTATTGGCATTTGTCAACATGAGGACCAGAGTTGTGCCAATGAAAGTCAAGGAAGCCATTATGAGGCTGAGAAATTAGAAAAAAACTGAAACCTAGAAACGTAGGCCTAACCTTAGGCTTACCAAAATCAACTGTTTGGAACATCATTTAGAAGAAAAAGAGCACTAGTGAGCTAGTAATCGCAAAGGGCCTGGTAGCCCAAGGAAGACCTCTACAGTTGATGACAGTGCAGACTTTCAGCTTTAATTTGAGGGTTTTTACATTCATATCAGGTGAGCCGTGTAGCAATTGTAGACATTTTTACACATAGTCCCCCCATTTCAGGACACCAAAAGTAATTGGACAAATTAACATAAACCTAAATAAAGCCATCGTATTTTCGACTAGTAGCCAGAGCTTGGATGTGGGGCACGCCAGCAAAATGTCATTGCACTGCGCGCATCTGCTTGCTGTCACCTGTTGCCTGTTAGAACAAATCTATTGAAAATACGTTGGCGCTATCCATATCTAATCATCGTTATGATGTTTGCGCACTCGTGTTGCAACCAGTTGTGAATTGGAGTTGTAATCTTTGTGTAGCTTGTGAAGAAAAAAAAATGCTTAGTAAATATTCAGTATGTAATTAGCTATATGGACCATAATAATTTCACAGTGTGTCCATGGGAGTATTTTAGTCCTGACTCATCAATTTCACAATGTCAGACTTCTGAGGCCCGGGATGTCAATCTTTCAGGCTACTGCAGTTGTATAGCTTGCAAAATTACATTTTATTCTTTTGCAAAAGTGATTTTAGAGTGGCTGGTGAAGGAATGAGTGGCTCCACCCGTATGGAGTCCAGCACATTTTGTTCCCATGCTTAATATAAATAATGGCCAGGCAACACTTCTCATGGGGAGGAATGTGACTTTTAAATTGTAACCACAACGAAAACACAGATGTAGGTGTTGCTCCTCTGAGTCCTGGGCGTCAGACAATGGCGCCCCGTCTGGGTTGGAATGTGTTTGAGTGAATGAAATGAAAGCATATTGTAAATAATGTCCAGTGTAAATTTCCAAGCCTTTCATTAGGGTGTACCTGCCCCTGCTCAAAGTACTGTTGCATAACCCATCTCTTTATACACAATATAAATTAAGTTGCATAAGTTCAACAACTTCATTGTGCCTGCATCAGAACTTGCCAATCCATCACATTTTATTTGATATCCATTTATTTGCATAGAACCTCCTGACACATGCACAAGGTCTGGCATGATTTATTGTATTATTGAACACATTTTTATAGATATTCTTGCATCATTCATCTAAATGCTAATAATTATTTACTCATGATCAGTACATCCAATGAGTTCCCTGCCCTGCTAAGGAGATCATGGGAAGGGATAAACTGTCTCATCCTTCCAGTACAGTCAGTATTTATCGCAAAGTACCACACATACATGCACGCATGCAAGCACACATCAGACATTCTGTCCAGGGTGTACTCTCGCACTGCAATAGACGGACATTTGAGTTCTGAAAATGTGCTTCAGATGTCATTATAGTACTGCTCTCTAGGCCTACAGCCTGTAAGTAAATAAAATGGTTTTGACTGAAAAAAGTTCAAAACCTTGTCCAAGGAATATTGCATTTATTGTTTTTCAAATAGCCTAGCTACAGTGGATTCATTGTGCATAAAGTTTTTTCGATAGCCTACGGTCAAAAAACGGAGATAAATGTCATGTTAACTGAATTTGACCCTTATTCTTCGTCTGTCATATTTTTTTAATTACAGTGACAAGGTTTCCATACTCTCAGCTTATTAAAACCCAGCTGATTTCACCTGTTATTCCATAACTGAACAAAACTTTTTTAAACAGAACTAAGTGTCTAATTAGAAACTAAAACAAATTTGCAGCACGTTACACAATTAATTCACAATTAATTTCAATGCCATTTTCTGCATGTGCGCTTTAACTTCATGCAGGAGCAGGTCTATTTCCCCTGCTGTAAATCACACTTTTCATGGTCTTCCTGGGAAAGTGGATTGTTTTAATTATGCTCCAGTAAAACAGGTTGGTCACATTTCCATAAGCAGGACATTATAATACAAGGGAAAATATGCGTGAACCTATGGGTTGCCAACATATATATAACAGCTTTATTATATTTAGTGTCATTATTAAGGCAAAATAACGGTATTTATGTTATTAATCATACTCCATGAGAACATCCTCATGGAATTGATGCTTGACAATGCTTCATTGCATAATCAAACGAAATTTGTTAAACAAGCAGGCTAATTTGGCATTTTCTAAGGTGAGACGGAAGCCATTGGTAGCTTATTCTCAGCTGCTGCAGGTGCTTTTAACAAAATTTAACCGCATATATTTTGTAAAATAACACCACTGTCAGGAATTACCGGGAACTCATAATGGTTAGTCAGAATAATATTGATCATACTATTGATCCATATAGCCTATTCCTTGATCGCACTAAACACGCAGGAGCATGTCTGTTTTGCCATCATATAAGAAATCCGCCAAGGTGGAAAAGCAGGCTTTTAAAGAGAATGGGATATGACATTTTGATTGGTTTATTGCATGTTACGCCCAAGACACACCTATAATTAATGGAGAGACTCGGTTCAGCCCATTTGCATGTTGCGCCGTGCTTAGTGCTCATAAAACACGCCGTTAAACTAGCAAAAGTGGACTTGGACACGCTCTAAATGCACTTTACACCATGCGTTTAGACAAAGCGCTAAGATCGCCAAGAGCCCATAGTGTTGACCATCAGTTTCTTTGTGAATGCCACACAGCCATTTCAGACCTTTGGAAAACAGAAGGTTTGTACAATCACATGCGTACATTCAGTTTGAATCCATTGTCTTAATAGGACTTAACTGTATTTTTTTTTTTTTATATGGACTCATGACACTCCACAAGCTGATCAAGGAATAAATTCCTAACAGTGGCCACTGTGTGTTTCTGCTTGCAGGAATGGCGTCCTAGAGAGGGGCCTGCATACAGACTGCTCTGCTCATGCTCCGCTTCTATGTGAGGTGAATAGGTACATGTGAGTATATGCTTTACATGGTCCCTGTAAGGTTGCATGTGAAGAGTTCATGTGAAGGTTGTTTGTGAATATTCTTTAACAGTATGCTTTATGATTGGTTATGATTCTGATCAATACCAAAATATGCTGAATCATTTTAACGTCCAGTCTTTCATTCTCAAAATGGTTTCCAGGCCTGCGTGGTCTGCTTTCTACTCTTTAACATGAAATGGGGCAGCATGTAGGGTGTTTGGGATCAAACCCCTACCAGACTTCCTCCCCCTATATTTGCGGTCCAGAATTGTCTCCTTTTATTGCTGTAATGGGCCAGGCATTTGTACTACCCGGTGGAAAATTCCCATGGGATTCCCATTACAAATTTCTAATTTCCAATTTATGTTGCAATTACTGGATTATGAAGAGAGACTATCTAATGCAAAAAATATATATTTTTCACCAAAAAGGCTTTATTTAAAAAAAATGTAACACACAATTATACCAATTAATTATTTGAAAGTTAGTGCTATGTACATACAACCTGGTCTCACAATCCATTCATGTCTATTTCAATGAAATTCCACCGAAAATTCTTACTTGTCCTACAAATGATACAATGATACTCAATACTGTTGCCATTTATAACATTTGCACTGATTATAACCTAATTAAGAAAAGATGGCATTTCTGGCAGCTTTCTTGCTAAGATTTTTGCCAATTCATAGCACTGTCTGTAGGTTTTGTGTTAAAACAGTATGTCAATAGCCTACACATCAACATTATATTTACCAATGTTGCCCCAACTCACAGTAAAAAAAAATACAGAGATCAATCTACAAGAAGTGTGTTATAAATGACAAAATTACTTATCTTGTAGATCAACATTCTTTAACTGTTGTGATATCCTTGAACAATTGTTTTGGCTTAAACTAACAACCAAAACATTAAATATCTATTTCACCTTAGGTTTTGTATGAGCAATTCTCTATTTCTAAATCAGCGGTTCCAAAACATTTTTCATTGAAGGAACCAAATGTGTTTACATTCACAATGCATTGAATCGTGGGAATTGTAGGTCCTCAAAGATCTTAACCGGGACATTGTTGTTTCTTAAATTAGACAGAATCTGCTTGGTACACTCATGTTATACGTTTCGAAAGAACCAAAATCTACACAATCTGATGGCTAGCTAAAAAGCTACATTCATTATCAGTCATATACTGCAACCCATGCAAGGATTTGAACAGACCTAGCTAACTAGCTACGTATATAGCTATGTGGGATACACCTGGGTAGCTCACTAAGATATCGCTAATACAAGACAATTGGGACACGGCATATGGGATATAGCCTAGATAGCCAGTCACACAGGTAAAGGACAGATGGAAAAACCTAGAGAATGATGCAGCATATTGCAATAAAATGTAATTAAAAACAATAAGGGTTTTCTATAAATGTACGTGCAAATACAATAGCGTTGGCATAACTTTATTGGCTTTATTGTTTCACTGGTGCAAGAAAAATTGCGGATTTTTTAGTGTTACATCAATTATACATTTGGGAAATCATGGGGGTCTCATGAGTGCACTATGACAGTTCATGGGGTATTCTTGGGAAATAATGGGGATCCCATAGGTACTCCATGATCTCACATGGGTACCCTATGGCATCTCATGGGGGTGCCATGTTGGCCCCATACGTTTACATGGGATTCCCATAGTGACACATGAACTCCCGTTGATATCCCATGACCTCCAAATGGAATCCCATCTTAGATTGCTAGCTATATTTAGCAATGTTCATACCATCTCATTGTTTAGGATAAGTATTTATACCTATAATCTCTCTTTTGTGCTTTTGATGACCATTTAGCTGTAGGCCCAGTGCTGGGTGCGCATACACTTTTTTTACCCTAGTGCTGTGTACTGTATGTAATTTGCATTGTAAAAATATATTCTAAGATGTTACATTTTGATTATTGCCCATGATAGGGTGTACAGACCATAAAATTAGAAAATTCCCAGTCTTCTATGCAATATTTGTCAAAAGTTGAGTCGATAGCAGCCTGACTTTGCCTCTCCATAAATCAATATCATCTAATGTTAAAAAGACAAGTCATTCTGAACCTGGACAAGAGAATATTGTTCCATTCTTTGCCTTTAGAAATATGGCTGCAGCGGAACATCCAAGCACAATAGTAAAATTGCATGAAATAGGAAGATAAGAGAGTAGCCCTCAATAGTTGCATAATCTGGGCAAGACAATGTCTTATAGCTGCTTGTGACTGTTCTATTATTATAGGTATAGATCACTTAGCTAGAAAGCTGCCACAAATGCCATCTTTTCAAAATGAGATCATGGCTAAACTGAACATAGCTAACCGAATATGAATATGACACATTCCCCAAGCAAGTCTAGCATTAAATGTGCTTGTTTGGTCATCATACTGGACAATTTTTAGGTCACAGATATATAAAGTTGTTAAAGATTGAAGAACACTTGTGTAGTCCTGTAACAGGCATATCAGGTCAAATTTACATTAGGACATTATGATTTGATTCCAATTAGTAGCTTATGTCAACGATGACAACAATGCACATTTTCATTCATTGAAATATTTATAACCGATTAAGCATTCTATGTTAAATAATATTAATAATAAATTAACATGTTATTGAACCCACTTGCAGTTATGCAACATTCCATGATGGGGCGTACAAGATATTCCACATTTTTGTCCGTAAAACGCAGATGGACAAAAGACACTTAACTCCGTCAGCATGCGTTTGGTTACACACACCCTCAAACTCTACCTCATGCATATACCTTGCACCCCTTCACCGATGCACTGATTACACAATACATACCTTCAACTTCCAAGGGGCACAATTTTGACTTAAAGTGACTTAAAGAGAATGTAGGCTTTTGACAGTCCTGGAGTTTCTCGCCAACATCTACTAATTCGCAGTGCTTGAAAGAAACACTGCTCCAAATTTAGGATGAAGAAAAGCTACCTATTTTAAAAAAATAAAAAATTTTAAGCAAGCTGTGAAAGCAGGGCATTGTATTCACAGTAGAAAGTACAAGGTTTGCCTTCTTTCAGGTTCAAAGCGGAGAACACACTGGGTTGAATACAGCGTGCATTGCTGGGGTCTGTACCTCAGGTTTAAATCCCTAGATCACAGAACTGCATTACAGCCGGATGAGATGATCCTTTTTTTCCTGATTTTGATAGCTATTCCAGTTGTAACATAGCTCTGTGGTCTAGGGGTTTAAACCTTAGGATTATACTCCAGCTAAGCACGCTGCAATTGACCCCTCCAGTTTCAATTCTATTTCAGTTTACCAATTTGTAAAGCACATATCACCTACTCCTTCTGGAGTTGGTCAGGGTAAAAGGGGGGAGACACTATATAACTGTGTAGTAATGTCACTGCACAGCACAGTGGGTCACGGCCTTGCCGTGATTTTTCTGGACAGGTCAAGAGACAGTGTTGTCATGGCACCCGCCTGTAGTTTGACTGACATACTAGTGAATACATGTTGCACAAATGTCCCTTTTCACAAACTACTAGTGATGCCATTAATAAATCCATTTACCCAAGATACACAATGCACATTTTCACAAACTAATCAACAGTATACAAGAACACCACAATATTTTGCATGAGCAGTGTTTTCTGTCTTGTACAAACATTAGTGTCCCAAATGTATCAGCCAACTTCTGCTTTAAAATGTTTAAAATCTAAACTTGTTCAAATTTCACCATAATTCAGTCATACTGGAGCTCATCTTTATTTTGACATAATTAACAAATTATACAATTCACTCAGGTGAAACCTTAATTCATATTGACATTAAATATACCACTTTTGTAGTGAATACAGGCACAATACAGTCTGCAGACTGCAGAAAGTAAGGTAGTTCAGTTGTTTGCTTTCAGTTAGTCTTTGGCTTAATAAAAGGAAACAAAAACATCGTTTTACATTCCAACTGTTAATGTTTATTAAAAGCCGTTTAAACAGCTTTAGCAATAGTATTGACATACTCTTGCAAATGAACTTCTGTGAATATGCATAGAAAACGTCCTTTGTATCACAGGCATTAATACATATAAAAAGCATTCTCTGTCTCAGAGAATCAACGTACTTGTATACAAAACAAGTGCTGCCAAAAAGAAACACTTTTGCCATTATCCACGTCAATACATATTTAATACAATGAAAATGCTTCACATTAAATTGTAGCTACCAATAAAACGGTAGCCAATGGTAACTCCAATCACGCTAAAAGATACTACAGGCGTGGTGCAGTATAATAAAAACTCTCAAGGATGTCTACAATAGCAATTTAAACGCCAATGTAAAAGCAGGCAATTCTGTGCAAAATAATGACAGACCAGAGAGGTTAGTCAACTGACTAAAATCTCTAGTTTCGTTTTAACATAAACAAAATATACACATACAATCCCTGCAGAGAGGGGAAAAAGCAGGCACATTTTTATTTTATTTATTTGTGAACTCTTGATATAGCAAGGTGGTTTCCGAAATTTTCCGAAATTCCAGTCTCCACCCAGACATAATCAGTAGGCTATCTACATGTCACAGTTTTTCGCATTTATATTAGACGTATTTTAGAAATTAATTTTAGAATTGGGACGAGTTAAACTCCCTGTGATTCCTAAATGCGTTCAGATGACCAATCTTTCCATACGTTTTACAAATCAATCAATTCCCCTAAAAGTACGGACTTTCACAATCTACTAGGTAGTAAACGCAGAAAGGGTTTTAAAAATCATAAAAACGTACAAGCGGAGCAACACTGCACCCGGATCCCCCGGTACTACACTGGCCTATCTCCCCACACGGGACCCTCAAAACTCGATAGTGATTGAACAGTAGGCTATTGAGAGTCCTGCAAAGAAGGTCCACTGCTACTGCTGTTCAAATATTCTGTTAACTTTACTAATTTTCCAGACAACAAGAAGAAAACGAGTCTGGGAGCGAGGTATGTTTGTTTCTTGAACCTTGGCACCAACGAACTGGTTTGTTTATTGCGCTTTAGTGCGCGTTGGCTATATTTCACGGTTCAGCAGTTGACCATTTCATAGTAGATTGCAGCAGTTCGTACACCCCCCAGACGATCTGGATATCTTCTGCAAAGCTGCACGAGTTGCAGTCTCGAAGACCTCTCTCACTCCGTCCTTCGTTTTTGCCGAACACTCGAGGTAATCATACGCCCCGATGCGCACAGCCATGGCTCTCCCATCCTCCGTCCTCACGGGCTCCTGTTTCATTCTGGCCAACTCGTTCCTGACACTCTCGTCGTTTCGCAAGTCTTTCTTGTTGGCAACTAAAATAATTGGCACGTTTGGGCAAAAGTGCTTGACCTCCGGCACCCACTTCTCGGGAATGTTTTCCAGCGAGTCCGGACTGTCAACCGAGAAGCACATCAGTATTACATCAGTGTCTGGATAGGAAAGCGGGCGTAGTCGGTCGTAGTCTTCCTGGCCAGCCGTATCCCAAAGAGCCAGCTCTACTTGCTTGCTGTCCACTTCGATGTCGGCCACGTAGTTCTCAAATACAGTGGGCACATACACCTCCGGGAACTCATCTTTACTGAACACGATCAGCAGGCAGGTTTTCCCACAAGCCCCGTCTCCCACTACTACCAGCTTCTTACGAATAGCAGCCATTGTTTCTGTTATTTTTGCTGACTATATTGCTGAATATCCGCTGTAAACAACACAATAATTTATCAGTCGTGTGATTTTCAGAGCTTGGGGATTTGTAATACCAAGATGAAATCACAGTAATAGGAAACGTATTCTTCTTTACTTCTTCCGGTAATTCGCTCTAGTCCTGTATTTTCAACTGAGAATTCGGGCGCTTCCTTTATAAAGTGCTCAGCTGCTTTCCTAATATAGCGGTCCAATTGGGAAGAGAGAGGTGAGGTCATTGATTCTGAAAGAAGAGCTGATAGGGCTCTGAGGTGGTACCCGACTGACGGAGGAGGGATTACCATCACGAGGACTCTCATGCTGTCTATGGATGCCGGTCGAAATTCTGCCCAGACACGCTCCTTTATGGAAATGTCATATAGGCCTACTGCAATATATTTTAAATATATTGGTTGGGGCTGGGCTGGTTCACAGCCAGCAAGTCATAACCCTAATATTGTGAAACATATGTAGCTGTTCCATATAACGAGGTGACCATTTTGTGAACATTTTTGTGTTGAAAAGTCGGTGAAACGCCGTCCCGCGTTCATGTAAAAAATTGGCTAGGATGAAGCCGCAGGATATATTCGCGTACAAATTTTGCAATAAATTAGTATCCTATGTCAAAACGTTTCTTCCCACCCCTAGACGTCTAGATTCCGGCTTCTGCTCACAAATGGCTTGAGTGTATTGTATCGTAATTGTTTAATCATGTAAAATATTAGTTGAATGTTTGTATAAATGTAGGCTATAATATCAAACAGTAGCTAACATGCGCGAAAAGCAATGCGATACTGAGTAGGCCTACATTTTTCTCTGCCAACTTAAGTAGATCTATAGGCTAGAGTTAAATTTTCATGTAATGATTACTTAAAATATTTTTTCCACTGCACATATTTGCGGATCTTAATAGCGTATATGCAATTTAAGTTTTTTAAAACAACTTCACGAAGGAAAGTTTATTTATTTTCAACCCCTTGTTTTTTTTTTTACATCACTTTGCAAAGCTTATGACAGAGATGTATTGCTATCCACATTTATAAAGAAACACAAATTCCTTCTGCAGCTGTTGGCTGCTAGGTGCGTGCGCTGCATGTCCAGTTTACCATTAGCAGAACGACAGGACATACTTACCAATACAATTAGGCAATGAAAATTGGTGGGTAAAATGCATTCTATATTTTGAATACCTTCGCGCGAATCGCGCCTTGATGTTATAATTATACTTTCATCATTGGCATATTTTCATTTTATTTTTTATAATTTTTAATTTTTATTTTACAATCTATGGACATTTTTCATGGGAATGATTTTGCTGTAAGATCCTTTCTATTTTCTGGATATGAACGCTCTTAACAAGCAGCTAAAATAGATTTTACACAGTGTCTGCCACTGACTAGCTATAGAGTATATATCTCTTTTTCTTTAGCCACCTGACAAATATCTAAATAATTTATCATGGTACAGATTTTCAAAATGATCACTCAAAGTAAAATCATAGTTGAATGACAATGAGGACAAATTTAATAATAACAATTCACATTCCCTTCCCCAGTGTGCCATATTCACCATGCAACATCAGGTGACACATGAATACCTTGGGGATTAATAACCCTTTAAAACATATAAAGGCTTACTGAAAAGTACATTATAAACTGTGATCATGTTGTATTTCAAAGGACAGCATATCATAGACCTATACCCTGCCACTGCTCCCATTAATTTAAAAATTGTGTTTTTGAAATTGAGGAATTTATATATTACCGGAGGAAACCATTTTTACAAATGTAACTTCACTTAGGCAAGAAGTTGTGTAAGTCGCTCTGCTAAATGCCTGTAAAGTGTCTTCTGCTTTAAAGGTGAAGTTTTGCACTTTTCTTGGTGTGGAATTCACAAGTACAAGTGGAAATTAACCCATAAACCTTCCACTCAATGACTGTTTAAGGTCATTGTAGAGTTTAATGATATAGTTATTCTGCTGAAAGGTGCACACATGAAATTAAATACGCAGTATATTTCAAAGATTATTCTGCTAGCAGGTTAAACCTAGACATTATTGGAAACTGATACTGAGGATTGTTAAGTGAAGATGATCCATTACTTGCTGCACTCTGATAAAAAAGCAAGTTCTGCTATGCCATGGTTTTGATATGTTTACATTTTTCCCTGCAGAAAAGTTGTTTAGCATTTGTACTGGGTGGGGCTGGGTTGGTTATTTAGTGGTGTGTGTATAATGAACACTACAAACGGACAGGAACTCTGGAAAACAAATAACAAAAGGCACAAAATACCACAGTGGGCAATAACAAGCCGTAAGACTCCAAGACTGAGCACTAAACAAGGGAATTGGGGCAATTTAAATACACTAGACAATAACTGTTGCAAACAATGATCACAATAATGATTCAATGATAAGCGCAGAGGAAAGACAAAATCAGTCCTTTGTGCCCTCTGGCGGCGAAGAGGAACCATGCCAATTACAAGGAATATCACAAAATGAAAATTCAGCATTCATTTTCAATAAAGAATAATCGACAAACAACCTTTATCTGAAATTGGTAATTAATTATACAGAAATACGAATAAATTATGATTTAATATCATACAAACTGCACATTGGGAAACCAAGCCAGATAAAACTGAGAACATAAGCTGATAGGGGTACAGCAAGAAAAAAGAAAAAAAAAACTGATCAGAACTGACTGAATTACTGACATACTTTACGACTTTACGATCCGCAGTAGTGCTTGTGATAGAATTTACACTCCCAAAATAGGGCCCAGGATATATGCTGTATTACAATATACACAGTCACTTGCATCTCGCTAAGTTTCATCCACTACCAAACGCACTTAAACACTCCACAGCGCACCCAAAGCAAATAAAATACGTTCCATCGTGGTTATTTTGAGTGTTTATACCATAATTTTTGATGTCAAACTATCGTTGAATCCTTTACTTTGTGCTGACCTAATATTCTCTATGGAAGTACGGCGGCGGAGCGATACTTTACGTTACCTACGAATGTAGTGCCACAGAGAATATATAGGTCAGCACAAAGTAAAGGATTCAACGATAGTTTGACTTCAAAAATGATGGTATAAACACTCAAAATAACCCCGACTGTTGTCGTATTTTATTTGCTTTTGGTGCACTGTGGAGTGTTTAAGTGCGTTTGGTAGTGGATGCTACCGGTTACCATAGAGTTGCGCTTGCATTAGCAACGTGTGTATGTCCAAAAGAAGGGACAGCATGGAATTAGCTGAAAATGGTTTCCATCAATCAACTACATCATGGGTGTCGTAATTGAGACATTATGTCCAAAATTCCGAACTATCCCTTTAATCTGTGTTGTACTGTGTCCTTGGGTTCCTAAAAAGGTGCATTCTTAAAACATTTTTTAAAATTATTATTATTATTATTATTATTATTATATCATATAGAGTGTGGTAATATAAAATAAAAACAAAAAAAATAACATCACCATGCGCTACATCAATTGTTCTATTTTATTTCTTTCTGTTATTGTAAGTTAACATAAAGATGTGTATGTTTTGCTATAACATTGATATACTATGTTTAAATAAGTGTTAACATGTAGATATCATATTACCAAAATGTAACATAAGAATTACAAGTCAGTAGGCAAACATAACCATTTGCAATATCAAAAAACCTTCCCAGCCAACCGACCGTTGAGTTTGGTCTGTTTTGGCCATATTTTAATACATGATAAATTAACTGAAGGTAGGTGAGTAGCCTACAAATAAAATTATTTTTCTCCAACACAAGCATTTTTAACTTGAAATCAACGTGGTAAAATAAAACGTTATTTTCTAAACCTGCTAGCGGTATTTATATTTGTTGTTTGATCGAATGCATTTAAGCATACTGGCAATCTCAGGCACTGCTCTTGAGGGGATTGAATTCTACATCTCTGGTTGGTCCTTTTGGGTTTTCATGGATGGTGGCTTGTCTTGTGCCCAGGACCTTCATAGATGACCAAGTCTATATGTTAGCCTCAATACTCATATTATTCAAATGTAGAGTATATGAATTATGCATTTATATGCTTTGTTTGTTTATCCCACTAGCACATGTAATGTTTTAAACAGTTTTATACGGTGAAGTAATACAAATAAATGTTATTGGAAGGATTCAAATATTCTTTTGGTGTCTGGTATTTTCAAGCATAAATAGTCGCACAGACTAAAAATTTCAAAAAGTCAAATAATACAGTGCTATGTTCCTTGAATGTTTGTAGGAAAATGTGTGTAGCATTGTATATCAATATTACAGCACTGCAAAGTCAGCATCATTGTGGTTCATTCTTAAGATATTTTTGCACAGAGAACTCTAGGCTACGTGTTAAACTAATATGGTATTAATTGTAAGGCTAATGTGTCTTGTCACATAGAAGCACAAGACTTAGTAATTTTGAATCCAATTGAATAGAATGTGTCCAGAGTGATTGTATTGTGTTGCATGCTTTCTGGAGTTCTGATTTTATTACCAGGGGCTGGAATAAATGTTAAAAAAGAGTCAACATACTTTCTGCAGTGCAACTGGTCTTTATTCAATACCCATAATGGGAACAAAGACTCAATAAAGAATTGCTATTTTTTAGATAATAAAGATAATTAGTCACTTATACAACAAATAATAATGGTAGCTTTAACTAGATGAAGGTGAGTATAACTGCTTTAAATACATTCTGAAAATTGTTAGGTGTAAATAAAGTGTTCACATTGCATCTTAGTGGATTTTTTATTATGATAGGCAACCTTCTCCACTCAGATGGTAGTGTTTAGAAAAGCTCACTGTTCGTCCTCTGTGGGCACAGCTTTGTAGGATTTCCAAGGCAACGGAAGAGGAATGTCAATGTCCATTTTGTTATCACTCACTCTCACGAAGGGCTGCACATTTTGGGAAATCTGCTTCAGAAACTCAGTGATTTTGTTATTAAATGAGTTGAGGTGTTTGGCAAGTGCATCAATCCAGGACTGAAGGATGGAATTCAGCTTTTCCATGGTCATCTGGGAGTAGACTTCTTGCAGTTTAGTTTTGGCCAATCCTAGCTTTTCTCCAGCAGCTGCCCCAGCCTCCTTCAGCCGAACAGATACGTCACTGAAGACTTCAGAGTTCACAGCATCAGAATAGACGGCATTAACCCAGGCTGAGAGATTATCCACATTCTGTGACATCAGGGAGGTGATGAAATCATCAGCTATGTTGACAGTGTAAAGAAGCAAATCCCTCAGTCTCTCCAGCATGTCCTCTAGTCTGACAGCCTGAAGGCTCCTCACCATTGCGATAGCTTTGGCCTGGGCATTTTCCATGATGGATTTCAGGTCATCAACAATTTCTTTCCCGCTAATTAAGTGGTTGGAACCTGGCAGTGTAATCACAGTGTCTTCAACTAATTCAATGAAGGTTTTAGTGTGGAAGGCAACCCATTCTGGGACTTCCCGTATGGCATCTTCAATCAACATGGTTACATAGTGGCTAACCATCTGGTAGATCTCGAGTCCAGTGCGCTCCTCCTCAATTCCAGGAATCAGGAATTTGGTTTCTCTGAGGAACTGTATTACAGCATCCAGAATTACCTTTATGTTATTCTGGTACTGGCTTAAGATATACCTGAAATAGACTGAAAGTTCTCTGCTAATTTCCTGCAGGTTTGTGTCTTTAAAGTTTTCAGCAGCCCTTCTGTACATTATCTTGCTCTGATCTTTGATCTGTTCAATTCCACTCTGCAGGGTGTTCACAGTTCTGGGGATTTCACTGTATACCTTCTCAATAGTGTTTGAGACTGCATCTTTGAGGGTCAGTGCAGAAGTAATATCAGGAACCCTTTCCTTCAACCCCAGGAGCATCTCATAGGGAACCTCTGCATTCCAGGAGGTCTGTAAGTTCAGCTTTTCTGGATGTTTGAGAGATGCTTTCACAGTGAGTATCTCCACATCATTTTCAGGTGCAGACTGTGGAAAATAAAAGGAATGACATTACAAAGTCAAAACAAAACAAGTTGTGAAACCGACAATATACATCAGTGCACTGGTGATGACTAATTTACCTTGCATAAATATGAACAAAAATACAATTTTATATATTATTTTGGTTGCAATAAATTAAAGTCCCTTACCAAGTAGCGACCGAACAGTCTTCCAGCCACCTGTGATTGGGTCTTCTGCAACTGGAATCCAAGGAATCCAGTGGATGGAGAGAAGACTGAAGCTGAGATGCCATTCCTGGAATTTCCAGTTAATTTCTGATCAAATTCAAGGGTCTCAATGGGCAGCATGATCTTTCCAACAGTTGCCATTGAGGTTTCCATGCCCTTCCAGTTGAGGGTGATGGTGCTTTCATGGGTGCCCTGAGCATTTGTGTGCTCCAGGGACATAGTAGTAATCAGTTTCAAACCTCTCTTCTTTTTTAGGGTGGATTTCACATCAAGTTTGCTTTTGAGAATTTCAAAGACAGAGGTTGAGGTAACTCCAACCTGAGCCACAATGTCATCCTGATTGTAAAGGCCAGCGTTGGAATTCAAAGTGAGCACTGCAGATTTGAAAGAGAATTCATAGGTCATATTGCCCATGACAGGGATCATGATGCTCCTTTGCATTGTTGGCAGAGTGAGACTTGGCAGGGTCAGCTGGTTCAGTGTTGCAGGCACATGGATGACTGGCAGCTGAATTACAGGCAGTACAAGGATGTACGATGGAACCACAAAACCGACTATTGGCACTTTGAAGCTGGGTGTGCTAATCTCTTTTGGGATCACAAAACTCAGTGCAGGCAACTCAGCTGTGAACGGAGCAACATCAATGTTTAATATGGGAACAGTATATCCAGGAATTCTGAAGCTCCTGTGCAATGACTTGGAAGTATCAATCTTGAATTTGTCATACTGTTCTTTAGCTTGGTTATATGAGGTAGTCACCAGGGCAACTGCAATGTCTCTTCCAAACACAAAGTTTTGATTCACAATCTTTGCACTCATATCAATGGCTTTGTAGACTGGCTCTATGTTAAGGTTAATATTGTACATTTCAGGATTCTTTTGATACTGAAGCTTGAAATTCAAGTCAAATGATTGCTGGGTGGTAGCCAGGAGACTCTTCAAGCCAGTGTCTTCCCAAAGAGTAAATTCTTCTACAGATGGAGTTTTCATATCAATTAAAGGTACAGTCATCTCAGGTATGGTGATTGGAATATTCAGCAAGTCAAGATTAGCTTCACCACTCATTGCTGTATATAGTGCAATGGCATTTATGTTGTTATCCATTGTAAAGTGGTGAGAATACTTGTACTGGTTGAATCTTGCCAGAGTCACCCAGCTGGTTTGCTGCACTTCAGAGTTCAAGGCTACATTGTAATCATTCTGAAGGTTGATCTTTCCAGTTAATTTGAATGGCAGTGTTATCTTGCCATTTCCCTTGTTTTTGCAGTCGAGAACAAGCTCAAAAGGCCTGGCCAAAAAGTTGACTCTGTTGGACAGGGTTCCTCCAATTCTGCCGACTAGTTCAGTATCATGGGAAACAATTAGTTCAGTTTTCAGGTCCTCCACCTGAAGCTTTCCATTTACTACAATAACACTGCTCTTAATGAAGGGTGTTTTAGTTTCAGCATGGACTTCAAGAGTGGCATCGCTGAGCATGGTAGATTCGGCCTTCACAGTCTGTTTCATTTTTAGGGACTCACTGTCTGTGTCACTAGTAAAGGTTAGCTTGGCAGTGTTGACATCAATGGTGACCTCCAGGTTGCTCTTGTGGGTGCCTTCATCAGAGTAGTCCAGGAAGGACCACTTTCCATTCCCTATGTTGTCAATGGTAACAGAGATTGCGCTAGGTTCAAGTTGCATGGTAGTTTTGTGGGTTGCAGTGGCTTGACTGGAGATGTCAACAGATGGCATGTTCAACTTGTGGTTGTAGGTGGTGTCCAGAGATGCAGAAATGCCACCATTCAAAATGAGTGACACAGTGTTGTTGAGTTCTGCAGCATAGGGCTCAGTTGTGGCTTTAGCAATGGTCTTAGCTGAGGCTGAAGCTGATGTACCATATAGGGTCGCTGAACCCTGGTGATCAACTGAGAAAGCTGTGTGGATAACCTTCAGGGTTTCAGTAATGACAAGACGTTTCATTTTAGGGGCAGCTAGGCGGGCAGTAGCATCCAGAGAATAGGCAAGAAGGTCAACCTTGGATTTAACCTCAGAACTGAGAGAAGCTGTGAACTGTGGGGTTATTGGGGTAGTTGTAGAATTCTGGACCTGTGCATTTGTCTTGAGATTGTACTGGGGAGAGATCAGTTTGAACTCACCATAGATCTTTCCAAAAGCAGGGACCTTGATTTTCTGTCTCACCTCATCCACAATTGATTTGTAATCATATGACTCAATTTTCTTTACAATCCTGTTAATGAATTCATTAAAATCACTAATCATTTTCTTGAAGTCAATTGCTTTCAGTTGATTGATCACCCCATTCAGCTCTTCCCTAGCCCTTTCAAACTTGCCTTCAAAGTCAATCGATTGCAGAACATCAATTACTGACTGCAGTTTTTCAGTGATTTTGAATTCCTTAAGAAGTTTTGAAGTTACCTCCATAATAATCTCAAAAGTCTTTTCAATCTCATATTTCTCAAGTAGCTCTTTTACTTTGATATGGACAGCATTGATCTTTCCTGCAATTTCAAGCTCTTCTATGCCCTTAATTATTTTCTCTTTTAGGGAGTCAACTAATCTGATGATTTTCTTAATGGGAATTTGAGCTATGAGCTTTTCCAAGTTATTTTCAATATTGATGGAGGAGATAAAATTCCTCATGTCCTGAGTAAACATCGAAATGTCAAAACTGTTAATAACATTTTTCAGTTCACCTACTTTCTCTTGAATCCTATCACTGATTTCATATTTAATATTAAAGTCCTGCAACCAGGCAATGCTGCTGTCCTTCAGATTCACAATGGTTGTTTTTAGCTGCTCAAAAATGACAGGAATGCTGTCAATGAAAGGCAAGTTAATGATGTGGCCCTCAGTGTTCTTGTCATACTTCAGGAAACCAGAGATGGTAAAGTCTTGGTTCTCTCTTGCAGGTATGTTTAGAAGGTCCGTCAGAATTGTTCCAGAGAGCTCAATACCGATTATACTAAGGTTGTTGTAAGTGCTGATTTCATGATTATATTCATGCTTGTTCAGTTTGGATTTCACATCCCATTCTGCCTTCTGTTCCTGGAGATTCATTACACCATCCATTTTGCTTTCAAAGCTAGTCTCAGTTGAAGCACCATTATCCAGTTTGTGGGTGGTGGAGCCTCTGCAATTATGTGTGTAGGTAATAGACAGCGGTTCTGCTTTCAAAAGGACTTTGCTGTACAACTGACCAGTGTGTTTTCCATACAGATCCACATCACCATCAGAGTTCAGCATACCATCAATACTGACGTCAAATGGGGAAGCAGCTATTTCATATAAAGTATTTAGGCGGAGGGATTTGGATTTGAGGTCAGTCTCACTTTTCACTGTGGAGGAGAGCCCAGAGACCTTCAGATCTGTGTTGTGGGACATCAGAGTTCCTAGGATTTGGCCAGTGGTGCTACACTTCACTTTAGCTTCCCGATCAGCATAGCCTATTTCATACATGTGTCTAATCTGTTCTTCTCTAAAGGCTCCCCTCATGTTGCCAGTCAGGTCCATCTTATAAGGCTCAAGTTTGAACAAGCCCTCATTTGTTAAATGAACATCCAAGATTTTAAGATTATTGTCCACTTTCACAGAAGTGATGAAGTCCTTCAGGTCAACTTCTATATCATGCTTGTAGGAAGTGCTGTCACTAATGAAGTTGACAGTCATGGATTTGAAGGCCAGGGTCCAGAAAGTGAGCGTAAGATCTAGAGTGTTTTCAGTCTTCATCTCACGTAGCGAGCCAATCAGGTTGTTGGAGAAAGAAAGACCTTCTTGGTCCACTTTGAGTTTCATTGTGTTTCTAGAGTCAGCATCAAAGAGGATGCCCTTGATCACACTGTTCAGGTAAGCTTCAGAGCCTCCAATTTTCCCTTTTATGCTGAGGTCAGCACTGTGTTGCAGAAGTGATCCTTTGGAACTCAGAGACATAGTAGCTCCAGAGCCATCGACTCCCCCATTGAAGACATTCTCAAATGTGATTGGACTGTATTGCAGAGTAGTAGTACCACTAGTAGACAGACCACCACTGTTGATCATCAGAGTAGCTTTGTGGGAGCCTTGTTTGTGTTTGAGGTTGATGGAGGCATCACTGTTCAGCTCAAGGCTGTGGGCAGTCAGCGAGCCAGAAAGCAGAGAGTAGGCACGGTTTTTTGAATTGTCAACCTGTGATTCTACTCTGATGCTGGCACTTTCTGCAGAGGCAGCGAATTCAACTTGGTTGCGGAGTGTTGTACTAATTGCAGTGGACACACTGTCAGACTTCAGGGAGACTTTGGAATCCTTGTAGCTGATGTCAACCTTTGTCACATGCTCCAGATGTTTATTGTTCATGTTAGTGGTGGACTCCATGGATAGCTCTTCATTAGCATAGGCCCCCTTAACCTTATTGAGGATTCCTACCAAAGGAGTGTCCACTCTCAATGTTGACTCTCCCTTTGCTTCTCTCCGGCTTGGGTGGATGATATATGACTGGGTGTATGAGGTGCTGGCAGACAGGCTACCCAGTTTGATAGCTCCATCAAAGTTAGCATCTCCAGCTACTTCTTCAGGAGTATATGTAGACTGGGCTGTCACGTACATGGATGATGAAAGACCCAGAGGGCTGGAGGCTTCAATCTTGTAGTTACCTGTTGCCTTTACACTGTCTGCAATGGTCATTGACTCTACGAAACTGAAGCTTGCATCAACAAACTTGTGGTTCAGCGAACTGTTAACAAGGGTCTTCATGGATTCAGTGGTATCGGTGATCAGTACAGTTCCTATTTGAAAACATAAAGTGAACCAGAAATGATATGTAGGTATTAATGAAGATGAAATCGGCAAGAATATACTCTCACATAACCATTTAAATGTGTATTTTGTAACATGGGAATAATTGAGCTAGATACCTAATAACTGTTGTTGCATTATTGACTTAAAAACATCTGATTCAAAGTGATCTTTTTAAGTTGTAATATCACATATGATTTTTTCCAGATAGAACATTAGCCACAAATCAATATGATAGTATTTTATTTACATTCAGGATTTAAGAAGAAAAAAATGAAAGTTTACCTTCTGTTTTGTAAGAGAGGAGATCCAAGGGGGAGTTTGCCATTATCTGGTACTTAGCAATATAGCTGGGGGTGTCCACTGTATTGTTGCCACCAGAGACTGACCCTTCCCAGTTGTAGAAGTTACTATTCACCTTGGCGGATACTTCAGCCATTCCAATGAGCGGCAGTGGGAGCTCATAGCTGGGGGGTATGGAGAAGGTGGGGATGCTGATCTCTGTGGAAGGAATGTCCAGACCAATCTTTGGCACAAACAGGCGAGGGATGGTCACGGTGGAGGGGATTTTAAGGTCTGTGGAGGACTGACCACCCAGAGGCAGAGGGAGGGTAATGGAGAAGCGATCCTTGTTAAACTGGTACCGGAACATGGACTCTCTGCCAGAGAGAAGACACACAGATGTGAGTTACGTGCATTTCATGCATTTCCAATTGAGCTAAGAAATGCGGGTCACAAAATGTCCTTCAAACCGATGCAGAAAGAATATTAAACTGATAATTACGATTTCAAGAATAGTTTCTTGGGCACAGAAGGTAGAGTGATGTCTGGGATGCTTCTCAGGTTCTCAACATAGGGGATATCAGCAGCAATTTTGTCCAACCAGATGTTGCCAGCCTATAAAAAGATCAGTTTTATCTCAAATGTAACATTCATACCATAATCTGAACAATATGGAAGAAATCAGGACATTACAGGTGTAAATTGGGAATGGATTTAAGAAAACACTACCAAAAACCTAAATTTCAAGAAATTAAGAATATAAGCTATAGGCATTTTTTACCTCAAGGGATTTGGAGAAGATGTGACGAATGTTCATGTCAGTCTTAGCCACCTTTTGGTCCAGAACATCATCAAGGAACTGCTGAAGCATCTTCTGGTAGTCCTCTGCATATGGGAAGAGCTTCTGGATTTCAGAGCTCATGTCGGACTTGAATTCAACCTCAACCTTGTTCTCATCTGCAAAAGAGATTCAGTTCTTTCACCACCCACACATGGGGACACCATAGTGATTGAACTATATTGTTAACTGCCCTCAGATTAAAACCCTAATAAAAACACAAAGAAACCTCCATGACATGTAGGGAATAATCTATAATAGTTGAGGTATGTACCATATCTGAATATGACGTTTTCTTTGGACGACGTCTCAGGAATATTGATGACACTTTCAATACCCAAAGTCAACCCCTCAGCACTTTGCAGGGTGACAGTGACAGTGGCATCAGTCTTTAGAGAGGGGACCGTCAGCTGGAGCTGAAGCATACCATCCGTCATAGCCTCAAGTCTGCAGAGAGGTAACACCACATTTTAATGTGATCGGGTTCATGGTAACGTGTGTATCAAAAACTGGGTAGGTGAAAGAAAACCTTGGAAAGAAGCCATTTGGAAGATGTGTTAGCTTACTTAGCACGGCAAACAAGAGACAGCTGGGGGATGTTCTTGTTTGTGATGTCAAAGGTGATCTTCTTTCCTTTGCTACTGCTATCAGTGACACCAAGTCTAATTCCAGCTTCCAAATCATAGTCAGGGATCTGGATGTCAGTGGTGAGCATATTCCTGTTCCTATTGTACTTAATAGTGCCCACAGCCTCAGTAGATTTTTCACCTGTGACCAAAGGACGCAGGGGTTAGTTACGGCTGCCAAAGTAATATAACCATTAATGTATTAGATTACTTAAACAAATATTCTTATAATTATTTGCATTCTAGAGATGCTTATACCCTCTGCCTTCAGAGTTATCTTCAGTGCATCCACTTTCTGCCGTCCATCTTTTCCTTCCTTGAGGAGTTCGTAGGCGATGGTAGCAGTGTATTCAGTTACATCGCCAGTGGGTTTGATGTCCACAGCAAATCTAGAGGAAGATCCACTTACAGTTAAATACCTTGGTTGTTTAGGTTATTTAGTCAATAATTCAAACATAATATAACTAATTCTCTTGAAGTGTAGTGCTTACTCAGTCTCTCCAGTTAGAGGGAAGTAGGGAGCAGACTCGGTGGAGGAGGCATCAGAGTAACGTAAAGTAGTGCAGTACTGTACACCAGTGAAGAGTGGGTTGCATTTCACAGAGTCTGTTCTGCCCTCTGTCATTGAAGGCACCATCTTAGTCTGACCAGAGGTTACAGAGTACAGCCTGTTGCTGTGATTGGAGAGGGACACAAAAAAAGGGCCCAATAGTTAATAATTAGTTAGTAATTTCTTTCCATCATTTGAGAAACTAAACAAATAAACTAATTTTATAATAATGCTATATCATAGAATTGAGGCCTACCTGATACCAAGGAGTTGCATGCTCCCCTGAGGAGCTGGGATAGACAGCTTGATCTTGTTGTCCCTCATGGTTACCTTGGCACTAAGGGCGCTCTCATGGAAGATACTGGTGTGCATCTCAATGCCAGAGACTACAAACTCAGGGATATTTACTCCCATCTGTGTCACAAATTCCACTCCAATGGAAGGCATGAAAGATAATTCATGCTGTGGGAAAATTTGTACATTTATTAACATTTCACAATACATTATAGATAAAAATTGACTTCTTTTTATGATGCCTTGATTTGATCAAAGTATATATGTATGGCTGAGGAACAGTACAGATACTAACCATGCTGGGTGAGATGTGTAGTCCTCCTTTGACTCCAGGGGCAACAGTGCCAGATAGAGAAACTTTCAGAGGCAAACCAGAGGAAGTTGGCAGTGAAAATTCATTGTCCATGAAGATGTAGTGGATGAAGAACTCATTGTCTGTACTAGTCAGCAGGGATTTCAAGAACTGAAATAAAAAAAGAATAAATGCGGTTATACTGTATGTTATGTTGTAATGTGAAATCTGCTTCCGTAATCAGAGGCAATTTATCTCAATCTTTTCCATACCAGAGTATTGCTGTACATTAAATGGATAATTACTGTTAATGGTACATACTGTAAGTAAATAATATGAAATGTAAGTTAATATTCCCACTGTGTAGAAAGGTATCTGCTTACGTGTATAAATTATATTGAAGTTGCATGAGTATTGATCGTAAAAGTAAATAACATATTTTAATATGGATTTGCTTTACAGTGTACAGAGTCATTTCTAATGATTACTGATCTTCATTCTAGTTTAAGGGAATAATTAGTGAGAGCAGATTCAAGGGTTACAGTTATGTCAAAGAACAGTAGATCTGTATAAAATACCAAAGCAAGTCCTCAAAATCCATTGAAAGGCAAGTGTTTTTGTCCACAGAGAAGAACTATATAATACTGCAGAAAAATGTTGCTACCTTAGGTGGCATCATCCTGGAGAGCATCTCAGCATATAGAGCCCCAGACTGGGCCAGGCTTTTCAGATCACTGGCCTTCATATATCCAAGTTCGGCTCCCATAATCCTCAAGTAGGCTGTAGCCTCTGGGGAATCCTGGGACTGCAGCTCCTTCACAAGCTTGTTGGCATTGCGTGCAATTTCCCTCATGATGTTCTCTGGAACCTGCAGACAACAGATGATGGAGTTACAAGAAGTAGACATGCTTTTAAGATGCTTTTGCTTTGACTGAAACTGATAGTTCAAGCTACAAAATAATATGCTGGGAAACAAAAAAATACTTGGTGTTATTTTAACATACCTGTCTCTTCATTCTGTCATTCCTCTGTAGATCAATCCAGTTGTTCAGAACTTGCTTGACCTTCGTTGGCATCTTGTCTTCAGCCCAGTACATGGCCTTTGAGATGGTATCAGGGAAGAAGCCATTCTCTCCAAACAGAGCCTCGATGGTTGGCTCAAACCCCTTTCCTTCCATGCCAACCTTCACATGAAAATAATTTCAGATTGTATGTAGTGGAAGCTACAGTATCTCAAAAAACAAATATCTTTCCAAAAATAGGAAAGAAAGCATTATAATGCACAAAACAACAATATATAGCCTATGTATTGGTAAATTATGTGTGGGGTTTATTCATACCTCCACCATGTCTAGGTTGTATCCAAAGGCTTTCAGAGTAGTCTCCAGCATGACCTCTTTCGGCATGTAGCCAGTGGGGTCAAAGATCATATTTCCTTGCACACTGGCCTTCAAGGGGTCTTGCATTGATACAGAAGCATCCATCTTATAGTTGCGAGAGTACGCTTTGTAATCAAAGTGAGTGGAAATCTTTTGGTCCTGCATAACCTCAATGATCTTGCTTCTTAACCTATCAGGAGATAGAGGAGAATAGAAATAGAAAAGGAATGATCATGAATTGGCAAGAAAATATATGAGAGTTGGATCAAGTTCTGATTTTGTCCACATGCGTGTCTATACTTACTCTTCTGTTTCAGCATCCTTCGAGTTGACAATATTGTAGATGTGGGAGGCCACAAAATTCTTGACCTGCATATTCTGCTCCTGTCTGAGGGTTTTCTTAACCAATTCCAGGTCAGATGCTTCAGGGTTCCTCATCAAGATCAGGTAGGCAGCAAGTCGCTTCTGTACAGCACCTTTACTGTACTGGAATACCTTCTGGAGGTTAGTCCGCACCTTAAGTGAAAAACAATACATACATTTTTCAGAATGCTCCCGTCTGCGATGATTCTGTGTTCTGTTGGTTCAGGTTACATGCTGAAGAAAGAAGCAAGTACGGTTACCTCTCCAGAGACTGTCATCTGTCTGAAGGCTTGGATGGCAGCCTGCTGGACAGATAGTGTGGTTGCAGGCTGTCTCATGCACTTCAGGAGAGTGGACTTCAGATCAGGATCAGCAGCCTCCATAGCTTTTCCCATATTACCAACAACCTACAAATATAATCGTTCATGGTTGAGGACCACTTTGTTTTGAACATCCAACTGTCGAGGGCAGTTAAAGAGAAAATTCACTCAAAAACCAAATAAATTGCAAAACCTCCGTCTTTCGCGCTCGCGAGTTGTGAAAATGTGCGAATGTGATTTTTTCCGACTTTGGAAGCTTATAACTTGGGATTGGTATAGAGCTGAAACCTGGTATCCTAACTTATTTTCTTCCAAATTGCAAGAATATGACATCAGATTACTTGTACCCCCCTTCCCTTTTCAAGTTATATGCACCCAAAGTAGCCACTTTGTTCAGTCGCACATGTTTTTGGTGATTTTCAAGGTCACCCTGTGCCCATACGAGTGGACATATACATCCCATATCACAGATGTATTATCTATAGGTGTATGTCTATGGTCACAAGCAAGTACAGGCTAATCAATTAATTTGTAAAGGAATGACATCCATCCAAAGTTGGGTCCGGGTGAAATAAAGTCAAAAACACAACCGTCCGTCTCGTCAATGGATCACCATGTGGACAGTTAAAACTTTTTCTGAAATTTACACCAGTTAAACAGATATATTAGATCTACTCATCAACCAAATTTCAGCTTTGGTACTCAACTTCTTCATGCAGGGACCACTGATTGATTTCACACGGAATGACCCTTATGTCATTATTATGCATCAATCTTTTAAAATTTATTTAGCCATTTAAATGTTTACCTTGCCTAAAACTCATATAGTGAATTATAAAGGTGTCATCTATGACGTCTATTAAATATTTGATGGGAATTGTATTCAAGTGTAAGTTTTGTCAAGCAAACAACATAATTGTTAAAACATTCAATTTAAACCTTATTAAAACTAATCAAGCTCTATTTGATATACAATTACCACAATAAGCATAACATCTATTGCTTTACGAGTTATTGGGTACATACCCTCAAGGCTAGGAATGTTTGGTCCTTGTCACCTGCACAGTCACTGCCCAGTAAGGAAGCCATGAATTTAGCTACACCAATGATCTCAGGTGTGACTTTTCCTTCAGCCTGGTAGAATCTGGTCATGAACAAAAAGTGAACAACAAGAGCACCAATTTAGCATCTATAGTTTCCAAAGCTGACACTCCACCTGGCCAATATCTCTATTTTACACTTATAAAATAGCTCAATATTAAATTATAAAATATTAAAACAGGACTCCAATACTAAGCCTTCACTTACCTTTTAACAATGTTGCTAAGCGTGTACAGAATAGGCTTGCTCTGTTTGTAATTTGCCATATTCAACATGTCTTGGACAAGTTGGTTGTTCGGGCTATATAGGAGCCCCATTGCATAAACAGCAGCATCAACCTCCACAGCAGTTTCATCCATGGTGCGCAGGATCTGTAGGATGGCACTGCTGCATTCAGGTGTTCCACACTGGGCCAAAGCCTGCCAAGTCAGGGGTGCAGACACCTCCACCATCTCTGGGACAGCTGGGCTCAGGGTCTCACTCTTCAGTCCTCGGATCAAAGTCACCAGCTTCTGGAAGAGGTGCGTCCGCTGTTTCCCCTGCTTTGTCTGAGACAGGGTGCTCAGTTCCCTCAGAGTGGCCAGAATATCATCCTTCGTTTGAGCAGGGGACTTATCCTCAACAGCCTCCATATGCAGGGCCTTCAGGTTAGCTTCATCTGAAGATAAACAAAGGGGTGTGTTATTCTGTGTACATTAGATATAATACAAAATTAGAATCTTTTTGAAGAGTTAGAGAGTTGTCTGGAAACAAACCAACTACATATAAACAAGCCAGGTAGGTGGTTGCCTACTATTGTAAGCCTTTTATTCAGAATTCACTCAAAGCATTGCTACTATATTAAATGGGGAAAAAAAAAACTTACTGTGGTCAAAGACTCTGTCGTTGATTTTGTTTGTCTCCTGCAGGGTCAAGGTCTGTTTAACCAGGGTTGAAACTCCATAATCCACATTCGATGCTCTGAGTGGAAATGGCCGGAGAAAAAGAATAAGAAGCTGGCACAAATAATAGCTAGAATCCTATATGAATGCTGTGTGTAGGCATGTGCACTGAGAAATACAGTACTGGGTAGAGGGGGAACTTGGTGTGGGAAACACAGAAGGGAATTGCACTCATGCACTTACACAGAGAGCTAGGGGTAATTGCAGGTGTGTGGGACTTACTGGTGAGAGAAAGGCAGCAAGATGTGTTTTTCAGTGCAGATACCCTCAGTCATGTGCTTCCTTTTGTTGTCAAACTTGTAGTTGCAGATCTGAGTGCTGCTTATCAGTTTGGAGAGAGGAATGTGCTATAAACAGGGAGACAAGGACACATTGTTATACCATTTATACAGATGTCATAACAACTCAAGCCAAACACCCCAAGTCTTATGCTTTGAGTATGATGCTCATTCTTCAAACTGATAATCTCATTTTTGGATTTTCCCCCAAAAAACGTTGGTATCATTTATGTGCTATTAAGCTGACATTGGCAAGAATTCAATGTAAATTGTACTTTCCCTTCTTTTGGTCTTAAATTCTTAAAATAGATGTGAATGCTGCATTCCTTTACACCCTACATCATGTATACAAGGCCTTGACATTGAATCTCTACTATTACCCCTACCAATCCCACCTACTACCAAATCTCACACTACTCTTCTGATCATACTACCTCCATCATTTTTATTAAGAGACTGCATTTTTTTCAAATAATCTTGGCACGGCACGTTTTTTGTACAAGTGAATGTGAAGTACAGGAACCTGCTTCTCAATCATTTCCTATCAACTTACCAGGCCAGAGATGAGTGCCAAGGGGCTGGTGAAGTCTTTCTTGGGACTGAAACCATCACAATCGGACAGATCTCTTCTGACACTGACATCGGTGGCAATGTCCTCCCTCGTGTTAACAGTGAATTCAGTCTTGCACATACCATGCAGAGTGGCCTGCAAGAGGAGGGAAGCAGCATTTCAGAGAGACATCAGACACATCATGTTGACATGTTGTTAAAATATGTGATAAGTTTTCACAATATCACATTTTCTGTGAAAACATTGCTTTTTGCACTGTTGTGACTACCGATTGAGAATGGTCATGAAGAAGCCATTCAGTATTTTTTTTTTAATACAATTTCTTTTCAGATTTTTTTCCCAATTTGGTAGCCAATTGGACCCTATGTAATTCAATTCCCCCCGTGTAGCAACCTCTAGAGAATCGGCGCTACACAACCCCGTCAGCCAGTAGTAGGAAAGAGGGCATCTCGTCCTCTTCAGGGCGCGACTCCTCAAGCTCCTGACCGTGATTCTCTCAGAGTCCCTCCCCCCACCCTGGGATCAACCGCCAATCACCACTCCCTCAAGGCACCGGCCATACTCGGATCTGGCAGGACTGGGGATCGAACCCCCCATCCTGCACAAACTGAAAGTATGCGCTTTTACCGTAAAAGTAATTGGTCTAGTTTTATAAGCTCCACCATTGCTTATATCCAAGATGATTTTTCTCTCATTGCAGATTTATTATGACAATACTGTTTTTGAATTTGGTTAACATTGCATGATGGTGTATTTGAGGAATTCAATTGAAATGCTCTCCCACCATGTTGCTGTCCTCCTCCAACACCGGCACCAGGAGGGCAGAGATGATTCCTCTTTTGATGTTCAGGATGTTGGCGGGCTCATCCTCTTCAGGGAAAAGGCTGACCTTGGATTCCCCCTCCACAGTCCACTTCAGTGCATTCCTGGAAAAGTGAGACAAGAGACATCAGTCTTTCGAAAGAGGAACCTGAATCCAGTTCCATATTATGTCATTATAGGGATGAAGTGATTCCTTTAAGTAGCAAAAATACGGTGCATAAGCAAACATACAAGTGACTGTCTGGGACTTTTGGCTGTGAGTCTGACCATAGTTTTTTTCTGTCACTATTTCTACATCATTATTTCCATAATGAATGAATGAAAGAGTGTCTTTCCTAGATTCAACCTGTCTTGTTTATGTTGTTTTTGTGCTGTACCCTTGGTCCTAGGCATGTGGGCAGATGGATTTTGGGATAATGTGAGGCTATGGGCCTTTGAGTGCTTAATGCAGTACATACTTCGCCATGGCGGCCTGGAAAGCGTCAGCTCCAGCAGCAGGTCCGTATACAGGCAGCCCCTCGGGGTCGATGTCGGACACCTCGCTCAGTGTGCACTCTGGGGTGCGCACGATGTAGCTGCATGTCTGAGGCACATCGATCTCGACCTGTGGGAGAGTGAGAATGAGTTAGAGAAATGCTGCTCTCCACTAGAAACTCATGGGCTCTAAAAGAGAAGGCTAAAGCCTTATAGTTAAATTCCCCTTAAGCCATCTTTAATTTATTTAAATCTGTTTAAATAAATATTTATTCATATAAAGAGCATCGATCAGCAGCTGATTCTTTGTCCTTAATTGCACCCAGCTTTTTTTTGCATAATCTTTCTAATCTTTGTACCTAATATGAATATGTAATAGTTAACAAAACCCACAAACGTTTCCTCGTTCCAAACGTTTCCACAAACCATCGCATGTAACCTAATCCTTTTTGTAACAATGTGTTTTTAATGTGAATATATGGTAAGGTAATACTTCCAGATTTAATTAAGTTAAAAGTCAATCAATTGCAAATGAGTGATGTTTATTTAATCTAATTGTGAAAGTACCAGTTTAAAGGTATGTTTTTTCCCCCCCGGTTTCATATTTATGAGGCCGCCTTACTGCTTTTTCTGTTGGCCTTAAATGCAGGACAGATAAGGGAACTGATTTAGGGAAGTTTGGACCTAGAGTCTTCACACTTACCTTACAGGTAACTTTGGGGCCATTCCTGAGGTCAGTTGCTCCACTCACTCCATTCAGGGCCTCAGCCTCGTACTGGTACACATATTTCTTAAAACTCTTAAACCTTGTTGCCACTTCAAAATAGAACAAAAATATACATAAGCAACAGGCCTAAGAGAAACTTTTTTTCTGAGTGTAACTTTAGATTAGGATTAGGGGATGTTGAAATGCCTATAACCAGGGGCTGATATGGTTTGATAAGTGAATCTGGACTCTGGAATTGTATTGATTATGATCTAATAGATAATGTTGACTCAGGGAACTGGAATCCTGGGCATGGACAGTACACTCAGCAAGGGTCCAAAAGTCAACTGATGTAAGTGATAATTCGGAACAAAAACTAAGGTGCTGTACACAAAATGTTGCGCAACACACCATGCAGGTGTTGTTGGGAGATAAAGTCCAGAGCTGATTTATCATGGAGCCACCAGCTCTGGACTCCCATCTCCCTTCTGCATCACCATGATAAGTTACACAGTATCTAGTCTGTCCTCAAATTACCACCGACTACACAAAGTAGGTGAATTACAGCATTAGTATAATACATACACTACAGTAAGTATTTACTATACTGTGTTTTTTTTTACCTATCAGAAGATTTATTTTCAATTATAAATAAAGCAGTGCTTTAATATTAAACACAAAATTACTTTGGACTTATATTGAAAAGATATGTGTATGCCCATGGACGCTGTATGTACATGTACATGAAAGTTTCAATAGAGGGCACAATGCTAAATATATATTTTGCAGTTAACATTTTAATCTTGAATACGGCTGGACTAAAAAGAAATGCACTTACATAAGCATGTTGGAGACTGTTCCTCAGTGCTGCTCATGCCTTCTTCTGAAAAGAAAATCAACATATAAAACTTGTTTTTGTAAAATATAAATGCGTCTATACATCCAGCAAGGTTTCCTAAGAATGTGTACACAGGTGATATATATTGAAAATACGGAATTGTTTTAAAGGTTATTACCATTTTGGCATATTATCATTTGACATAAAGCGCAGAAAACAGCTTGTCAACGCTGTATATGGTAAAATTAAGGTATACATTTTCATCACAGGCCAGACCAACATTTTTGTTCTTTGATTTGCTTTTTGTTCTTTGGTTTTCTCTCTACAAAAACAGCTTGCCATTGTGTTTCCCAATCTAACCAGGCAACATTCATCTAAAAATTAATCTTATTCATGGGTGATCATTTATTTCTTCAAATGAGTAATTGTTCACTTTCCTCAACACCATAGGACAAGCTGTGGCTATCTGAAATATTGAAAATGTTTGAACTAAAAAAACATTTCATGCTTGTTTCTGAAACCAAGTCATTTAGTCAAGCAGAAAAAAAAATCCTCAGCTGAGGTTAGGTATCCAGGTACTTACGGGCAAAGGCATAGGTGCACAGAAGCAGCAAAAGGCAGAGCTTTGTGTCCCCCATGATGGGTTCGATGAAGCTCTGTTCCTTAGGTTTTGCGAGTCTTCGTTGAGTCAAGACTGATTCCACAGCTCCAGCTCCTGCCTTTTATACCTCAACCAGTCCAGCCCATGCAAGTTGCAAAAGTCCTGCAGCAGCTCCAAAGTTCAGACCGTCTGTGTGGCAGGACAAAGGCGACTTGAATCATAAACACTATAAGAAATGATAGTCAGCACTGGACTTGATGGGACTCTCTGATTGCAGTGGATTATCTTTTTTCCACCCTGATTGATTTTCTCTTCATTAAGAGATCATAATTTTGTTTTTGGGATATTTTGCTACTTCCATGAACTAGTCCGGACAGAGAGCTCTTTTAAATGCTCTTCTCTTTTTTCAGTTGATTGGTACACTTCGCTTTGCTTGAAAAGAAGATGTCAATATCACATGAATATACTGTATCTTCCTTTTTTGTAAAAAATGTTTTTTTGACCATTTAACAAAATGAGAATTACACATCAGGTAAGAGTAAAAATATTTATTTGTTGAGGCTTGTGAAAAAATCGCCTTTACTTATTTTACATCACAACTTCTTTTAATGTTTATACTGGCTGAACTGAGTCCCTTGTATGTGTGTGTGTGTGTGTGTGTGTGTGTGTGTGTGTGTGTGTGTGTGTGTGTGTGTGTGTGTGTGTGTGTGTGCATGTGTAGATGTGTAGACTGTGAGAGTCAACCTGCTTGTATCTGTCATATTGTGTGTTAGATGAACAAACACCTCTTGTAAATATGTGTCTACAAAAATCATTAAACATTCTGTTCTGGTTGTGTAACCCAGCAAGTGATTGGTGCTGGCTTTGTTGAGTTGTTATCCTTTATTTAGAACTAGATTTATTTGCATATGAAAAAAAACACCATAAGCTTGTTATACACAAACGTTGTTGAGCCATGTAACAAAAGTATCCAAATTATTGATTATATCAATGATATCAGGAATAGTTCTTCTTGGGCATGCTGTCCTTCATGCAATTTATGATTGCGCAGAATGTTGTAACAGGTGATGGACGTGGACGTTATGGTGCGGACGTTAAGAAACAGGACATGTAATCTTAAAATTGCTGGGTCAATTTGCAGGTGGGACACTAACATTGTACTCTTGACCAAAGTACTTAATCTTAACTACCACTATAAATATTTTACCCTTGTACATTTTGTTTTTGTTCAATTAATGCCATGGTTCCTTAATCAAAATACATTAAATTGTGGTATTGTTCATAGCTCTTTTAAGCGTAAAGACTTGTGCAAGAAATCATCAATATGAAGAAATTGCTGTGAGACCACTACATGGTTACATTGTCCATGACACAGACCAAGGCAAGAATGCACTTACCTTTCCTGATAATAGGCTACATTGTCATAAAAATTATACTTCGATTATGTCTATGATTATATTTTATGTAAACACCCATTGTCAAGAATGACTGTTCAATGAGTATAAGTTGCAGGGAATATAGTATTAAATGATTTCAGGGACCATATATCAAATGATTTCATGAGGTCCTAGTATGCTTCATCTCAGTTTATTTTCAGGTTATCTAGGTTATTGTTTCATGAACAAACTCAGCTGTTCACATCACACATAATACACAAACACAGAAATGGGCCAGAATAATCTGCAAAGAGAGGTAAATCTTGTCCATCATCATTGTAATGTTCATCATGATCTCCTGAAACTTGATCCGTCCAGCAGTTCAACATCCAAAGAACATCTGGGAACCAAGTTTTCAATTGGATTTTACTTTAATATAAACCTGCAGACTTTCTATGTGGCATAAGGTTCTCACATTAGTGAGTTAAACTAAATTTGTATGTGATAAAGTCATTTTTGAAGGGGTGGAAGGTGCTTAATTTTCCATCATGCATGGATTCTACATTATTGAATTTAATGGAATTAAATGTTAATTCAATTGAAACTATATACTAGTGCTTAATTTTCTAATAATCATTGTAAATGATCAATATATTGTCCAGATATAAAAGTTAAGGAATTATTTTTACAGCTGGGTCAAGCACAGTTTTAATAGGAGATTTATTTGGCACTTGATAGAGGAATGCAGTTTTCCAAGTGGTGGGGATTTAGTGAAAACAAATAATTGGGGAAAGGGTAAGACTAATATTCAGGGCAAAGAATAGAGTGTCCTATCTTGTTATTGAGGAAAGAAAACTCAATATCAGTCTTGATGACATAAGCTTTTTCTTTGCGGGGTGGGGACTTACACGTCTACATTAGAACTCAGTATGTATATAGATTTGTTACAATAAATATGTTATTATATTATTAAACAGACTTTGGTATGATATACCTTTCTTTTTACATGGCTTGCAGTTAAAACAGTTGTAGCAATTATTATATAGGAAAGAAAAAAACAATGTCAGGGATAGACAGATTAACATACTTTATTCTCAATAGTTTTATCAAACTCTATGCAGAGATCACTGAAGACTGCATATTCAACACATATGTGTGAGACCTCTATCCCTTACAAAAGCAAATGCACATAAGTAAATTATTTCAGCACAATTTTACCTCTGTGGAACCAACCATTTATTTTCTAAAGCATGTTACCCACAGGGATTTAAAGCTGTTGATAACTGATATCTTTGAGGGGTCCCCATTGATGCTTAGCATATAATCACCTGAATAATCATACAATTAGTGGTAATTGTGACCCTCATAAAATAAATCCCTCTGCAAAAGCAGCTTAGGCAGAAGTATGTGCCACAAATGGCTGATGGACATAAAGAAAATTGAAAGGAACAGGTCAAGTCAGCTGACAACGTGTCTGTGGTCACAGATGAGTCAGTCCACAAATGTCAGTGTCAATTACATTTTGAATATTTTATTTTTAAATTGCAGATCGTTTGCTGACGGGATCAAGAAATGTCAGTTGGACTTCAACAATGTGGGCTCTATCTTGACGATCTAAGCGCTTGGTCTAAACGCATGGCGCAAGTGCATTTAGGGCATGACCAAGTCCACTTTTGCTAGTTAGACGGCGTGTTATTTGAGCGCTAAGTACGGCACAAGGTGCAAATGGGCTGAACCTAGTCTCTTCATTAATTATAGGTTTGTCTTGGGCGTAACATGCAATAAACCAATCAAAATGTCATATCCCATTCCTTTTAAAAGCCTGTTTTTCCACCTTGGCAGATTGCTTATATGAGGGCGAAACAGACATGCTCGTGCGTGTGTAGTGCGAGCAATGAATAGGCTATATGGATAGTATGATCAATATTATTCAGACGAACCATTATGACGCGTTTTGATATACACAATTATAATCTTTAACATTAGGGTTTAACACTGGCAAGGTTCTTGGTAATTCCTGACAGTGCAGTTATTTTAGAAAATATATGCATAAAATTTTGTTAAAAGTTCTCAAAGTTCAAGCTTCATCCGAAGTTCATTAGGCTATTCTAGGCTATTGATTAATAACATAAATACCGTTATTTTTCATTAATGATGACACTAAATACACTAAAGTTGTCAGGTTGGGAACCCATAGGTTCACGCATGTTTTCCATTGTTTTATAATGTCCTGCTTATGGAAATGTGACCAACACGTTTTACTAGTAGCTTAATGCTTTAAAAACAAGCCCACTTTCCTGGTAAGACCGTGAAAAATGCGATTTACAGCAGGTGAAACGGACCTGCTCGTGCATGAACTTAAGGCACACATGCAGAGAATGGCATTAAAATTATTGTGAATTAATTGTGCAATGTGCTGCAAATTTGTTTTCCTTTCTTATAAATTTATTTCAGATTTTTCCCTTTTTCTCCCAATTGGGTAGCCAACTGAACCCTATGCTATTCAATTCCGCCCCATGTAGAAACTGCTTGTATTCGCCGCTGCACAACCCTGTCAACCCGGTGGTAGGAAGGAGGGCGCCACGTCCTCTTCCGGGCGCGACTCCTCTTGCTCCTGACCGCAATCCAACTCGCCCGGGGCCATTGTGTGAGGAACGAATTTCACTGAGTCTGTACTTTAATTTCCACCCCGAGAGCAGCCGCCAATTGCTGCTCCCTCAAGGCACCGGCCATACTCGGATCTGGCAGGACTGGGGATCAAACCCCCAATCCTCAGGGCGCAACTGCACAGACAAGGTATGCGCCTTAGACCGCTGCGTCACCATGGCAACAAGGCCTTGTTTTCCTTTCTAATTAGACTCTTAGTTCTCTTTAAAATCATTTTGTTCAGTTATGGAATAGGTGAAATCGGCAGGGTTTTAATAAGCTGAGAGTAAGCCTATGGAAACCTGGTCACTATAATTAAAAAAGACAAAGAATAAGGTTAAAATTCAGTTAAAATGATGAAATTTTAATTATTCTCAGTTTTTTAACCGTAGGCTATCGAAAAATCATTATGCACAACGGATCCCGGGGACTTTAGCCTAGGCTATTTGAAAAACAATAAATGCAATATTCACTATATTTCTGACCAATAAGAAAGTTTCATGAATGCAATGGGGGATGAATGTGATGCAATTGGTCATGTCGCTGTCAGAAACTCTTCAAATGTATCTGAAAAGACGCCAGAGGTTTATACGCCGTCACTAGTCTGACGTTATCTAGTTATTGCAAGTAAGATAGCTGCTATCTTATGAGTCAGGGGGATACTGGCCAGCTGTGTCCTGCACAACATAGCCATGAAACACGACCTTCCTATACCAGACGTCCTCTATTCACCTGAACTAGGGCTGCTGTTCGATGAACCACTAATCAAACTTGACAATGTGGCAATTAGAATGCGCCAGCAATTAAGAAGGACATAAGGTATGTGATTCCCGGATCAATCCTTTTTTTTTTTTACTACTTTAACAGTTTGTGTGATGGGTATTCCTGCATTGATAGCACATCAATGTTAAAGTTATCTCCTTCCAGGCCTTTACTTTACCAGTTCCTATAACACTGGTACTGACAATGCTAAATATATATTTTTTCCTTGACTGAACATCTGATAATAAAACTTTGATTTCAGTGTCGGAATAATTATTGGTCTTTTGTTGAATTCATATGCACCTGTAAATGTAATTTACATATGCCAATTCATGGGGGTGGATTTATGCTAATTGCAAAAAAAAAAGCGCATACACCTGTCATTTATGATTAATCTGAATGTATGAAGATACAAACTTGATGAATCCAGTGTAAAAAAAAATTCATACAAACTGTTTTGTGTTTAAATGTATGCACATACAGTTGAAGTGGGAAGTTAACATACACTTAGGTTGAAGTCATTAAAACTAATTTTTAACCACTCAGATTTCATGTTAGCAAACTATAGTGTTGGCAAGTCAGTTAGGACATCTACTTTGTGCATGACACAAAGTAATTTTTCCAACAATTGTTTACAGACAAATTATTTCACTTTTAAATCACTATCACAATTCCAGTGGGTCAGAAGTCACTACTCCAAAAATGCCATAAAAAAGCCAGACTAGTTTGCAACTGCACATGGGGACAAAGATCTTACTTTTTGGAGAAATGTCTTCTGGTCTGATGAAACAAAAATTTAACTGTTTGGCCATAATGACCATTGTTATGTTTGGAGGAAAAAGGGTGAGGCTTGCAAGCCGAAGAACACCATCCTAACCGTGAAGCACGGGGGTGGCAGCATCATGTTGTGGGGGTGATTTGCTGCAGGAGGGACTGGTTCAGTTCATAAAATAGATGGCATCATGAGGAAAGAAAATTATGTGGATATATTGAAGCAACACCTCAAGACATCAGCCAGGAAGTTAAAGCTTGGTCGCAAATGGCTCTTCCAAATGGACAATGACCCAAAGCATACTTCCAAAGTTGTGGCAAAATGGCTTAAGGACAACAAAGTCAAGATATTGGAGTGGCCATCACAAAGTCCTGACCTCAATCCAATCTAAAATCTGTGGGTGGAACTGAAAATCTATCCCTGACTGGCCAAAATTCCAGAAACTCATTGTGAGAAGCTTGTGGAAGGCTACCCGAAACGTTTGACCCAAGTTAAACAATGTAGAGGCAATGCTACCAAATACTAACAGAGTGTATGTAAACTTCTGACCCACTGGGAATGTGATGAAAGAAATAAAAGCTGAAATAAATCATTTCCTCTACTATTGTTCTGACATTTCACATTCTTAAAATAAAGTTGTGATCCTAACTGACCTAAGACAGGGAATGTTTACTAGGATTAAATGTCAGGAATTGTGAAAAACTGAGTTTGAATGGATTTGGCTAAGGTGTATGTAAACTTTCGACTTCAACTGTATTTAGGAACGTTTTATGAAGGCCCATTGAATCAATTGATAATATTGGAGAGTAACCCGAAATTAGCGTTGTAACCATAGTATATTTTTTATTTGATTTGCTTACTGTTGTATGTTACTGGGAGAGGTCATGAGAGGGCAGTGAACTTTTATTGGGGGGCACACAACACAAGTTTTAGAACCTCCCACTGAAAAGTTAATCATCTACAACAGAGGAGCATGTTTCTTTGGTTTCACTCAGTCGATTCATGAATTCAGACAGAAACTTTAGGCTTTACGTATGTCTTAAATCATTTGCTGACTGGGGGTGTAGTTTGCAGTTTTGAGAAATACACATACATTTTTCCAACAATAGAAAAATGGCAACATCTGCAGCAGCTGTTGAGAATATTGGGCAAAAATATTTTTTCTTCTTACCATAACATCCAGTTCCAATCCAGTCTTTATTGTTCACTGCCTGTGAGCCATTTTATTTAATCTACATTTAAATTTGCACTCAAACATTTAGCTCTCAATTGCGACTACAAAAGTGCATACATATAGTGACAGTGACTGACAACTGACAGTAGCTGTCAGTCCATAAGCCTATGTCAAGTGCTTTAAGTAGAAATTTGTTTGAGGATATAATGTTAGATGTAACATATGCTGAACTTGACCTTCCCCACTTAGGAAGGCAGATTCAATGGGTTGTTTTCTGTGGAAATGAAAACCCATCAAACTACACCTCAATTAAAACTATAAAACCTAACCCTTCTCTCTTTTCATTTTGCAGGTCTCGTAGCATGATACAGGCACCTTCTGGTCGAAAGCTTATGCTAAATACTGAAGTGGTCATTTGTAGTAAATCCATAAAAAATGCTCAGAGGTCAGGATTAGTTGAGCCAAAATGCATAAACATGTGTGTATTCAGTCTGTGGCAGAAGATACACGGTGACTTATTTGTCCCGACTGTAGTGGGGAGCTCATTCCACCACTGGGGGGCCACAGTAGAGACGTGACCAAGAGCGACCCTTTAGAGAATGGAGGGCAAGGTGACCAGAGGATGCTGATGAGACGAGCAGAAGTGTAAGGTTTGGCAGTAGATTGGTAAGAGAGTACAGTTCCACTTGTTGCTCTGTAAACTATGCATAGGGATTTGTATTTTATTGACACCACGACTGGCAACAGAAGAGAGACAGAATGTCACATGCTTGCACTATGGGCGAGGGCATACTTATTGACAAAATTACACATCTTGCAGCTGTTGCATAGAAAGAATCAGCAGCTATGTGCAACTGTTGCTGTGTTCTCAGTGAATGTCAGCTTGTCATCAAAGTCTGACCAGTATTCTTTTCCATCTGGAATGGTGTCCACAATGTCCACATGTTGGATTGCCTTTCATCATAATTAAGACAAGAGTTGTAATGATCTGCTTTCCATATAAAGTTGGACATTTCAAAGTTTAGCATTCAATGTAAGCTTACAACTGAAAATATATAGAACGTATTGTTGCCTGCAGTAGAGCTCAGATGCATTGAACACTGAGTGAAAAAAAACATTTTTAATCCATCTTCCCAGCTGAAAGTAGTTGCCTGTAGTCACCGTACATTTAACAGACTTTCCAAAGTGACTTACAATGGGTTTTTTTCATTTCCCACCCCTTACCCCTGTTCCCCTGCTGCAAGGCCTGAATACTCTGAGAATCTGTATGCATTGCACAATGCTGCCATCTAGAGCACTACTCAAGAGGACAAAACAATGTAGGCTTGAAGACTCTGAGATTAGATGCTTAGACTGCATTGACTCTCTTGAGTGGTGCATTGGTTCAGCTTTAATATTCCTGACAACAAGCAGTTGACAGTCAGAGTATAAACCCTTGTTACTACAAGAAACAGCAGTGAAGGGGTACAAGTCAAATTGCATAATTAACTTGAGTGCTGTGATTAAATATTTGGTTTGCAAGCTATATCTGGTAAAATGGTTTATGTTGCACAGGACTTTTCTGTAAGGTAAATAATTATTTTAAGTGTTTAAAATTCTGAAACATGGTCCATATTAAGAATGTGCAAAAATGCTTTGTAAATAGATGGATTTGTTATAGATAGAGGTTACAGTTTAGCACACCTGTGTCAAACATAACTTGTCCACACAATAAAGCCCCAAGCTTGGTTTCTTTTTACAGCCAATTCAATTAGCACAAACCCTCTTGCTGATTATAAATTTCCCATTTTGCCTTTCCTAACTAACTATGGAGGCTAAACAGAAATTAGCATTGGTGGAGTGGGAGTTATCAGCTGACAAGGGCCAGAAATAGTTTATAGATCCATTTTGTCAGTATTTGATAAAATTTTTTACAAAACCAGCAATTGTACACAGTACAAGACTAAGACAATCAATTAAGTTAACCCCTGTTGGGGGTGTTATATTTAAGGCTTTATAACTCCAGCTGTGAGCATCACAGAAACTTGGGAAATGGCTTAAATGAAGCAAGACAGTTGTACCATTTACAATACTAACTTAGATTTGTTTACTTACATAATTTAGGTTCAAATAAAGTGGCAGAAATGCAACAAAATCTTGGAAAAATGCAAAGAAAAAATGTTTTTCTTTAGTTTGCAATGAAATACTGAGAGTTACATATGTAAAACAGGCAAAACTATACATAGACTCCTTGTCCACAAGTGTGAGAACTCTGAGGGTGATATGCAGAACTACTACTAGATCTATGCTGCTAAATGTAAGCAGTGTACCCTGTTGTCCCTGTGTCTCTTCAAATCTATCCAAAATGGCTAAACTGCTGTAAATCATAAAATAATAAACTACAAATCTGTTTTGGCTCATAAAACCCTCCTTTGCATCATTTTCAAGTGAGAATTACTACTTTAATCAGGGGGATAGATATCTCTGGGTCCAAAAACCTATCCAAAAAAAAAATGTCATAAAATAAATCATATACATATACATTTGCCCCTTATCATGGTTTAAGATGAAAACGTTGATATCACACTGGTACACACACATACACATGTAGCCTAATCATTCACTCTTGTACCTCAATAAAACATCACCTTTTTCTGTACTCTACAGTATGTATTATTTTGCCCTGGGATCGCAGTTCTCTGTAGTCTTTTAAAAAAAAATGTTCCCATTCATAATGACTCCAATGAAAATGTTATATTCAGCTAGCACATATCAGCGCACAGTAAATTGGAATGAGTATTTTCCATGCTGTACTGTCTGACAGCATTACTGTAATCAATATTACAGCAACTGTTGACTCTACTGTAAGTTTATACTGCATGATTACTGTAACCCATATTACAGCAACTCAAGTCTGTATTGAAATCACAGGATTACTGCATTTAAAGTTAGCCATCTAAACTACAGAAGACACAGAAGATGAAATACAGAATGTACCAGTGTCAAGAAAAAGTACACTTTACACCTTGAATGTATTAAAAGCAATTTTATTTAACAATTCCACACAGTGTATATGGAATATATTTATGTATACAAATTAACCAAGAAAAATAGAAATGTCTACTCACTACGGCTATGCCGTGACATGAGAAAATAACACTGTCAACTCCGTAAGATGTCAACTCATTTCATTCAACGGTGGTAAATTGTCTATTATTTTAATCATGTTATTGAAATTAGCAATTCATTTTCAATTAAGTTATTTAAATACTCCTAAAAGCATTAATACATTGTTTTTTCTAGCTGAAACATCTGCTTTATTTAGCAAAACTAGAGTACTGTGTGAACGTAGAAAAAGTGCCATTTATGAAAAATAAATAACTGGGAAATGTTAGTTTAATAGCCAATACCTTTGATCTATCAATATATTTTCCCAACATAACTGAACAGAAAAAAACTAAAACAAACAGAAAATAACATTATCAACTACAATACAATTGCTTGCTATCTAGATAAGGCTTGGCAGCACTCACTCAGCCACCATCACCTTCAACACCTTGTTCAAAACGGAATTAATTCAAATAATTCGCTATAACGTCACGTTATTGGATAAACCCAAATAAGCAACCCTTTCTACTTGCTACAACAGCATTTTACAGCAGCATTTTATGCCCAGTTAAAGAAAAGGTCACAATTATAAAACAGTAAGTCTGAAGAACTTATCCACCCAATGGCAGCACAGATACTCAATAGACTAAACATTGACATGCACTTTGCTTGAACCCTGTAGCCTACAAGTCATGAAATCACGCACCCTGCACATGGAACTTCTAAACTAGCTAAAGACGCAGGCACTTTAGCAGCAAACCAACGTAGCACTAGCTAACGTTAAACGTTGCACGTAAATAAGGTACAAAATTCCTACCATAACATAATTAAATATCCAGAGGGACAATAAGGGATATCCAGAGGGTAATATTAAAATCTAGCTAAATTAAGCATACTACGGTTTAATTAAAATTTCTAACTAGCTGGAAGTGTAACGTTAGTAAAGTTAGCCGATGGCTATAACGTAGCCTAACGTTAAGTCGTGACACCTCCCAACAGGAGGGAGTAAGGCTAACGTTAGCCTACACACATGAATCGCAACCCGATAGAATAACGTTAACGTTACATTTTAAACCAACCCAATACGAAACTCTAGAAACTACATAGCCGCTTTCCCACTTTAATATTAATATAATCCAAACAATTTGCTAACTAAGTTGATATTAACTGACAATAGCTTGCTATCTAACCTAATTTACATTAACGTAGCTAGCTAACGGTGAAGTTAGCGAACATAGCTTGCTAACGTTACACGGGTTCAATCCGCCACCGTCACCTTGTTCAAAACAGAATTAATTCAAATAAGGTCATATAAACTCAATAAATGAATTAGTTTACTCAGGGTATTCTTCTCAAAAACGTAAACTCCTAACGTACAAAAATCGATGATTCATTTCACCTTGAACTGGCTGTGCAGCAAGCAAAGATTTAAAAAAACATAATCAGTTAACGTTAGGATTAGCTGATTGGTCCATTTTCGCGCTGAAGGAATATAACTGTATTTTGGGATTACAGTAAATTATATTACAGGATGATTGCTGTAATATTTTGTTAGCCATGAAGAATTCACACAAAACCTATTGTAAATCTACAGCAACATGCTGTATACAGCACGAACAGCAACGTACTGTTCATAATAGTAATATTACTGTTAAAACAAGTAAAATTTCTAACAGTGTGGGAGAGCAGACGATGTTTTTTTTTGTTTGTTTATATTACAATATTACAGAATATAATATGGAATATTATTACAGAATTTAATATGAAAAGTCAGTCAGAATTTTGGACGAGTGCCCGCTCGGGTCTCGGGTATTCGGATTCCGGTGGACCTGTGAAGACCTCTAATATGGAGTAGCTACTGCGCGCTGACGTTCCAGATTGTGCAATAGCGTTCTAAACTGGTGTGTATTTCAGATTGTCCAAGATAATAAATGGCCACTGAATTTTGAAAGGAACATCTATATGTGTAAAACCAATGGTGGGATTGTGTATTTATTTCATATTTAGTAAGGCCATGTAAAAAAAAAAAGTTGTTTATCGTCCCCGCCCGACATCCGAAAAAGGCCCCCGACGACTTTTATTTTTTCGTGACGATGGCCAGAAGTTGCAGAAAACACAGGGAAATCCTATTTCTAAGCCATTTGGATAGAAAATCGTACTCACACCGCACTAGGAGATCCTATCCGATCCACTAGGCCTAGCCCTCTATCGACCACCACGCAAAATTGTTAGAGCGCATGTGCAGCATGAATTTCAAAACAAAGCCTATCCATGACAGGGCATGCTTATAATTATACTGACCTAGGCTATTAAATGTTTTATGATTGCTTGAACTTTGGACTATACAGTATTTTATTGTTGTAAAAAAGGTTTTGTAGCCAGATCTGGTCTATGGTGTAGTACAAGCATAAAACCAATAACATACAATCAATCAGGGAACATTTATTGACCAAAAATACATGAAACATTACAATCAATATGAGCAAAACTGATGTTGACAGGCTACAATTAAACAGAAGCAATTTGGTAGAGAGACGCAATGTTCTATACTGTCCTCTTTATTTCTCTCTACAGTCCGCTGTACCTGGTGCTTAAATAAAAAATAAAATAAAAACCGCCCTCCCTACGACTTTTTTTTTTTTTTAAAAAGGACGATCAACAACTTATTTTTTTTACATGGCCTAACAGATATTGATAGTAGAATGGCGTGGTATAATGACACAATAATTTCACGTTTATTTTGCATTTAAGTTAGCAGGGTTTCTCATGGCTATTTTGGCAAACGATCGGGTTATTGTTGGCTTTATCTAGTTGCTATGACGGAATCCAATTTTTGGTGGTAAATTTTTTTTTTTTATGAACTCGCACATAGACACTATTGTCCACTGTGTCACGCATGGGTAGGTAGAATTGCAGACAGGGCCAGAGTGGTACTCATTTTCAGCCCGGGAGTTTAATGTCTCAGAGCAGCCCACTTTGGACTGGGGGGGGGTTCCACAATTAGCTCTTTTGATTAACTTTTTATTATCCATTTTTTTAAATATAGAACAATTATAAGATATATACAAGAGATAAGTAGTACAATAGGTATGTATAGTGATGATATTGGAACTAATTGTCTGGACTTTTTAGATTTTGCACACACTGTGGTACAGCTCTATCTGTGCTGTCCAAAGCAGGGATCATTCTGGGCTCATGGCTTGGTCCTGGCACTGCCTCATCAATGACTTAGCCTAACAGCAGACTCTGCTCTGTCACTTAAAACATAATAATAATAATAATACCTTTCATGGCCTAATACTAATTACAACTTCAATAAGTTGGCTAATGCTGTGCAAATAAAGCATATTGTCCTAACGTTAGGTATTTAATGTCTGGGAAAGTGTCCTCAATATGAAATCGTTATTAGTCTCATAAAATTTTATATACTATTCTCAAAAGAGAATATACTAACTAAAAACGGGTAACTTTAATTCATAATTAAATTATTTACCAATCAAAGTACACATTAATAATTATCTTAGCAAAATCACAATATTATGTACTCAGTTGATACCGAATTAATATAAATGATACAGCTAGAAGGTGAAGGCATTTTTGGGAATCCCTGCGATTAGCATTGGCTGACTCAGTTACATTACATTTACATTATAGTCATTTGGCAGACGCTCTTATCCAGAGCGATGTACATTAGTGCATTTTCAAACTAGGAACAAGTGCGTTAAAACGACCCTAAAAGGTAAATACGATTTCAAGTACCAGGCGTAGTCAGTATGATTTTTATTTATTTTTTTGGGGGAGGGGGGGGGGATTAACCACACGATATCAATGATTGGTGTGTACAACAGTAAGCCAGTAAGTAACCTTACAAGTATTAAAATAGAAGCTTGAACCACTTAAACAAGGATTCATAAAACACAATCAAGGGAGGTCACAAGGAGGTACGGAGGGGTGGAGAGAGGTGCAGCTTGAAGAGGTGAGTCTTCAATCTGCGCTTGAAGGTGGTCAGACTTTCTGTTGTCCTGACCTCCACGGGGAGCTCATTCCACCACCGTGGGGCCAGGACAGACAGACATCGAGACCGGGTGCTGGTATGAAGTGGGGGGGGGGGGGGGGGGGGGTACCAGTCGTCCTGAGGAGGCGGAACGCAGGGATCTGGCAGGTGTGTAGGGTCTGATGAGCTTTTGGAGGTATGGAGGGGCTGATCCTCGGACTGCCTGGAAGGCGAGCACCAATGTTTTGAATTTGATGCGAGCCATCACAGGTAGCTAGTGGAGGTCAATGAGCAGGGGGGTGACATGGGAGTGTCGGGGGAAGTTGAAGACCAGGCGCGCTGCTGCGTTCTGGATAAGCTGAAGGGGTCTAATGGCCGATGCTGGCAGGCCAGCCAGGAGAGAAGAACAACACAAGTTCAACACAAGAACAACATTAATACAGACAATCTTGGAAAATGTTATAGTTTATTGAACACAAAGTACCAAACAGCAAAGCACGATTCACTACTATAATGTACAACAAACTGTGTGTGTGTGCGTGTGCGTGCGTGTGTGCACATTGGGCACACGTGGGGGGTTTCCATGTTTTCCTGCGTGTGGGGGGTTGCCTCGGATACGTGTTCAGAGAGAACAACGAAACTAAAATGGAGGGAGGTTTGAAACTAGCTTTCGCTGGAGCTAGCTAATGGTGGCGCATGAACCATACCATACACAAGGGATAGCCGTAAGCTTATCGATGCGTGTGCGACGCGTTGAGATCAGCGTGCAGTGTTAAGATTACGACTGGTTAGTGTTTAAAGACATCACATGCAAGATACGTTCTGTGCGTGATGCATTAAACCTAACGCAGCGTGGTGGATGGTTTACAGCCATCCAAAGTAAAATGGTAACACAAAACTTTTACATAACACACATTAACCATTCAATAGTACAGTTACATACATCCAGTCACAAACATGTTGCGGTTGCTAACTAATAAGCTATGCGCATGTTACAGCCTTACTTGAATTAAAGTCTGTTAAATAGGTTCCTCCGTTGGATTGCACACTCACAATGAAAAGGGGAAATCCGCTCGCCCTGATCCTGTGGTTGCCGTTCGTAGGGGTAGCGATAGGGGGAACTGGCCGCCTCATCTTGGGTCCCTGGAACTGGGTTATTTCGTTGTCAGGGTTGCAGTTCGTAGGGGTGAATAATGGAACTGGTCTCATTATTTCTCTCAAACTATGCAGCGTGATCCTACTGCAAACCGCTTGCCTCTTTGGGGACTCACCGGCAGTGCTGTGATGCAGGATCAGTGCGTAGTCTGCTTAGTGGTTCTTCTTGACCACCGGGTGCTTGCGGTGCCTCCTTGCTTCTCATCTTCGGTCCTCCGTGGCCGAGAGCCAGGGGTAGATGAGCCCGCCTCGCTCAGTTGGATCGGCGTCATGGACGGCCATGCTTCCTTGTGGAGCGACGGCTCTTCCCCGGGCGTACAGACTGCACAGGGCCATGAGACGAGACAGTGAAGGCCCTGGCGAGTTGAGCGGACAACTGAACCGGAAGAACTGGGCGAAGGAGCGACCGTGTTGCCCCTTTTATAAACTTTATTGCCAGTCGCGCATTTCCCCTGCACAGTATCACATTACAGTGCGGACGGAAATCACAACTGGTACAACGTCCTACGTCACTTCCAACGTGGAGGAGGAGCCTCCTGTCGACTGTATGGAATTGTAGTTCCTGTTGTCCCTACACTTATATTATTAAAGGTTGTATCAGCGATTTTGGGTGACGTCACTTCTGAAGCGAAATCCCAAACAAACATACTTATGAATAATTATGTTATGTTTTAAAAAACAGTGTTCAAGCATCCAGAATTATAACCACGTTAATAACGTTTGTAAGAAACCAAACCGTTTGTAAATCCGTCAAGATTTCAGCGAGATAAGAGTATTAGCGTTTGTGCAGATCATTGTGATTGGTTGGAATACTGTTTATTTTGGTTTTGAGTGGTTGGTAGTACCATTTGTTTTTGTGTACGATCTCGGAGCATAGGCTGCCTACAGAGACGCGGTTTTTTGACGGCCTGCTTATGGGGCGGGCAGCTGTGATCATTTATGTTTCCACCCAAAATCGCTGATACAACCTTTAATGTAATTCGCTAACTTCCTAGGTTCTAAGAAAAAGACTGTACTATAACGTTATGTTTCTTTAGGAAACTGTACCATCTACTCCCAGTTGACATTCTCATACTGCTGGGCGCCGCGATTTTTGGACCACAACAGACACTGTGAGGGAAGCAAGTGAGCCGTGATTGTGATTGGCTGCAGGGGCTACCCACAATCATTAAAGTGAACCCCGACCATTAAGACTTGTAGGCCTTATTAGATTAACGTTGGCATCAGCTATATAAATGTGATATAAAAAACACTCTAGATGTCTTAGTTTTTATAAAATTTGAAAAAATACTTTCACTTGTATGCCGCCATTGTTGTTTACGTCACAATGCAGTCTGGGTAGTGACGTCACATGGTTGCACCGGTCTGGTCCCATTCTCTTGACCCTACAGCGGGATAAACCGGGATAAAAAAAATGTCTTCTGTTCAGCCTTTTCAATTTGAACCCGAGTGCAACGTTAGCGAGGAGGACAACGTTGAAGAAACTTTTCAAAATGTACATCAGAATGAAGACGATCAGAGAGGTGAGGAGGTGAGAGTGGGGCAAAATCGATGGTGTCTGTGCAGCAACTGCTCGTCTCTGCCAACCGAGAGGGAGAGAGTTTGTTGTAAAGAGCTCCGCTTTCTGTCAGCAGCTGTTCAAGGTAAGCATATGGATCAAACTGTCGTTGTGATAAAACGGTGCCATGCCATTGGTCCAACGGCCCATTATTCCGACACCCCAATAGTCCGAAAAAATGTCCCATTGGACAGAAAGCCCATTAGTCCGACGGGCCGTCGGACTAATGAAAATTTCGTTTTCTGGATGAAGAGGATAGGACACCTATACCTGGATTTTTACCATGACCTTAACCTCACTGGAACCACGCCTAACCCTAATTGACGTGCTTGGTATCAAATTAAAGCTCCTGATGAGAGGCACATGCTGCAACAGGAATTGATAACAGCCCATCGGACTAATGGGCTTTCGGTCCAATGGGACATTTTTCGGACTATTGGGGTGTCGGAATAATGGGACCATTGGGCAATCCCCATTCCAATATCACTAATTTCAGAGATTAGCATCCATCGCCGTCGTATGCTTTATACATTATGAGAATATACAGTAAAACGCACTAACAAGATGCTTACGGGGTTTGATTATATTTACAGATATCCCGTGCATCACAGCACACGAGAACTTTGAGGCAGTTTGTCTCAATCGAGATGTGTTATGGGCTGCCCTCGTCAGCCTCCATGACCGGGAGAGTGCTGGTCTACCAAATCGGAACCAGGTCCCCAATAGGCAAGTCAAAACATCAGCCCATGTTCACCGTTAAGTTCTCTACATTTATTTTCCATATTTTCTATCGTATTTTACACAGGATGAAATGTATTTCATAATAGCTAAAGGTATCTTGTATAACGTGTATCATGTATTACATTCAGTTTAATTCCTGGTTATTTGTATTCTTGTATATTGTAATATTTTCTGATCAACAAGATTAAAATGTATGAAATTACACCAAATGGCGTCCTTGCATTATTTTGCACATAATATTTGATTACCACACCTTGTCATATCTACAGGAGAACTACGTAGTGTTTCTATATCGATAGCATTTTGTATTTGCCTCAATCAGTAACTGAAGTCGTCAGATGAAAAAACATAGAAGTTAGAAGTATTCATGTGAATTTAGAATTTAACTTTCCTACTTCAGGTGGCATGTTTGTAATTCAAGACAGTGAAGGACTGAGGGTTGTGTAGTTTCAGCTGTAACAGTTTACCTGTGCACACAGTACACTCTACAAGTGATGAAAAACAATTCTAACTGGACTGTGCCCTTCGTGTGAAGGCTTCAGTAGTTTTACAGGTTAAGGCAAACAATTTGTATCATTCTTTCATAACTTAACAATAGCCTACATTTCTTTAAAACATTCTGGTTTTAGGTCTTACAGATATGCCTCATATCGTCAGTTTACATGGTGGATGCATGGCAGGCTGGGGAGAAGAATCCGCAGAGTCATTCCATCATGTGCAGTTAACAAAATAAGAAGTGTCTACTCTGAACCAAGTGGAATCTATACAGGGTTTGAAGATGTAGATATTGATCATACAGAAGTAGATGAATCATGGAGAGATTTTAATGATATTTAATTAACATTTGAATGCATTTCATCGGGAGAATGAGTTATGCACAGCTCAACAAAATAGGGTATCATACAAAAATGTTAATGGTTTAAATACAAATGTTTTTACAAAGTGTACCCCGTGTAGTGACTACGATATCCTTTTGTTGTGCCATTGTGTAAATCACCCTTGGGCTGACTGGGTATATATTAAACGCTTGTATTACTTGAGAAAAACGGAATGTCCAGATGAAATTTCAAGATTCAAGAACTTTAATCGTAACATACACATGCGGGCTATGTAGTGAAATGAAAGTGGCAGTGCCTACAGAAATTGTGCAAAAAGCAATAGAGTAAAGGTAAAACAATAGAATAAAAGTAACATTATAAAAGTATCAAAAATTTGAAAAATATATAGATGTGTGTTTCATGCCATTTATGAAATATTAAAGGGGACCTATTATGCTTTTCCTTATTTTCTGACATATATATAATGTTACAATGTCGGATGTTCATGTTAAACATGGCCAACGTTTCAAAAAATGAGGTAAATGCAATAATGACCAGAGTAGCTGTCAGCGGGGCAGTAGTACAGGCAGACGGTAGGCAGGCTTGGGGTCGACCGAAGTCCGCTCCACGGGGCAACAGTACAAAGACAGCAGGCAATAACTCGTGGTACAGGCAGGCAGTGGTCAACAAAACAGAGGTCGATAACAATGGTCAATAAACAGGCTTGGATCGTAAACAAAAAGGCATGCTTGGAAAACCACTAACAAACAGGAGACAACAATTTCGCAAAGACAAGACATGAACACTGAGCTTAAATGCAGGTGTAGACAGGTGCAGACACTTAGCTTGAGAGCAGCATGTGAATGGAAATCAGGTGTGGAGGGCTGACAAGGTAACAAGATAATTAGTAATCGTTAGTAATAAACCTATCCTGACCTAGCATTAATAAATTAGTAAATGACATGCACGAGAAACGTAAGGTAAACATGAACACATGGTTAGAGAGTTAGTATTACCCAATCCTGATCTAACGTTAGTAGATTAGTAAACTAGACATGGGAGAATGAAACAATTAGGGAAGCGTGAGCGACAGCAAGAGAGATAGAGAAAGCATGAACGCAAGGTTGCGGAAAAACACGAAAATGTGTATGCAAACAATGAACGGGAAACGTAACATGAATCAAACTAGAGAATAAATCGTAACAATAATCAAACAAGAAACATGACATGAAAATGAAACGTAACAAGAATTAAACATAAAACGTGGCGTGACTAGACTAAACATAATATGTGACATTTACAAGAAATCTAACTAAGACAGAAATGAAACATAAAACGTGACATGACAGGCTAGAATCGTGACAATTTGACCATACCTCTAGTGTTGTTGTGTGGATGCACTTCATCAGATGATCCAGGTCTTTCAAAAACCACTTGTCTTTCACAGTCTTCACGAGTACTTTGTGGGCTTCAGATCCTGGCCTTAACCAAAGCTTACTTCTCTGGCTTGTCTCATCAAGGGGCTCATGAGCACATCGGTGGTAGTGCCTGTTCCCTGCCCAGTCGTGTCAGTTGGTAACATGGTGTATTACTCTTTCAACACCTCGGCATCATCCTCACAGGTTTGTGTACTCCACCACAAATTATTTATAATGGATGGAATCCACTCTCCCAGGCCTTCACATTCTCTCCTCTTAGCTGCAGTGGCCAGTTTTTTTGACACTCCTTTTGCCACATGCCAGGGATCAAATTTGTGGTGTTTTTCTGGATTACAGACCCTCATTTCTTTAACAAATTGTGGATGTCTGTCAGTGGAAATGGTAGAGACCTTCACTCCATTTTCTTCTATGGTTTTAAGAGCTTCCTTAAAACCTTTGTGTGACCTGGCATAACACCACCTGACTACGCCACCTTGGGAATTACGCCCAAAGAAATAGTTTGTACGACAAGGGATTATGATCAATCCCCACATAGGCACGTTCAACTAAATGAACAAGCAGAGACGTGGATTCAATAATAAAAAGATCAAGTTTATTTGTACAATCGTAAAAACACAATAGAAAAACCCACGCAAAAACCCACAGGATTCCCAAAAATGCACAATTAGCCGGTGGTAGGTCTTCCCTGCCACTAGGGGTGCTACTGGGTGCGTGCGGGTACGGGTCCGTGATGACTTACCGGAAGTGGAACCGAAAGGTCACTCACTCGTGAAGGTGCCAGCAGACATACACACATACGCACTGTAAAATGGTGAGATACGGACACGGTGAATATAGCACAAAGGATTCTACTTCTACACACACACACACACACACACACACACACACACACACAATATCGCATGCAGTGAAAAGAACCACTTCCTATGGCGTCGCAACGACCTCCACGCCACCAGCACAGATCCCAGACCACGCACTGCAACGTAAACAGTAAGCAGCCCCAAAGCCCCAACTTGATAAACAGTTGGTTTGTCAGTGGTAGGGATGTTTAAACTACGAATACAGATGGAACCCCCCGGGAAAAGGCGGATAAAATACAGTTTAAAATACAATTTAAAACACAGTTTAAAACCCAAACTGCGGCCAGCGGCCGGAGCTCCACGTAACTAGTTACCGGCGACTTGATACAATCTGAGCCCCGCTATCCGCGTTCCTTCGCTCTTAAAGAGATAAACGCAATTTTTCTAATGTCGGCAAAACTATAATGGCAAAAAATATTTATTAGTACACATGCAGTGTAGCGTTCTTGTAACCACAATGTTTTAGCGCATTTTAGCCATGACATTACATTACCTCCGAAGCCAAATGCTTTCCTATTCATACCATTAACATGTATAAAAGATTAAAAGAAATACCTCTATAGGCTATGCACATGCAGTCTCCAGCTCCACCACTCTGTCTATGGTGACCTACAATAAAATAATTTCCATCAGGACTACCTGGAACATGACGTGGGCTGCAAGTAACAGAGCAAACTGCAACGTACCTTGAAGTCAGACAGGAACTTGCATACAGGAACAGGGAAGAACAAGAACCCCAAATAGGTGAGGCATTTCCTTGTACCTAGTTACTGCAGCCTATTTATAGGCATTCAGAAATGATTGATGTGTGTGCCAGCAAACCACATACCTGAATGTATGTTAACCTAGCCTATTCGCTAGTTAGGGTGACCTGTACATCGTAACCTGTTACATTTGATTTCCATGGTATTAGAGCTCGGAACTTGGGTGCAGCTTATTACCTTGAAGTCCACAACCTTTTGACTCTGCACATCTAAAAAAGTGTACGTGCAGTATTTGGCTGAGTGGCCTGGAGAGTCGCACCGGCTATCTCCACAGAGCACAACTTCTGCTTCTCGTGATTTCATGGTAGTTAACACTGCACTCTGCTCTTTGGTCCATGTTTTTTCAATAACAGGAAACACAAACTTCTTCCTCAGTGTTGTGTATGTGTCTTCACTTATTGTTTTGAGGTTCATGTTACTACAGAACTGTTCAAATTTAGCAAAATGGATGCCACTGAAGAAAACTGATGCTTCCAAAAGCAGGTTTCCTGCCCCTTTGGTCCCACTCAGAGTAGGCTGAGACTGCCATCTGTAACTACAGCCGTTAGCACATGTGAGCTCTAGTGTCAACTGTGATCCTTCATTTTGCAGCTCCTTCATATCTTCCTTGGCAGTCAAGGAGCCACACTTTAAACAATGCTGAAGCAATTGTTTTAACTGTTCCTCGAAAACTAGAAAAAGCCTACCTTCTTTATGGGTGTCAGTTGAAGCTTGAGATTGCTGGGTGCTTTGAGAGGGCTCAGATGAACTTACATCGTATTCCGGATCAGATTGTACCGTGGCTGACTCTCCTCGCTAAATTCATCATCTGAGAGGAACAGATCCTTCCTCCTCTACTTGTTTATCCAACTCAATTTCATGTTTACCTGTGTAAACATGGTCCGTAGTTACCGGATAGTGCACATCCCCTGGCCACTGTACCGCTGCATCCGACGTGTCTATATCCGTCTGAGTTGCTGCATTGGTCTTACTTGGAGAACACTGTACACTTACGGATTGCTGAACTGACTGAACTAGTGGATTTTCACGTTCCTCCATGATCAGGGTCGTGTCTGATGGTTCGCCTTCAGAGGCTGCAACTGCAGGAGTGGGTTGTTTACATCCTAGCAGGATAGCATCCAGCGTCTCTTGTCTTTAACGTTTCTTAGAGCGGATTTCACTCGCTGTCCGAGGGCGTTTAGACTCCTTGTGGGAGAAAATTGTAGGCACAGCATTTGGTTTTAGTCTTCGCTTATAACCAGCAGCACCTGTGAGCTGTTGTCGACTAAATGCATCAAATGCATCAGGAGAGAAGTGCTGAGAACACAGCCGCGGGTCTTTAGGAAGTTGTATTCATCCACAAGCATTTTCCCACTCCTTTCTCCTCTTCTTATCGCTAGGAAAGCTGTGAAGACTTACATCACTTCCCTTGTTGCCTGTCGACTGGAAACTACAACCAAAAGCAGCACAGTGTGGCATTGTATTGATATTTTCTCTACTGTGAGCCGGTAAAAAATACAGGTAACGGTAGTGCCATTAGCTCACACCTATCAATCGCAACCAATTTACGTCATTGACCCAGAGTGCATTGCGCACGTAAAGTAATGGCGACCTCCGTACGTCAAAATATGTATTAAACGTTGAGGATTTTTAAATTAATTAAAATATTTAATGTGTTTCTAACAACGTATTTTAGTAGGAGAGGGCAATTATAGCGTATTAAGGCCTACAAGTCTTAATAGTCGGGGTTCACTTTAAGTAAATGGTGCAAACTGGCCTCCATGATACGGAAAAGAACGGCGGAAAGGGCGGGGATTTGGGAAAATTGGGTGGAGAATGCTGGCTTCAACAGAATGAATCAGAGAGATACAGCTTGTTGTTTCTAGTTTTCTATATAGTTTGGTGGTTTACGCCTGGACAGATTTTTTCAGTTCCAAAATTAAGAAGAAAATGTCCGGGGAAGAGGGCATATCTAAAGTCAACCTAGTGTTAGCGTTACCCAGCGAGTTAGTGGTTAGCCAAAAAGACGGTAGTGGCTTGGTTCATTTAACAGACTATGGTGACAGACTGCTACCTATTTTGAGCAGCTCAGAGACATTTATAATAAAAGTAGTCACGTCAAAATAACATCTGCGTGTATCTGTGATTAATTGGCTATCAATATCACGTTAGTTAATGGCAATCAAAGCATTACCCTATGTTCATCCATGTGCTGTGGTGTGTGTGTGTGTTTGCTAGCCATAGCTAGCCTACCAAGCTCACCAGCAAGCTGGTATGCAAGCTAGGTTTACCACCTTTGACTCACAAAGCCTGGACACCACATTTCACAAAATAAATAAATACTTAGGCTCCATGTAAGCCTATACAGAATTACCATCATTCACAAGTGCTTCGCCAACTTTGCCTACAGTTTCTAGCGATGCCCGGCGGCTGATTTTTGTGCAAAACGAGTGCTGAACACGCCCCAGTCAGTAGTCAGGAGGCCTCCCGCTTGCAAGATCAGTCCACCCACTGTGCCAGGACTTTCATGACTATATCCGGATCACCCTGCTCCCTAATGCACAGACTCTGGCTCCACTGACTCTTTTTGTACAACATGGCAGCGAAAACTGTACTTCTGCCTCACTTCCGGAGCTTCAAAACATTTTTTACAAGCCCATGAGAAGGCAATGGGCCACGCGACAGTTACTTTGTCCATATTTTTTATAGTCTAATCTAATCTATGGTCTGTACCTGCTCGTGACAGGGTTGCCAGATATGATGCCAGATTCGTTCCCCGTTCCTCATTCCCCCTACCTAATTTGAACCGAAGTCCGGCACAATCCACCAAAAAACCTGGCCAATAAGTATTTCTGGATTGCTGTACAATGGACCTTATTCACGCGGCGGCCATCTTGAAATCGAAAGTGAGGCTGAGGTGGGAAAATTCCGGAAGTGAATGTCAACAACAATGGCTTGGACTACCAACCTGGAGCTCTTGCCGAAATTAGCTGTCAGTAGGCTTACGATTGAAACTTGAGCCGACAAGGGGTCGCCAAAATACATTTTAGTTTGTTAAAATATAGCTCGTTTTATGTAGCCTATATTGTAGCTAGTATCTAACGTACACAGATTTGCGATGCAAATCTATCGCAAAACGCAACTTGCTGTGTTCACGAAACGTTCAAAGCCCTTGGCAAAAATCTAAGTTTAGGACTCAGGCCTGTCTCCACTTGCTCTGGATACTCTATTGCTCCTCTCATTTCTTCCTTCCTCCCTTGCTACCTGTGTGCTGCTCACCTTTCTTTATTTTGTTTTGTTCCCATCACTTCCCTTTTCTCTTTCCCTTAACTTGCTGTGTGGGTGCACTATTTTCTGTAATTGATTTAACAATTTGGCCTGTATTTATGTACATATTTAGGTATTTATTCACCTTAATAATAAATTAATAATAGCGTATTCTTTTTTTTAGCATCTTTATTCATAAAATGTTTTCTCTTTGCTGTTTTTCTATTTACAAGTAGGCTAGTGTCCCACTTTACCTGAAACCTACTGTCCCACTTTATCTAACACTGTCAGGTTAAGACAGAACTGTAAATTAGATTTTCATGAAATTTGATAGGGATATATACTCATTTTAATTATATTTTAATACTTTGCCAAAAGTGATTCATTTTAAGACTATAAGCTAGATTTTTACATAATAATTGACAGAATGTCAGCCTTATCATTTAAAAATTTTTTTTAAATTTGTCATCATGCTTACAAGTAACTTTATTGTGCCAGGCAGTTTGAAAATTAACAACACGCCCACAACTATGATGGCACTCCAATAAAACCTTTATTTAATGTGAAGTAGACGTTGAGCAATAACACATTAACAATTGTTGTGATTGCCTTTCAAAATTGACAGTGTAACGTAGCCACAAGCTTTTAAGTGTCCCACTCAATCTGAATCCACACTCTCCAACTTGCTTCAGCAGTGACCAGAGTGATATTTTCGGTAGCTTTATTCAGCTGCGCATTTTGTGTGAGGCTAACGTTAGTTGTCTTTTTGCCTTGTAGCCTGAACTGTAGGTGCTGCGAAGGTGTCCGCTACGCGTATTGGTCTTATAGCTTGTTAGCTAGGTCGGTAACGCTAGCTATCTCCTGGCAGACATGTCAAAGCGAAGTGCAAGACGGGGAAAACAGCTCGTTCTGTCTCTATCTGGCTTGCGATTGTGTTGTGTTCGTATTGCTTGTTACTTTGTGTGCTAATGCTAGATCATCCAATGCAATGGTTTTACAGCCGTGAAGAATGTGTTGTGAGATCATTTCGTTCAATGCGAAAAAATGAGACCCCTTACATGATGCATATAGCTGGTTAGCTAACGAACGTAGCTGTTACTGAAATATTAAAATATAACCACATATCAGCAACATTTAGCCGGTATATATAACCAGTTAATGTGAATTCTCCTTTATGCTAGCGTTCATATGCCAGAAGAAGGGTCAGTGGAAAGGCAACAATATGAACATATTCATTGCAGCATTGGATAACCTACAGTGAACTATCAACCCCAAAATAAAGTTACCATTACATTGTAAACAATCGTGTCTGTATTTTCATTATGTTCGCGCTGTTTACCAGCTGGGTATGCCGTTATTCTGGCTACAAGTTAATGAATCACCACGAGCTAGCATTACAAACTAAGTAGTGTTATATTCCCCCATTACCGAAACCATTTTGAAAAGGAAAATTTATATGACCAAAGAAGTATATTTGTCTGCATTACGTTTACAGTCTCGCTCTTGTTTGGCTGTTTAAAGTACACGGCAAGTGTCTCAGTAACAACAAAAAACTGGGCAACTAGTCAATATAAGTAGGCTACAATGGCCTGAAATACTGCTACGCTTAAACACTTCCTGTATTTTCCCACCTCAGCCTCGTTTTCGTTTCGTATAATTCCAAGATGGCGTCTCGCGTGAATTGGGTGTATATGTCACAAAGGACCATGAATTGTAGTCGTGGCTATGCCACCTACTAAGATGTAAATTACTAGGACTGCAACAGAGTATCTTTCCGATTAACCAACCACCAGGTTCTTTAATCCTGGTTGCAGGGAGCAACTGATACCAGATAACCATACAGACACAAGTTTATAAAAATAGTACAAAATCTTTATTTAACAATTATATAACAGGGGAAATTGATATTAAAAAGATTCAGTACAGATTCTGTCACATCCTAGGAGCCTTGGATGGACATAGTGCCACGATAGGTGAGGCCAGATCAGACCCGCTGAGCCGCTCAGAGAAACACGACAAGGAGGGGAGTCAGGATACGCAGCCTCTCCACCTTACAAACGGGAAAACACAAGGCATGAACAGTACAAGGCAAAAGGCTCTTGCAGTGGCTAAACCTCCTCGTTTGTTCTACGATATACTAAACTTCCTTATAGTAACAATATGCAATTTCTCAATTCATCAACCCACTCATTCAATTTATTATCACTATTAAGGAAAACATTACATTACATTATAGTCATTTGGCAGACGCTCTTATCCAGAGCGACGTACATCAGTGCATTTTCGAACTAGGAACAAGTGCGTTAAAACGACCCTAAAAGGTAAATATGAGTTCAAGTACCAGGCGTAGTCAGTATGATTTTTTTTATTTTGGGGGGGGGGGGAAACCAGGCGATATCGATGATTGGCATGTACAACAATAAGCCAATAAGTAACCTTACAAGTATTAAACTAGAGGCTTGAACCACTTAAACAAGGATTCATAAAACACAATCAAGGGAGGTCACAAGGAGGTAGGGAGGGGTGGAGAGAGGTGCAGCTTGAAGAGGTGAGTCTTCAATCTGCGCTTGAAGGTGGTCTGACTTTCTGTTGTTCTGACCTCCATGGGGAGCTCATTCCACCACTGTGGGGCCAGGACAGACAGACGTTGAGACCAGGTGCTAGTATGAAGTGGGGGGGGTACCAGTCGTCCTGAGGAGGCGGAACGCAGGGATCTGGCAGGTGTGTAGGGTCTGATGAGCTTTTGGAGGTATGGAAGGGCTGATCCTCGGACTGCCTGGAAGGCGAGCACCAATGTTTTTAATTTGATGCGAGCCATCACAGGTAGCCAGTGGAGGTCAATGAGCAGGGGGGTGACATGGGAGTGTCGGGGAAGTTGAAGACCAGGCGCGCTGCTGCGTTCTGGATAAGCTGAAGGGGTCTAATGGCCGATGCTGGCAGGCCAGCCAGGAGAGAGTTACAATAGTCCAGGCGGGACAGCAGCATTGCTTGGACCAGGAGCTGGTTTGAGTGGGTGGTGAGGAAGGGACGGATTCTCCTGATGTTGTACAGGAAGAACCTGCACGCCCGGGTTACCACTGCGATGTTCTCGGAGAGGGACAGCCTGTTGTCCATCACCACTCCGAGGTTCCTGGCACAGGGCGTTGGGGTCAGTGGAGTGTCCCCTAGGGAAATGGAGAGATTGAGAGGGGGAGAGGTTAGAGCAGGAATGTAGATGAGCTCAGTCTTGCCTGGATTGACCTTGAGATGGTGGTTGTCCATCCAGCTCTGGATGTCTTTCAGGCAAGCGGAGATGTGGGCTGACACCCAAGTGTCAGAGGGTGAGAAGGAGAGAAAGAGTTGAGTATCGTCAGCATAGCAGTGGTAAGAAAGACCATGAGCAGTGATAACAGGGCCAAGGGATTTGGTGTAGGTGGAGAAAAGGAGGGGACTAAGGACTGAGCCCTGGGGGACTCCTGTGGTAAGGGGACGGGGTGCCGATACTTTACCAACCCAGGCAACCTGGGAGGAGCACTCCGAGAGGTAGGACTCAATCCAGGCCAGGGCCGAGCCGCCGATCCCCGCTGCAGACAGGGACGACAGGAGGATGGAGTGATCTACGGTGTCGAAGGCGGCAGAGAGGTCTAGGAGTATTAGCACAGAGGAGAGGGAGGCTGCCCGAGCTGTGTGAAGCATCTCGCTGACGGAGAGGAGTGCGGTCTCCGTTGAGTGGCCAGGTCTGAAGCCGGACTGGTGGGGGTCTAGTAGGTTGTTCTGGGTAAGGAAAGAAGACAGTTGGTTAGAAACAGTACGTTCAGTAGGATGGAGGATGACAGGAGGACGACAGGAGGATGGAGTGATCTACGGTGTCGAAGGCGGCAGAGAGGTCTAGGAGTATTAGCACAGAGGAGAGGGAGGCTGCCCGAGCTGCGTGAAGCATCTCGCTGACGGAGAGGAGTGCGGTCTCCGTTGAGTGGCCAGGTCTGAAGCCGGACTGGTGGGGGTCTAGTAGGTTGTTCTGGGTAAGGAAAGAAGACAGTTGGTTAGAAACAGTACGTTCAGTAGTTTTGGAAAGAAAAGGAAGAAGAGGTACCGGTCTGTAGTTTAGGATGTTGGAGGGGTCCAGCATGGGTTTTTTCAGGATCGGGGTAATGTGGGCTCTCTTGAAGGATGAGGGGAAGCAGCCAGAGGTCAGGGAGGAGTTCACCAGGGAGGTCACAAACGGGAGGATATCTGGGGTGATTTACTGGAGGAGAGATGAAGGGATAGGGTAGAGAGCACAGGTAGTGGGGCGATGGGAGAGTAGGAGATGGGATACATCGGTATCAGAAAGGGGAGAAAAGGTGGAGAAACAGGTGGGGGACACTGAAGGGGTAGAGAGAGGAGGAGAGTGGAAAACAGTGTCCGTGAGGGGAGGGGGAGTGGGGAAACAGGGGGGGGGGGGGGGGGCATAGAGAGAGGGGCTGAAGGAGCTGCGGATGTCTGCAATCTCATCGAAGAAATCTGCGAAGTCGTCTGCAGTGAACGAGGATTGAGGAGCAGGAGGGGGTTTGCTGAGGAGGGAGGAGAAGATGGAGAACAATTGACGGGGGACCCAAGATGGAGAACAATTGACGGGGGACCCAAAACCCAATCTTAACTAAACTGCAGGGGAAATGAGAAGGGTCAAACAAACAAAAAGCATGACCAAATAAGAAGAGCTACAGTAATTATAACTAAAGGAATCCCAATGAATGGATGTTCCATCGGACTACTGACGTTAAGGCAAATATGTTCACTGCAATGTACTTTGCAGGGCAATGGAGGTAGAAGACAGTCAAATGGGTGAACAATTCACTTACGCTACAAAACTAACACGAGCGTATCCACTATAATAATTGCAGCTGGTTCCGAGGAGGACAGAAACAGCGGACGCTAGTTAAAGCTGTTCGCTTGTGATGCTACACAATTAATGAAAACAAGCACGTCCACTATAATAGTTACAACTGAGTACAAAGGGGAATATAAACAGCGGGGCATTACTGGGGAAGCCATTTCCTAAGGCAGAACATATCCATCAACGTTTTAATAATTACCACTAACATTCACAACGGGAATGGAAACAACCAGGCCTTAACTAGGCAGGCTATCATCCGTATGTTAATAGCTAGCTCAGGCACAGGGTCTTCACTGTAATGTTACACCTAGAGGAAAGTACAAGCTAGCTAGCATAACCTGCTAGTGTAGCTAACGTTTATGGCATTTATAGGCCGAATCAGAGCAGTCATGTGTCAGCTAAGCGGGACTAAAATCGCTGGCTAATCCATCATAAGGAATCAGTGGCCACTTAGCTCAAAGGGGGGAAAGTGCCACACTGCTTTCCCCCACGCTCATCCGCCTTGGCTGGTCACCACCGCAGAGCTGCCACTGCCCGAACTGGCTCCGTCCCAGACCTCGAAGACGCCACCGCTTCCTCTTAGCTGAAGAAGGGGGAAAGTGCCAAACTTCTTTCCCTCACGCTCATCCGCCGTTTCCGAGGACCAAGGCAGCACTGCTACTGCTGCTGCTGCTGCTGCTCCCAAACGCCAGGACCCAGCCACGCACACGCCACCACCGATCACTTCCCTATTTTCTCACACCCCTTTTCCGGTGCTCCATTTAAAGGGCAACGGACAAGACTTGACCCCAATGCCGAGCCAATAGGTTTCCTGCAGGCAAAATCTCCCAGGTGTAGCTAACTGTTAAAATCTTCCTCACCGAACAAAGGCGTGTCCCACACCTACAACCCACTCACCTGCTACAAATACCCATACAAAAAAAAAGGGTCCGGTCCCTCCCGCTTCACAGTGTGATCACTAACTGAGATGCCTAATAAATGTCTTTCGAACAGCTAGTCTGTACGTGCGACACTATATAAAATGTTTCCCATCCAAAGCCATTTTTACCCACCCATGTGACCGAATGAGATTAAAAGAAGTCCATTGGCAACATTACTATGCTGTTTAGGAGCCTCATCAGGAATAGCGCAACCACTGTTTTCATCTTTCTGATGTAATTTTAAATTAACTTAAGTAGGCTATAAATAAAGCACCTTGTCATTCATAAGCACTTGAACTGTAATCTGTGGACTATGGGTATTTTAGCACATCACTTTTGATTCTATGTTACTGCCTTTAAATATTTTCAAATAATGTTTGTAATACCCACTTTCAATTACAGCCCTGTGGCATGCATGGTTGTGAGTTAGGGAGCATCTAAAAAGTGCACTATATAGACTGTAGGCTACACATGAAGTTCCACCCCCGATCATTATTCTTATGACTAATACTATGTTGGAGCTTAATTGTCCATTTCTTATAGGCCTTGTTCATTATGGGGGACGTTTTGAGAAAAGAACTGAAAACAACCCTAACAGGGCGAATAAACTCGAGAAGCGAGTGGTAGGAAAAGAAAACAAAAAGACCTCTCGCTTTCAAGAAAGAAAGCAGGGAAAAGAGAGGTAAACAAAGGTACCCCTCCAAAGGAGGGAGACAGGAGGCAGAAGGAAAAGGGCAAACGAAAGGAAAAAGGGATCCTAAGATCTAAACCTAACTAAATTTGCTAATGTTTTTTTTAAAATTTGAAACAACAAGAAAAAACAGTGTCCCAAGTCCTATACCTTTACCGGCCAAGTTGGTCGCAAGACAACAACTGAGCACAGAACAAAGGGCAACACAGGTTTTATATGGCCAACCGGTAACAAGGGCAGGTGCAGCGAATTAAGAATGTCAGAGCGAAGACCTGGAGCGGAGGATGGAAAAATAAAGCAAAGGCGTCCTCTAGCCCAGGGGTTCTCAATCCTGGTCCTGGGGGACCCCTGTGTATGCTGGTTTTCGTTGCAACCGCAGTTGCAATCCCAGAATTTTAACAAGCTGTTAATTTTTCTTAATTAGGTGCTTTTCATGTTTGGAGGAATTATTCGCCCACTTAAGACACATTATGTCAGAAATAGCTATGCATGCCATGTAGAACAAACTCCCCATGTTCACATTGTGCTTATTGTGCTATATTGCAACAATTACATAAGAAAAGGTTACAAAATAATGTATTTTCACTCAAATGAAAGAGTGAAGTGAATCAATAGGCTCCTAATTAGGTTGTTGAACACATGTGTTTAACTCAATTTTTTCTTTAAGCTTAAGACAATGCAGGTTTGGCTCGTTATCATTTGCTTTGTGTTTGAATTCTTCATTATCTACGAAATGGTTAATTTTAGTGGCCATGTGTCCACACTTTCACCAATTAGGAGCCTATTGATTCAAATCAGTCTTTAAATGGATCTGTTAAATAATTTTCTTATCTTTTTTAAATAATATAGCACAATGTGAACATGGGGTGTTTATTCTACATGGCATCCATAGCTATTTCTGATATAATGTGGCTTAAGAGGGTGAATAATTCCTCCAAACATGACAAGCACCTAATTAAGAAAAATTAACAGCTTGTTAAAATTCTGGGATTGCAACTGCGGTTGCAACGAAAGCCAGCATACACAGGGGTCCCCCAGGACCAGGATTGAGAACCCCTGCTCTAGCCGCTCAGAGGGGGCACGACCACAGAAATAAAGGAAGGCTCAAAACCCATGACAGGAAATAGCCCTTTTCTGTTGGGTGTTTATGTTGTGATTGATTGGTTCACTAGCCAGTGCATATTGGCGCCAAAAAGTGGATAAAAGGGCGCTGTCTGCACAGACCCAGGATCAGTCTGCATAATGCTTGTTCTTCCTGTACTTTCAAGACGCATTAATAAAGCTACAATGAATTGTGGTGAAGATCCACCTGGTCTGTCTCCTAGCACAATCGCTAAAGTTTGCTTATTATCTGAAAGGCTTATGCTTAAATGCTGTAATTTTTTCTTAGACAAATATCAATAGTGAGATGCCTGATTAATTTCTTTCCAAAACAAAATTTTAATATATATATTTTTTTAAATGCACCCCCAACCAGTAGTTTTCATTTAGAACTTTGCCGTTCCCACCATGAAGCATGGGGGAGGAGGTGTGCTGGTGTGGGGGTGCTTTGCTGGTGACACTGTCAGTGATTTATTTACATCACTAATGATGTGTTCAGGAGCATCTAGGAGATGTATTTCATCAATCACTGTACTGGCGAAACCAGTGGCGACCAGGAATAGACTGGTTTACAACCAAGAACAGGGTGGTTACGACTGGAGAGATAGTGGACAGCTCGGAAAGACGGCAACCGGGGCGGGGTGGGTTGGCAGCCCAAACCGCATCCTCCGAGAGGAGGAGACCCAAATCAAGCTACAGATTGACACATGGGAAAATACCCCCAGGGGTGCCCGAGAGGGGGGGAGGATGAGCACCCCAATCTGACGGACCAAAGGCTAACGACTAAGGACAATGGACAACCGACTATGAGTAAATGCAGATGTGGAAAAGTCTGCAAGAACAGCCGAGGCCTGAAGATTCACCAGACCCGGATGAAGTGCTTTGAGGGAGAGGGAGCGTCACAACGCACAGGTATCTTACCTGGTGAGACGCAGGAGACAGGCCCAGAAGCACCCCATAGAGCCCGGAGCCTCCAGGTGGCACAACAAGTCCATCAGTGCAGACCTCCGGAGAAGGTTCGAATCCAATGTCCACAGGCCTGCAAGACGACAGTCTGGCAACAGTTCGATGAGGACGCCAACAAGACAGAACGCCCTTCACCATGAACTAAAGGGCAGGAAAGATCCACAAGATCCGGCAGGAGCTGAAGTCCCTCAAGAAGCAGTACAAAGAGGCCAGTGAGGCGCAATGTCCCCCCTTTTTATTTTTTTATTTTATTTATTTTATACAGGGAAAAAAGATAATAGTACATAAAAGTCCTAAAATCTTTGGGCCCTACTCAGTACATTACTGGTTTACAGAGGGTTCCCTGTCCTACAGCATAGGGAAAGAAAATAAAATAAATTGAGATGAACAGAAAATGAGGAAAAAATAACAAAGACAGGAGTAAAAAATCTATAGATGTACAGTAATTAAAATGTGAGAAATTTCAGAAAGAAATATGTAGAAACAATGAAAAAATAAAATAAAGTAACAAAATAAAATAATAATAATAATAATAAAGTGAGTGTTTATGGAGCAGACACAGCGTGATCTGAAATTAATTATAGTCTAGTGTTGACAGATTTGGTTATTTATAAGATGAGATTTGAGCTGTTTTTTAAAGTTGTTAAAATGTATATTTGTCCTTGTATTTAATGGTAAATTATTCCATGATTCTGTGTTTCTATTGAAAAACGATTTTTGACCAAAATTGTTTTTGTATCTTTGAAGTGGATTTAATGCGTTTGTAATGGAACGGGTTTGTCTTTGTTGTCGGTTATTGGAATGACGTGGCAATAGGTTGTTAATGATCTGAGGAAGAGTATTGTTTTGTATTTTATGGTAAAGTTTTAAGTTCAGTAATATTTGGTAATTTTCAAAAGTGAGTGCGTTTACTTGTTGCAAGGCAGTGCAATGATGTGTGCGAGATGGTAATTTCGCGTGAATTTTGTACGATCTATTATAAAGAGGAATGATTGGGTCTAATGTGCATTCTGTAGCAGATGACCAAATTGGTAAACAATATGATAATGTGGATAGAATTATGGCATTTAAATATATATTTGAAACGGTTCGTGTAAGATATGGCTGAGCTGCAAACCATCCTGAGGAAGAAGTTGCTGACCCTCCGTAGAGATGATTGGCACCGAAGACGCTGGAAGGAAAGAGCCAGGAAGTGAGCATCGTTCATAGCCAACCCCTTCGGCTTCACCAAGCAACTGCTAAGGCAGAAGCACAGCGGGAGGTTGGCTTGCTCAAAGGAGGAGATTGATCTGCACATCCAGACCACCTACAGCGACCCAGAGAGGCAGCAGGAGCTGGGCCATTGCAACATCCTGATAGAACCACCTCCACCCGTCAAGGAGTTTGACAGCAGGGAGCCACTCCTGAAAGAAGTCCAGGACGTTGTGAAGAGGGCAAGATCTAGTTCAGCCCCTGGCCCGAGTGAAGTCCCCTACAAGGTCTACAAGAACTGTCCCTTGTTACTGAAACGGCTGTGGAAGATCCTGAAAGTCATCTGGAGGCGAGGAAAAGTGGCGCAGCAGTGGCGATTCGCTGAAGGAGTCTGGATCCCAAAGGAAGAAGATTCCAGGAGAATCGACCAGTTCAGGATCATCTCCTTGCTAAGCGTTGAAGGCAAGATTTTCTTCAGCATAGTAGCGAGGCGGCTGGCTGACTTCCTCTCCAACAATGGCTATATCGACACCTCAGTGCAAAAGGGAGGCGTATCTGGAGTTCCGGGGTGTTTAGAGCACACAGGAGTGGTGACCCAGCTCATCAGAGAAGCCCGGGAGAACAAGGGAGACCTGACAGTGCTCTGGCTTGACCTAGCCAATGCCTATGGCTCCAACCATGGCTATACTGCATTAAAACAGTCGAAGACATACATCTAACTCTGAACAATACAAAACAGCAAAGACTAGAAACGAATGAACAGTAACCATACATGAAAACAATAACTTTTCTTTGATTATGGATTTAGAAATAACAATAATGTAAAATAAAAGTACAATTAAAAATAATAATTATCAATAGAAATGATAATAATGATGATGAGAACGACACATATGATCTTGTGAATTGAATATAATAAATATAAAAAATTAAAATTGGTTTATAATGATCTCTGTTACTCACTGTCCCTAAGACAATGGCAGGCAGCTATATATTGTGTTGCCAGGTCGCAGCATGTCCTCTCCTCTCCTAAGAGGATGGGGAGTTCTTGGATGTCTTTAATTTTTTAATTAAGGGTATCTCTGATTTATTTTCTGATTTGATTGTATTTTTCGCATTTTGTGATAAAGTGCCGCTCCGTCTCAACTTCATTGAGATGGCAATGTTTCTCCTCCCGGAGTCTGTTGACTCTATCACGGTCACTCTGATCAAGCTGTCCTCTTCCCCTGGCCCTACCACGAACACGATTGTCGCTTTGGATAAAAGCGTCTGCTAAATGACTGTAATGTAATGTTTATGCAATGACTGCCCCTCACCCTTACTCTGGGGCCGCGACCACTGGATGTTGATGGCTACAGAATGAACCGAGCAGAATTACAAAATTATGATTTAGAATTATTTTATGAAAATAAACAGTCAAATTTACAGAGCAATAGCTAAGATTACTAACTTATATGCTTTGAGCATGTAACATAGTCTCCATTTACATGATCAAGGTTTGGTCAAACATGATAGACTATTGTCAACAATAAACAAACATCATGACAATAGATAGCCTTAGCTATCGATAGCTGCTACGTTATGGGAAGGATGTGCTTTGTCTTATCTGTTCTGTAGTTACTTCGATTACATTTCTGTATGCACTTATTGTATGTCGCTTTGGATAAAAGCGTCTGCTAAATGACTAATGTAATGTAATGGGCGCTATTTTTATAATGATATTGTTACCTCCTCGGCTGAAAACATCTTGCTAATGAGTAAGGGCAGAAACATACCTCACGCAAATAGCTAGGCGAACGTAGACTCTTCGAGCTACGTGAACAGTTTTTCTTTTGCCATGACATTTGTGAAAGACAAACCAGAGGAAAGCACAGATCGAACAAGAAAGTTGTTTACTGTTGTTGCTGCTATAGCATACCTTGCTGCAATGCTCTGGCTTGTCTTTCACGAATGTCATGGCAAAGAAAAAACTGTTCGCGTGACAAGCTCTTAGAATGTTCGTCCACGTTTGCGTATTTGTGTGAGGCATTCGGTCCTAAGCTAAAATAAGAGTTTACCTGGAAGCCTGCCCACATGGCCTGGCCATGTCAATCAAATGAGCAGGAACCGCCCATTCATGACATTTACACCATTTTACCTGTTTCTTTAAAAAAAAAATTTGTTTCTGATTTTTCCCCATTTTCTCCCAATTTAGTAGCCAATTGAACCCCTATTCTTATTCAATTCCCCCCGTGTAGCAACCGCTAGAGAATCACCGCTACACAACCCCGTCAGCCGGCGGTAGGATGGGAGGGCGCCACGTCCTCTTCAGGGTGCGACTCCTCCTAGCTCCTGACCGTGATTCCAGCCCGCCTAGGGCCGCTATGCGCGCAGCGATTCTCTCCGAGCCCCTCCCCCCACCCGGAAGCAGCCGCCAACTGCTGCTCCCACAGGGCGCCGGCCATGCTCGGATCTGGCAGGACCGGGGCGCGAACCCGGAGCACTCGGAGCACAACCGCACCGACTGAAAGTCGGCGCTTTTACCGCTGTACTACCACGACGGCATTTTAGCTGTTTCTGGCTTTAAAAATGGCGGCGGGATGTCAACAGCGTAACATTCAAAACATTACCAAAAAAACACTTTGCGAATGACTTATGAGGTAGGAAATACATTCAACATGTTTATTAGACCACAAGGACATATACAATGTTTTTTGGGGAGAAAATTTGAATGTAAACAAAGAACGAGTTGTTTACAATGAAACTACATATACCTTTAACTCTATAAACTTCACCCCTAGTGGTTGAGATGTATCCGTCTCAATTACAGTATTCATGTTCGTCTGAAATTATAAACTACAGCTTTAAGAAAACCCCAGAAACTTTGACGCAGTATTTTTTAAAAGGGTAGCCTCTTGCGAAAACCTCAGCTTCTCCAGTTACACTGTAGTGCAATAAATTAGGAGGGCGCTATTAATAGCCTAAAGCACTTGCGACCCTCCTCTGGCTACAGCCACAGACTGTAAAATGCACTGTTTATACACGCTAAGAAAATCATGTTCACGTATAGAAACGATAATATTTTTTAAAAATGTTGTACAAATGAGCATTTGCCGTTTTCCCTTGCTTACTGTACTATATACAGTACCTGATGCACTTTCGGTTTAGAAGACATCTCATTTCTTTCTCCAAAATCTCTGGTATAAATATGTTTAAGAAACCAAGTACTTATCAGTATATTCAGCTACAGCTGTTTTCTGATAAACCCTGAAGAGTTTATCTTGTTATATTTCGCCAAAGCCCCGTACAGTCAACATTTCCACAACGACCACCCGTCGCACTTCGGGCTGCAATACGTTGTTGTTCATGTGTAAATACACACGCGCTTTCGTACATTCTTTTTTAAATGTATTTAAATACATTAGGTGACGTATGTTATGGTTATTATATATATATATATATACAGTATGTGACTATTCTGAAATGAATGTATTCTGTAGCAAATTTCTGAATGATACAGCTTCTTCTTCAGTTCGAACTTAAACCATGGATGTGCAGGGAATATTTTTTTTAGATATTGACATTTAAATAAAACTAGTAGAAACCAGGTGGACATTGCCTCTGAAGGGCCAATGTAAATAGAGTTAAACCAATTGAAAAAGGTGATGTTAATTAATGTGTTTGAAGATATTAAATACATTTTCTTAAATATATACATCTTTCTGTATGATATTAAGTTGTTTAAAGGTGAAAAAGTCCTACTCTTCAATATAGGACTATATAACCAAAATTGATACTCAAAGTTGCATATTGTACCTTTAAAGTTATTACTTTTTCATTCATTTTTGTAGATGCCATTATCAAGCAAAGAAAAAACAGCACGGCATAGAGATAGTTAAAAAAATTATCCAGTTGCATTTCATTATTGAAATGTGTTCCTTGAGACTTCATGTTTCAGTTTTATTTTTAAAGCATTGATCAAATGTTGTCTTGTTGACATTACTGTTGCTGGCCTGAATGAAATGTAATTGTATGATTAAGTTCCAGGATAAAATGCTCAGGTTTCAAATAAAAGCCAAATTAAACCAGAGTAAAATGCATTTACATATCCTTCGTTTTATTTATCTTTTTATTTAGTGAATATCAATCGTTATTGAGCACAATGTCAGGTGGCGCGACTGGTCATGGTCAGGTGGTGCGACCAGCAAATTTACATTTAAATGTATCCATTCCCATTGCAGTCTGCAAAATTAAATCAGAAATATAACTGAAAATCTTTAAATAATGTATACAAATCATTTTTACTGTTTTCTTTCTCTCTATGGAAAATAAGGTGTTTGAAAACAAAAAGTGGTCGTTTCTATAAATGGAATAAGACTGCCATAAATAAATAAATTAAAGTGGAATTTACCATGTGATGTGTATTTTACACACTACAATGATTCATATTTGCAGGTTTTCAGTAGTAGTAAATACATTAAAGTGTATTAGTGTATTATTCAAAATTCATATATGGTCGCGCCACCTGAGATTTCTGGGAGGTAAAATCTGAAATCTTGTTTAAAAATGTATTTATATCACCTTAAAAGCTATGAAACAAATATAAATACACAGGATACATTCTTGTGGAATTAAGAATGTATTTAAAATCCATTTTGGTAAGTATTTTTCTTTTTTCATTATGAAAACCTTATTTGTCATTGACCCCTACTACTATTGACCCCTACTACTATTTTAAAATGTGGAGAATAGTAAAAATAGAGAAAACCCCTTCTTTCAGTAGGTGTGTCCAAATTTTGCCTGGTACTATATGTAATCCAAAGGCCCTTATATCATTATGGCAAATTTTTTTATTATATATTAATAATATATATTATAATGATGATATAACGGAGTAGCTAAATGCTTTACTAAAAATGAACAACAGACAGCCCAAATAATCTATCTTGTGCACAGTCCTGTGAGCAAGCAATTTGTTACTGCGCAACAGTGAAGTAAAATGGTTAAGGAATTGGACTTGCCCCATATCTTTATCATATAAGTGAATATAAGAATATTAGAACTCATGACCCTTGGGGGATTAAATTTGTCCTTGTTTGTGATTTCAGTGAAGTTGGTTTATCATTGACGGCTTTTTCATATTAAGTAAGTCTGATACATTTTACTAATATATTTGGTGTCCCTTAAGCTGCCTCAAGGATTCTCACATTATCTGTGGTGATGTAGCAGTGGGTGTAATTGTAATCAAATTCCTTACATGCAAACTGTATTATTTTGTATTGTTTGGCACGGTACTGTGGCCACCATGTCCTTTATGACTCAAGGAGGATTACACAAAAGATAGCAGTTTATTTGTTCTGTAGAATTTATTGTAGACTTTCATCAAAAACATTAATTGGCAAGTGCAAAGACCAAATGGTAGACAGAAATGCACTCTTCACAGCATTAGAACACTGTCTAGAGCTCAGGAAATATCTGCAAGCCTGAAACATTGTGCATGTAGGTATAATTACAACCTGATACATGGAGGGCTCTATTTTAATAAACCAAACGCAATGGTGAACGCAAGAGTAATCGCTTGGCGGTATCGCTCTGAGGGCGTGTCGGCGAGAAATTTGGTAATTTCATGACGGCAATCTTGGCGCACCTTATGGCGGTATTGCTAAAAGGCTGGGTTTAAATGTCCAAGGTGTGTCTCTATGGTAGCCAATCAAATTGTTGTTCTCATGCTTTAAAAAAAAGCCAGTTGGAACGCAATCGCTCCATGCAATTTCATAATGAGCAACCCAAACGCACTGGACCGTCAACGACAAGAGCGATTTTCCGCACAGGAATCAGACATACTTGCAACAGAAGTACAGGCTAGGACTGTAGTAATTTATGGATCACAATCCACACCACCTCGTCTCCCAGAAGTTCGGAAGGCACGGGAGGAGGTGGCGAATGCATTAATTAGCCTACATTAGGTGATGTAGGCATACTTATGATTCAAATGGTAGGCTTATGATTCAACTGTGTCAATGTGTAATTTATATATTATAGGCTATTGGCCTACATGATCGCAAGTTTCTTGTAAGCTGTCCTGTTTTATTCTAGTAGATTAAATTAAAATTAATTAATTAATAATAATTATAGGCTATTTGTTCATTAAATGGAAGTGTAATGTTGGCATCACCTATAGACACTACATAGAACTACATGACGAATAAGTTGCCAAATTGCCAGAGTCTATTGCGTTGCCGCTAAGAGGTGGTTCCAGTTGATCATAACGCAATGGGTTTTCGTTGGTTCAAATTGTCACTGAGCCGAAAGGATTTTAGAACACGCCCCAGACAGCGCCACCCATCCCACTGCAGCGCAACCGAAAGGATGTTATGTTGAGAATTTGTTGATCCTAGCGGTATTGCTGAGAAACGCCATAGCGCCAGTTTTAAGACGTTAATGCTGTCAACAAGCTTGCGTTTGACTATACCGTCCCCTTGCGCTGGTTTGAAAATAGAGCCCGGAGTGTCTAGTGATGTGAACTAATGCAAGATCTGTGTAAAGCCTTGTGAAAGGAACACTAATCCAATTACCATTGCACTGGTAATAACATACATTCTACTGAATCTTAGCTGTTTTTAACACAGTGGTTATTATTGTGGTGGATAAGATGCATTGTGTTTTATGCGGTAGAAATAGTCTTTGTTGATACCCCTCATTCACTAAATCTAGATATAAAGAGATCTCAGTGAATACTTACAATTTGTTACATGACAAACTGAATTAGTGTACCAGCTATTGATTACTTGCATACAAAATAAGAGGTATAAGAAGGTGCACGTTAGCACAACCACTTTAGATACATGTTGAATGATTTCATCATGTGCACATTTGTTGTTTCCAGGCATGTGTAAATTTCATTGAGCAAATATTCCAATTCAGGTGGTAGTGTTTAAGAGACTCAGTGTTCATCTGTTGTGGGAATTTCACCCATGTCAGTCAACCAGTTCCTCGGGTGCGGGCACTTCCTCAGCAGCGGGCACTTCCTCAGCAGCGGGCACTTCCTCAGCAGCGGGCACTTCCTCAGCAGCGGGCACTTCCTCGGCAGCGGGCACTTCCTCGGCAGCGGGCACTTCCTCGGCAACGGACACTTCTTCAGCAGCGGGCACTTCCTCAGGAGCTTGTACATCCTCAGGGGCCTGCACATCCTCAGCAGCTGGTGCCACAACATCGGTTGAAGTGCTGGTGATCTTCGCCAAGGGGGTTCTAATTGTTTCAATCAAGTACTGCAGGGAGTCGTTCAGCTGTTCCCGGGTCATGTTGGCATAGACCTTCTCAAATGTTGTCTTGACAAAATTGAAAATGGTATTTACATAGGCAGCAACTGCATCCAGAGTGTCCGACTTCAAGGAACCGGTGAACTCTTCAGCCTTCTTGGCACAGTGTTGAACCAAGTCAGTCAGCTTCTGCAGCATAACATCAGGGCTCTCAAGATGCCTCACCATATCGACAATCTTATTCTGGATCTTCTTTATGGTGGATTTAATGTTTTCCAGGACTTGGCTTGCAGGAATGGCTTCATCAGAACCAGGCATGGTTACCTTTATGTTGCTCAAGTTGGTAATGATGGCATCAATGTAGGGCTCCAGATAGTCATTGATCTTTTGTACAGCTTGTTCAGTTACTGTAGCAACAGAGCTCATAACTTTGTGGGTGAGCTCTGGTAAAGTGGGATTTCCTTCCAACCCAGGTACCTGGAGCTCCCTCAAGAACTGAATAACTTTGTCCAACACAATCTTGATGGTGTTCTGGGACTGTGTGCGGAGGTTCCTGAAGAGGATGGAAAACTCACTCATTTCTGGGAGGTCAGCCCTCTCAATTATGGTAGAGATGGTATTTTTAAGCTCAGTTGAGGCACTGCTGATGTCCATGTCAAAGAGGGCACTGTGGTACTTGTCAACAGTGCTGTACAGGGAGGAAGTGATGGCTGGCAATCTCTCCTTCAGTCCCAGGAGTATTTCAGTGGTGGCTTCCTTGTTCCAAGCAGATTGGAGGTTCTGAGCCACTTTCACATTCAGGATATCCACATCATTCTCAGGTTCAGACTAGAATGTAAGAGAAACACAATTATAGTACAGCTTTTCTTTAATGTTTAGTTATTGAGGCACGGACTGAAGACTATTGGAAAGCCAGCATTGAATGGAATGCAGGAACCAAAAAGCTTTATACATTATCTTCTTCAATTCCTGTTAGTTTGCAAAACTCTTTGGCCTCCTATTTCAAAAATGGCACCCTGGTAGTAAGATGTTAGCAGTTGTATGTTAATATTGTTCATTTCTGCCAAAGTGTGACTTGGTGACTGTACAACAGACAGACAAAGCTTTCTAAAATGGGAATATCTCAGTGGTGATCAGTTCTCTGAACTCTGCTTAGCTTTTCAGGTGATGTCAGCTGTAAAGCCAAGTTTGCATAAACAAAGCTAGAGGCCATCACTGAGCCATGAGTGTTTCATATGTTTTGACTTAGTATATGCCAATATTATTTTTTTCTCTCCAGGGGAACAACATTATGGTCATCATTGGTAGTTTACCTGTATTTTATTTAGACTAACCTTGTATTATATTCTGAATGAGCTAAATGCAACGGTATTTTCTGAGCAACATTGCCTTCATAACTTCTGTCCAGAGGAGGACCACGCAAGTACGAATATTTCATATTGGGTTTAACTTGTAAGTGCAATTGTTTAAATGGTTAAAAGTAATAAAAAAATGTGTTATTTTTACATATGTAACATCCCTTGTGTATTGTACATGTTCTAAGTGATTTTAGGAAGACACCTTGTATTGAACTAAGGATACTCATATGTTATTGTAATTCATAACAGAACGGTGCAGAACAAAAAGTCTCACCGGAAATCTGCCGTACAGTCTTGCAGACAAATCTGATATCTGCAATCCAAGCAATCCAGAGGTTGGGGCAGAGATGGTAGCACTGATACTGTCCTTGGCAGATGCATAGCGGAAGCTCACGTCACTGAATGTTGGGCTGGTAATGTCAACATTCAGAGTTTGACGGCTGGAGCTGGAGCTGAAAAATAAAGATCAACAATAAATTCAATCCATGAATTTTATTAATCTGAAGTAATTACAAGTGATGTATAAAATAATGTGTACATTATGTAATTGGCTTTAAATACATATTCAAAAACCCAGAAACCAACAAACTAGGGCATAGTGGCAGTAGGTGTATTTACCTGGCATCAGGAGAGTCCTGACGTTTTTTCCTGAATAAATTTAAGGGACAGAATTCAGATGAGTTATTCAGATTTAAACACAATGTTGGTTATAAATACGAAAATCACATATACTCTTTGAGGCAGAGTGTATCTTTTGTCATATTCAGGGGTCATTTCCTTCATGAAGCCTTGTTACATTGAATGTTTTCTAAGTTACCAATGATCTGTCTGCTAATCAGGAATGGGTACAACACTAGCCCCGTATCATTGACTATTAAGTGAATTATAACAAGGTCAATTACTGACATTATGAATGGAGAAGGTGACAGACAATGTTAACAAATAAGAGGTGTTACCTCATGCTCTGGGAAAATACATGTTCTACGTCCATTTTCAGGTCACTGTGGCTGAAGGTACCCTTGTTATTCAGGCTCAGGGCACCACCTTCAAGGCTTCCAGAAGTAGTGGCTGTATAATAAAAAAAGCATTATTTGGTTGAAGGAGTACATATAAGGATGTGTAGCAATTGAAATACAGAACGAATGTAAATAGGATACAAGTCAGAACTTACCATCAAGATCGTATGCCAAGAAAGCTAATGTAGAAGTGCAAGAGGACTTAAGAGAAGCAGTGAAATCAGGGGCACTATTCTCCAGGTGTGCAGTCAGTTCTGAGCTGTAAATGGGAGAGGACACCTTCACAGTGGTGGACAGAGCAGATGGCATATATCCCTCCTGGTTCTTGCTGCACACTGCAACAATGGCGCCCTTCACAAACTGTAGATCTTCTTCACTTGTGGCCTGGTCAAATTTCAGCACATCCCAAAGGTTTTTCTCGTAGATGGGAAGCTTGATGGCTTTCAGGACAGCAGCATGGCCATCAATGGATTGACTGACCTCCATTCGAATTTCTGGCAGATCATTGGACAGCAGCAAGTCGTACATGTGCACAAGAGATACGAGTTGTTCTTTGCCTTTCAGGCTGAGCTTTTGCTTTCCTGTAGTCATTTCAAGGGCAATGTTTTGTACAATGCTAGCCTCTCCCAGGCTGCTTGGCTGTGACATGTCAATTTCCAAATTAGCTGTCAGTGTTGCAAGAGGAATGAATTCAAATGTTCCTTTAGCAACATGCTTGCCCTTGGTGTTCAGTGATTCCACATTAGCTTCGTTGTTGCAGATCACATTCAGTGTAGCATATACACGGCTTAGAGATGCCTCAAGGGCCAGGTCCTCATTCAAATCCATACTCCAGATGTTAGTCTCCCCAGAGTTGCCATTGGAGTTAGCATCGGTCTTCAGAGCAGAGCGCAGGCCATTGGAATCCAAGTAGATATTAGCCTCATTGTTCAGAGCTCCAGCAAAATGACCACTTTCCAGTATGGTTCCCTCAATCTTTCCTTTAGTCGCTGAATCTAAAGAGATATGGCCAGAAAGTCCCTCCAGAGTCAAGGTCTGGTCAATGTCTCCCTTGCCGATAGCATCAATCAATGGAATGTTAAAGCCATACTTCAGCTTTGTCTTAGAGTCCATGTTGGGCTTTGCCTTAGTGCTTCCAGTGAGCTCTTGGTTGATTTCCAGGTTCAGAATAGGGAGGGTAACCTTAGCAACAGTTGCTACCGTGGCCTCCATAGCTCTCCTGTTAAGATTGATGGTGCTATCATGGGTTCCCTCAACATTATTGTGCTCCAACGACATAGCTGTGGCAATTTTAACGCCCCTCTTCTTCCTAGACAGGCTTGTGGTTCCATCAAGTTTACCTTTTAGAATGTCAAACAGAGATGTTGAGGAAATTTCAAATCGGGCTGTGATATCTTCCTGGTTTTGTAAGGCTGCATTGGCATTCAGAGAGATCACAGGAGACTTCAGCACAAGATCAAATATCAGGTTACCTAAGGTTGGGATTGTGATGGTATCAATGCCAATAGAAATCATGTCTGGGTTCTTCTGATACTGAAGCTTGAGATTAATGTCAATTGTCTGTTCAGTGGTTGTCAAGAGAGTCTTCAGACCAGTGTTTTCCCACAGAGATACTTCTTGGAGTGAAGGAGAATGCACACCAAAGAATGGCACAGTTACTTCAGGAATATCCATTGGGATGGTCAAAAAGTTCAGATTAGCCTCACCATTCACTGTTGCAAAAATGAGAGTTTCCTTCTTATTGTTGTCCAGGGTGAGATTGTGGAAGTATTTGTACTCATTGAGTCGAGACAAAGCCACCCAGTTAATCTGCTGCACTTCTGCATTGAGAGTAATGGCATAATCATTCTGCAAATCAATCTTTCCACTCATTGAAAAGGGGAGATCAGCCTTAGCCTTTCCTTTGTTCTGGAAGTCGATGATAATCTCAGAGGGAATAGCTTCAAGGTTGATTGAGTTAGAAATGGTTCCACTTACTTCCCCATCAAGCTCAGTGTCATGAGAAGCTTTCAGGTCAATTTTCAGATCCCCCATGTTAGCATTTCCACTCACAACCACAAGGCTGCTCTTAATAAAGGGAGCTTCTGTCTCAGCACGACCGTTAAGAGTGATGTGCTTAAATAAAATGCCATCAGCATTTAGAGTTTGTTTCATTTTTAGGCTGTTGCCATCTGTATTACTTGTAAAGGTCAGCTTAGCAGAGTTGATACTCATAGTGAAGTCCAAGGCACTCTTGTGGGTCAGTTCATCTGTGGAATCCTGGAAGGTCCACCTCCCGTTTCCTATGGTTTCCTGGGCCAAATGCACGGTGCCAGCTTCTAAACGACTAACTGCTTTCTGGGTCAAGGTGGCTTCACTTGAAATGCCAAGAAGTTGAAGGTTCAAATTATGGTTGTAGGTGGTGTCCAGAGAAGCAGATAATCCACTTTCCAAGGCAAAGAATGCATTGTTGACCAATTCTGCATTGTATATTGCAGTTGTTGCTTTGGCAGTAGTCTTGGCTGAGGCCTGAGCTGAGAGACCATAGATGGTAACTGAACCCTGGTGCTCAACTGATGCAGCTGTGTGGGTAAATTTAATTGTCTCGGCAACAATAACACGGCTCAGCTTTGGGATGCCAACACGTGCAGTAATATCCAGGACATAGTTGAGAATATTTGCAGTTGATGTTGCTTGTGATGAAAGGTATGCTGTTAACTGTGGAGTCATTGGGTTGGTTGTGGAGTTCTGGAGTTCTGCAGAGGTCCTGATGCTGTAGTGGGGAGACTTTAATCTAATCTCTCCATGAAGTTTACCAAAAGCAGGGACTATGATCTCACTGGGGAGGGAGGGCATTGTGAACTCAGGGATCTGAAGAGTTGTGATGTCAAAGTTTTCCAGACTGAGTTTTGGGATTGTGATGTCAGGGAGGCTGATTTCAGAAAGACTGATCTCTGGAAGTGCAAAGTCAAGCAATGAGGTCTGAATCCATCTGACAAATTCTCGAACTGCTTCAATTTTCTGTAGGATCTCATATGCTTGAATCTGCTCATTCACACAACTTGTAATTTCACTGATTTTTGGGTTTACGTCATCAACAAAAGCATTGTAGTCAAATGACTTCAATTTCTTGACAATAATGTCAATGTATTCATTGAGCAGGTCAATTATTTGCTTGAAATCAGATGTTTTCAGTTGGTTTACTGCATCATCCAGTAGTTGCATTGCTCTGTCAGACAAAGCTGGAAGATCAATGGATTTTACAGTGTTAACTACTGCCTGTATTGTGTCTTCAGTTTTGAATTGCTTGACCAGTTCCACAACCTTTTCCAAGAGTGGTTCTATTTTCTTGTCAACTTCAAAATTGACAATGATCTCTCTGACTTTTGTGTAGACAGCATTAATCTGGTCTGTGATTTGAAATTCCTTAATACAGCTAATGATAATGGCTTTGATGGAGTCAACTGTTTTGATCATTATTTCTGTTGGCATTTGTGCGACAAGCTTTTCAATGTACCCTCCAACATTGAAGGAGGAGACAAAGTTTTTCAGATCTTGAATAAATGCTGCTAAGTCAAAGCTTTCAATCACCTGTTTCAGTTCACTTACTTTCTCCTGAAGCTTAGCTCTGATTTCATATTCCTGCAACCAAGCAATGCTACTGTCCTTTAGTTTCTCCAGATCTACCTGCCCAATGATATCCTCAACAGTAGTGATGATACTAAGAATAGTTGCACTGATCTCATACTGCTCATCAATTGCCTTCAGTTCATTTCCAATGCGCATAATAACGTCTGTTAAGTTATCAGACCAAACTTCACTTTCTACGATGCTTTTAAGTCTGGTTGCCACATTTGTCAGGATGGTTTCAATGGCATTCTTTATGCTCTCCAGATAAGCTTCCAAGTCTTCCACAGTGATGGCATAGTCTCGCAGTAGGGCAATAATTTTATCCTTTACCGCAATAACCTTGTTCTCCAGATCCTGTTCTCTAACAAAGTCACTCACAGCGTCAGGCAGACTTTCAAGCCTTGATCGGATTTCATCTCTGTTGATGTACTGTTTCAGTGATTCTAGAGCATGAACAAAGGATGATTTCATCTGTTCCAAAATGGCAGGCAAGCTCTCAATGAATGGCAGCAGGAGGACATGGCTGTCACTGTTCTTGTCATACTTCAGGGAACTGGAGATGCCAAATTCTTGGTTCTCACTCACAGGCTTGTTCAGAAGGTCTGTCAGAACTGTTCCGGATAACTCCACTCCGATTCTCTCAGGTTGGTTGTAAATGCTAACTTCCTGGTTGTATGCATGATTGTTCAGCTTAGATTTCATCCTCCATGTTCCCCTCTGCTCCTGAGGAGTCAGAAGACTGTCAATCTTGTTGTCAAAGTGGGTCTCAACAGAGGCTTCAATGTCCAGTTGGTGCGTGGTGGAAGCTCGGCAGTCATGTGAGAAGGCTACAGCTATGGGCTCTGCTTTCAAGAGGAGTTTGCTATATACCTGACCAGTATGCTTTCCAAACAAGGTCATATCACCATCAGAGTTGAAAATGGAGTCGACACTAATGCTAAAAGGTATAACAAGTGTACGGACAGTATTGTCGATACGGAGCATCTGAGAGTTGAAGCGGGCCTCGCTGTTCAATTTTGAGGTGAATCCAGCAACCTCAAAGTCAGTGTTGTGGATCAGATGAGCTCCCAGTATCTTTCCATTTGTGCTACACTTCATTGTTGCGGTAAGGTCAGCATAATTAATTTCATAGGTATGTCTAAGCTCCTCATTTCCATAATTTCCCTTCAGGCTTCCAGTCAATTCAATCTTGTAAGGTTGGAGCTTGAGTATGCCTTCATTGTTCAAGCTGATGTCCAATAATCTGAGGTCATTGTTCACATTCACAGAAGCTAAGTAGGGCTTTATGTCAACTGTGATGTCATGTTTATAAGAGTTAGTGTCACTGACGAAGCTGTCCATTTGTGAGCGGAAGGCTAAGGTTGAAAGAGTAAGAGCCAGATTGTTTGTGTTTTCAATCTTCATGTCCAGCATTGATCCCTTGGATATAACTGAGAGGGTGGTACCAGTGGCATCGATTCCTCCATTGAAGACATTCTCAAATGACAGCAGGCCACTCTGGAGGGTGGTGGTGCCACTTGTTGCCAGGTTACCACTACCAATTGTCAAAAAGGCCTTATGGGAACCATGACTTACACCAAAGATGAGGGAGCCTTCAGTGTTCACTTCCAGGCCACTGCTACTGGCAAAGGCACCTTTTATTGTGTTCTGGGTCTGGAGGATGGGTGAGTCTAACTTCAGTGTTGACTCTCCTCTCACCTCTCTGCTGTAGGGGTTGATTGTGAATGATTGGGAGCAGGAAGCCTTTGTGTACAGAGAAGCTATTCTGATAATTCCGTCCAGGTTTCCATCACCAGAAAGTTCTTCAGAAGTAAGGACAGACTGGGCAGTGTATTCAAGTGATGTCTCCAGACCCAGAGGGCTTGAAGCTTCTATCTTGTTGGTGGTTCTTATGTTTACTTTGTCAGTGATACTTCCAACTCCGTCCAGACTGACACTGACATCAACAAACTTGTGGCTCAGGGAGCTGCTCACAATGGCCCTCAAGGCTTCTTCAGGTGTTGTGGTGAGTGCTCCAGTACCTAAGTAAAAACAAATGTGTGGTCATGTAGATTAGACAAAATAACCTCCTCAGTCAGCTGTAGATACATAATCTTAGACATAACAATTATATGGAGTGTAATTTCATGATAAATTAACATGGTTAGCTAATTTTAAATCCTTGATAAATCAGTTATTGGTCACAGATTTTTAAAGTCAGCTGGCTACTTTTCAAGTAAAAATTTTTTTTTTAACAAAAACGATGTCATGAGAGGCACAAAACAATATTATTATTTAAGAAACAACTATCACAACTTCTGCATACCAAAGAATAAGAGGGAAACATAAGAAAATGTTTACCTTCAACTGTGTAAGACAGGATTTCCACAGGACAATCACCCACAACCTTGTATTTGGCAATACGAGCAGGAGCATCAACTGAAACAAAGCCCTCCAAGTTGTAGACGTTGCTGGTCACTTTGGCGGATACTTCAGCAATTCCAAAGAGGGGGAGTGAGAGCTCGTAATTGGGTGGTAGGGAGAAGGTTGGGATGTTGACCTCTGTTGATGGGATCACCAGGCCAGCCAGAGGCACAGCCAGGAGGGGTGTGGTCAAGGTGTGGGGTATATTCAAATCCTCTGAGGATTTTCCACCCAGAGGCACAGGAATAGTGACAGTGATACGATTGCTGTTGAACTGGTATTTGACTGCACCTTCACTGTTGAAAAAAAAGTATTATGATTAGCACTGAAATGTAGTTTTTTAGAAAATACCATGGGTAGTGCACATTTACTTTTTGAATAAAGCTGAAAAAAGAGATGTATATACAGTGCATATTCAATAATTTATAATTTATAATAATATTACGCACAACCATTGTGACATGATTATTTAAAAGTAAATGCTAGAATAATTCTGCATCAAAATATCAGTACAGGTCACTTACGATTTTAGAAACAGTTTCTCAGGCAGGTATAATTCTGGGATTTGTCTCAGACTCTCAATGATGGGAGCAGGGGCATCAGCAAAAGCACTATCGAGCCAGATGTTGGTTGTCTGGGGAAATTTAATATTTGTAAGGTATGTGATCTGAGCCGTGCAGTTTGTGTTATAGGATAAAAGGAAGTGTAACACCAATATTTTAATTTGGAATCAAAAACCATGAATTATAAACAAAAAAAGAAAATATTTTCTTTTAGTACCTCAATGGATTTAGACACAACATGGCGCAATGTCATGTCAGTCTGTGTCACAGTCATGTCCAGAATGTCCTGGATGATCTTCTGGTATTCATCAACGTTCTGGAAAAGCTTACGGACTTCAGAGCTCAGGTCAGACTTCAGCTCAACCTCAATCTTGTTTTCATCTGTAATTCAGATGCATTCCCATAATTAGGTCATTCAAAAAATATTTAAGAACTATGTTTACATGGCAATATCAGAGGTAACAACAAGATTTCTGATAAAATTGTATGCACTTGCCCTCTAATAATTCTTGTTTAAAGTCAGAAACTGAGCAAAATTCTAGAATCTCTTACAAAATCCTGACCTTCCTGAATATCATCGTGAAAAACCACAGAGGGACGTACCATATCTGAAAATGACTTTCTGCAGTGAGGAAGTCTCAGGGATGTTGATGATGCTCTCAATCTCCAGAGTCAAGTCCTCAGCCCTCTTCAGCGCAGCAGTGACAGTAGCATCGGTCTTGAGTGCGGGTATGGCAAGCTGGACCTGCAGCATACCATCCTTCATTGCTTCAAGTCTGTAGGAAGGAAAAACATGATTGTTGTGGCAACACACTCCTGGACAGATTGCATGCTAAAACAAAATTGTAGAAAAATAAGGAATTGAGGGGAACAAGGTTTACTTACTTAGCACGTGCAATCAGAGAAACCTGAGGGATGTTCTTGTGTGTGATGTCAATCATGATCCCCTTCTCATTTGTATCATCAGTGAAGCCAAGTCTGACTCCAGCCTCAATGTCACAATCAGGAATCTGGACATCAGTGGTGAGAATATTTGTGTTCCTGTTGTACTTCAAGATTGCTGTTGCCTCTGTGGGCTCTGCACCTGAGACCAAGAGAAATAGGATTCTGTTACTGCTGCCCTATTAATAAAAAATGAACACTGTATTAATACTAGTACATTCTGAACATCATTCCCATTTTGGAGATGCACATACCCTCTGCTATGAGCATAATCTTCAGGGCATCCACCTTTTCTGGAACCTCTCCCTCTGTTAGGAGTTCATAGGCAATGGTGGCAGTGTATTCAGTCACCTGGCCAGTGGGTTCGAGCTCCACAGTAACCCTAGAAGAAAGTCCATAAGTTGTTAAAATGTTGAAATGTAAGGGCATTTCATTTTACTTTTTATAAATTTTGAACAGGTTAGTGTACATGTTTATCTTTGAACACTATGAAACTTAAAAACAAATATGTGATTTCATAGAATTTTTAAAAATAACTGATCAGTGTAAATAGGTATATAAATATGTTCACACTGCGCAACACTTACTCAGCCTGTCCAGTGAGTGGGAAATAGGGAGCAGCACCAGTCGAGCCTGGGTATTTTAGGGTGATACAGGACTTCATGCCAGGTAACGCTGGGATGCACTTCACTAAGTCAGTTTTGTCTTCTGTTATTGGTGGCAGGGTCTTACTCAGTGACTCAGTGGTGGTCACTGACAGCAGTCTGTTGCTGTAATTGAAAAAGGACAGTAGAGTGATATTTCATATCAACATTGGAGAAACTCAACAGAGAATGGTCAGTTACAAAAAGTGTAGCTTCAATGAAGATCGAGTCCTACCTGATTTCCAAGAGCCGGGTGGTACCCTGAGGAGCTGGGATAGTCAGCTTAATCTGGTTGTTGCTCATGGCAACCTTGGCGTTGAGGGCACTCTCATGGTAGATGTTAGTGTGCATGGCAACACCAGAGATGACAAACTCAGGAATGTGGACACCCATCTCTGTCACAAATTCTACTCCAATGGAAGGCATGAAAGATATTTCCCGCTGTAGATAAATTGAGGGCACAGTTAATGGCACATCTTTTAAAAGTATTACATTCCATATATCTCCATTAGTGATATCTCTATATCTTTATTGAGGATTGTGAAGCTCTGTGGAACACAGCTGGGATACCTACCAGCCCAGGTGTTAGGTGCAGGCCTCCTTTGGCTCCAGGGGCAAAGGTACCAGAAAGTGAGACTTTCAGAGGGACACCAGCAGCAGTTGGCAGGGAAAACTCATTGTCCATGAAGATGTAGTGAATAAAGAACTCATTATCAATGCTGGAAATAAGCTTCATGATCTGAAAAAGAAAAATGAATATGAATTGAATTGAATTTAACTTGAATGTGAATTAGAATAATTGTAATCTGGCTTCTATAGTTATGTATCATGTTGCATGGGTTGTAAAGTTTTCCTGACTCATCTTTGTTTGCCTCTTAGTTACATAAACTATTTTGTTTAAAAGTATTTATGTAAAATGTGAACATGTATGAGTGTTTTTACAGGTAATATTTTTTATTTGTCTGCAATATTGTACATACATCAGTGGGAAACATCTTGAGGAGATTATCAGCAAACATGGCAGCTGAATAGGCCATCTCTTCCATTTCACTAGTTTTGATGAATCCAAGTTCAGCTCCCAGGAGTTTCAGATAGACCAGGGCATCTGGAGACTGCTGAGTCTTCAATTCCCTCATCAGTTTGTTGACGTTGCGACTTATTTCTCTCACAATGTTTTGAGGCACCTTCAAGGAAGGTATAGCAGGAAAAAAGGTATTTAGATTGAACAATGATTTAAGATTACTCCCATACAGTGCCTGCTACAGTGTAGAAACCTGAAGATTTATTTTTAAATTTCAGCTGAAATGATTGAAAATGGATGTGTGAAATACCTGTCTCTTCATTCTCGCATCCTGAGGTGGAATCATCTTGTTCAAAAGTGTGTTCACTGAGGCAGGCATCTTGCCTCCAGCCCAGTACAGGGCCTTTGACAAAGTGTCGGGGAAAAATCCATCTTGTCCAAACAGGGCCTCATAAGTTGGTTCTAATCCTTTTCCATCCAATCCAACCTTAAATAAGAGAAGATATTACATTGTGTCTTGGACTGAAACAGTTTAATATAAACTAAATGAAAATAAATCATTGTATTTTGCTCTACAAATTATTTTTTCCTGATTGTTTGACATGAACTGACAAAATAAATAGTTGTGTGGATGTGATCTATACCTCCAACACATCAAGATCATATCCAAAAGCCTTCAGGGTAGTCTCCAGCATGATTTCTTTCGGCAGGTAGCCAGTGGAGTCAAAGACCACATTTCCTTCCAGATTGTTACTCATCTTGTAGTTTCGGGAGAACTTGCTGAATTCCAAAGCGGCTGGCACCTCATTTCCCTGAAGAGCCTCTGTGATCTTTTCCTTCATCCTGTAGGGAGACTTGAGTGAATAATGGTCTTAAAACCACTGTGAAAACTGGTGGGAAAACTTCTGATGTTCTGATTCAGATATTAAGTTTTTACGTACGGTAGAGATGCAGGGTCTGTGGAACTGAGAATGTTGGCAAGATGGGAGGCAACAAAGCTCTTGGCCTGTGGGTCCTGCTCATTTGGCAGTGCGCTTATGACCTGGGCCAAGTCAGAAGGCTCAGGGTTCTTCATCAGCACCAGGTAGGCAGCCACACGCTTTTGAATGGGGCTTGCCCCATCCAGCACGGTCTGCAGGAGCACACCACGAGCCTGGGGGTGGCAATACAGTATGGAGTTGCAGTAAGGGTGCGGGGATAAGCTATAAGGTACTATAGCAGCAGCGCTCCATTTAATTTCTAGGTGCAGCTTATTTTGTAATTGTATACATGTTAGTTACCCCAAAAATGTTGCTCTGCCAAACACACAGTAAGTACAATCAGATCATATTCTGAGTACAATAGGAGGATGGCGCTTGGGTTACCTCCTCAGTGATGGTCAGCTTTCTGAAGGCCTGGATGGCGGCTTGCTGGACAGTTTGTGTGGCAGCAGGCTGTGTCATACACTGTAGCAAGGCAGACTTAAGAGCAGGGTTGGCGGCCTCCATAGCCAGTCCCATGTTGCCAATAACCTAGAGAAAAGGAAAGATGCATAGTTGCAGCTTCTCATATAATTCTCATCTTTGAAAGGGAAAGGGAAGAAATTATCCTCCTCATTGACAGTTAAGAGGCACTGGATACATACCCGCAGGGTCAAGAAGGTCTGATCTTTATCACCGGAGCAATCACCCAGCAGGGACGCCATATACTCAGATACTGCAGTAATCTCAGGGGTGACCTTGCCCTCAATCTGATAAACTCTGAAGGTGGATAGGGGGGAACAGAAAAAACAAGCGTCACTGAGCCTGCGGACTGGTCCACAATCTTAAAACTCAGATTTTTGCTAATCCCCCTGGCAATTACCCCTAGTAAATGTCCTCAAGAATCTAAAATGCTATAATAGAGAGGATCACTTGACTCTTTTGGAAAGTTGGGGAAAATTCCACTTACCTCCTAACTATGTTGCTAAGGCCATACAGAATAGGCTTGCTCTGTTTGTACTGCGCCATGGACAACATGTCTTGGACTAAGTGGTTGGTGGGGTTCGGCAAGAGGCCCACTGCATAAACAACAGCGTCAACTTCCACAGAAGCTTTGTCCATGGTGCGGAGGATCTGTAGGATGGCGCTGCTGCATTCAGGTGTTCCACACTGGGCCAAAGCCTGCCAAGTCAGGGGTGCAGACACCTCCACCATCTCTGGGACAGCTGGGCTCAGGGTCTCGGTCTTGAGCCCTCGGATCAAAGTCACCAGCTTCTGGAAGAGGTGCGCCCGCAGGTTCCCTCGAGACAAGTTGCTCAGTTCCCTCAGAATGGTCAGAATATCATCCTTTGTTTGAGCAGGGGACTTATCCTCAACAGCCTCCATACGCAGGGCCTTCAGGTTAGCCTCATCTGCACCAATATAAACAAAGGGGTGTGCTATTCCATGTACATTAGATATAATATGAAAGTATACTTTCGTTGGCACCTTGGAGAAGTTGTATGGAAGTGAATCCGCTACATATAAATAGTGCATGTGGGTGGATCTCTACTGTGTTATACCTTTATTCAGAAATCTTTAAAATCATTGACATATCTGCATGTGAAAAGAAATGACTTACTTTGGGGAAAGACTCTTTCGTTGGTCTTGCTTGTCTCCTGTAGGGCCAAGGTCTGTTTAACCACGGTTAAAACTCCAGATTCCTCTCTGAGCAGAAAGAACAGGAGAGAAAGGATGAGAACCTTGTACTGATAATAGCCAGAATCCTATATGCAGTTACACTTTCAGAGCAAATGAGTGCAGACATTACTAATTGATAAAAGGGGACACTGGTGCGGAAGAGGCAGGAATAAATTGGTAGAGACAGTAATATGACCCCTATATTAAAAAACTTAAATTGAGCTAAATGGTGTTGAAATTACAATGTGCAATTGAATTATATACTAGAATTTTATTTTTGATGTGTATGTGTCAAATTGACCCCAAAAGTTTAAAAAGACACGAAACTATTGTAATAGAAAGATTTTCACATTTTCTGTCTCACCTTCGTGTGTCTCCCAATTGACTACCCTTTTATCCTTAAATATTAAAAATCTGTGATGAAACATCTCATTTTAGAGGTAAGTAAAAGTTTGTAAAGTTTAAAACCTGTATGGGAAAATACCACCAGAATCACCCACAAAAAATCACATGAAAAATAAAAAAGGTTTATTATTATTATTATTATTATTATACAGCTACACCACAAATGACCCCACACAACACTTTTGTATACAAAGTCCATTCAACTGCAGAGAGATTATAGTATCACTTGTAAGAGTAACTGCAAATAAGATATCAAGAGTCTTTTGATCCCAGACATCAGGAAGTCATTGTATGCAAAGGATATACAACCAAATATTAAATATGATGACTTTTCAAGTTTATTTTAATTTGTCCAATTACTTTTGGTCCCCTAAAATGGGGGGACCATGTATAAAAAAAGCTACAATTGCTACATGGTTCACCCGATATGGATGCCAACACCCTAAAATTAAAGCTGAAAGTCTGCACTGTAACCTCATAGTCACTGTTCCATTTCAAATCCTATTTGTTATAGTACAGAGGCAAAACAACAAGAAATGTGTCACTGTCCAAATACTTTTGGACTGCACTGTAGATGCTCAGAGGGACTGTGTCTCTATAGGATTTGTACCTACAACTTTATTGTGTAGACTGACTCCCCTTCGGCAGAATAAAGAACACTCTGATTATCTAGTTTTTGCTAGTTTTTTATCCTTTTTGCACCTACATGGAGTCCAACAATGGTAACAGCTGATGTTTGGTACTTACTTGTGAGAGAAAGGCAGCAAGATGTGTTTCTCAGTGCAGGTTCCCTCAGTCATGTGCTTCTTCTCATTGTCAAATTTGTAGTTGCAGGTCTGGGTGCTGCTGATCAGTTTGGAGAGCGGAATGTGCTACGGATAGGGAGACACAGACGTTCATAAATTTTAGCATAACGGTTTGTCATCTATTATACTCCAATGAAATATTAGTTATGAGATTTAAAATGGCTATGTCTTATAAACCGTTTGCATTTCTACATAACAAGTACAGCTGTAATATGAACTAATTTAGGTAAATCTTGGCTGATATCTCTTGTGCTGGTGAATGTAAAGTACATGCAGCCATGTGTGAATCAGTTTCCTGTGGATCTTCTGTTCAAGTTTTCCTATAGGTTGCAGGTCTTACCAGGCCAGAGATGAGTGCCAGGGGGCTGGTGAAGTCTTTCTTGGGACTGAAACCATCACAATGGGACAGGTCTCTTGTGACAGTGACATCGGTGGCAATGTCCTCCCTGGTGTTGACAGCGTAGTTAGTCTTGCACGTACCATGCAGAGTGGCCTGCAAGAGGAGGAAAAAAGCAGTCAGCGAGCTCTGAAGACTCATCATATTGACACACTTTATATACATATAGCTCTCACCACTTAGTTACTGTGCTGACAGTGGCTGATTATCTTTTACTGTGAACACTTTATACGTTGCACTGTTGTGACAACTAGGAGAGTATTGATCTCCTGATATATGTAGTCCTAATAATATCCATTACCAGTGTCATATATTTCTAATGCCGTCTTAGTTGGTTTGGAAAAAGTGTATTTTTTATTCATCATTTATCTCTGTCACATTATACAAATTATTCGAAATGTACCATATTTTTGTTGCTCGCCTCCTCCAACACGGGCACCAGGAGGGCAGAGATGATTCCTCTCTTGATGTTCAGGATGTTGGTGGGCTCATCCTCTTCAGGGAACAGGCTGACCTTGGATTCCCCCTCCACAGTCCACTTCAGTGCATTCCTGGTCAATGAGGAGAGATCATTACAGTTCCACACTCAATACATAGAGACATAGTAATACATAAGACATTTGCTGAATGTTGTGCTGTTTTGTGAAAAAATAGTTTAGTTCTTTGTCTGTCTGTATTTTGCCAACATTATTTTGACATAACTTTGTTTATGTTGTTTTTGTGCTGCACTCTTGGTCCTGGGCATATACATAAGGCATTTGCTGAATGTTGCGCTGTTTTCTGAAAAATGGTTTTGTTCTTCAATTGTCAGCATTTTTCCATCATTCTTTTTTACATTATTTTACCCTAGGTATGTGGGCAGTAGGATTATGGGATAATGTGAGGCTATGGGTCTTTGAGTGCTTAATGCAGTACATACTTCGCCATGGCGGCCTGGAAAGCGTCAGCTCCAGCAGCAGGTCCGTATACAGGCAGCCCCTCGGGGTCGATGTCGGACACCTCGCTCAGTGTGCACTCTGGGGTGCGCACGATGTAGCTGCATGTCTGAGGCACATCGATCTCGACCTGTGGGAGAGTGAGAATGAGTTAGAGAAATGCTGCTCTCCACAAGTTAGGGACGCTATGCTTTATGTGTTGACCGATAGAGCAGGGCCCAAATTGAGGCATCACACTTACCTTACAAGTGACTTTGGCGCCGTTCCTGAGGTTTGACGCTCCACTCACTCCATTGAGGGCTTCGGTTTCATACTGGTACACATAGTTGCTAAAGCTTTTAAACCTTTTTGCCACTGAAAAAGAAACAAATAATTTTACACTGTGGCTCCAGTAGATATTTTCACACCAAATAAACAACAGATTTATAATATCTATTCTCTGCATCATGTCTCTTCTATCCTCCTATCTGACAATACCAGGCATATTTTCAGTCCCTTATTCCACACTTACTGTCTTCATAAATCTGTTCACATCACAAGCCTAAACATGTCTTGGGTAAGAAAACACAAGTGGACATCAAGCAAAATTTGACATATTATATTTATATAGATAATTACCCCCTAGAAAATGAAGATAAAGCTTAAGATAAAGTAAGATATCAGCCCCAAAGTTCTTTCAGATCTGCAGATGCTGGTTTTCTTTCTGCTCCCAAAGTACATTATAAAAAAAGTGTGGAGGCTTCATTTTGTTTTTCTGCACGTAGATTGTGGAATTACCTACCCAAGCAGATCAGAGAGCCTCCATCTATTTAACATGTTAAAAAGCAACTAAGACCCATCTTTTTTATGTGTGCTTTTAATGGACTTATTTCTTTTTTAATATTTAATGTTTTACTATTCTTCTACCTACACCTGTTTTATGTGTTCTTGTTTCTATTTGTTGTTTTATTGGTTTAGAATTCATATTTATTGAATTCTAAACCAACCTTCATCTGCTCTATTATCATTTATAATTGTTTCATTATATCAAAGTTACTTATATTATAATTTTGAACCTTCATCTGCTCTATTATCATTTATAATTGTTTCATTATATCAAAGTTACTTATATTATAATTTTATTAGTTGTCTTTCTATGTATGCATTTTGGGCTTCAAAAAGTTGTATGAAAGGCACTGTGTAAAGGCACTGGGTTTTCTTAAAATTGTTTTATAGTCAAATTGTAAAATCTAGATCATGCACTTCTTATCTTTGTATGTGCAAGGGTCCATTTTCATCCCAAAGGTCTTTTCTCTGTTCATTTTCTCTGCTTTGTAGATTGCCATCTTATTCTCTCATGTAACAAAGTCAAGGAATCAAGCAAACAAGCCCTCTCTCCAAGTAAGAGTGAGAGTCAAAGTTGCGCTTTAAGGATACTTACACAAGCATGGTGGTGATTCTTCTTCAGCACTCTCAATATCCTCTTCTAAAGAAACACACACAAAATAATGATACACATTAAGCATCTCAAACTAATGTAGATGAACGGAAACAATTCAAACAACTAAAATAATTGGAACAATTGCTTATAGATATGTGAAAATACTGAAAACTAAAAATAATGCTTTGTCTGGTATTTAATAGAATCTAATGTGGGACAGACAGTTTACCTAATGGGACAAAAAGATGTCCAACTTCATTCACACAATAGTAATAGCACCCACACTAATCAGAAATATTTTAAATACAACTAAAGTTCAGAAGATAAGTTATTCAGTGTAGTAGAAAAACTTCCTCAGTGAAGTGCAAGTATCCGGGTACTTACGGGCAAAGGCATAGGTGCACAGAAGCAGCAAAAGGCAAAGCTTTGTGTCCCCCATGATGGGTTCGATGAAGCTCTGTTCCTTAGGTTTTGCGAGTCTTCTTTGAGTCAAGACTGATTCCACAGCTCCAGCTCCTGCCTTTTATACCTCAACCAGTCCAGCCCATGCAAGTTGCAAAAGTCCTGCAGCAGCTCCAAAGTTCAGACCGTCTGTGTGGCAGGACAAAAGGCAACTCATTTAAAAAAAAAAAAATGGTGAAAAATGTGTTGTAAATCAGCACTGGACTTTATAATCTGATTGTAGACCCAGTTTTCTTTTTTCTCGAGTGGGGTTTATAGTTGGCTTTTGGAATACGTTCAGACTGGGGGAGATTCCAGTAGCCTACATCATTTTCTTCCATCATTTTTATTTCACTATTCAATTTCAATGCATTTAATATTATGAAACTTCTGAAACAACAAACATAATATCTTCCCATAACATCTCGATAGAATCTGTAATAAGTTTTTAGATATTGCTTACATATACGTTATTTTGAGGGTGTACACCATTTGCCTCTATACAGTCTTAAAAACGTAATTGACCATACCGTAACAGAAAACAGTTGATCAAATAATTCCTGTAATTAATAACTTAATAAATATTAATTAGAATTTTGTTGGTGGACAACAAATGAGAGATAAAGTGTTTTTTGTTATGCCAGGAAGGCTTTTGTGCCAAGGTATCTTTGCTAAATACAGAACTTAAGTACATTTCTATAGTAATGTCATTGTAAATTCAAATTAAGAGGGGAAAAGAAAGCTATGCCAATGGTCAGTTGGTCAATATTTATATATTTGATTCATTAGGGGTTTCATGCTGCTGGGGTAGCATAATCTGTATGTAATATAATGACTGATACTACAACATCATCTATAAAATAAAATACCATTCATACCATTTGAATTCTATTGGCCTTTTCTCTTAATTCTCTAAAACAACCCCTTATGTATTTATATGTAGTTGTGTCAGCAAGATATGAAACTGTTAGCACAGCAAAAAAGGGGGTGTCTTCACTGTGTCTGTTTGTACTGCAGATTGTGTGTACTGCACATTGTGCTCTGATAGCCAACACTGCAACTCACGACTCAACTGAGCAGAGCCCAGAGGTCTGTAATACAGTACAGGAGGGATTTCATTAATTTCATCTCAAACAATTCATTAATTGCAATAAAAAACAAATGGCTGGTTAAATTTTATCTACAGGCCAGGCCTAAATTAATTCCACTGCCATTGAGGCCATTTGCTATATAAGCTGTCAAACTAGAATAGGCTACACAGCGTTTTTGACATCACGATGTGTCAACCATTGCCAATGCCTATAAGTTTTAGTTGATAGATGATGGTAAGGTATCGTACATCAGCCCAACCCTATTGCTATCTATCAAAGCAATTTAAAGAAAATTCTTTGCAACAACTAAATTATTTATTGATTTTAGGCTTATTTCTGCTCTCAAAACTCATGGGGAACAACCATTTTGTGACTGCTTTTTTGAAAAATTTCAACTGGGGGTGCATGTCCCCAGACCCCCCTCATAGAGGCTGACCCCCCCTAAACATATACCTCTGGTGACTCCCCCGGTCTATGGTCTGTACCTGCTCATGACAGGGTCCAACCACTGTTTTCGTCTTTTTGATGTAATTTTAAGTTAACTTAAAATCGCGTAAAGTAGGCTATAAATAAAGCACCTTGTCATTCATAAGCACTTTTTTTGTAATCTGTGGACTATGGGTATTTTAGCACAACACTTTTGTGTCTATGTTACTGCCTTTCAATATTTTCTAATAATATTTGTAATATCTGCTTTCAATTACAGCCCTGTGGCATGCGTGGCTGTGAGTTAGTGAGCATCAGCATAAAAAGTGCACTATATAGACTAGGCTACACATGTAGGACGTTTTAGAAAAAAATGGACATTTAAATAACTTTTTAACCATATGACTTACAGTATATCAACACGGCTGGCTAGTGGCAAAAATCCTTTAAGGAGAAGCTCGGTATTTAGCATTATAAGCCCTGTTAAAAGGTTATTTACGATCATATACAACGGTCCATATGAACATTTTGACATACTTTGCAGTCTTGAGATATATTTACCGTTTAAAGATTTATAGAACTATTTGCGGTCGCCGTACAGCCATACGTTTGTAAACTTCCGCTTGAAATTTTGGCACGTCTTGGCAGAGTTTGAATTCTACCGTAGAAGAAGAAGAGCCGCTTCCGGGTCACCAGGTCGGAGTTTGCTTTGCAGCTAGTACGAACTGTTCAAAAGGATCCATTTTGCTAAATTAGTGTACGTTTATGCGACTGATTCCTTCAATGCAAGCGTGCAATACCGCTAGTGCAAGCAACGTGGCTGACAGACCTGAATGTGTTTGACTCCTGACACTCAAACACTGCTTAAATTGTAATTGTATGTTTTTAAGTTTTTTAAGTTTTTAATTTTATGAGCTTCCTGACATCTACTAACAAGCTAAGTGATCAAGCAACCAAAAGCTCTGGATGATTTTTGCATCTCAAGATATTTGATGGATTAAATCTTTCCCAGCCTACTCCTCTGCCGTGCCAGAGACTAATTAAACCAGCAGCCAGCTGGCTCCAGCAGGCTCCAGCAGCCAGGCAGCTACCACTAGGCCTAAAGGGCTATCATGCCACCAAAAAAAAGCAGCCCAGAGGATGAGATCATATCACTCTCGGTTCTTCATGAACTGCTCGACCAACAAAAAACTTTCTACAAAGACTTGCTGGAACAACAAGAAAAATCCTTCAAATCATTTGTTCAGATGATCCTGGACACCACCAACAAACAAATGGACAGTCTAAGCAATGACATTGGCATTACTCAGAGCCTGGAATATTCTCAAGCTGAATGGGAGGATCTAAAGATTGGATACCAAACCTCTCTGGATTGCCACAAATCAGTGAGTAGTGAACTGGCTAGCATTCAATCCTCTCTAGATAACCTGACATCTAAAACGGATTATTTAGAAAACCAAACCATACGCAACAACCTTCTGATTGACGGCATCCCTGACGCCAAAACTGAAACATGGCATGAATCTGAGACCAAGGTGAAAAAACTAATATCAGAACATTTAAAGATGGACCCCACACTCATCGAGCTGGAGAGAGCCCACAGGATGGGGAGGTTCGATGCTGAAGGTCGACCTAGATCTGTGGTGGTAAAGCTCCTACGTTTCAAAGACAAAGAGGAAATACTCAAAAGAGCCAAAAACCTGAAGGGCACTAAGCTCTTTATCAACGAGGATTACTCAGAAAAGGTACGACTTAGAAGGAAGGAGCTTCTCCCCCAGCTCAGAGAGGCACGTAACCAAGCCAACGTAGCCTACCTCAAATACGACCAGCTGGTTGTGCATCCCCCCCGCACTGCCCCATCCGTGGCCCACCATTAGGTATCTATGCTGTACTTGATTACTTTACCATTTACTAGATCATTTTTTGACACTCACTATGGACTATGGACTATAATAAATCAGATTTTGAAGGTCAGATCTTTACACCTTTTGATCCTTCTACATTTGACTCTTACAACTTTGATGTTGACCCAGATCAAAATTTCTTTTCTTCATTTGATGTCTCTAGCTTGTGTAGTTTTTTATAATGAAACCCAGTTTAATGACTTATGTGCTTCTATGCCTGTTAATATATTCTCTACTTTTCATCTGAATATAAGAAGTCTTTCTAGTAACTATGACAAATTCATTCATTATTTATCTTTACTCAAACATGATTTTTCAGTTATTGCTTTATCCGAAACATGGCTTACAGAAGACTCTAAAGAAATCTTTAAATTACCAAATTACAATTCGGTTCACCACATAAGAGAGAATAGATCTGGAGGTGGAGTATCTTTGTTTATTCATGGTGATTATGAATTTAAAATTAGGGATGATCTCTCTCTGAAATCAGATAGGGCTGAAGTGGAATCTATTTTTTTGGAGCTCTCTGGTGTCTCTGGTGTAAGGAATGTTATTGTTGGTGTTATTTACCGCCCACCTGACTCTGTCATCAAAGACTTTAATGAAAGTTTGTTCTGTTCACTTGACCGGATAAACAGTGAGAATAAGCTTTGTTACATTTTAGGAGATTTTAACATAAACCTTTTTAAAAATAATTTAGATACTCTTATTGGGGAGTTTCTCAATGTTCTTTATTCTAGTTACTTTTTCCCCCTTATTCATAAATCTACACGAGTTAAAGAAAACTCAGCAACTTTGATTGACAACATCTTAACTAGATCAGAGTCAATGACCCCTTCTGCTCCTTTATTTCAGAAATGACAGATTCTTACTATTTATGACATCAATATCTTCCAAATATGTGTTTTTATTTATAAGATATATTCAAATGAAGGGAAGATTCCTGAACAGTTTACGAGTTACTTCAAAGAGAATTCACAGGTTCATTCTTACTCAACTCGTCAATCCTTTGATCTTCATCCCCCTAAATTTCTCACTTGCAGAGGTCAATTCTCGATCAGATTTAGGGGCACTAAGTTATGGAATGGCTTTTCTCGTCTGGCAAGAAACAGTTCCTCTATAAATTGTTTCAAAAAACATCTAAGAGATCATTTAACTGCTGCTCTGTAACTGTTTTGTTTTTTTATATATGTTCTTTATGTATCCTTGTTTGTTCCATATCAATATTTCTCATGTATGCATAACACACGCACACACTGACATACATACATCCACACACATACACCATATCTGCATCTACACCACATAACCACACATTCACATTTTCTTTTTTTTTGTATTGTTGTTGATATATATTTTGTCACTATTATTATTATTAATTAGCCATCACTCTTATGTATTTATGTAAATTTCTGTATGTTATTTTGTGTTCTTTATAACACTCTTGGCGATCATTAGGTGGAGGCTCCACATAAGCCCATTGGGCTTTTTTGCCTCTTCCTGCACTGTTTATAAATTGTGTTCTCTGTCAATTTTGTATTTTAAATTTGTGTGAAATAAAAACTAAACTAAATTAAACTAGTGAGCAACAGAAAACAACAAACTTTCCAAAACAATTCAGAAGTATTTCTGGTTTCCGGCTGTGGATGTATATCTAAACCTCCGTTAGTGTCTATACAAGTCAACGGATTTTACTCTATAAACTTCACCCTTAGTGGTTGAGACGTATCCGTCTCAATTACAGTATTCATGTTCGTCTGAAATTATAAACTACAGCTTTAAGAAAACCCCGTAAATTTTGACGCAGTATTTTTTTAAAGGGTAGCCTCTTGCGAAAACCTCAGCTTCACCAGTTACACTGCAGTACAATAAATTAGGAGGGCGCTATTAATAGCCCAAAGCACTTACGACCCTCCTCTGGCTATAGCCACAGACTGTAAAATGCACAAAATGCACCGTTTATACACGCTAAGAAAATCATGTTCACGTATAGAAACAATAATATTTTTTAAAAATGTTGTACAAATGAGCATTCGCCGTTTTCCCTTGCTTACTGTACTATATACAGTATGTTAGAGCCATAGATACGAGTTTCATGTTTGTCTTATTTTTGTATTATTATTATTGAATATTTAATTGAAGTTATATTAATGACAGTTTATGTTAACAGTAATGTGGAATTAGACTCTTATTTTGATAGAGTGTAATATGATCCTATCCGTGCGCAAAGACGCATATTCGCTTGTTGTTTTAGTTTTGAAGAAAGTGGAAGGAAGGAAGGATCTAGAAGTACGGATCTACACAGTTTTTTGACCGTGCCTGTCGTTATTGTGAAACCCTTTTTATTTAAAAGACTCTGGAAAGTTTATTTCACTTATGTTTATAGATAAAGATTTTCTTGAATTCACCTTTTTGCACGCGTCCATTACTTTATTCAAGTGCTTCTACAATGGAAGGAATGACGCAGATACTGGATCTGTTGCCATTATACTTGTCAAAAAACTGAGCTCCATACGGGAAGAAAGGATGTGGAATTTGAATAACAAACATACGTTGGACGAAGCTGACGGATGGTGAGAATTTCTGAGCCATTTCCGAGACTGACGGAGCTTGTAAGTAGGCCTATAGCTTTACATGCTAACGCAGGTGCTACGAATCACGATACTAACGGAGCTGTAAAATGGAACTTAGTCTAAGGAAACCTGTGCTCAGACTGCCTGAAAATTACGTGTAGAAGCTTGTTCAGTATAACTGCTATGTAATGAAAACACTGGAGAAGACTTTTTAAAGTCCCTTTGCAAGTTTATTAAGTAACTGAACTTGTTCATGAGTGTTTGAAACTTCATCAGAAAATTTGCTTTGTCATACCACGAGTTTGTAATATGGCAGATGAAACGTTGGCTGATGCAATGTAGTGACCCGCAAGTAATTGCCCACAGGAGGGAGCCCAAGTACACGCAAAGAGCACTGGATGAGAAGTTCCATAGGCTTATCAGTAAAAGAAAATCAAAAATAGCTCAGTTGACAGCTAAAATGAAAGAAATAGATAATATGAAGAATAATGGGGAACATGCAAATAAAGTTGAAATGCAAATGCTACACAGTTTTTACAAGCTGTATGAAGAGCTAAACATGCTCAACGACAGTGTCGTGTAGTTATTACCAGAGGATGAAAGAAGTGCAGATCAGTCTAACTGGTATGAGCCAAAGTCAGCTGCTATTAAAGGATTTGTGCTTGAGACTGATAAATGGATTCAAAGACAAAGGAGTACTGAAAAAATTGAGGATGAGGTTGCTCCATGGGACAGTGTATCCGAGGTAGCCAGAGGTAGCCAAGGAGGATTCAAGATTCAAGATTCAAGATTCAAGAATTTTAATTGTCACATACACACACGAGGTGTGTAGTGAAATGCAAAGTGGCAATGCTCAGCAGAAATGTGCAAAATAACAGATTCACACTATTTACAATAAACCAACACACTATTTACAATGTCAGTTATTAAGAGCTCTATATAAAAAAACAACACAATATTTACAATAAGAGCACTTTATTAAAAAAAATATAGTAAAAAAAGGGAAAATTGTATGTGTAATATAAATTATAAATTATGTGTAGTCTTTACCTAAGTGTGTGTGTGTGCATAAGAGGGGCAGTGTGTGTGTCTTGTTGGGGGCCCTGGTGAGGTCGGAGTTCACAGTCCTGATGGCCTGAGGAAAGAAACTCCGTCTCAGTCTCTCTGTTTTTGCAGCGTGACTACGGAGGCGCTTGCCTGACCGCAGCAGCTGAAACAGCCCGTTGTTGGGGTGGTGAGGATCCTTCATAATCCTGCAGGCTCTGGTTCTGCACCTCCTGATGTACAAGTCCTGCAGGGTGGGGAGTGTAGTTCCAATAGTGCGCTCGGCCGAACGCACTACTCTCTGCAGAGCCTTCCTGTCCTGAGCGGAGCTGCTGCCAAACCAGGCAGTGATGCTTCCTGTCAGGATGCTCTCCACAGCTCCAGAGTAGAAGGACTGAAGGATCCTCCGGGAGACTTTGAATTTCCTCAGCTGCCTGAGGTGGTAAAGGCGCTGCCTCGCCTTTCTCACCAGAGTGTCTGTGTGTGTTGTCCATGTCAGATCTTCGGTGATGCTGACTCCCAGGTATTTATACCTGCTCACCCTCTCCACAGTATTCCCATTAATCCCCAGTGGTGAGTACGTCCTCTGTTGTTGTGTCCTCCTAAAGTCCACAATCAGCTCCTTAGTTTTGGTGACATTCAGGAGGAGGCTGTTGTCCTGGCACCAGAGTGACAGATCAGCAACCTCCTCCAGGTAGACCTTCTCGTCGTTGTTGGAGATCAGGCCCACCACCACTGTGTCATCCGCAAACTTAATGATGGTGTTGGAGCTGAACCTGGCCACACAGTCATGTGTGTACAGGGAGTACAGTAGGGGGCTGAGGACGCAACCCTGGGGGGATCCTGTGTTCAGAGTGAGGGGGTTGGAGGTATGTCTACCCACCCTGACCACCTGGGGCCTGGCGGTCAGGAAGTCCAGGATCCAGGCACACAGGGGGGTGTTCAGTCCCAGCTCAATCAACTTGCCAGCCAGTCTGGTGGGGACTATGGTATTGAAAGCTGAACTATAGTCAATGAACAGCAGTCTCACATAGCCCCCCTTCCGGCTGTCAAGATGAGAGAGTGTGGTGTGCAGTACCTGGGAGACAGCATCATCCGTGGATCTGTTGGGACGATAAGCAAACTGCAGCGGGTCCATGGAGCAAGGGAGGAAGGCGCAGATGTAGTCCTTAATCAGCCTCTCGAAGCATTTCATGACCACCGAGGTGAGGGCTACCAGTCGGTAGTCATTCAAGCATGCTGGAGAAGCATTCTTGGGCACAGGGACAATAGTGGATCTCTTGAAGCAGGCGGGGACCACAGACTCAGCCAGGGAGATGTTGAATATAGTGGTGAACACTGGAGCTAGCTGATTAGCACAGGTCTTCAGTACTCGTCCAGATATGCCATCTGGACCAGCAGCTTTCCTGGTGTTCACCCTCGTCAGAGCCCTCCTCACACTGTGCTCAGTCACAGAGAGTGTGTGTTCATCCCCAGCGATAGAACTCACTCCGGTTGCACTAACGGTGATGTTGTTAGCCGACGAGCTAGCGCTAGCCGACGAGCTAGCGCTGTTGTTGCTAGCCTCAAACCGTGCATAGAATGAATTCAGGTCCTCCGCTAGGGATGCGTCGGCACTCACAATTGCGGGGGGTCTGCCCTGGTAGTCCGTTATAGTCCGTAGCCCCTGCCATAGGCGTCTGGTGTCGCGCTGCTCCATCTGCGACTCCACTCTGTCCCTATACCTCCTCTTGGCCTCCTTCACCGCCCTTCTCAGTCCATAGGACGCTGCCTTGTGCTCGTCCATGTTGCCGGATACAAGACCGGAGTTATAGGCAGCAGTGCGGGCGTTCAAAGCGTCGCGGATGGATTTATCAACCCACGGTTTTTGGTTAGGAAAGGACCTAACTTTCACCGTAGGGACGATGGTATCCACTAGCATAGCTATGAAGCTCGTTACTACTTCCGTAAACTCGCTGACGTCCCTGGAACTGGATTGGAACATGTCCCAGTCGACGTCACGCAGAGCGTCCTGTAGCTCAGCCTCTGATTGGTCAGACCACCGCTTTACGTCCCTCGTCACTACCGCTTCCCGTGCTATCCTTTGTTTATACTCCGGTAGCAGGAAAATGGCGGCATGGTCTGATTTGCCGAACGGAGGGAGAGAGACAGCCTTGTAGCCTCTCTTGAACGGCGTATAGCAGTGGTCCAACGTTCTATCCCCTCTGGTAGCACACGTAATGTGCTGATGAAAGTTCGGCATGACTTTTTTTAGGTTTGCCCTATTAAAGTCCCCAGCCACCACCATAGCCGCGTCGGGATGCTTGTTCTGATGCCGACATAACACATCATGTAGGTCCGATAGTGCTACGTCGGTGTCCGCTTGTGGTGGTATGTAGACGGCTGTGGTGATGACCGAGCTGAACTCCCGGGGAAGGTAGAATGGACGGCATGAGATAGTCAGATGTTCCAGGTTCGACGAGCAGGAACGAGAAAGAGTCTTAATGTCCTTGGGGTTGCACCACTTGTTGTTAGTCATGAAGCAAACCCCTCCACCCTTAGATTTGCCAGACTCTTCCGTTCTATCCGCACGGAAAACAGAGAAGGACTCGGTTGGGCATATGGCTCGATCCGGCACCAGCGGGGTCAGCCATGTTTCCGTCAGACAAAAGACGTTACAATCCCTCATGTCCCGTTGGAATCTAATCCTCGCCCTAACATCATCCAACTTATTATCCAGAGACTGGACATTAGCAAGAAGGATGCTGGGCAGAGGTGGACGGTGGGCTTGAACTCTCAGTCTGTTCCGAATTCCGCTCCGTTTTCCCCGATGTTTCCTCCTTCGTCTCCCCGTAGGTGAGTCTCCACTGTTGTTGTTGTGGCTCGCTCGTACTATCTCTGCCGGCCACGCTGGGTCGATGGAAAAAGTGGACAAAAACCTTTGTTTTGCGCAAAAGTTTATGTCCAAAAGTGTGCTGCGTTCGTAGGATGTTAATGCCGATGTGTTTGAGCAAAAAAAGATATTAAAAACAAACACAAAAACTAAAAAAACGCACAATCTCCGCGGAGCTACCACGACGGCGTCTAGACACGGCCGCGCCATCTTAGACTGTCCAAGAGTAAAGAGGCAAGAGTAAATCAGGCTCCATCAGTGGATGCACATCAGCTGTGTCTTGTACAAGCTCTGCTGCGCGCATGAGAGAAGAGGCTAAAAGAGCTGTTCTTGTAGCACAGGCAGCATCATTGAAAAGGAAGCAAGCCATATAATTGCAAGAAGCAAAGTTAAGAGCTGAGTTGGAGAAGTTAGAGACAACCATAGCAGCCTCTACTGCCAAACTGCAGTACAGGTGATGTTGATGAAGGTCAAGATCAGGCAACCCACCACAGGCATGATAATCAAATACCCGACACTACTGTTAGAAACAGGAGACCTGCACATCCTGCACATTTTCTTCATCAGGCGCACTCAGCTAGACCTCCACCTGATCATTCTCAGGGACCCATACCTGCAGGTGACAATATCTATCAAGTGATGCACCAGCAAAACAAGATAACTGAAATGTTGGTTCAGCAGCAGAAGCTGTCTCTATTACCCAAAAGAGACATTCCTGTGTTCAGTGGTGATGCGCTCACATATAGGTCTTTTCTCAGAGCCTTTGACAATGCCATTGACAGCAAAACACAGAATGACAGAGACAAGCTCTTCTTTCTGGAACAGTATACCAGTGGAGAGCCACAAGATCTGGTAAGAAGCTGCGAACACATGAGAACTGAGATGGGCTATAGAGAAGCCAGACTACTACTTCATCAACACTACGGCGATGAGTTGAAAATAGCAATGGCTTATATTGAAAAGGCTTTGAAGTGGCCACAGATAAGGTCAGAGGATGCAAAGGCCTTGAATGCTTACGCACTCTTCTTGATTGATTGCCGAAACACCATGCAGGATGGATGAAATGGACTACATGGATGAAATGGACAACCCCACGAATATGAGAGCTATCATTTCCAAACTGTTTGGTTGCCTTACACAAGGTCACTTAAGTAAGGATTGCATGAGAAGATTGACATGTCAGGTATGCTCACTCAAACATCCAAGCATTCTACATGTGCATAAGGAAGAAAAGGCATCAACTAAGGATGACAAGAATAGCCAATCTAAGAATCAGACCACCAATGCTGTAGCATCATTAGGACAGGAGACATGTGCATATACTGGGGCCGGAAGCAGAGAATGTGTTTTGGCCATTGTTCCTGTAAAGCTTAAGTCTGTAATGGCGGCGTGACGTGTGAGGTAGGAGGAGCCAAACGCAGCAAGGGGATTCATTAAGTCCTAAGGCCACTAAGGCGGGAAACCCCGCAGTTAAGAGAGGGAGACAAAACAACAAACAAGCCTACCGACGCTACTAACCGGCTCACTGTCACGCCAATAAGTAGAAGCGCGACAGGTTTCTCAGTAGCCAGAAATAATATGCGCCCTGTCTCGGTAACGAGACGCATAAGAACGGGCGAGTAGCGTAATGGCAAAAATAAAACACAGTAAACAAACACTGCAAAATAATACGATAGTATATGAGGAGGCGAAAGGAACAGAGCTCTAATGTTCCAAGGCTACTCTCAGACTCGCAGTCACACACAAACATGTCCACAACATCGCCCAATCTTCCCTATAGGAAGACATGTACCGAAAGACGAAACAGAACTACAGTTCCGAACAAAATCGTCAAACTCCATGTACGGAGACAGGTACCAAAAGGAACGAACAGGACAGGCTGCACCGGACAGTTACTGGCTAAAAGACCAAAGCAAGAAAATAAACGCCCTACCTCTCCATAAAGAGGAATGTAACAAGGCGAACAGGAACAGAGATTTAACGGTCCAAGGCTACTTTCAGAGACTCGTAGTCAAATGCAAACATGTCAACAAAATCGCCCAAGCTCCATATGAGGAGAGACATACCCGGAGAACGAACAGAACAACAGTTCCGAACAAAATCGTCCCACAAGTAAAAAGTACGAAACCGGACAGCTGCACCGGACATTACCGGCTAAAAGACTAACACGAGTTTGATAGAAAATAAACACCGTGCCTCTTGGTAAAGAGGAATGTAACGAGGCGAAGGAACAGAGATAACACTCCATGGCTAGTTTCATAGGCTCGCAGTCACATGCAGAAAACATAAAGGGGTAAACGCCCGATCTCCCAGGAGAGAGAAACATTTTACAGGCGAGCCGACGGAGCACCGTCGTCCCATAACTTTACTATCAAACATGACTAACGCAAGCTTAATTGAAAACACACGCCCTAGACTCTCAGTAAAGGAATATGTAACGAGGCGAAGGAACAGAGAGCTAACGTTCCAAGGCTACCTTCAGAAACGCGCAGTCACACACAAACATGTCCACAACATCGCCCAAGCTCCATATAAGGAGAGACACACCCGGAGAATGAACAGAACTACTGTTCCGAACAAAATCGTCCCACAGGTAAAAAGGACGAACAGGACAGCTGTACCAAAAGACCAACGCAAACTTAATAGAAAATAGCACGCACTGCCTCTCAATATAATAAAGAAAACCCTGACTCACAACAAAGGGGAACGTAGTCCACGAGAAGGAGACAAAACAGGGAACAAACGTACCGAAGCTACTAACTGGCTCACTGTAACACGGAAATGAGTAGAAGCTCAAATGCCTGGTTTCTCAGAAAGAAAACCAAACAAAGGCAAATGGAACAAAGAACTGCAGCCCTATACTTCTACGAGCTAAGTAACTAAGTAGAAGTGTGAACGCCCGATCTCCCAGGAGAGAGAAACATTTTACAGGCGAAATAGAGCCCCATAGATCTGCGGCCCCATACTTCTATGAGATAAGTAACCAAAGAGCCAGCAAGAACAAAGCCCTGCCTCAGCAATGAGGCGTTAGAATAGGCGAGTAGCACAAATGATACAAACAGCAAATAACGCCCTGACTCACCGTATGGATAAAGCCCTACATCTCAGTAAGAGGAAAGGTAACGAGCAAAAGGAAAGACCAGGAAGCGGCGACTGAAACGAGCATGAAAAAAAAAGGAATTTTACCTTAATGCTCAAGAAACCCATGATAAAGTCAAAGAAAGGCACACAGACAGTGGAAACATATGCCTTCATTGACCCAGGTAGTTCAGCAACCTTTTGTACAGAAAAAGTCATGAGAATGCTAAACCTTAGAGGCAGGAAGACAGAGATTTTACTCCGTACTATGGGTCAGGAAAAGCCTGTGCATAGTCATATCCTGTCAGACCTGGAAGTCAGTGGACTTGAAGAGGAAAACTACATCGACCTGCCTTCAGTATTCACACAGCCAGAAATCCCTGTCAAGAAGGAGAACATTCCTCAGCAGAGAGATTTGCAGAAATGGACTTACCTTGAGCAGGTACGCCTTCCATTCATTAAGGCAGAGATCGGCCTACTCATAGGTGCCAATGCTCACAAGGCAATAGAACCATGGCAAGTCATCCATAGCCAAGGTGATGGTCCGTATGTGGTCAGGACAGCAATTGGATGGATTGTTAATGGTCCCACCAGGAGAGAAGATGAACTTCAGTACACTGTGCAGAGTTTCACCGCAAACAGAATATCTGTGGCAAGCATTGAGGAATTGTTAATTCAGCATTACAATTCTGACTTCTCAGAGCGCAGCTGTGAGGACAAAACAGAGATGTCACAGGAGGATCGGAAGTTCTTGCAATCTGTGGAACAGTCTGCTCAGCTCATTAATGGACATTACTATATCAGTCTTCCCTTTAAAACCAAGTCAGTGAAGATGCCCAACAACCGCACTGTAGCAGAGCAGAGAGCCACCAACCTCAAAAAGAAGCTTATTAAGAATCCAGAGTTCCAGACTGATTACAATGCCTTCATGCAGGACGTTATATCAAAGGGCTATGCAGCAAAGGTGTCCATTGAAAACCTATGGTGCAAGGATGGAGAGGTGTGGTACATCCCATACCACGGGGCGTACCATCCTAAAAAGAAGAAAATTAGAGTCGTCTTTGACTGCACTGCGACATATCAGGGAGTTTCACTGAACAATCAGTTACTCCAGGGCCCTGATCTTACAAATACTCTGGTTGGAGTGCTGACAAGGTTCAGGGAAGAGCCTATTGCAAGGATGGCCGATATAGATGCAATGTTTTATCAAGTTAGGGTACCAGCCAGGGACTCTGACTTCCTGCGTTTCCTCTGGTGGCCAGACGGAGGCTTGAAAGGAGAGCTAGAAGAGTACAGAATGGCTGTACACATCTTTGGGGCTACTTCCTCCCCAAGCTGTGCTTGTTTTGCCTTGAGAAAGACAGCAGAAGATGGAAGAGATGAAACAGCCGAGGCTGCTGAAACAATTAAAATAAATTTCTACATGGACGATTGCTTGAAATCTATAGTTTCAGAAGAGCAGGCAGTAGCGCTTTCACAGTCTCTGAGATCCTTATGTTCAAGAGGTGGATTTCACTTGACAAAGTGGGTCAGCAATAGCAGAAGAGTTCTGTCATCTGTCCCTGTTAATGAGAGAGCCACAGAGGTGAAGGACTTAGACTTAAGCAAAGACGCTCTGCCAACAGAAAGAGCCTTAGGAGTCCAGTGGTGCACGGAGTCAGATACCTTCAGGTTTAGAGTAAATGTGCTAGAAAGACCTGCCACACTCTCAGTAGTAAACTTTGTCTATGATCCTCCGGGCCTGCTCGCTCCATGTATTCTTCCAGCCAAGCTGACTTTGAGAGAGCTCTGTCAGGAGAAATTAAGCTGGGATGAGGAAGTCAGTGAAAGACATTCACAAAGGTGGTTCCAGTGGCTTTCAGAACTCCAGGAGCTGTCCAGCTTCAAGGTAAACAGGTGCATCAAGCCTGCTGATTTTGGTCCCACTCTTAGAGCTCAGATACATACTTTCTCAGATGTAAGAGAGAATGGTTATGGGACAGCTTCATACATACTACTCACAAGTGAAGAAGGACAAAGGCACTGCACACTATTGATACATACTACTCACAAGTGAAGACGGACAAAGGCACTGCACACTATTGATACATACTACTCACAAGTGAAGAAGCACAAAGGCACTGCACACTATTGATACATACTACTCACAAGTGAAGAAGCACAAAGGCACTGCACACTATTGATACATACTACTCACAAGTGAAGAAGCACAAAGGCACTGCACACTATTGATACATACTACTCACAAGTGAAGAAGCACAAAGGCACTGCACACTATTGATGGGTAAATCCAGAGTAGCACCTCTGAATAAGATCACAATCCTTAGAATGGAGCTGACTGCCGCAGTCATAATTGTGAAAGTAGATAGACTGTTAAGACAGGAATTAGTAACCAAGCTGGAAGAGTCTGTATCCTGGACAGACAGTCTTACTGCACTTAGGTACATTGAGAATGATGCTTCACGCTTCAAAACCTTTGTCGTCAATCAGGTCTCATTCATCCGGGAAGCTACTTTGCCATCTCAGTGGAAATATGTGAATAGTTCACTCAATCCAGCAGATCTAGCCTCAAGAGGTATGAAGTTTACCAGTCTTATCAAGAATGAGAACTGGATTCGTGGTCCACATTTCCTTTGTAAAGATCATTGTGAGTGGCCCACAAGACCTGACCTATCCAGCACCGTGGATGATGACGGTGAAGTCAGAAAGGCAGCACTAGCCAGTCTCCTCAGCACAACTGAGGTTGCCGCCATGAAGAAATTGTTTGAATACTATTCTGGATGGCACAAACTGAAGAAGGCTGTCGCATGGATGTTGCGTGTGAAAGACATGCTCCACTACTTTGTTGTTAAGAAAAAGGAATGTGAAGCAGTTGTTGCTCAGACAGAAACAGAGCCAGCAAAACAGAACTCAAAGGTACAAGAAGAAATGATGAAACTGAGACGGTCAGTGGATAAGAGACCTTTAGCTGTACAGGATTTGGAGAATGCAGAACTGGTGCTTATAGGCCACAGTCAAAGGGAGATGTATCCAGAGGAGCTGGTCTCATTGCAAAGTAAAGGTTCCCAAGTTAAGAAGTCAAGTCAGCTCTACAAGTTGGATCCTTTTCTACAAGATGGTGTGATCAGAGTGGGTGGACAGTTGAACAAGTCAGCCATGCCAGAAGAAGCCAGATGCCCAGCTGTGCTACGCAAAAATCACCACATTGCAAACCTGATCCTGCAGCATGTCCATTATCAGTCTGGTCACTGTGGTAGGAATCAGTTAATTGCAAAAGTCAGACAAAGATATTGGATTCCAGGCTTGAACAGAGCCGCCCGCACAATAATATCCAAATGCCCCACATGTAGGAAATTGCATGCAAAGCCTGCAAATCAAAAGATTTTAGATTTAGATTTAATTGAGGAACGTGTACTACCAGACAAACCACCCTTCACAAATGTGGGCGTAGACTATTTTGGACCTTTTGAGGTCAAAAGGGCACGCAGTATGGTGAAACGGTATGGAGTTCTGTTTACATGCCTTGCAGTTAGGGCAGTCCAGATCGAGGTGGCCCACTCTTTGGATACCTCATCGTGCATAAATGCCATACAACGATTTATCAGTAGAAAAGGGCAAGTATCTACGATTCACTCTGACAATGGCACCAATTTTGTTGGCGCTCAAAGAGAGCTGAGAGGCCCTAGAGGAGCTTGATCACTCCAAAATAAGTGATGTGCTTACACAGAAAGGCATAACATGGATTTTTAACACTCCTACTGCACCCCATCAAGGTGGAATATGGGAACGACAAATTCGCACTGTAAGAAAGGTGGTGAACTCTGTACTGAGACAGCAGGTATTAGATGACGATGGTCTTCACACTCTACTGTGCGAAGTTGAAGCCATCATCAATGACTGCCCTCTAACCACTGCCTCAGATGATCCCAACGACCTCGAGGTCTTGACCCCGAACCATCTTCTTTTATTGAAGAAACAACCAGCCCTGCCACCTGGTGTGTTTAACAGTGAAGAAGCATACTCCCATAGAAGATGGAGACAAATACAGTATATGGCCGACTTGTTTTGGTCAAGATGGACCCAGGAATACTTGCCATTGCTGCAGGAGCAACAGAAATGGCATTCCCTCAAGAGGAATTTTGTTCCTGGAGACCTTGTGCTCATTGTGGATAGTTCTGCCCTAAGCAATGCTTGGGTGATTGGAAGAATTAAGAAGACCTTCCCAGACTCAAGAGGAGCTGTGTGACGGGTTCAAGTGCAAACCAAGTCTAGCATACTAGACAGACCTACTAGCAAACTATGTATTTTGCAGGAAGCAGATTACGTCAAGAGGAGACTTCAGACAAAACCGGACTCAAAAGACAAAGGACTTTGAAAGATTTTACAAGTTCATCTATACAGTAGTTATTAATTGTAATATGGATATGGCTCTATTTGATGTATGTAATTGTTATGCATCCCGCCTATATAATTAGGGGCCGGAATGTTAGAGCCATAGATACGAGTTTCATGTTTGTCTTATTTTTGTATTATTATTATTGAATATTTAATTGAAGTTATATTAATGACAGTTTATGTTAACAGTAATGTGAAATTAGACTCTTATTTTGATAGAGTGTAATAAAAGACGCATATTTGCTTGTTGTTTTAGTTTTGAAGAAAGTGGAAGGAAGGAAGGAAGGATCTAGAAGCACGGATCTACAGTTTTTTGACCGTGCCTGTCGTTATTGTGAAACCCTTTTTATTTAAAAGACTCTGGAAAGTTTATTTCACTTACGTTTATAGATAAAGATTTTCTTGAATTCACCTTTTTGCACGCGTCCATTACTTTATTCAAGTGCTTCTACAATGGAAGGAATGATGCAGATACTGGATCTGTCACCATTATACAGTACATGATGCACTTTCGGTTTAGAAAACACCTCATTTTTTTCTCCAAAATCTCTCGTATAAATATGTTTAAGAAACCAAGTACTTATCAGGATATTCAGCTACAGCTGTTTTCTGATGAACCCTGAAGAGTTTATCTTGTTATATTTCGCCAAAGTCCCGTACAGTCGACATTTCCACAGCGACCACCCGTCGCACTTAGGGCTGAAATACGTTGCTGTTCTTGTGTAAATACACATGCGCTTTCGTACGTTCTTTTTTAGACGTATTTAAATACATTAGGCGACGTATGTTATGGTTATTATATATATACTGTATGTGACTATTCTGAAATAAATGTATTCTGTAGCAAATTTCTGAATGATACAGCTTCTTCTTCAGTTCAAACTTAAAACCATGTATGTGCAGGGAATATTTTTTTAGATATTGACATTTAAATAAAACTAGTAGAAACCAGGTGGAAATTGCCTCTGAAGGGCCAAAGTAAATAGAGTTAATAAAATGATAAATAAAACCCAATACGAAGGATACTTTGCGACGATTTTTGTGTCAGAACACCAACGGACACCAGTGACCACTCGGTGAGTTTCCCGTCTTTGAAAACGAGAGTTTATGGTGTTTTTTGAAGGATTTCATTTGTGCATATCCAAATTAGCTGTGACATGAGCAATAAACAATATATCTCAAGACTGCAAAGTTTGTCAAAATGTTGATATGGACGGCTGTATATGATCTTAAATAACCTTTTAACAGGGCTTAACATGCTAAATACCTAACTTCTCCTTTAAGTTCCACCCCCGATCATTATTCTTATGACCATAATACTATGTGGGACCCCCCAAGCTTAATAATCCCTTTCTTATAGGCGGTCCCTTGTTTGTTATGGGGGACGTCCCAGCCCCCCCTCAATTTGATCTATGGCGATACGTTACAAACTCGATTATCATGGAATTTGCTCACCACTAGTATTTATGATTTTGTTGGCCGTTTGTATGCAACTTCCTGGTGGTAAACTGGGAAATTTCTGACTACGAGTTGAGGAGGACCAGGCACAAATGCACGTCCGGGATGTCTGGTTTATAAGCTGGGATAGGCTTACCCAAAAACCTTTGCACTGCATTAGTGCATGTGTATTTCTGGAATGTAGTGGTGGGTAGCATAGGTAGCTAGACACTGCTGGGACTAATAGGATATAGCCCTTTTCTGTTGGGTTCTTTTGGGTATGTTGTGATTGATTGGTTCACTAGCCAGTAAGCAGCTAGCGAACAGAGAACACTGTGATTTGCATATTGCCGCCAAAATGTGGATAAAAGGGGGCGGTCAAATCCCTTCTTTGAGTAGGTGTGTCCAAATTTTGCTTGGTACTATATGTAATCCAAAGGCGTATAAGACCATTATATCATTATGGCTAAAAAATATATTTTTTAATTATATATTAATAATATATATTATTATGATGATATAACAGAGTAGCGAAATGCTTTACTAAAAATGAGCAACAAACAAACAGCCCAAATAATGTATGTTGTGCACAGTCCTGTGAGCAAGCAATTTGTTACTGCGCGGCAGTGAAGTAAAATGGTTAAGGAATTGGACTTGCCCCATATCTTTATCATATAAGTGAATATAAGAATATTAGAACTCATAACCCTTGGGGGATTAAATTTGTCCTTGTTTGTGATTTCAGTGAAGTTGGTTTATCATTGACGGCTTTTTCATATTAAGTAAGTCTGATACATTTTACTAATATATTTGGTGTCCCTTAAGCTGCCTCAAGGATTCTCACATTATCTGTGGTGATGTAGCAGTGGGTGTAATTGTAATCAAATTCCTTACATGCAAACTGTATTATTTTGTATTGTTTGGCACGGTACTGTGGCTACCATGTCCTTTATGACTCAAGGAGGATTACACAAAAGATAGCAGTTTATTTGTGCCGTAGTATTTATTGTAGACTTTCATCAAAAACATTAATTGGCAAGTGCAAGGAACAAATGGTAGACAGAAATGCACTCTTCACAGCATTAGAACACTGTCTAGAGCTCAGGAAATATCTGCAAGCCTGAAACATTGTGTATGTGTAATTACAACCTGATACATGGAGTGTCTAGTGATGTGAACTAATGCAAGATCTGTGTAAAGCCTTGTGAAAGGAACACTAATCCAATTACCATTGCACTGGTAATAACATACATTCTACTGAATCTTAGCTGTTTTTAGCCACACAGTGGTTATTATTGTGGTGGATAAGATGCATTGTGTTTTATGTGGTAGAAATATTCTTTGTTGATACCCCTCATTCACTAAATCTAGATATAATGAGATCTCAGTGAATACTTACAATTTGTTACATGACAAACTGAATTAGTGTACCAGCTATTGATTACTTGCATACAAAATAAGAGGTATAAGAAGGTGCACGTTAGCACAACCACTTTAGATACATGTTGAATGATTTCATCATGTGCACATTTGTTGTTTCCAGGCATGTGTAAATTTCATTGAGCAAATATTCCAATTCAGGTGGTAGTGTTTAAGAGACTCAGTGTTCATCTGTTGTGGGAATTTCACCCATGTCAGTCAACCAGTTCCTCGGGTGCGGGCACTTCCTCAGCAGCGGGCACTTCCTCAGCAGCGGGCACTTCCTCAGCAGCGGGCACTTCCTCAGCAGCGGGCACTTCCTCGGCAGCGGGCACTTCCTCGGCAGCGGGCACTTCCTCGGCAACGGACACTTCTTCAGCAGCGGGCACTTCCTCAGGAGCTTGTACATCCTCAGGGGCCTGCACATCCTCAGCAGCTGGTGCCACAACATCGGTTGAAGTGCTGGTGATCTTTGCCAAGGGGGTTCTAATTGTTTCAATCAAGTACTGCAGGGAGTCGTTCAGCTGTTCCCGGGTCATGTTGGCATAGACCTTCTCAAATGTTGTCTTGACAAAATTGAAAATGGTATTTACATAGGCAGCAACTGCATCCAGAGTGTCCGACTTCAAGGAACCGGTGAACTCTTCAGCCTTCTTGGCACAGTGTTGAACCAAGTCAGTCAGCTTCTGCAGCATAACATCAGGGCTCTCAAGATGCCTCACCATATCGACAATCTTATTCTGGATCTTCTTTATGGTGGATTTAATGTTTTCCAGGACTTGGCTTGCAGGAATGGCTTCATCAGAACCAGGCATGGTTACCTTTATGTTGCTCAAGTTGGTAATGATGGCATCAATGTAGGGCTCCAGATAGTCATTGATCTTTTGTACAGCTTGTTCAGTTACTGTAGCAACAGAGCTCATAACTTTGTGGGTGAGCTCTGGTAAAGTGGGATTTCCTTCCAACCCAGGTACCTGGAGCTCCCTCAAGAACTGAATAACTTTGTCCAACACAATCTTGATGGTGTTCTGGGACTGTGTGCGGAGGTTCCTGAAGAGGATGGAAAACTCACTCATTTCTGGGAGGTCAGCCCTCTCAATTATGGTAGAGATGGTATTTTTAAGCTCAGTTGAGGCACTGCTGATGTCCATGTCAAAGAGGGCACTGTGGTACTTGTCAACAGTGCTGTACAGGGAGGAAGTGATGGCTGGCAATCTCTCCTTCAGTCCCAGGAGTATTTCAGTGGTGGCTTCCTTGTTCCAAGCAGATTGGAGGTTCTGAGCCACTTTCACATTCAGGATATCCACATCATTCTCAGGTTCAGACTAGAATGTAAGAGAAACACAATTATAGTACAGCTTTTCTTTAATGTTTAGTTATTGAGGCACGGACTGAAGACTATTGGAAAGCCAGCATTGAATGGAATGCAGGAACCAAAAAGCTTTATACATTATCTTCTTCAATTCCTGTTAATTTGCAAAACTCTTTGTCCTCCTATTTCAAAAATGGCACCCTGGTAGTAAGATGTTAGCAGTTGTATGTTAATATTGTTCATTTCTGCCAAAGTGTGACTTGGTGACTGTACAGCAGACAGACAAAGCTTTCTAAAATGGGAATATCTCAGTGGTGATCAGTTCTCTGAACTCTGCTTAGCTTTTCAGGTGATGTCAGCTGTAAAGCCAAGTTTGCATAAACAAAGCTAGAGGCCATCACTGAGCCATGAGTGTTTCATATGTTTTGACTTAGTATATGCCAATATTATTTTTTTCTCTCCAGGGGAACAACATTATGGTCATCATTGGTAGTTTACCTGTATTTTATTTAGACTAACCTTGTATTATATTCTGAATGAGCTAAATGCAACGGTATTTTCTGAGCAGCATTGCCTTCATAACTTCTGTCCAGAGGAGGACCAGGCAAGTACGCATATTTCATATTGGGTTTAACTTGTAAGTGCAATTGTTTAAATGGTTAAAATTAATAAAGAAAATTGTTATTTCTACATATGTAACATCCCTTGTGTATTGTACATGTTCTAAGTGATTTTAGGAAGACAACTTGTATTGAACTAAGGATACTCATATGTTATTGTAATTCATAACAGAACGGTGCAGAACAAAAAGTCTCACCGGATATCTGCCGTACAGTCTTGCAGACAAATCTGATATCTGCAATCCAAGCAATCCAGAGGTTGGGGCAGAGATGGTAGCACTGATACTGTCCTTGGCAGATGCATAGCGGAAGCTCACATCACTGAATGTTGGGCTGGTAATGTCAACATTCAGAGTGTGACGGCTGGAGCTGGAGCTGAAAAATAAAGATCAACAATAAATTCAATCCATGAATTTTATTAATCTGAAGTAATTACAAGTGATGTATAAAATAATGTGTACATTATGTAATTGGCTTTAAATACATATTCAAAAACCCAGAAACCAACAAACTAGGGCATAGTGGCAGTAGGTGTATTTACCTGGCATCAGGAGAGTCCTGACGTTTTTTCCTGAATAAATTTAAGGGGCAGAATTCAGATGAGTTATTCAGATTTAAACACAATGTTGGTTATAAATACAAAAATCACATATACTCTTTGAGGCAGAGTGTATCTTTTGTCATATTCAGGGGTCATTTCCTTCATGAAGCCTTGTTACATTGAATGTTTTCTAAGTTACCAATGATCTGTCTGCTAATCAGGAATGGGTACAACACTAGCCCCGTATCATTGACTATTAAGTGAATTATAACAAGGTCAATTACTGACATTATGAATGGAGAAGGTGACAGACAATGTTAACAAATAAGAGGTGTTACCTCATGCTCTGGGAAAATACATGTTCTACGTCCATTTTCAGGTCACTGTGGCTGAAGGTACCCTTGTTATTCAGGCTCAGGGCACCACCTTCAAGGCTTCCAGAAGTAGTGGCTGTATAATAAAAAAAGCATTATTTGGTTGAAGGAGTACATATAAGGATGTGTAGCAATTGAAATACAGAACGAATGTAAATAGGATACAAGTCAGAACTTACCATCAAGATCGTATGCCAAGAAAGCTAATGTAGAAGTGCAAGAGGACTTAAGAGAAGCAGTGAAATCAGGGGCACTATTCTCCAGGTGTGCAGTCAGTTCTGAGCTGTAAATGGGAGAGGACACCTTCACAGTGGTGGACAGAGCAGATGGCATATATCCCTCCTGGTTCTTGCTGCACACTGCAACAATGGCGCCCTTCACAAACTGTAGATCTTCTTCACTTGTGGCCTGGTCAAATTTCAGCACATCCCAAAGGTTTTTCTCGTAGATGGGAAGCTTGATGGCTTTCAGGACAGCAGCATGGCCATCAATGGATTGACTGACCTCCATTCGAATTTCTGGCAGATCATTGGACAGCAGCAAGTCGTACATGTGCACAAGAGATACGAGTTGTTCTTTGCCTTTCAGGCTGAGCTTTTGCTTTCCTGTAGTCATTTCAAGGGCAATGTTTTGTACAATGCTAGCCTCTCCCAGGCTGCTTGGCTGTGACATGTCAATTTCCAAATTAGCTGTCAGTGTTGCAAGAGGAATGAATTCAAATGTTCCTTTAGCAACATGCTTGCCCTTGGTGTTCAGTGATTCCACATTAGCTTCGTTGTTGCAGATCACATTCAGTGTAGCATATACACGGCTTAGAGATGCCTCAAGGGCCAGGTCCTCATTCAAATCCATACTCCAGATGTTAGTCTCCCCAGAGTTGCCATTGGAGTTAGCATCGGTCTTCAGAGCAGAGCGCAGGCCATTGGAATCCAAGTAGATATTAGCCTCATTGTTCAGAGCTCCAGCAAAATGACCACTTTCCAGTATGGTTCCCTCAATCTTTCCTTTAGTCGCTGAATCTAAAGAGATATGGCCAGAAAGTCCCTCCAGAGTCAAGGTCTGGTCAATGTCTCCCTTGCCGATAGCATCAATCAATGGAATGTTAAAGCCATACTTCAGCTTTGTCTTAGAGTCCATGTTGGGCTTTGCCTTAGTGCTTCCAGTGAGCTCTTGGTTGATTTCCAGGTTCAGAATAGGGAGGGTAACCTTAGCAACAGTTGCTACCGTGGCCTCCATAGCTCTCCTGTTAAGATTGATGGTGCTATCATGGGTTCCCTCAACATTATTGTGCTCCAACGACATAGCTGTGGCAATTTTAACGCCCCTCTTCTTCCTAGACAGGCTTGTGGTTCCATCAAGTTTACCTTTTAGAATGTCAAACAGAGATGTTGAGGAAATTTCAAATCGGGCTGTGATATCTTCCTGGTTTTGTAAGGCTGCATTGGCATTCAGAGAGATCACAGGAGACTTCAGCACAAGATCAAATATCAGGTTACCTAAGGTTGGGATTGTGATGGTATCAATGCCAATAGAAATCATGTCTGGGTTCTTCTGATACTGAAGCTTGAGATTAATGTCAATTGTCTGTTCAGTGGTTGTCAAGAGAGTCTTCAGACCAGTGTTTTCCCACAGAGATACTTCTTGGAGTGAAGGAGAATGCACACCAAAGAATGGCACAGTTACTTCAGGAATATCCATTGGGATGGTCAAAAAGTTCAGATTAGCCTCACCATTCACTGTTGCAAAAATGAGAGTTTCCTTCTTATTGTTGTCCAGGGTGAGATTGTGGAAGTATTTGTACTCATTGAGTCGAGACAAAGCCACCCAGTTAATCTGCTGCACTTCTGCATTGAGAGTAATGGCATAATCATTCTGCAAATCAATCTTTCCACTCATTGAAAAGGGGAGATCAGCCTTAGCCTTTCCTTTGTTCTGGAAGTCGATGATAATCTCAGAGGGAATAGCTTCAAGGTTGATTGAGTTAGAAATGGTTCCACTTACTTCCCCATCAAGCTCAGTGTCATGAGAAGCTTTCAGGTCAATTTTCAGATCCCCCATGTTAGCATTTCCACTCACAACCACAAGGCTGCTCTTAATAAAGGGAGCTTCTGTCTCAGCACGACCGTTAAGAGTGATGTGCTTAAATAAAATGCCATCAGCATTTAGAGTTTGTTTCATTTTTAGGCTGTTGCCATCTGTATTACTTGTAAAGGTCAGCTTAGCAGAGTTGATACTCATAGTGAAGTCCAAGGCACTCTTGTGGGTCAGTTCATCTGTGGAATCCTGGAAGGTCCACCTCCCGTTTCCTATGGTTTCCTGGGCCAAATGCACGGTGCCAGCTTCTAAACGACTAACTGCTTTCTGGGTCAAGGTGGCTTCACTTGAAATGCCAAGAAGTTGAAGGTTCAAATTATGGTTGTAGGTGGTGTCCAGAGAAGCAGATAATCCACTTTCCAAGGCAAAGAATGCATTGTTGACCAATTCTGCATTGTATATTGCAGTTGTTGCTTTGGCAGTAGTCTTGGCTGAGGCCTGAGCTGAGAGACCATAGATGGTAACTGAACCCTGGTGCTCAACTGATGCAGCTGTGTGGGTAAATTTAATTGTCTCGGCAACAATAACACGGCTCAGCTTTGGGATGCCAACACGTGCAGTAATATCCAGGACATAGTTGAGAATATTTGCAGTTGATGTTGCTTGTGATGAAAGGTATGCTGTTAACTGTGGAGTCATTGGGTTGGTTGTGGAGTTCTGGAGTTCTGCAGAGGTCCTGATGCTGTAGTGGGGAGACTTTAATCTAATCTCTCCATGAAGTTTACCAAAAGCAGGGACTATGATCTCACTGGGGAGGGAGGGCATTGTGAACTCAGGGATCTGAAGAGTTGTGATGTCAAAGTTTTCCAGACTGAGTTTTGGGATTGTGATGTCAGGGAGGCTGATTTCAGAAAGACTGATCTCTGGAAGTGCAAAGTCAAGCAATGAGGTCTGAATCCATCTGACAAATTCTCGAACTGCTTCAATTTTCTGTAGGATCTCATATGCTTGAATCTGCTCATTCACACAACTTGTAATTTCACTGATTTTTGGGTTTACGTCATCAACAAAAGCATTGTAGTCAAATGACTTCAATTTCTTGACAATAATGTCAATGTATTCATTGAGCAGGTCAATTATTTGCTTGAAATCAGATGTTTTCAGTTGGTTTACTGCATCATCCAGTAGTTGCATTGCTCTGTCAGACAAAGCTGGAAGATCAATGGATTTTACAGTGTTAACTACTGCCTGTATTGTGTCTTCAGTTTTGAATTGCTTGACCAGTTCCACAACCTTTTCCAAGAGTGGTTCTATTTTCTTGTCAACTTCAAAATTGACAATGATCTCTCTGACTTTTGTGTAGACAGCATTAATCTGGTCTGTGATTTGAAATTCCTTAATACAGCTAATGATAATGGCTTTGATGGAGTCAACTGTTTTGATCATTATTTCTGTTGGCATTTGTGCGACAAGCTTTTCAATGTACCCTCCAACATTGAAGGAGGAGACAAAGTTTTTCAGATCTTGAATAAATGCTGCTAAGTCAAAGCTTTCAATCACCTGTTTCAGTTCACTTACTTTCTCCTGAAGCTTAGCTCTGATTTCATATTCCTGCAACCAAGCAATGCTACTGTCCTTTAGTTTCTCCAGATCTACCTGCCCAATGATATCCTCAACAGTAGTGATGATACTAAGAATAGTTGCACTGATCTCATACTGCTCATCAATTGCCTTCAGTTCATTTCCAATGCGCATAATAACGTCTGTTAAGTTATCAGACCAAACTTCACTTTCTACGATGCTTTTAAGTCTGGTTGCCACATTTGTCAGGATGGTTTCAATGGCATTCTTTATGCTCTCCAGATAAGCTTCCAAGTCTTCCACAGTGATGGCATAGTCTCGCAGTAGGGCAATAATTTTATCCTTTACCGCAATAACCTTGTTCTCCAGATCCTGTTCTCTAACAAAGTCACTCACAGCGTCAGGCAGACTTTCAAGCCTTGATCGGATTTCATCTCTGTTGATGTACTGTTTCAGTGATTCTAGAGCATGAACAAAGGATGATTTCATCTGTTCCAAAATGGCAGGCAAGCTCTCAATGAATGGCAGCAGGAGGACATGGCTGTCACTGTTCTTGTCATACTTCAGGGAACTGGAGATGCCAAATTCTTGGTTCTCACTCACAGGCTTGTTCAGAAGGTCTGTCAGAACTGTTCCGGATAACTCCACTCCGATTCTCTCAGGTTGGTTGTAAATGCTAACTTCCTGGTTGTATGCATGATTGTTCAGCTTAGATTTCATCCTCCATGTTCCCCTCTGCTCCTGAGGAGTCAGAAGACTGTCAATCTTGTTGTCAAAGTGGGTCTCAACAGAGGCTTCAATGTCCAGTTGGTGCGTGGTGGAAGCTCGGCAGTCATGTGAGAAGGCTACAGCTATGGGCTCTGCTTTCAAGAGGAGTTTGCTATATACCTGACCAGTATGCTTTCCAAACAAGGTCATATCACCATCAGAGTTGAAAATGGAGTCGACACTAATGCTAAAAGGTATAACAAGTGTACGGACAGTATTGTCGATACGGAGCATCTGAGAGTTGAAGCGGGCCTCGCTGTTCAATTTTGAGGTGAATCCAGCAACCTCAAAGTCAGTGTTGTGGATCAGATGAGCTCCCAGTATCTTTCCATTTGTGCTACACTTCATTGTTGCGGTAAGGTCAGCATAATTAATTTCATAGGTATGTCTAAGCTCCTCATTTCCATAATTTCCCTTCAGGCTTCCAGTCAATTCAATCTTGTAAGGTTGGAGCTTGAGTATGCCTTCATTGTTCAAGCTGATGTCCAATAATCTGAGGTCATTGTTCACATTCACAGAAGCTAAGTAGGGCTTTATGTCAACTGTGATGTCATGTTTATAAGAGTTAGTGTCACTGACGAAGCTGTCCATTTGTGAGCGGAAGGCTAAGGTTGAAAGAGTAAGAGCCAGATTGTTTGTGTTTTCAATCTTCATGTCCAGCATTGATCCCTTGGATATAACTGAGAGGGTGGTACCAGTGGCATCGATTCCTCCATTGAAGACATTCTCAAATGACAGCAGGCCACTCTGGAGGGTGGTGGTGCCACTTGTTGCCAGGTTACCACTACCAATTGTCAAAAAGGCCTTATGGGAACCATGACTTACACCAAAGATGAGGGAGCCTTCAGTGTTCACTTCCAGGCCACTGCTACTGGCAAAGGCACCTTTTATTGTGTTCTGGGTCTGGAGGATGGGTGAGTCTAACTTCAGTGTTGACTCTCCTCTCACCTCTCTGCTGTAGGGGTTGATTGTGAATGATTGGGAGCAGGAAGCCTTTGTGTACAGAGAAGCTATTCTGATAATTCCGTCCAGGTTTCCATCACCAGAAAGTTCTTCAGAAGTAAGGACAGACTGGGCAGTGTATTCAAGTGATGTCTCCAGACCCAGAGGGCTTGAAGCTTCTATCTTGTTGGTGGTTCTTATGTTTACTTTGTCAGTGATACTTCCAACTCCGTCCAGACTGACACTGACATCAACAAACTTGTGGCTCAGGGAGCTGCTCACAATGGCCCTCAAGGCTTCTTCAGGTGTTGTGGTGAGTGCTCCAGTACCTAAGTAAAAACAAATGTGTGGTCATGTAGATTAGACAAAATAACCTCCTCAGTCAGCTGTAGATACATAATCTTAGACATAACAATTATATGGAGTGTAATTTCATGATAAATTAACATGGTTAGCTAATTTTAAATCCTTGATAAATCAGTTATTGGTCACAGATTTTTAAAGTAAGCTGGCTACTTTTCAAGTAAAAATTTTTTTTTTAACAAAAACAATGTCATGAGAGGCACAAGACAATATTATTATTTAAGAAACAACTATCACAACTTCTGCATACCAAAGAATAAGAGGGAAACATAAGAAAATGTTTACCTTCAACTGTGTAAGACAGGATTTCCACAGGACAATCACCCACAACCTTGTATTTGGCAATACGAGCAGGAGCATCAACTGAAACAAAGCCCTCCAAGTTGTAGACGTTGCTGGTCACTTTGGCGGATACTTCAGCAATTCCAAAGAGGGGGAGTGAGAGCTCGTAATTGGGTGGTAGGGAGAAGGTTGGGATGTTGACCTCTGTTGATGGGATCACCAGGCCAGCCAGAGGCACAGCCAGGAGGGGTGTGGTCAAGGTGTGGGGTATATTCAAATCCTCTGAGGATTTTCCACCCAGAGGCACAGGAATAGTGACAGTGATATGATTGCTGTTGAACTGGTATTTGACTGCACCTTCACTGTTGAAAAAAAAGTATTATGATTAGCACTGAAATGTAGTTTTTTAGAAAATACCATGGGTAGTGCACATTTACTTTTTGAATAAAGCTGAAAAAAGAGATGTATATACAGTGCATATTCAATAATTTATAATTTATAATAATATTACGCACAACCATTGTGACATGATTATTTAAAAGTAAATGCTAGAATAATTCTGCATCAAAATATCAGTACAGGTCACTTACGATTTTAGAAACAGTTTCTCAGGCAGGTATAATTCTGGGATTTGTCTCAGACTCTCAATGATGGGAGCAGGGGCATCAGCAAAAGCACTATCGAGCCAGATGTTGGTTGTCTGGGGAAATTTAATATTTGTAAGGTATGTGATCTGAGCCGTGCAGTTTGTGTTATAGGATAAAAGGAAGTGTAACACCAATATTTTAATTTGGAATCAAAAACCATGAATTATAAACAAAAAAAGAAAATATTTTCTTTTAGTACCTCAATGGATTTAGACACAACATGGCGCAATGTCATGTCAGTCTGTGTCACAGTCATGTCCAGAATGTCCTGGATGATCTTCTGGTATTCATCAACGTTCTGGAAAAGCTTACGGACTTCAGAGCTCAGGTCAGACTTCAGCTCAACCTCAATCTTGTTTTCATCTGTAATTCAGATGCATTCCCATAATTAGGTCATTCAAAAAATATTTAAGAACTATGTTTACATGGCAATATCAGAGGTAACAACAAGATTTCTGATAAAATTGTATGCACTTGCCCTCTAATAATTCTTGTTTAAAGTCAGAAACTGAGCAAAATTCTAGAATCTCTTACAAAATCCTGACCTTCCTGAATAGCATCGTGAAAAACCACAGAGGGACGTACCATATCTGAAAATGACTTTCTGCAGTGAGGAAGTCTCAGGGATGTTGATGATGCTCTCAATCTCCAGAGTCAAGTCCTCAGCCCTCTTCAGCGCAGCAGTGACAGTAGCATCGGTCTTGAGTGCGGGTATGGCAAGCTGGACCTGCAGCATACCATCCTTCATTGCTTCAAGTCTGTAGGAAGGAAAAACATGATTGTTGTGGCAACACACTCCTGGACAGATTGCATGCTAAAACAAAATTGTAGAAAAATAAGGAATTGAGGGGAACAAGGTTTACTTACTTAGCACGTGCAATCAGAGAAACCTGAGGGATGTTCTTGTGTGTGATGTCAATCATGATCCCCTTCTCATTTGTATCATCAGTGAAGCCAAGTCTGACTCCAGCCTCAATGTCACAATCAGGAATCTGGACATCAGTGGTGAGAATATTTGTGTTCCTGTTGTACTTCAAGATTGCTGTTGCCTCTGTGGGCTCTGCACCTGAGACCAAGAGAAATAGGATTCTGTTACTGCTGCCCTATTAATAAAAAATGAACATTGTATTAATACTAGTACATTCTGAACATCATTCCCATTTTGGAGATGCACATACCCTCTGCTATGAGCATAATCTTCAGGGCATCCACCTTTTCTGGAACCTCTCCCTCTGTTAGGAGTTCATAGGCAATGGTGGCAGTGTATTCAGTCACCTGGCCAGTGGGTTCGAGCTCCACAGTAACCCTAGAAGAAAGTCCATAAGTTGTTAAAATGTTGAAATGTAAGGGCATTTCATTTTACTTTTTATAAATTTTGAACAGGTTAGTGTACATGTTTATCTTTGAACACTATGAAACTTAAAAACAAATATGTGATTTCATAGAATTTTTAAAAATAACTGATCAGTGTAAATAGGTATATAAATATGTTCACACTGCGCAACACTTACTCAGCCTGTCCAGTGAGTGGGAAATAGGGAGCAGCACCAGTCGAGCCTGGGTATTTTAGGGTGATACAGGACTTCATGCCAGGTAACGCTGGGATGCACTTCACTAAGTCAGTTTTGTCTTCTGTTATTGGTGGCAGGGTCTTACTCAGTGACTCAGTGGTGGTCACTGACAGCAGTCTGTTGCTGTAATTGAAAAAGGACAGTAGAGTGATATTTCATATCAACATTGGAGAAACTCAACAGAGAATGGTCAGTTACAAAAAGTGTAGCTTCAATGAAGATCGAGTCCTACCTGATTTCCAAGAGCCGGGTGGTACCCTGAGGAGCTGGGATAGTCAGCTTAATCTGGTTGTTGCTCATGGCAACCTTGGCGTTGAGGGCACTCTCATGGTAGATGTTAGTGTGCATGGCAACACCAGAGATGACAAACTCAGGAATGTGGACACCCATCTCTGTCACAAATTCTACTCCAATGGAAGGCATGAAAGATATTTCCCGCTGTAGATAAATTGAGGGCACAGTTAATGGCACATCTTTTAAAAGTATTACATTCCATATATCTCCATTAGTGATATCTCTATATCTTTATTGAGGATTGTGAAGCTCTGTGGAACACAGCTGGGATACCTACCAGCCCAGGTGTTAGGTGCAGGCCTCCTTTGGCTCCAGGGGCAAAGGTACCAGAAAGTGAGACTTTCAGAGGGACACCAGCAGCAGTTGGCAGGGAAAACTCATTGTCCATGAAGATGTAGTGAATAAAGAACTCATTATCAATGCTGGAAATAAGCTTCATGATCTGAAAAAGAAAAATGAATATGAATTGAATTGAATTTAACTTGAATGTGAATTAGAATAATTGTAATCTGGCTTCTATAGTTATGTATCATGTTGCATGGGTTGTAAAGTTTTCCTGACTCATCTTTGTTTGCCTCTTAGTTACATAAACTATTTTGTTTAAAAGTATTTATGTAAAATGTGAACATGTATGAGTGTTTTTACAGGTAATATTTTTTATTTGTCTGCAATATTGTACATACATCAGTGGGAAACATCTTGAGGAGATTATCAGCAAACATGGCAGCTGAATAGGCCATCTCTTCCATTTCACTAGTTTTGATGAATCCAAGTTCAGCTCCCAGGAGTTTCAGATAGACCAGGGCATCTGGAGACTGCTGAGTCTTCAATTCCCTCATCAGTTTGTTGACGTTGCGACTTATTTCTCTCACAATGTTTTGAGGCACCTTCAAGGAAGGTATAGCAGGAAAAAAGGTATTTAGATTGAACAATGATTTAAGATTACTCCCATACAGTGCCTGCTACAGTGTAGAAACCTGAAGATTTATTTTTAAATTTCAGCTGAAATGATTGAAAATGGATGTGTGAAATACCTGTCTCTTCATTCTCGCATCCTGAGGTGGAATCATCTTGTTCAAAAGTGTGTTCACTGAGGCAGGCATCTTGCTTCCAGCCCAGTACAGGGCCTTTGACAAAGTGTCGGGGAAAAATCCATCTTGTCCAAACAGGGCCTCATAAGTTGGTTCTAATCCTTTTCCATCCAATCCAACCTTAAATAAGAGAAGATATTACATTGTGTCTTGGACTGAAACAGTTTAATATAAACTAAATGAAAATAAATCATTGTATTTTGCTCTACAAATTATTTTTTCCTGATTGTTTGACATGAACTGACAAAATAAATAGTTGTGTGGATGTGATCTATACCTCCAACACATCAAGATCATATCCAAAAGCCTTCAGGGTAGTCTCCAGCATGATTTCTTTCGGCAGGTAGCCAGTGGAGTCAAAGACCACATTTCCTTCCAGATTGTTACTCATCTTGTAGTTTCGGGAGAACTTGCTGAATTCCAAAGCGGCTGGCACCTCATTTCCCTGAAGAGCCTCTGTGATCTTTTCCTTCATCCTGTAGGGAGACTTGAGTGAATAATGGTCTTAAAACCACTGTGAAAACTGGTGGGAAAACTTCTGATGTTCTGATTCAGATATTAAGTTTTTACGTACGGTAGAGATGCAGGGTCTGTGGAACTGAGAATGTTGGCAAGATGGGAAGCAACAAAGCTCTTAGCCTGTGGGTCCTGCTCATTTGGCAGTGCGCTTATGACCTGGGCCAAGTCAGAAGGCTCAGGGTTCTTCATCAGCACCAGGTAGGCAGCCACACGCTTTTGAATGGGGCTTGCCCCATCCAGCACGGTCTGCAGGAGCACACCACGAGCCTGGGGGGGCAATACAGTATGGAGTTGCAGTAAGGGTGCGGGGATAAGCTATAAGGTACTATAGCAGCAGCGCTCCATTTAATTTCTAGGTGCAGCTTATTTTGTAATTGTATACATGTTAGTTAACCCAAAAATGTTGCTCTGCCAAACACACAGTAAGTACAATCAGATCATATTCTGAGTACAATAGGAGGATGGCGCTTGGGTTACCTCCTCAGTGATGGTCAGCTTTCTGAAGGCCTGGATGGCGGCTTGCTGGACAGTTGGTGTGGCAGCAGGCTGTGTCATACACTGTAGCAAGGCAGACTTAAGAGCAGGGTTGGCGGCCTCCATAGCCAGTCCCATGTTGCCAATAACCTAGAGAAAAGGAAAGATGCATAGTTGCAGCTTCTCATATAATTCTCATCTTTGAAAGGGAAAGGGAAGAAATTATCCTCCTCATTGACAGTTAAGAGGCACTGGATACATACCCGCAGGGTCAAGAAGGTCTGATCTTTATCACCGGAGCAATCACCCAGCAGGGACGCCATATACTCAGATACTGCAGTGATCTCAGGGGTGACCTTGCCCTCAATCTGATAAACTCTGAAGGTGGATAGGGGGGAACAGAAAAAACAAGCGTCACTGAGCCTGCGGACTGGTCCACAATCTTAAAACTCAGATTTTTGCTAATCCCCCTGGCAATTACCCCTAGTAAATGTCCTCAAGAATCTAAAATGCTATAATAGAGAGGATCACTTGACTCTTTTGGAAAGTTGGGGAAAATTCCACTTACCTCCTAACTATGTTGCTAAGGCCATACAGAATAGGCTTGCTCTGTTTGTACTGCGCCATGGACAACATGTCTTGGACTAAGTGGTTGGTGGGGTTCGGCAAGAGGCCCACTGCATAAACAACAGCGTCAACTTCCACAGAAGCTTTGTCCATGGTGCGGAGGATCTGTAGGATGGCGCTGCTGCATTCAGGTGTTCCACACTGGGCCAAAGCCTGCCAAGTCAGGGGTGCAGACACCTCCACCATCTCTGGGACAGCTGGGCTCAGGGTCTCGGTCTTGAGCCCTCGGATCAAAGTCACCAGCTTCTGGAAGAGGTGCGCCCGCAGGTTCCCTCGAGACAAGTTGCTCAGTTCCCTCAGAATGGCCAGAATATCATCCTTTGTTTGAGCAGGGGACTTATCCTCAACAGCCTCCATACGCAGGGCCTTCAGGTTAGCCTCATCTGCACCAATATAAACAAAGGGGTGTGCTATTCCATGTACATTAGATATAATATGAAAGTATACTTTCGTTTGCACCTTGGAGAAGTTGTATGGAAGTGAATCCGCTACATATAAATAGTGCATGTGGGTGGATCTCTACTGTGTTATACCTTTATTCAGAAATCTTTAAAATCATTGACATATCTGCATGTGAAAAGAAATGACTTACTTTGGGGAAAGACTCTTTCGTTGGTCTGGCTTGTCTCCTGTAGGGCCAAGGTCTGTTTAACCACGGTTAAAACTCCAGATTCCTCTCTGAGCAGAAAGAACAGGAGAGAAAGGATGAGAACCTTGTACTGATAATAGCCAGAATCCTATATGCAGTTACACATTTAGAGCAAATGAGTGCAGACATTACTAATTGATAAAAGGGGACTCTGGTGCGGAAGAGGCAGGAATAAATTGGTAGAGACAGTAATATGACCCCTATATTAAAAAACTTAAATTGAGCTAAATGGTGTTGAAATTACAATGTGCAGTTGAATTATATACTAGACTTATATTTTTGATGTGTATGTGTCAAATTGACCGCAAAAGTTTGAAAAGACACAAAACTATTGTAATAGAAAGATTTTCACACTTTCTCTCTCACCTTTGTGTCTCCCAATTGACTACCCTTTTATACTTAAATATTAAAAATCTGTGATGAAACATCTCATTTTAGAGGTAAGTAAAAGTTTGAAAAAAGTTTAAAACCTGTATGGGAAAATACCACCAGAATCACCCACAAAAAATCACATGAAAAATAAAAAAGGTATTATTATTATTATTATTATTATTATTATACAGCTACACCACAAATGACCCCACACAACACTTTTGTATACAAAGTCCATTCAACTGCAGAGAGATTATAGTATCGCTTGTAAGAGTACCTGAAAATAAGATATCAAGAGTCTTTTGATCCCAGACATCAGGAAGTCATGGTATGCAAAGGATATACAACCAAATATTAAATATGATGACTTTTCAAGTTTATTTTAATTTGTCCAATTACTTTTGGTCCCCTAAAATGGGGGGATCATGTATAAAAAAAGCTACAATTGCTACTTGTTTCCCCCGATATGGATGCGAACACCCTAAAATTAAAGCTGAAAGTCTGCACTGTAACCTCATAGTCACTGTTCCATTTCAAATCCTATTTGTTGTAGTACAGAGGCAAAACAACAAGAAATGTGTCACTGTCCAAATACTCTTGGACTGCACTGTAGATGCTCAGAGGGACTGTGTCTCTATAGGATTTGTACCTACAACTTTATTGTGTAGACTGACTCCCCTTCGGCAGAATAAAGAACACTCTGATTATCTAGTTTTTGCTAGTTTTTTATCCTTTTTGCACCTACATGGAGTCCAACAAAGGTAACAGCTGATGTTTGGTACTTACTTGTGAGAGAAAGGCAGCAAGATGTGTTTCTCAGTGCAGGTTCCCTCAGTCATGTGCTTCTTCTCATTGTCAAATTTGTAGTTGCAGGTCTGGGTGCTGCTGATCAGTTTGGAGAGCGGAATGTGCTACGGACAGGGAGACACAGACGTTCATAAATTTTAGCATAACGGTTTGTCATCTATTATACTCCAATGAAATATTAGTTATGAGATTTAACGGTCTCATAAACCGTTTGCATTTCTACATAACAAGTACAGCTGTAATATGAACTAATTTAGGTAAATCTTGGCTGATATCTCTTGTGCTGGTGAATGTAAAGTACATGCAGCCATGTGTGAATCAGTTTCCTGTGGATCTTCTGTTCAAGTTTTCCTATAGGCTGCAGGTCTTACCAGGCCAGAGATGAGTGCCAGGGGGCTGGTGAAGTCTTTCTTGGGACTGAAACCATCACAATGGGACAGGTCTCTTGTGACAGTGACATCGGTGGCAATGTCCTCCCTGGTGTTGACAGCGTAGTTAGTCTTGCACGTACCATGCAGAGTGGCCTGCAAGAGGAGGAAAAAAGCAGTCAGCGAGCTCTGAAGACTCATCATATTGACACACTTTATATACATATAGCTCTCACCACTTAGTTACTGTGCTGACAGTGGCTGATTATCTTTTACTGTGAACACTTTATACGTTGCACTGTTGCGACAACTAGGAGAGTACTGATCTCCTAATATATGTAGTCATAATAATATCCATTACTAGTGTCATATATTTCTAATGCCGTCTTAGTTGGTTTGGAAAAAGTGTATTTTTTATTCATCATTTATCTCTGTCACATTATACAAATTATTCAAAATGTACCATATTTTTGTTGCTCGCCTCCTCCAACACGGGCACCAGGAGGGCAGAGATGATTCCTCTCTTGATGTTCAGGATGTTGGTAGGCTCATCCTCTTCAGGGAACAGGCTGACCTTGGATTCCCCCTCCACAGTCCACTTTAGTGCATTCCTGGTCAATGAGGAGAGATCATTACAGTTCCACACTCAATATATAGAGACATAGTAATACATAAGACATTTGCTGAATGTTGTGCTGTTTTGTGAAAAAATAGTTTAGTTCTTTGTCTGTCTGTATTTTTCCAACATTATTTTGACATAACTTTGTTTATGTTGTTTTTGTGCTGCACTCTTGGTCCTAGGCATATAGATAAGGCATTTGCTGAATGTTGCGCTTTTTTCTGAAAAATGGTTTTGTTCTTCAATTGTCAGCATTTTTCCATCATTCTTTTTTACATTATTTTACCCTAGGTATGTGGGCAGTAGGATTATGGGATAATGTGAGGCTATGGGTCTTTGAGTGCTTAATGCAGTACATACTTCGCCATGGCGGCCTGGAAAGCGTCAGCTCCAGCAGCAGGTCCGTATACAGGCAGCCCCTCGGGGTCGATGTCGGACACCTCGCTCAGTGTGCACTCTGGGGTGCGCACGATGTAGCTGCATGTCTGAGGCACATCGATCTCGACCTGTGGGAGAGTGAGAATGAGTTAGAGAAATGCTGCTCTCCACAGGTTAGGGACGCTATGCTTTATGTGTTGACCGATAGAGCAGGGCCCAAATTGAGGCATCACACTTACCTTACAAGTGACTTTGGCGCCGTTCCTGAGGTTTGACGCTCCACTCACTCCATTGAGGGCTTCGGTTTCATACTGGTACACATAGTTGCTAAAGCTTTTAAACCTTTTTGCCACTGAAAAAGAAACAAATAATTTTACACTGTGGCTCCAGTAGATATTTTCACACCAAATAAACAACAGATTTATAATATCTATTCTCTGCATCATGTCTCTTCTATCCTCCTATCTGACAATACCAGGCATATTTTCAGTTCCTTATTCCACACTTACTGTCTTCATAGAAATCTGTTCACATCACAAGCCTAAACATGGCATATTTTCAGTCCCTTATTCCACACTTAGGCTGTCTCTCAAACCGCATACTTCCATGCTCCGAGCACGCATCCATGTGAGTCCAAACCGAAGTACGGTAGCACGGGAGTGTGCGGTTTGAGACACAGCCTTACTGTCTTCATAGAAATCTGTTCACATCACAAGCCTAAACATGTCTTGGGTAACAAAACACAAGTGGACATCAAGCCAAATTTGACATATTACATTTATATAGATAATTACCCCCTAGAAAATGAAGATAAAGCTTAAGATAAAGTAAGATATCAGCCCCAAAGTTCTCTCAGATCTGCAGATGCTGGTTTTCTTTCTGCTCCCAAAGTACATTATAAAAAAAGTGTGGAGGCTTCATTTTGTTTTTCTGCACGTAGATTGTGGAATTACCTACCCAAGCAGACCAGAGAGCCTCCATCTATTTAACATGTTAAAAAGCAACTAAGACCCATCTTTTTTATGTGTGCTTTTAATGGACTTATTTCTTTTTTAATATTTCATGTTTTACTATTCTTCTACCTACACCTGTTTTATGTGTTCTTGTTTCTATTTGTTGTTTTATTGGTTTAGAATTCATATTCATTTATTATTTTAAACTGAACCTTCATCTGCTCTATTATCATTTATAATTGTTTCATTATATCAAAGTTACTTCTATTATAATTTTATTAGTTGTCTTTCTATGTATGCACTTTGGGCTTCAAAAAGTTGTATGAAAGGCACTGTGTAAAGGCACTGGGTTTTCTTAAAATTGTTTTATAGTCAAATTGTAAAATCTAGATCATGCACTTCTTATCTTTGTATGTGCAAGGGTCCATTTTCATCCCAAAGGTCTTTTCTCTGTTCATTTTCTCTGCTTTGTAGGTTGCCATCTTATTCTCTCATGTAACAAAGTCAAGGAATCAAGCAAACAAGCCCTCTCTCCAAGTAAGAGTGAGAGTCAAAGTTGCGCTTTAAGGATACTTACACAAGCATGGTGGTGATTCTTCTTCAGCACTCTCAATATCCTCTTCTAAAGAAACACACACAAAATAATAATACACATTAAGCATCTCAAACTAATGTAGATGAACGGAAACAATTCAAACAACTAAAATAATTGGAACAATTGCTTATAGATATGTGAAAATACTGAAAACTAAAAATAATGCTTTGTCTGGTATTTAATAGAATCTAATGTGGGACAGACAGTTTACCTAATGGGACAAAAAGATGTCCAACTTCATTCACACAATAGTAATAGCACCCACACTAATCAGAAATATTTTAAATACAACTAAAGTTCAGAAGATAAGTTATTCAGTGTAGTAGAAAAACTTCCTCAGTGAAGTGCAAGTATCCGGGTACTTACGGGCAAAGGCATAGGTGCACAGAAGCAGCAAAAGGCAGAGCTTTGTGTCCCCCATGATGGGTTCGATGAAGCTCTGTTCCTTAGGTTTTGGAGTCTTCTTTGAGTCAAGACTGATTCCACAGCTCCAGCTCCTGCCTTTTATACCTCAATCAGTCCAGCCCATGCAAGTTGCGAAAGTCCTGCAGCAGCTCCAAAGTTCAGACCGTCTGTGTGGCAGGACAAAAGGCAACTCATTTCATAAAAAAAAAAAAAGAAAATGGTGAAAAATGTGTTGTAAATCAGCACTGGACTTTATAATCTGATTGTAGACCCAGTTTTCTTTTTTCTCGAGTGGGGTTTATAGTTGGCTTTTGGAATACGTTCAGACTGGGGGAGATTCCAGTAGCCTACATCATTTTCGTCCATCATTTTTATTTCACTATTCAATTTCAATGCATTTAATATTATGAAACTTCTGAAACAACAAACATAATATCTTCCCATAACATCTCGATAGAATCTGTAATAAGTTTTTAGATATTGCTTACATATACGTTATTTTGAGGGTGTACACCATTTGCCTCTATACAGTCTTAAAAACGTAATTGACTGTACCGTAACAGAAAACAGTTGATCAAATAATTCCTGTAATTAATAACTTAATAAATATTAATTAGAATTTTGTTGGTGGACAACAAATGAGAGATAAAGTGTTTTTTGTTATGCCAGGAAGGCTTTTGTGCCAAGGTATCTTTGCTAAATACAGAACTTAAGTACATTTCTATAGTAATGTCATTGTAAATTCAAATTAAGAGGGGAAAAGAAAGCTATGCCAATGGTCAGTTGGTCAATATTTATATATTTGATTCATTAGGGGTTTCAAGCTGCTGGGGTAGCATAATCTGTATGTAATATAATGACTGATACTACAACATCATCTATAAAATAAAATACCATTCATACCATTTGAATTCTATTGGCCTTTTCTCTTAATTCTCTAAAACAACCCCTTATGTATTTATATGTAGTTGTGTCAGCAAGATATGAAACTGTTAGCACAGCAAAAAAGGGGGTGTCTTCACTGTGTCTGTTTGTACTGCAGATTGTGTGTACTGCACATTGTGCTCTGATAGCCAACACTGCAACTCACGACTCAACTGAGCAGAGCCCAGAGGTCTGTAATACAGTACAGGAGGGATTTCATTAATTTCATCTCAAACAATTCATTAATTGCAATAAAAAACAAATCGCTGGTTAAATTTTATCTACAGGCCAGGCCTAAATTAATTCCACTGCCATTGAGGCCATTTGCTATATAAGCTGTCAAACTAGAATAGGCTACACATCGTTTTTGACATCACGATGTGTCAACCATTGCCGATGCCTATAAGTTTTAGTTGATAGATGATGGTAAGGTATCGTACATCAGCCCAACCCTATTGCTATCTATCAAAGCAATTTAAAGAAAATTCTTTGCAACAACTAAATTATTTATTAATTTTAGGCTTATTTCTGCTCTCAAAACTCATGGGGAACAACCATTTTGCGACTGCTTTTTTGAAAAATTTCAACTGGGGGTGCATGTCCCCAGACCCCCCTCATAGAGGCTGACCCCCCCTAAACATATACCTCTGGTGACTCCCCCGGTCTATGGTCTGTACCTGCTCATGACAGGGTCCAACCACTGTTTTCGTCTTTTTGATGTAATTTTAAGTTAACTTAAAATCGCGTAAAGTAGGCTATAAATAAAGCACCTTGTCATTCATAAGCACTTTTTTTGTAATCTGTGGACTATGGGTATTTTAGCACAACACTTTTGTGTCTATGTTACTGCCTTTCAATATTTTCTAATAATATTTGTAATATCTGCTTTCAATTACAGCCCTGTGGCATGTGTGGCTGTGAGTTAGTGAGCATCAGCATAAAAAGTGCACTATATAGACTAGGCTACACATGTAGGACGTTTTAGAAAAAAATTGACATTTAAATAACTTTTTAACCATATGACTTACAGTATATCAACACGGCTGGCTAGCGGCAAAAATCCTTTAAGGAGAAGCTCGGTATTTAGCATTATAAGCCCTGTTAAAAGGTTATTTACGATCATATACAACGGTCCATATGAACATTTTGACATACTTTGCAGTCTTGAGATATATTTACCGTTTAAAGATTTATAGAACTATTTGCGGTCGCCGTACAGCCATACGTTTGTAAACTTCCGCTTTAAATTTTGGCACGTCTTGGCAGAGTTTGAATTCTACCATAGAAGAAGAAGAGCCGCTTCCGGGTCACCAGGTCGGAGTTTGCTTTGCAGCTAGTACGAACTCTTCAAAAGGATCCATTTTGCTAAATTAGTGTACGTTTATGCGACTGATTCCTTCAATGCAAGCGTGCAATACCGCTAGTGCAAGCAACGTGGCTGACAGACCTGAATGTGTTTGACTCCTGACACTCAAACACTGCTTAAATTGTAATTGTATGTTTTTAAGTTTTTTAAGTTTTTAATTTTATGAGCTTCCTGACATCTACTAACAAGCTAAGTGATCAAGCAACCAAAAGCTCTGGATGATTTTTGCATCTCAAGATATTTGATGGATTAAATCTTTCCCGGCCTACTCCTCTGCCATGCCAGAGACTAATTAAACCAGCAGCCAGCTGGCTCCAGCAGGCTCCAGCAGCCAGGCAGCTACCACTAGGCCTACAATTTGAAAATTTGACTATAAAACTTTCTACAAAGACTTGCTGGAACAACAAGAAAAATCCTTCAAATCATTTGTTCAGATGATCCTGGACACCACCAACAAACAAATGGACAGTCTAAGCAATGACATTGGCATTACTCAGAGCCTGGAATATTCTCAAGCTGAATGGGAGGATCTAAAGATTGGATACCAAACCTCTCTGGATTGCCACAAATCAGTGAGTAGTGAACTGGCTAGCATTCAATCCTCTCTAGATAACCTGACATCTAAAACGGATTATTTAGAAAACCAAACCAGACGCAACAACCTTCTGATTGACGGCATCCCTGACGCCAAAACTGAAACATGGCATGAATCTGAGACCAAGGTGAAAAAACTAATATCAGAACATTTAAAGATGGACCCCACACTCATCGAGCTGGAGAGAGCCCACAGGACGGGGAGGTTCGATGCTGAAGGTCGACCTAGATCTGTGGTGGTAAAGCTCCTACGTTTCAAAGACAAAGAGGAAATACTCAAAAGAGCCAAAAACCTGAAGGGCACTAAGCTCTTTATCAACGAGGATTACTCAGAAAAGGTACGACTTAGAAGGAAGGAGCTTCTCCCCCAGCTCAGAGAGGCACGTAACCAAGCCAACGTAGCCTACCTCAAATACGACCAGCTGGTTGTGCATCCCCCCCGCACTGCCCCATCCGTGGCCCACCATTAGGTATCTATGCTGTACTTGATTACTTTACCATTTACTAGATCATTTTTTGACACTCACTATGGACTATGGACTATAATAAATCAGATTTTGAAGGTCAGATCTTTACACCTTTTGATCCTTCTACATTTGACTCTTACAACTTTGATGTTGACCCAGATCAAAATTTCTTTTCTTCATTTGATGTCTCTAGCTTGTGTAGTTTTTTATAATGAAACCCAGTTTAATGACTTATGTGCTTCTATGCCTGTTAATATATTCTCTACTTTTCATCTGAATATAAGAAGTATTTCTAGTAACTATGACAAATTCATTCATTATTTATCTTTACTCAAACATGATTTTTCAGTTATTGCTTTATCCGAAACATGGCTTACAGAAGACTCTAAAGAAATCTTTAAATTACCAAATTACAATTTGGTTCACCACGTAAGAGAGAATAGATCTGGAGGTGGAGTATCTTTGTTTATTCATGGTGATTATGAGTGTCTCTGGTGTAAGGAATGTTATTGTTGGTGTTATTTACCGCCCACCTGACTCTGTCATCAAAGACTTTAATGAAAGTTTGTTCTGTTCACTTGACCGGATAAACAGTGAGAATAAGCTTTGTTACATTTTAGGAGATTTTAACATAAACCTTTTTAAAAATAATTTAGATACTCTTATTGGGGAGTTTCTCAATGTTCTTTATTCTAGTTACTTTTTCCCCCTTATTCATAAATCTACACGAGTTAAAGAAAACTCAGCAACTTTGATTGACAACATCTTAACTAGATCAGAGTCAATGACCCCTTCTGCTCCTTTATTTCAGAAATGACAGATTCTTACTATTTATGACATCAATATCTTCCAAATATGTGTTTTTATTTATAAGATATATTCAAATGAAGGGAAGATTCCTGAACAGTTTATGAGTTACTTCAAAGAGAATTCACAGGTTCATTCTTACTCAACTCGTCAATCCTTTGATCTTCATCCCCCTAAATTTCTCACTTGCAGAGGTCAATTCTCGATCAGATTTAGGGGCACTAAGTTATGGAATGGCTTTTCTCGTCTGGCAAGAAACAGTTCCTCTATAAATTGTTTCAAAAAACATCTAAGAGATCATTTAACTGCTGCTCTGTAACTGTTTTTTAAAAATATATATGTTCTTTATGTATCCTTGTTTGTTCCATATCAATATTTCTTATGTATGCATAACACACGCACACACTGACATACATACATCCACACACATACACCATATCTGCATCTACACCACATAACCACACATTCACATTTTCTTTTTTTTTGTATTGTTGTTGATATATATTTTGTCACTATTATTATTATTAATTAGCCATCACTCTTATGTATTTATGTAAATTTCTGTATGTTATTTTGTGTTCTTTATAACACTCTTGGCGATCATTAGGTGGAGGCTCCACATAAGCCCATTGGGCTTTTTTGCCTCTTCCTGCACTGTTTATAAATTGTGTTCTCTGTCAATTTTGTATTTTAAATTTGTGTGAAATAAAAACTAAACTAAATTAAACTAGTGAGCAACAGAAAACAACAAACTTTCCAAAACAATTCAGAAGTATTTCTGGTTTCCGGCTGTGGATGTATATCTAAACCTCCATTAGTGTCTATACAAGTCAACGGATTTTACTCTATAAACTTCACCCCTAGTGGTTGAGACGTATCCGTCTCAATTACAGTATTCATGTTCGTCTGAAATTATAAACTACAGCTTTAAGAAAACCCCGTAAATTTTGACGCAGTATTTTTTTAAAGGGTAGCCTCTTGCGAAAACCTCAGCTTCACCAGTTACACTGCAGTACAATAAATTAGGAGGGCGCTATTAATAGCCCAAAGCACTTACGACCCTCCTCTGGCTACAGCCACAGACTGTAAAATGCACAAAATGCACCGTTTATACACGCTAAGAAAATCATGTTCACGTATAGAAACAATAATATTTTTAAAAAATGTTGTACAAATGAGCATTCGCCGTTTTCCCTTGCTTACTGTACTATATACAGTATGTTAGAGCCATAGATACGAGTTTCATGTTTGTCTTATTTTTGTATTATTATTATTGAATATTTAATTGAAGTTATATTAATGACAGTTTATGTTAACAGTAATGTGGAATTAGACTCTTATTTTGATAGAGTGTAATATGATCCTATCCGTGCGCAAAGACGCATATTCGCTTGTTGTTTTAGTTTTGAAGAAAGTGGAAGGAAGGAAGGATCTAGAAGTACGGATCTACACAGTTTTTTGACCGTGCCTGTCGTTATTGTGAAACCCTTTTTATTTAAAAGACTCTGGAAAGTTTATTTCACTTATGTTTATAGATAAAGATTTTCTTGAATTCACCTTTTTGCACGCGTCCATTACTTTATTCAAGTGCTTCTACAATGGAAGGAATGACGCAGATACTGGATCTGTCGCCATTATACTTGTCAAAAAACTGAGCTCCATACGTTAAGAAAGGATGTGGAATTTGAATAACAAACATACGTTGGACGAAGCTGACGGATGGTGAGAATTTCTGAGCCATTTCCGAGACTGACGGAGCTTGTAAGTAGGCCTATAGCTTTACATGCTAACGCAGGTGCTACGAATCACGATACTAACGGAGCTGTAAAATGGAACTTAGTCTAAGGAAACCTGTGCTCAGACTGCCTGAAAATTACGTGTAGAAGCTTGTTCAGTATAACGGCTATGTAATGAAAACACTGGAGAAGACTTTTTAAAGTCCCTTTGCAAGTTTATTAAGTAACTGAACTTGTTCATGAGTGTTTGAAACTTCATCAGAAAATTTGCTTTGTCATACCACGAGTTTGTAATATGGCAGATGAAACGTTGGCTGATGCAATGTAGTGACCCGCAAGTAATTGCCCACAGGAGGGAGCCCAAGTACACGCAAAGAGCACTGGATGAGAAGTTCCATAGGCTTATCAGTAAAAGAAAATCAAAAATAGCTCAGTTGACAGCTAAAATGAAAGAAATAGATAATATGAAGAATAATGGGGAACATGCAAATAAAGTTGAAATGCAAATGCTACACAGTTTTTACAAGCTGTATGAAGAGCTAAACATGCTCAACGACAGTGTCGTGTAGTTATTACCAGAGGATGAAAGAAGTGCAGATCAGTCTAACTGGTATGAGCCAAAGTCAGCTGCTATTAAAGGATTTGTGCTTGAGACTGATAAATGGATTCAAAGACAAAGGAGTACTGAAAAAATTGAGGATGAGGTTGCTCCATGGGCCAGTGTATCCGAGGTAGCCAGAGGTAGCAAAGGAGGCAAGAGTAAATCAGGCTCCATCAGTGGATGCACATCAACTGTGTCTTGTACAAGCTCTGCTGCGCGCATGAGAGAAGAGGCTAAAAGAGCTGTTCTTGTAGCACAGGCAGCATCATTGAAAAGGAAGCAAGCCATATAATTGCAAGAAGCAAAGTTAAGAGCTGAGTTGGAGAAGTTAGACACAACCATAGCAGCCTCTACTGCCAAACTGCAGTACAGGTGATGTTGATGAAGGTCAAGATCAGGCAACCCACCACAGGCATGATAATCAAATACCCGACACTACTGTTAGAAACAGGAGACCTGCACATCCTGCACATTTTCTTCATCAGGCGCACTCAGCTAGACCTCCACCTGATCATTCTCAGGGACCCATACCTGCAGGTGACAATATCTATCAAGTGATGCACCAGCAAAACAAGATAACTGAAATGTTGGTTCAGCAGCAGAAGCTGTCTCTATTACCCAAAAGAGACATTCCTGTGTTCAGTGGTGATGCGCTCACATATAGGTCTTTTCTCAGAGCCTTTGACAATGCCATTGACAGCAAAACACAGAATGACAGAGACAAGCTCTTCTTTCTGGAACAGTATACCAGTGGAGAGCCACAAGATCTGGTAAGAAGCTGCGAACACATGAGAACTGAGATGGGCTATAGAGAAGCCAGACTACTACTTCATCAACACTACGGCGATGAGTTGAAAATAGCAATGGCTTATATTGAAAAGGCTTTGAAGTGGCCACAGATAAGGTCAGAGGATGCAAAGGCCTTGAATGCTTACGCACTCTTCTTGATTGGTTGCCGAAACACCATGCAGGATGGATGAAATGGACTACATGGATGAAATGGACAACCCCACGAATATGAGAGCTATCATTTCCAAACTGTTTGGTTGCCTTACACAAGGTCACTTAAGTAAGGATTGCATGAGAAGATTGACATGTCAGGTATGCTCACTCAAACATCCAAGCATTCTACATGTGCATAAGGAAGAAAAGGCATCAACTAAGGATGACAAGAATAGCCAATCTAAGAATCAGACCACCAATGCTGTAGCATCATTAGGACAGGAGACATGTGCATATACTGGGGCCGGAAGCAGAGAATGTGTTTTGGCCATTGTTCCTGTAAAGCTTAAGTCTGTAATGGCGGCGTGACGTGTGAGGTAGGAGGAGCCAAACGCAGCAAGGGGATTCATTAAGTCCTAAGGCCACTAAGGCGGGAAACCCCGCAGTTAAGAGAGGGAGACAAAACAACAAACAAGCCTACCGACGCTACTAACCGGCTCACTGTCACGCCAATAAGTAGAAGCGCGACAGGTTTCTCAGTAGCCAGAAATAATACGCGCCCTGTCTCGGTAACGAGACGCATAAGAACGGGCGAGTAGCGTAATGGCAAAAATAAAACACAGTAAACAAACACTGCAAAATAATACGATAGTATATGAGGAGGCGAAAGGAACAGAGCTCTAATGTTCCAAGGCTACTCTCAGACTCGCAGTCACACACAAACATGTCCACAACATCGCCCAATCTTCCCTATAGGAAGACATGTACCGAAAGACGAAACAGAACTACAGTTCCGAACAAAATCGTCAAACTCCAGGTACGGAGACAGGTACCAAAAGGAACGAACAGGACAGGCTGCACCGGACAGTTACTGGCTAAAAGACCAAAGCGAGAAAATAAACGCCCTACCTCTCCATAAAGAGGAATGTAACAAGGCGAACAGGAACAGAGATTTAACGGTCCAAGGCTACTTTCAGAGACTCGTAGTCAAATGCAAACGTGTCAACAAAATCGCCCAAGCTCCATATGAGGAGAGACATACCCGGAGAACGAACAGAACAACAGTTCCGAACAAAATCGTCCCACAAGTAAAAAGTACGAAACCGGACAGCTGCACCGGACATTACCGGCTAAAAGACTAACACGAGTTTGATAGAAAATAAACACCGTGCCTCTTGGTAAAGAGGAATGTAACGAGGCGAAGGAACAGAGATAACACTCCATGGCTAGTTTCATAGGCTCGCAGTCACATGCAGAAAACATAAAGGGGTAAACGCCCGATCTCCCAGGAGAGAGAAACATTTTACAGGCGAGCCGACGGAGCACCGTCGTCCCATAACTTTACTATCAAACATGACTAACGCAAGCTTAATTGAAAACACACGCCCTAGACTCTCAGTAAAGGAATATGTAACGAGGCGAAGGAACAGAGAGCTAACGTTCCAAGGCTACCTTCAGAAACGCGCAGTCACACACAAACATGTCCACAACATCGCCCAAGCTCCATATAAGGAGAGACACACCCGGAGAACGAACAGAACTACTGTTCCGAACAAAATCGTCCCACAGGTAAAAAGGACGAACAGGACAGCTGTACCAAAAGACCAACGCAAACTTAATAGAAAATAGCACGCACTGCCTCTCAATATAATAAAGAAAACCCTGACTCACAACAAAGGGGAACGTAGTCCACGAGAAGGAGACAAAACAGGGAACAAACGTACCGAAGCTACTAACTGGCTCACTGTAACACGGAAATGAGTAGAAGCTCAAATGCCTGGTTTCTCAGAAAGAAAACCAAACAAAGGCAAATGGAGCAAAGAACTGCAGCCCTATACTTCTATGAGCTAAGTAACTAAGTAGAAGTGTGAACGCCCAATCTCCCAGGAGAGAGAAACATTTTACAGGCGAAATAGAGCCCCATAGATCTGCGGCCCCATACTTCTATGAGATAAGTAACCAAAGAGCCAGCAAGAACAAAGCCCTGCCTCAGCAATGAGGCGTTAGAATAGGCGAGTAGCACAAATGATACAAACAGCAAATAACGCCCTGACTCACCGTATGGATAAAGCCCTACATCTCAGTAAGAGGAAAGGTAACAAGCAAAAGGAAAGACCAGGAAGCGGCGACTGAAACGAGCATGAAAAAAAAAGGAATTTAACCTTAATGCTCAAGAAACCCATGATAAAGTCAAAGAAAGGCACACAGACAGCGGAAACATATGCCTTCATTGACCCAGGTAGTTCAGCAACCTTTTGTACAGAAAAAGTCATGAGAATGCTAAACCTTAGAGGCAGGAAGACAGACATTTTACTCCGTACTATGGGTCAGGAAAAGCCTGTGCATAGTCATATCCTGTCAGACCTGGAAGTCAGTGGACTTGAAGAGGAAAACTACATCGACCTGCCTTCAGTATTCACACAGCCAGAAATCCCTGTCAAGAAGGAGAACATTCCTCAGCAGAGAGAATTGCAGAAATGGACTTACCTTGAGCAGGTACGCCTTCCATTCATTAAGGCAGAGATCGGCCTACTCATAGGTGCCAATGCTCACAAGGCAATAGAACCATGGCAAGTCATCCATAGCCAAGGTGATGGTCTGTATGTGGTCAGGACAGCAATTGGATGGATTGTTAATGGTCCCACCAGGAGAGAAGATGAACTTCAGTACACTGTGCAGAGTTTCACCGCAAACAGAATATCTGTGGCAAGCATTGAGGAATTGTTAATTCAGCATTACAATTCTGACTTCTCAGAGCGCAGCTGTGAGGACAAAACAGAGATGTCACAGGAGGATCGGAAGTTCTTGCAATCTGTGGAACAGTCTGCTCAGCTCATTAATGGACATTACTATATCAGTCTTCCCTTTAAAACCAAGTCAGTGAAGATGCCCAACAACCGCACTGTAGCAGAGCAGAGAGCCACCAAACTCAAAAAGAAGCTTATTAAGAATCCAGAGTTCCAGACTGATTACAATGCCTTCATGCAGGACGTTATATCAAAGGACTATGCAGCAAAGGTGTCCATTGAAAACCTATGGTGCAAGGATGGAGAGGTGTGGTACATCCCATACCACGGGGTGTACCATCCTAAAAAGAAGAAAATTAGAGTCGTCTTTGACTGCACTGCGACATATCAGGGAGTTTCACTGAACAATCAGTTACTCCAGGGCCCTGATCTTACAAATACTCTGGTTGGAGTGCTGACAAGGTTCAGGGAAGAGCCTATTGCAAGGATGGCCGATATAGATGCAATGTTTTATCAAGTTAGGGTACCAGCCAGGGACTCTGACTTCCTGCGTTTCCTCTGGTGGCCAGACGGAGGCTTGAAAGGAGAGCTAGAAGAGTACAGAATGGCTGTACACATCTTTGGGGCTACTTCCTCCCCAAGCTGTGCTTGTTTTGCCTTGAGAAAGACAGCAGAAGATGGAAGAGATGAAACAGCCGAGGCTGCTGAAACAATTAAAATAAATTTCTACATGGACGATTGCTTGAAATCTATAGTTTCAGAAGAGCAGGCAGTAGCGCTTTCACAGTCTCTGAGATCCTTATGTTCAAGAGGTGGATTTCACTTGACAAAGTGGGTCAGCAATAGCAGAAGAGTTCTGTCATCTGTCCCTGCTAATGAGAGAGCCACAGAGGTGAAGGACTTAGACTTAAGCAAAGACGCTCTGCCAACAGAAAGAGCCTTACGCCGCGTACACACAGCGAGCAACTTCGGTCGCCCAGTTGCCGGAAGTCCATTCATTCTCTATGAAGCTGAGCGATGTTCAGCGACCTGAGCAACTAGAAAACTGAGCGACCAAAATCGGCCGATAAATGTTGCCCACAGTTTAACTTTTTGGCCGACGTCGGCCGTAACAGCCAATCAGAATTCCGCGTTTCATATTTCTCCAACCGACACATAACCATTTCGTGAATAATTGTTCCGTAACCTAGCTAGCTACGTAGCCTAATATTGCCTATCAAACTAAGCTAGGCGAAATAGGGTTAGCAGCGGTAACAGTGAATAATTTATATATTATCATTGTATAATTATCAGCGTCATAACATAACCTTAAAGGATATATGTGGCTTGTTTTACCAATATCACATTGATCCCAAACTACGTGTTGAGTTTTATAGCTAGGCTACATAAATCTATCTAGATAGATTGATAGATTTATGTATAAAACCGCCGGTACTTGCAATTACGTTCGAGAAATAAAAGGGTCTTGAATCGGTTTCGATGATGAAAGACGGTATAGCTTCTTTATTTGTATACAGTTCAGCATGATGTTGGTCAGCTTTCCAGTCTAACATGCCCTTACACTCCAAACTGGCCCAGAATTTACTGTAAAACCGAATAATAGATAGATAAAGATCGCCAGCTCGCAACGAAGATGGATATAGCCTATCGCTAGCTAGCGAGAACACATAATTATCAGTGTCATGACATAACTATAAAGAATAGGCTGCATCGCAAATACGTCTTTCTTATATGTAGGCTACCGCCGTTGTTTCTCTTCATAAAAAATTTGTAGCTGTACGAGCAGACTTGGATGACACAACGGGAAGCTCTTGCCCCGCCCCCAGCCTAGTAGACTTGACCGACCCAGCAACCAAGTTGCTCGCTGTGTGAACACGGCGTTAGGAGTCCAGTGGTGCACGGAGTCAGATACCTTCAGGTTTAGAGTAAATGTGCTAGAAAGACCTCAGTAGTAAACTTTGTCTATGATCCTCCGGGCCTGCTCGCTCCATGTATTCTGCCAGCCAAGCTGACTTTGAGAGAGCTCTGTCAGGAGAAATTAAGCTGGGATGAGGAAGTCAGTGAAAGACATTCACAAAGGTGGTTCCAGTGGCTTTCAGAACTCCAGGAGCTGTCCAGCTTCAAGGTAAACAGGTGCATCAAGCCTGCTGATTTTGGTCCCACTCTTAGAGCTCAGATACATACTTTCTCAGATGTAAGAGAGAATGGTTATGGGACAGCTTCATACATACTACTCACAAGTGAAGAAGGACAAAGGCACTGCACACTATTGATACATACTACTCACAAGTGAAGACGGACAAAGGCACTGCACACTATTGATACATACTACTCACAAGTGAAGACGGACAAAGGCACTGCACACTATTGATACATACTACTCACAAGTGAAGAAGCACAAAGGCACTGCACACTATTGATACATACTACTCACAAGTGAAGAAGCACAAAGGCACTGCACACTATTGATACATACTACTCACAAGTGAAGAAGCACAAAGGCACTGCACACTATTGATACATACTACTCGCAAGTGAAGAAGGACAAAGGCACTGCACACTATTGATGGGTAAATCCAGAGTAGCACCTCTGAATAAGATCACAATCCTTAGAATGGAGCTGACTGCCGCAGTCATAATTGTGAAAGTAGATAGACTGTTAAGACAGGAATTAGTAACCAAGCTGGAAGAGTCTGTATCCTGGACAGACAGTCTTACTGCACTTAGGTACATTGAGAATGATGCTTCACGCTTCAAAACCTTTGTCGTCAATCAGGTCTCATTCATCCGGGAAGCTACTTTGCCATCTCAGTGGAAATATGTGAATAGTTCACTCAATCCAGCAGATCTAGCCTCAAGAGGTATGAAGTTTACCAGTCTTATCAAGAATGAGAACTGGATTCGTGGTCCACATTTCCTTTGTAAAGATCATTATGAGTGGCCCACAAGACCTGACCTATCCAGCACCGTGGATGATGACGGTGAAGTCAGAAAGGCAGCACTAGCCAGTCTCCTCAGCACAACTGAGGTTGCCGCCATGAAGAAATTGTTTGAATACTATTCTGGATGGCACAAACTGAAGAAGGCTGTTGCATGGATGTTGCGTGTGAAAGACATGCTCCACTACTTTGTTGTTAAGAGAAAGGAATGTGAAGCAGTTGTTGCTCAGACAGAAACAGAGCCAGCAAAACAGAACTCAAAGGTACAAGAAGAAATGATGAAACTGAGACGGTCAGTGGATAAGAGACCTTTAGCTGTACAGGATTTGGAGAATGCAGAACTGGTGCTTATACGCCACAGTCAAAGGGAGATGTATCCAGAGGAGCTGGTCTTATTGCAAAGTAAAGGTTCCCAAGCTAAGAAGTCAAGTCAGCTCTACAAGTTGGATCCTTTTCTACAAGATGGTGTGATCAGAGTGGGTGGACAGTTGAACAAGTCAGCCATGCCAGAAGAAGCCAGATGCCCAGCTGTGCTACGCAAAAATCACCACATTGCAAACCTGATCCTGCAGCATGTCCATTATCAGTCTGGTCACTGTGGTAGGAATCAGTTAATTGCAAAAGTCAGACAAAGATATTGGATTCCAGGCTTGAACAGAGCCGCCCGCACAATAATATCCAAATGCCCCACATGTAGGAAATTGCATGCAAAGCCTGCAAATCAAAAGATTTTAGATTTAGATTTAATTGAGGAACGTGTACTACCAGACAAACCACCCTTCACAAATGTGGGCGTAGACTATTTTGGACCTTTTGAGGTCAAAAGGGCACGCAGTATGGTGAAACGGTATGGAGTTCTGTTTACATGCCTTGCAGTTAGGGCAGTCCAGATCGAGGTGGCCCACTCTTTGGATACCTCATCGTGCATAAATGCCATACAACGATTTATCAGTAGAAAAGGGCAAGTATCTACGATTCACTCTGACAATGGCACCAATTTTGTTGGCGCTCAAAGAGAGCTGAGAGGCCCTAGAGGAGCTTGATCACTCCAAAATAAGTGATGTGCTTACACAGAAAGGCATAACATGGATTTTTAACACTCCTACTGCACCCCATCAAGGTGGAATATGGGAACGACAAATTCGCACTGTAAGAAAGGTGGTGAACTCTGTACTGAGACAGCAGGTATTAGATGACGATGGTCTTCACACTCTACTGTGCGAAGTTGAAGCCATCATCAATGACTGCCCTCTAACCACTGCCTCAGATGATCCCAACGACCTCGAGGTCTTGACCCCGAACCATCTTCTTTTATTGAAGAAACAACCAGCCCTGCCACCTGGTGTGTTTAACAGTGAAGACGCATACTCCCATAGAAGATGGAGACAAATACAGTATATGGCCGACTTGTTTTGGTCAAGATGGACCCAGGAATACTTGCCATTGCTGCAGGAGCAACAGAAATGGCATTCCCTCAAGAGGAATTTTGTTCCTGGAGACCTTGTGCTCATTGTGGATAGTTCTGCCCTAAGCAATGCTTGGGTGATTGGAAGAATTAAGAAGACCTTCCCAGACTCAAGAGGAGCTGTGTGACGGGTTCAAGTGCAAACCAAGTCTAGCATACTAGACAGACCTACTAGCAAACTATGTATTTTGCAGGAAGCAGATTACGTCAAGAGGAGACTTCAGACAAAACCGGACTCAAAAGACAAAGGACTTTGAAAGATTTTACAAGTTCATCTATACAGTAGTTATTAATTGTAATATGGATATGGCTCTATTTGATGTATGTAATTGTTATGCATCCTGCCTATATAATTAGGGGCCGGAATGTTAGAGCCATAGATACGAGTTTCATGTTTGTCTTATTTTTGTATTATTATTATTGAATATTTAATTGAAGTTATATTAATAACAGTTTATGTTAACAGTAATGTGAAATTAGACTCTTATTTTGATAGAGTGTAATAAAAGACGCATATTCGCTTGTTGTTTTAGTTTTGAAGAAAGTGGAAGGAAGGAAGGAAGGATCTAGAAGCACGGATCTACACAGTTTTTTGACCGTGCCTGTCGTTATTGTGAAACCCTTTTTATTTAAAAGACTCTGGAAAGTTTATTTCACTTACGTTTATAGATAAAGATTTTCTTGAATTCACCTTTTTGCACGCGTCCATTACTTTATTCAAGTGCTTCTACAATGGAAGGAATGATGCAGATACTGGATCTGTCACCATTATACAGTACATGATGCACTTTCGGTTTAGAAAACACCTCATTTTTTTCTCCAAAATCTCTCGTATAAATATGTTTAAGAAACCAAGTACTTATCAGTATATTCAGCTACAGCTGTTTTCTGATGAACCCTGAAGAGTTTATCTTGTTATATTTCGCCAAAGTCCCGTACAGTCGACATTTCCACAGCGACCACCCGTCGCACTTAGGGCTGAAATACGTTGCTGTTCTTGTGTAAATACACATGTGCTTTCGTACGTTCTTTTTTAGACGTATTTAAATACATTAGGCGACGTATGTTATGGTTATTATATATATACTGTATGTGACTATTCTGAAATAAATGTATTCTGTAGCAAATTTCTGAATGATACAGCTTCTTCTTCAGTTCAAACTTAAAACCATGTATGTGCAGGGAATATTTTTTTAGATATTGACATTTAAATAAAACTAGTAGAAACCAGGTGGAAATTGCCTCTGAAGGGCCAAAGTAAATAGAGTTAATAAAATGATAAATAAAACCCAATACGAAGGATACTTTGCGACGATTTTTGTGTCAGAACACCAACGGACACCAGTGACCACTCGGTGAGTTTCCCGTCTTTGAAAACGAGAGTTTATGGTGTTTTTTGAAGGATTTTCATTTGTGCATATCCAAATTAGCTGTGACATGAGCAATAAACAATATATCTCAAGACTGAAAAGTTTGTCAAAATGTTGATATGGACGGCTGTATATGATCTTAAATAACCTTTTAACAGGGTTTAACATGCTAAATACCGAACTTCTCCTTTAAGTTCCACCCCCGATCATTATTCTTATGACCATAATACTATGTGGGACCCCCCAAGCTTAATAATCCCTTTCTTATAGGCGGTCCCTTGTTTGTTATGGGGGACGTCCCAGCCCCCCCTCAATTTGAGCTATGGCGATACGTTACAAACTCGATTATCATGGAATTTGCCCAAGTTCACCACTAGTATTTACGATTTTGTTGGCCGTTTGAATGCAACTTCCTGGTGGTAAACTGGGAAATTTCTGACTACGAGTTGAGGAGGACCAGGCACAAATGCATGTCCGGGATGTCTGGTTTATAAGCTGGGATAGGCTTACCCAAAAACCTTTGCACTGCATTAGTGCATGTGTATTTCCGGAATGTAGTGGTGGGTAGCATAGGTAGCTAGACACTGCTGGGACTAATAGGATATAGCCCTTTTCTGTTGGGTTCTGTTGGGTATGTTGTGATTGATTGGTTCACTAGCCAGTAAGCAGCTAGCGAACAGAGAACACTGTGATTTGCATATTGCCGCCAAAATGTGGATAAAAGGGGGCGGTCAAATCCCTTCTTTGAGTAGGTGTGTCCAAATTTTGCTTGGTACTATATGTAATCCAAAGGTGTATAAGACCATTATATCATTATGGCTAAAAAATATATTTTTTAATTATATATTAATAATATATATTATTATGATGATATAACAGAGTAGCGAAATGCTTTACTAAAAATGAGCAACAAACAAACAGCCCAAATAATGTATCTTGTGCACAGTCCTGTGAGCAAGCAATTTGTTACTGCGTGGCAGTGAAGTAAAATGGTTAAGGAATTGGACTTGCCCCATATCTTTATCATATAAGTGAATATAAGAATATTAGAACTCATGACCCTTGGGGGATTAAATTTGCCCTTGTTTGTGATTTCAGTGAAGTTGGTTTATCATTGACGGCTTTTTCATATTAAGTAAGTCTGATACATTTTACTAATATATTTGGTGTCCCTTAAGCTGCCTCAAGGATTCTCACATTATCTGTGGTGATGTAGCAGTGGGTGTAATTGTAATCAAATTCCTTACATGCAAACTGTATTATTTTGTATTGTTTGGCACGGTACTGTGGCCACCATGTCCTTTATGACTCAAGGAGGATTGCACAAAAGATAGCAGTTTATTTGTGCCGTAGAATTTATTGTAGACTTTCATCAAAAACATTAATTGGCAAGTGCAAGGAACAAATGGTAGACAGAAATGCACTCTTCACAGCATTAGAACACTGTCTAGAGCTCAGGAAATATCTGCAAGCCTGAAACATTGTGTATGTGTAATTACAACCTGATACATGGAGTGTCTAGTGATGTGAACTAATGCAAGATCTGTGTAAAGCCTTGTGAAAGGAACACTAATCCAATTACCATTGCACTGGTAATAACATACATTCTACTGAATCTTAGCTGTTTTTAGCCACACAGTGGTTATTATTGTGGTGGATAAGATGCATTGTGTTTTATGTGGTAGAAATATTCTTTGTTGATACCCCTCATTCACTAAATCTAGATATAATGAGATCTCAGTGAATACTTGCAATTTGTTACATGACAAACTGAATTAGTGTACCAGCTATTGATTACTTGCATACAAAATAAGAGGTATAAGAAGGTGCACGTTAGCACAACCACTTTAGATACATGTTGAATGATTTCATCATGTGCACATTTGTTGTTTCCAGGCATGTGTCAATTTCATTGAGCAAATATTCCAATTCAGGTGGTAGTGTTTAAGAGACTCAGTGTTCATCTGTTGTGGGAATTTCACCCATGTCAGTCAACCAGTTCCTCGGGTGCGGGCACTTCCTCAGCAGCGGGCACTTCCTCAGCAGCGGGCACTTCCTCAGCAGCGGGCACTTCCTCAGCAGCGGGCACTTCCTCAGCAGCGGGCACTTCCTCGGCAGCGGGCACTTCCTCGGCAACGGACACTTCTTCAGCAGCGGGCACTTCCTCAGGAGCTTGTACATCCTCAGGGGCCTGCACATCCTCAGCAGCTGGTGCCACAACATCGGTTGAAGTGCTGGTGATCTTCGCCAAGGGGGTTCTAATTGTTTCAATCAAGTACTGCAGGGAGTCGTTCAGCTGTTCCCGGGTCATGTTGGCATAGACCTTCTCAAATGTTGTCTTGACAAAATTGAAAATGGTATTTACATAGGCAGCAACTGCATCCAGAGTGTCCGACTTCAAGGAACCGGTGAACTCTTCAGCCTTCTTGGCACAGTGTTGAACCAAGTCAGTCAGCTTCTGCAGCATAACATCAGGGCTCTCAAGATGCCTCACCATATCGACAATCTTATTCTGGATCTTCTTTATGGTGGATTTAATGTTTTCCAGGACTTGGCTTGCAGGAATGGCTTCATCAGAACCAGGCATGGTTACCTTTATGTTGCTCAAGTTGGTAATGATGGCATCAATGTAGGGCTCCAGATAGTCATTGATCTTTTGTACAGCTTGTTCAGTTACTGTAGCAACAGAGCTCATAACTTTGTGGGTGAGCTCTGGTAAAGTGGGATTTCCTTCCAACCCAGGTACCTGGAGCTCCCTCAAGAACTGAATAACTTTGTCCAACACAATCTTGATGGTGTTCTGGGACTGTGTGCGGAGGTTCCTGAAGAGGATGGAAAACTCACTCATTTCTGGGAGGTCAGCCCTCTCAATTATGGTAGAGATGGTATTTTTAAGCTCAGTTGAGGCACTGCTGATGTCCATGTCAAAGAGGGCACTGTGGTACTTGTCAACAGTGCTGTACAGGGAGGAAGTGATGGCTGGCAATCTCTCCTTCAGTCCCAGGAGTATTTCAGTGGTGGCTTCCTTGTTCCAAGCAGATTGGAGGTTCTGAGCCACTTTCACATTCAGGATATCCACATCATTCTCAGGTTCAGACTAGAATGTAAGAGAAACACAATTATAGTACAGCTTTTCTTTAATGTTTAGTTATTGAGGCACGGACTGAAGACTATTGGAAAGCCAGCATTGAATGGAATGCAGGAACCAAAAAGCTTTATACATTATCTTCTTCAATTCCTGTTAGTTTGCAAAACTCTTTGTCCTCCTATTTCAAAAATGGCACCCTGGTAGTAAGATGTTAGCAGTTGTATGTTAATATTGTTCATTTCTGCCAAAGTGTGACTTGGTGACTGTACAGCAGACAGACAAAGCTTTCTAAAATGGGAATATCTCAGTGGTGATCAGTTCTCTGAACTCTGCTTAGCTTTTCAGGTGATGTCAGCTGTAAAGCCAAGTTTGCATAAACAAAGCTAGAGGCCATCACTGAGCCATGAGTGTTTCATATGTTTTGACTTAGTATATGCCAATATTATTTTTTTCTCTCCAGGGGAACAACATTATGGTCATCATTGGTAGTTTACCTGTATTTTATTTAGACTAACCTTGTATTATATTCTGAATGAGCTAAATGCAACGGTATTTTCTGAGCAGCATTGCCTTCATAACTTCTGTCCAGAGGAGGACCAGGCAAGTACGCATATTTCATATTGGGTTTAACTTGTAAGTGCAATTGTTTAAATGGTTAAAATTAATAAAAAAATTTGTTATTTCTACATATGTAACATCCCTTGTGTATTGTATATGTTCTAAGTGATTTTAGGAAGACAACTTGTATTGAACTAAGGATACTCATATGTTATTGTAATTCATAGCAGAACGGTGCAGAACAAAAAGTCTCACCGGATATCTGCCGTACAGTCTTGCAGACAAATCTGATATCTGCAATCCAAGCAATCCAGAGGTTGGGGCAGAGATGGTAGCACTGATACTGTCCTTGGCAGATGCATAGCGGAAGCTCACATCACTGAATGTTGGGCTGGTAATGTCAACATTCAGAGTGTGACGGCTGGAGCTGGAGCTGAAAAATAAAGATCAACAATAAATTCAATCCATGAATTTTATTAATCTGAAGTAATTACAAGTGATGTATAAAATAATGTGTACATTATGTAATTGGCTTTAAATACATATTCAAAAACCCAGAAACCAACAAACTAGGGCATAGTGGCAGTAGGTGTATTTACCTGGCATCAGGAGAGTCCTGACGTTTTTTCCTGAATAAATTTAAGGGACAGAATTCAGATGAGTTATTCAGATTTAAACACAATGTTGGTTATAAATACAAAAATCACATATACTCTTTGAGGCAGAGTGTATCTTTTGTCATATTCAGGGGTCATTTCCTTCATGAAGCCTTGTTACATTGAATGTTTTCTAAGTTACCAATGATCTGTCTGCTAATCAGGAATGGGTACAACACTAGCCCCATATCATTGACTATTAAGTGAATTATAACAAGGTCAATTACTGACATTATGAATGGAGAAGGTGACAGACAATGTTAACAAATAAGAGGTGTTACCTCATGCTCTGGGAAAATACATGTTCTACGTCCATTTTCAGGTCACTGTGGCTGAAGGTACCCTTGTTATTCAGGCTCAGGGCACCACCTTCAAGGCTTCCAGAAGTAGTGGCTGTATAATAAAAAAAGCATTATTTGGTTGAAGCAGTACATATAAGGATGTGTAGCAATTGAAATACAGAACGAATGTAAATAGGATACAAGTCAGAACTTACCATCAAGATCGTATGCCAAGAAAGCTAATGTAGAAGTGCAAGAGGACTTAAGAGAAGCAGTGAAATCAGGGGCACTATTCTCCAGGTGTGCAGTCAGTTCTGAGCTGTAAATGGGAGAGGACACCTTCACAGTGGTGGACAGAGCAGATGGCATATATCCCTCCTGGTTCTTGCTGCACACTGCAACAATGGCGCCCTTCACAAACTGTAGATCTTCTTCACTTGTGGCCTGGTCAAATTTCAGCACATCCCAAAGGTTTTTCTCGTAGATGGGAAGCTTGATGGCTTTCAGGACAGCAGCATGGCCATCAATGGATTGACTGACCTCCATTCGAATTTCTGGCAGATCATTGGACAGCAGCAAGTCGTACATGTGCACAAGAGATACGAGTTGTTCTTTGCCTTTCAGGCTGAGCTTCTGCTTTCCTGTAGTCATTTCAAGGGCAATGTTTTGTACAATGCTAGCCTCTCCCAGGCTGCTTGGCTGTGACATGTCAATTTCCAAATTAGCTGTCAGTGTTGCAAGAGGAATTAATTCAAATGTTCCTTTAGCAACATGCTTGCCCTTGGTGTTCAGTGATTCCACATTAGCTTCGTTGTTGCAGATCACATTCAGTGTAGCATATACACGGCTTAGAGATGCCTCAAGGGCCAGGTCCTCATTCAAATCCATACTCCAGATGTTAGTCTCCCCAGAGTTGCCATTGGAGTTAGCATCGGTCTTCAGAGCAGAGCGCAGGCCATTAGAATCCAAGTAGATATTAGCCTCATTGTTCAGAGCTCCAGCAAAATGACCACTTTCCAGTATGGTTCCCTCAATCTTTCCTTTAGTCGCTGAATCTAAAGAGATATGGCCAGAAAGTCCCTCCAGAGTCAAGGTCTGGTCAATGTCTCCCTTGCCGATAGCATCAATCAATGGAATGTTAAAGCCATACTTCAGCTTTGTCTTAGAGTCCATGTTGGGGTTTGCCTTAGTGCTTCCAGTGAGCTCTTGGTTGATTTCCAGGTTCAGAATAGGGAGGGTAACCTTAGCAACAGTTGATACCGTGGCCTCCATAGCTCTCCTGTTAAGATTGATGGTGCTATCATGGGTTCCCTCAACATTATTGTGCTCCAACGACATAGCTGTGGCAATTTTAACGCCCCTCTTCTTCCTAGACAGGCTCGTGGTTCCATCAAGTTTACCTTTTAGAATGTCAAACAGAGATGTTGAGGAAATTTCAAATCGGGCTGTGATATCTTCCTGGTTTTGTAAGGCTGCATTGGCATTCAGAGAGATCACAGGAGACTTCAGCACAAGATCAAATATCAGGTTGCCTAAGGTTGGGATTGTGATGGTATGAATGCCAATAGAAATCATGTCTGGGTTCTTCTGATACTGAAGCTTGAGATTAATGTCAATTGTCTGTTCAGTGGTTGTCAAGAGAGTCTTCAGACCAGTGTTTTCCCACAGAGATACTTCTTGGAGTGAAGGAGAATGCACACCAAAGAATGGCACAGTTACCTCAGGAATATCCATTGGGATGGTCAAAAAGTTCAGATTAGCCTCACCATTCACTGTTGCAAAAATGAGAGTTTCCTTCTTATTGTTGTCCAGGGTGAGATTGTGGAAGTATTTGTACTCATTGAGTCGAGACAAAGCCACCCAGTTAATCTGCTGCACTTCTGCATTGAGAGTAATGGCATAATCATTCTGCAAATCAATCTTTCCACTCATTGAAAAGGGGAGATCAGCCTTAGCCTTTCCTTTGTTCTGGAAGTCGATGATAATCTCAGAGGGAATAGCTTCAAGGTTGATTGAGTTAGAAATGGTTCCACTTACTTCCCCATCAAGCTCAGTGTCATGAGAAGCTTTCAGGTCAATTTTCAGATCCCCCATGTTAGCATTTCCACTCACAACCACAAGGCTGCTCTTAATAAAGGGAGCTTCTGTCTCAGCACGACCGTTAAGAGTGATGTGCTTAAATAAAATGCCATCAGCATTTAGAGTTTGTTTCATTTTTAGGCTGTTGCCATCTGTATTACTTGTAAAGGTCAGCTTAGCAGAGTTGATACTCATAGTGAAGTCCAAGGCACTCTTGTGGGTCAGTTCATCTGTGGAATCCTGGAAGGTCCACCTCCCGTTTCCTATGGTTTCCTGGGCCAAATGCACGGTGCCAGCTTCTAAACGACTAACTGCTTTCTGGGTCAAGGTGGCTTCACTTGAAATGCCAAGAAGTTGAAGGTTCAAATTATGGTTGTAGGTGGTGTCCAGAGAACCAGAGAATCCACTTTCCAAGGCAAAGAATGCATTGTTGACCAATTCTGCATTGTATATTGCAGTTGTTGCTTTGGCAGTAGTCTTGGCTGAGGCCTGAGCTGAGAGACCATAGATGGTGACTGAACCCTGGTGCTCAACTGATGCAGCTGTGTGGGTAAATTTAATTGTCTCGGCAACAATAACACGGCTCAGCTTTGGGATGCCAACACGTGCAGTAATATCCAGGACATAGTTGAGAATATTTGCAGTTGATGTTGCTTGTGATGAAAGGTATGCTGTTAACTGTGGAGTCATTGGGTTGGTTGTGGAGTTCTGGAGTTCTGCAGAGGTCCTGATGCTGTAGTGGGGAGACTTTAATCTAATCTCTCCATGAAGTTTACCAAAAGCAGGGACTATGATCTCACTGGGGAGGGAGGGCAATGTGAACTCAGGGATCTGAAGAGTTGTGATGTCAAAGTTTTCCAGACTGAGTTTTGGGATTGTGATGTCAGGGAGGCTGATTTCAGAAAGACTGATCTCTGGAAGTGCAAAGTCAAGCAATGAGGTCTGAATCCATCTGACAAATTCTCGAACTGCTTCAATTTTCTGTAGGATCTCATATGCTTGAATCTGCTCATTCACAAAACTTGTAATTTCACTGATTTTTGGGTTTACTTCATCAACAAAAGCATTGTAGTCAAATGACTTCAATTTCTTGACAATAATGTCAATGTATTCATTGAGCAGGTCAATTATTTGCTTGAAATCAGATGTTTTCAGTTGGTTTACTGCATCATCCAGTAGTTGCATTGCTCTGTCAGACAAAGCTGGAAGATCAATGGATTTTACAGTGTTAACTACTGCCTGTATTGTGTCTTCAGTTTTGAATTGCTTGACCAGTTCCACGACCTTTTCCAAGAGTGGTTCTATTTTCTTGTCAACTTCAAAATTGACAATGATCTCTCTGACTTTTGTGTAGACAGCATTAATCTGGTCTGTGATTTGAAATTCCTTAATACAGCTAATGATAATGGCTTTGATGGAGTCAACTGTTTTGATCATTATTTCTGTTGGCATTTGTGCGACAAGCTTTTCAATGTACCCTCCAACATTGAAGGAGGAGACAAAGTTTTTCAGATCTTGAATAAATGCTGCTAAGTCAAAGCTTTCAATCGCCTGTTTCAGTTCACTTACTTTCTCCTGAAGCTTAGCTCTGATTTCATATTCCTGCAACCAAGCAATGCTACTGTCCTTTAGTTTCTCCAGATCTACCTGCCCAATGATATCCTCAACAGTAGTGATGATACTAAGAATAGTTGCACTGATCTCATACTGCTCATCAATTGCCTTCAGTTCATTTCCAATGCGCATAATAACGTCTGTTAAGTTATCAGACCAAACTTCACTTTCTACGATGCTTTTAAGTCTGGTTGCCACATTTGTCAGGATGGTTTCAATGGCATTCTTTATGCTCTCCAGATAAGCTTCCAAGTCTTCCACAGTGATGGTATAGTCTCGCAGTAGGGCAATAATTTTATCCTTTACCGCAATAACCTTGTTCTCCAGATCCTGTTCTCTAACAAAGTCACTCACAGCGTCAGGCAGACTTTCAAGCCTTGATCGGATTTCATCTCTGTTGATGTACTGTTTCAGTGATTCTAGAGCATGAACAAAGGATGATTTCATCTGTTCCAAAATGGCAGGCAAGCTCTCAATGAATGGCAGCAGGAGGACATGGCTGTCACTGTTCTTGTCATACTTCAGGGAACTGGAGATGCCAAATTCTTGGTTCTCACTCACAGGCTTGTTCAGAAGGTCTGTCAGAACTGTTCCGGATAACTCCACTCCGATTCTCTCAGGTTGGTTGTAAATGCTAACTTCCTGGTTGTATGCATGATTGTTCAGCTTAGATTTCATCCTCCATGTTCCCCTCTGCTCCTGAGGAGTCAGAAGACTGTCAATCTTGTTGTCAAAGTGGGTCTCAACAGAGGCTTCAATGTCCAGTTGGTGCGTGGTGGAAGCTCGGCAGTCATGTGAGAAGGCTACAGCTATGGGCTCTGCTTTCAAGAGGAGTTTGCTATATACCTGACCAGTATGCTTTCCAAACAAGGTCATATCACCATCAGAGTTGAAAATGGAGTCGACACTAATGCTAAAAGGTATAACAAGTGCACGGACAGTATTGTCGATACGGAGCATCTGAGAGTTGAAGCGGGCCTCGCTGTTCAATTTTGAGGTGAATCCAGCAACCTCAAAGTCAGTGTTGTGGATCAGATGAGCTCCCAGTATCTTTCCATTTGTGCTACACTTCATTGTTGCGGTAAGGTCAGCATAATTAATTTCATAGGTATGTCTAAGCTCCTCATTTCCATAATTTCCCTTCAGGCTTCCAGTCAATTCAATCTTGTAAGGTTGGAGCTTGAGTATGCCTTCATTGTTCAAGCTGATGTCCAATAATCTGAGGTCATTGTTCACATTCACAGAAGCTAAGTAGGGCTTTATGTCAACTGTGATGTCATGTTTATAAGAGTTAGTGTCACTGATGAAGCTGTCCATTTGTGAGCGGAAGGCTAAGGTTGAAAGAGTAAGAGCCAGATTGTTTGTGTTTTCAATCTTCATGTCCAGCATTGATCCCTTGGATATAACTGAGAGGGTGGTACCAGTGGCATCGATTCCTCCATTGAAGACATTCTCAAATGACAGCAGGCCACTCTGGAGGGTGGTGGTGCCACTTGTTGCCAGGTTACCACTACCAATTGTCAAAAAGGCCTTATGGGAACCATGACTTACACCAAAGATGAGGGAGCCTTCAGTGTTCACTTCCAGGCCACTGCTACTGGCAAAGGCACCTTTTATTGTGTTCTGGGTCTGGAGGATGGGTGAGTCTAACTTCAGTGTTGACTCTCCTCTCACCTCTCTGCTGTAGGGGTTGATTGTGAATGATTGGGAGCAGGAAGCCTTTGTGTACAGAGAAGCTATTCTGATAATTCCGTCCAGGTTTCCATCACCAGAAAGTTCTTCAGAAGTAAGGACAGACTGGGCAGTGTATTCAAGTGATGTCTCCAGACCCAGAGGGCTTGAAGCTTCTATCTTGTTGGTGGTTCTTATGTTTACTTTGTCAGTGATACTTCCAACTCCGTCCAGACTGACACTGACATCAACAAACTTGTGGCTCAGGGAGCTGCTCACAATGGCCCTCAAGGCTTCTTCAGGTGTTGTGGTGAGTGCTCCAGTACCTAAGTAAAAACAAATGTGTGGTCATGTAGATTAGACAAAATAACCTCCTCAGTCAGCTGTAGATACATAATCTTAGACATAACAATTATATGGAGTGTAATTTCATGATAAATTAACATGGTTAGCTAATTTTAAATCCTTGATAAATCAGTTATTGGTCACAGATTTTTAAAGTCAGCTGGCTACTTTTGAAGTAAAAAATTTTTTTTTAACAAAAACGATGTCATGAGAGGCACAAGACAATATTATTATTTAAGAAACAACTATCACAACTTCTGCATACCAAAGAGGGAAACATAAGAAAATGTTTACCTTCAACTGTGTAAGACAGGATTTCCACAGGACAATCACCCACAACCTTGTATTTAGCAATACGAGCAGGAGCATCAACTGAAACAAAGCCCTCCAAGTTGTAGACGTTGCTGGTCACTTTGGCGGATACTTCAGCAATTCCAAAGAGGGGGAGTGAGAGCTCGTAATTGGGTGGTAGGGAGAAGGTTGGGATGTTGACCTCTGTTGATGGGATCACCAGGCCAGCCAGAGGCACAGCCAGGAGGGGTGTGGTCAAGGTGTGGGGTATATTCAAATCCTCTGAGGATTTTCCACCCAGAGGCACAGGAATAGTGACAGTGATACGATTGCTGTTGAACTGGTATTTGACTGCACCTTCACTGTTGAAAAAAAAGTATTATGATTAGCACTGAAATGTAGTTTTTTTAGAAAATACCATGGGTAGTGCACATTTACTTTTTGAATAAAGCTGAAAAAAGAGATGTATATACAGTGCATATTCAATAATTTATAATTTATAATAATATTACGCACAACCATTGTGACATGATTATTTAAAAGTAAATGCTAGAATAATTCTGCATCAAAATATCAGTACAGGTCACTTACGATTTTAGAAACAGTTTCTCAGGCAGGTATAATTCTGGGATTTGTCTCAGACTCTCAATGATGGGAGCAGGGGCATCAGCAAAAGCACTATCGAGCCAGATGTTGGTTGTCTGGGGAAATTTAATATTTGTAAGGTATGTGATCTGAGCCGTGCAGTTTGTGTTATAGGATAAAAGGAAGTGTAACACCAATATTTTAATTTGGAATCAAAAACCATGAATTATAAACAAAAAAAGAAAATATTTTCTTTTAGTACCTCAATGGATTTAGACACAACATGGCGCACTGTCATGTCAGTCTGTGCCACAGTCATGTCCAGAATGTCCTGGATGATCTTCTGGTATTCATCAACGTTCTGGAAAAGCTTACGGACTTCAGAGCTCAGGTCAGACTTCAGCTCAACCTCAATCTTGTTTTCATCTGTAATTCAGATGCATTCCCATAATTAGGTCATTCAAAAAATATTTAAGAACTATGTTTACATGGCAATATCAGAGGTAACAACAAGATTTCTGATAAAATTGTATGCACTTGCCCTCTAATAATTCTTGTTTAAAGTCAGAAACTGAGCAAAATTCTAGAATCTCTTACAAAATCCTGACCTTCCTGAATAGCATCGTGAAAAACCACAGAGGGACGTACCATATCTGAAAATGACTTTCTGCAGTGAGGAAGTCTCAGGGATGTTGATGATGCTCTCAATCTCCAGAGTCAAGTCCTCAGCCCTCTTCAGCGCAGCAGTGACAGTAGCATCGGTCTTGAGTGCGGGTATGGCAAGCTGGACCTGCAGCATACCATCCTTCATTGCCTCGAGTCTGTAGGAAGGAAAAACATGATTGTTGTGGCAACACACTCCTGGACAGATTGCATGCTAAAACAAAATTGTAGAAAAATAAGGAATTGAGGGGAACAAGGTTTACTTACTTAGCACGTGCAATCAGAGAAACCTGAGGGATGTTCCTGTGTGTGATGTCAATCATAATCCCCTTCTCATTTGTATCATCAGTGAAGCCAAGTCTGACTCCAGCCTCAATGTCACAATCAGGAATCTGGACATCAGTGGTGAGAATATTTGTGTTCCTGTTGTACTTCAAGATTGCTGTTGCCTCTGTGGGCTCTGCACCTGAGACCAAGAGAAATAGGATTCTGTTACTTCTGCCCTATTAATAAAAAATGAACACTGTATTAATACTAGTACATTCTGAACATCATTCCCATTTTGGAGATGCACATACCCTCTGCTATGAGCATAATCTTCAGGGCATCCACCTTTTCTGGAACCTCTCCCTCTGTTAGGAGTTCATAGGCAATGGTGGCAGTGTATTCAGTCACCTGGCCAGTGGGTTCGAGCTCCACAGTAACCCTAGAAGAAAGTCCATAAGTTGTTAAAATGTTGAAATGTAAGGGCATTTCATTTTACTTTTTATAAATTTTGAACAGGTTAGTGTACATGTTTATCTTTGAACACTATGAAACTTAAAAACAAATATGTGATTTCAAAGAATTTTTAAAAATAACTGATCAGTGTAAATAGGTATATAAATATGTTCACACTGCGTAACACTTACTCAGCCTGTCCAGTGAGTGGGAAATAGGGAGCAGCACCAGTCGAGCCTGGGTATTTTAGGGTGATACAGGACTTCATGCCAGGTAACGCTGGGATGCACTTCACTAAGTCAGTTCTGTCTTCTGTTATTGGTGGCAGGGTCTTACTCAGTGACTCAATGGTGGTCACTGACAGCAGTCTGTTGCTGTAATTGAACAAGGACAGTAGAGGGATATTTCATATCAACACTGGAGAAACTCAACAGAGAATGGTCAGTTACAAAAAGTGTAGCTTCAATGAAGATCGAGTCCTACCTGATTTCCAAGAGCCGGGTGGTACCCTGAGGAGCTGGGATAGTCAGCTTGATCTGGTTGTTGCTCATGGCAACCTTGGCGTTAAGAGCACTCTCATGGTAGATGTTAGTGTGCATGGCAACACCAGAAATGACAAACTCAGGAATGTGGACACCCATCTCTGTCACAAATTCTACTCCAATGGAAGGCATGAAAGATATTTCCCGCTGTAGATAAATTGAGGGCACAGTTAATGGCACATCTTTTAAAAGTATTACATTCCATATATCTCCATTAGTGATATCTCTATATCTTTATTGAGGATTGTGAAGCTCTGTGGAACACAGCTGGGATACCTACCAGCCCAGGTGTTAGGTGCAGGCCTCCTTTGGCTCCAGGGGCAAAGGTACCAGAAAGTGAGACTTTCAGAGGGACACCAGCAGCAGTTGGCAGGGAAAACTCATTGTCCATGAAGATGTAGTGAATAAAGAACTCATTATCAATGCTGGAAATAAGCTTCATGATCTGAAAAAGAAAAATGAATATGAATTGAATTGAATTTAACTTGAATGTGAATTAGAATAATTGTAATCTGGCTTCTATAGTTATGTATCATGTTGCATGGGTTGTAAAGTTTTCCTGACTCATCTTTGTTTGCCTCTTAGTTACATAAACTATTTTGTTTAAAAGTATTTATGTAAAATGTGAACATGTATGAGTGTTTTTACAGGTAATATTTTTTATTTGTCTGCAATATTGTACATACATCAGTGGGAAACATCTTGAGGAGATTATCAGCAAACATGGCAGCTGAATAGGCCATCTCTTCCATTTCACTAGTTTTGATGAATCCAAGTTCAGCTCCCAGGAGTTTCAGATAGACCAGGGCATCTGGAGACTGCTGAGTCTTCAATTCCCTCATCAGTTTGTTGACGTTGCGACTTATTTCTCTCACAATGTTTTGAGGCACCTTCAAGGAAGGTATAGCAGGAAAAAAGGTATTTAGATTAAACAATGATTTAAGATTACTAAATTTCAGCTGAAATGATTGAAAATGGATGTGTGAAATACCTGTCTCTTCATTCTCGCATCCTGAGGTGGAATCATCTTGTTCAAAAGTGTGTTCACTGAGGCAGGCATCTTGCCTCCAGCCCAGTACAGGGCCTTTGACAAAGTGTCGGGGAAAAATCCATCTTGTCCAAACAGGGCCTCATAAGTTGGTTCTAATCCTTTTCCATCCAATCCAACCTTAAATAAGAGAAGATATTACATTGTGTCTTGGACTGAAACAGTTTAATATAAACTAAATTAAAATAAATCATTGTATTTTGCTCTACAAATTATTTTTTCCTGATTGTTTGACATGAACTGACAAAATAAATAGTTGTGTGGATGTGATCTATACCTCCAACACATCAAGATCATATCCAAAAGCCTTCAGGGTAGTCTCCAGCATGATTTCTTTCGGCAGGTAGCCAGTGGAGTCAAAGACCACATTTCCTTCCAGATTGTTACTCATCTTGTAGTTTCGGGAGAACTTGCTGAATTCCAAAGCGGCTGGCACCTCATTTCCCTGAAGAGCCTCTGTGATCTTTTCCTTCATCCTGTAGGGAGACTTGAGTGAATAATGGTCTTAAAACCACTGTGAAAACTGGTGGGAAAACTTCTGATGTTCTGATTCAGATATTAAGTTTTTACGTACGGTAGAGATGCAGGGTCTGTGGAACTGAGAATGTTGGCAAGATGGGAGGCAACAAAGCTCTTGGCCTGTGGGTCCTGCTCATTTGGCAGTGCGCTTATGACCTGGGCCAAGTCAGAAGGTTCAGGGTTCTTCATCAGCACCAGGTAGGCAGCCACACGCTTTTGAATGGGGCTTGCCCCATCCAGCACGGTCTGCAGGAGCACACCACGAGCCTGGGGGGGCAATACAGTATGGAGTTGCAGTAAGGGTGCGGGGATAAGCTATAAGGTACTATAACAGCAGCGCTCCATTTAATTTCTAGGTGCAGCTTATTTTGTAATTGTATACATGTTAGTTACCCCAAAAATGTTGCTCTGCCAAACACACAGTAAGTACAATCAGATCATATTCTGAGTACAATAGGAGGATGGCGCGTGGGTTACCTCCTCAGTGATGGTCAGCTTTCTGAAGGCCTGGATGGCGGCTTGCTGGACAGTTGGTGTGGCAGCAGGCTGTGTCATACACTGTAGCAAGGCAGACTTAAGAGCAGGGTTGGCGGCCTCCATAGCCAGTCCCATGTTGCCAATAACCTAGAGAAAAGGAAAGATGCATAGTTGCAGCTTCTCATATAATTCTCATCTTTGAAAGGGAAAGGCAAGAAATTATCCTCCTCATTGACAGTTAAGAGGCACTGGATACATACCCGCAGGGTCAAGAAGGTCTGATCTTTATCACCGGAGCAATCACCCAGCAGGGACGCCATATACTCAGATACTGCAGTGATCTCAGGGGTGACCTTGCCCTCAATCTGGTAAACTCTGAAGGTGGATAGGAGGGAACAGAAAAAACAAGCGTCACTGAGCCTGCGGACTGGTCCACAATCTTAAAACTCAGATTTTTGCTAATCCCCCTGGCAATTACCCCTAGTAAATGTCCTCAAGAATCTAAAATGCTATAATAGAGAGGATCACTTGACTCTTTTGGAAAGTTGGGGAAAATTCCACTTACCTCCTAACTATGTTGCTAAGGCCATACAGAATAGGCTTGCTCTGTTTGTACTGCGCCATGGACAACATGTCTTGGACTAAGTGGTTGGTGGGGTTCGGCAAGAGGCCCACTGCATAAACAACAGCGTCAACTTCCACAGAAGCTTTGTCCATGGTGCGGAGGATCTGTAGGATGGCGCTGCTGCATTCAGGTGTTCCACACTGGGCCAAAGCCTGCCAAGTCAGGGGTGCAGACACCTCCACCATCTCTGGGACAGCTGGGCTCAGGGTCTCGGTCTTGAGCCCTCGGATCAAAGTCACCAGCTTCTGGAAGAGGTGCGCCCGCAGGTTCCCTCGAGACAAGTTGCTCAGTTCCCTCAGAATGGCCAGAATATCATCCTTTGTTTGAGCAGGGGACTTATCCTCAACAGCCTCCATACGCAGGGCCTTCAGGTTAGCCTCATCTGCACCAATATAAACAAAGGGGTGTGCTATTCCATGTACATTAGATATAATATGAAAGTATACTTTCGTTTGCACCTTGGAGAAGTTGTATGGAAGTGAATCTGCTACATATAAATAGTGCATGTGGGTGGATCTCTACTGTGTTATACCTTTATTCAGAAATCTTTAAAATCATTGACATATCTGCATGTGAAAAGAAATGACTTACTTTGGGGAAAGACTCTTTCGTTGGTCGGGCTTGTCTCCTGTAGGGCCAAGGTCTGTTTAACCACGGTTAAAACTCCAGATTCCTCTCTGAGCAGAAAGAACAGGAGAGAAAGGATGAGAACCTTGTACTGATAATAGCCAGAATCCTATATGCAGTTACACATTCAGAGCAAATGAGTGCAGACATTACTAATTGATAAAAGGGGACTCTGGTGCGGAAGAGGCAGGAATAAATTGGTAGAGACAGTAATATGACCCCTATATTAAAAAACTTAAATTGAGCTAAATGGTGTTGAAATTACAATGTGCAGTTGAATTATATACTAGACTTATATTTTTGATGTGTATGTGTCAAATTGACCGCAAAAGTTTGAAAAGACACAAAACTATTGTAATAGAAAGATTTTCACACTTTCTCTCTCACCTTTGTGTCTCCCAATTGACTACCCTTTTATACTTAAATATTAAAAATCTGTGATGAAACATCTCATTTTAGAGGTAAGTAAAAGTTTGAAAAAAGTTTAAAACCTGTATGGAAAAATACCACCAGAATCACCCACAAAAAATCACATGAAAAATAAAAAAGGTATTATTATTATTATTATTATACAGCTACACCACAAATGACCCCACACAACACTTTTGTATACAAAGTCCATTCAACTGCAGAGAGATTATAGTATCGCTTGTAAGAGTACCTGAAAATAAGATATCAAGAGTCTTTTGATCCCAGACATCAGGAAGTCATGGTATGCAAAGGATATACAACCAAATATTAAATATGATGACTTTTCAAGTTTATTTTAATTTGTCCAATTACTTTTGGTCCCCTAAAATGAGGGGATCATGTATAAAAAAAGCTACAATTGCTACTTGTTTCCCCCGATATGGATGCGAACACCCTAAAATTAAAGCTGAAAGTCTGCACTGTAACCTCATAGTCACTGTTCCATTTCAAATCCTATTTGTTATAGTAAAGAGGCAAAACAACAAGAAATGTGTCACTGTCCAAATACTCTTGGACTGCACTGTAGATGCTCAGAGGGACTGTCTCTCTATAGGATTTGTACCTACAACTTTGTTGTGTAGACTGACTCCCCTTCGGCAGAATAAAGAACACTCTGATTATCTAGTTTTTGCTAGTTTTTTATCCTTTTTGCACCTACATGGAGTCCAACAAAGGTAACAGCTGATGTTCGGTACTTACTTGTGAGAGAAAGGCAGCAAGATGTGTTTCTCAGTGCAGGTTCCCTCAGTCATGTGTTTCTTCTCATTGTCAAATTTGTAGTTGCAGGTCTGGGTGCTGCTGATCAGTTTGGAGAGTGGAATGTGCTACGGACAGGGAGACACAGACGTTCATAAATTTTAGCATAACGGTTTGTCATCTATTATACACCAATGAAATATTAGTTATGAGATTTAAAATGGCTATGTCTTATAAACCGTTTGCATTTCTACATAACAAGTACAGCTGTAATATGAACTAATTTAGGTAAATCTTGGCTGATATCTCTTGTGCTGGTGAATGTAAAGTACATGCAGCCATGTGTGAATCAGTTTCCTGTGGATCTTCTGTTCAAGTTTTCCTATAGGCTGCAGGTCTTACCAGGCCAGAGATGAGTGCCAGGGGGCTGGTGAAGTCTTTCTTGGGACTGAAACCATCACAATGGGACAGGTCTCTTGTGACAGTGACATCGGTGGCAATGTCCTCCCTGGTGTTGACAGCGTAGTTAGTCTTGCACGTACCATGCAGAGTGGCCTGCAAGAGGAGGAAAAAAGCAGTCAGCGAGCTCTGAAGACTCATCATATTGACACACTTTATATACATATAGCTCTCACCACTTAGTTACTGTGCTGACAGTGGCTGATTATCTTTTACTGTGAACACTTTATACGTTGCACTGTTGTGACAACTAGGAGAGTACTGATCTCCTAATATATGTAGTCATAATAATATCCATTACTAGTGTCATATATTTCTAATGCCGTCTTAGTTGGTTTGGAAAAAGTGTATTTTTTATTCATCATTTATCTCTGTCACATTATACAAATTATTCAAAATGTACCATATTTTTGTTGCTCGCCTCCTCCAACACGGGCACCAGGAGGGCAGAGATGATTCCTCTCTTGATGTTCAGGATGTTGGTAGGCTCATCCTCTTCAGGGAACAGGCTGACCTTGGATTCCCCCTCCACAGTCCACTTTAGTGCATTCCTGGTCAATGAGGAGAGATCATTACAGTTCCACACTCAATATATAGAGACATAGTAATACATAAGACATTTGCTGAATGTTGTGCTGTTTTGTGAAAAAATAGTTTAGTTCTTTGTCTGTCTGTATTTTGCCAACATTATTTTGACATAACTTTGTTTATGTTGTTTTTGTGCTGCACTCTTGGTCCTGGGCATATACATAAGGCATTTGCTGAATGTTGCGCTTTTTTCTGAAAAATGGTTTTGTTCTTCAATTGTCAGCATTTTTCCATCATTATTTTTTACATTATTTTACCCTAGGTATGTGGGCAGTAGGATTATGGGATAATGTGAGGCTATGGGTCTTTGAGTGCTTAATGCAGTACATACTTCGCCATGGCGGCCTGGAAAGCGTCAGCTCCAGCAGCAGGTCCGTATACAGGCAGCCCCTCGGGGTCGATGTCGGACACCTCGCTCAGTGTGCACTCTGGGGTGCGCACGATGTAGCTGCATGTCTGAGGCACATCGATCTCGACCTGTGGGAGAGTGAGAATGAGTTAGAGAAATGCTGCTCTCCACAGGTTAGGGACGCTATGCTTTATGTGTTGACCGATAGAGCAGGGCCCAAATTGAGGCATCACACTTACCTTACAAGTGACTTTGGCGCCGTTCCTGAGGTTTGACGCTCCACTCACTCCATTGAGGGCTTCGGTTTCATACTGGTACACATAGTTGCTAAAGCTTTTAAACCTTTTTGCCACTGAAAAATAAACAAATAATTTTACACTGTGGCTCCAGTAGATATTTTCACACCAAATAAACAACAGATTTATAATATCTATTCTCTGCATCATGTCTCTTCTATCCTCCTATCTGACAATACCAGGCATATTTTCAGTCCCTTATTCCACACTTACTGTCTTCATAGAAATCTGTTCACATCACAAGCCTAAACATGGCATATTTTCAGTCCCTTATTCCACACTTAGGCTGTCTCTCAAACCGCATACTTCCATGCTCCGAGCACGCATCCATGTGAGTCCAAACCGAAGTACGGTAGCACGGGAGTGTGCGGTTTGAGACACAGCCTTACTGTCTTCATAGAAATCTGTTCACATCACAAGCCTAAACATGTCTTGGGTAACAAAACACAAGTGGACATCAAGCCAAATTTGACATATTACATTTATATAGATAATTACCCCCTAGAAAATGAAGATAAAGCTTAAGATAAAGTAAGATATCAGCCCCAAAGTTCTCTCAGATCTGCAGATGCTGGTTTTCTTTCTGCTCCCAAAGTACATTATAAAAAAAGTGTGGAGGCTTCATTTTGTTTTTCTGCACGTAGATTGTGGAATTACCTACCCAAGCAGATCAGAGAGCCTCCATCTATTTAACATGTTAAAAAGCAACTAAGACCCATCTTTTTTATGTGTGCTTTTAATGGACTTTTTTCTTTTTTAATATTTCATGTTTTACTATTCTTCTACCTACACCTGTTTTATGTGTTCTTGTTTCTATTTGTTGTTTTATTGGTTTAGAATTCATATTCATTTATTATTTTAAACTGAACCTTCATCTGCTCTATTATCATTTATAATTGTTTAATTATATCAAAGTTACTTATATTATTATTTTATTGGTTGTCTTTCTATGTATGCACTTTGGGCTTCAAAAAGTTGTATGAAAGGCACTGTGTAAAGGCACTGGGTTTTCTTAAAATAGTTTTATAGTCAAATTTTAAAATCTAGATCATGCACTTCTTATCTTTGTATGTGCAAGGGTCCATTTTCATCCCAAAGGTCTTTTCTCTGTTCATTTTCTCTGCTTTGGAGACTGTCATCTTATTCTCTCATGTAACAAAGTCAAGGAATCAAGCAAGCAAGCCCTCTCTCCAAGTAAGAGTGAGAGTCAAAGTTGCGCTTTAAGGATACTTACACAAGCATGGTGGTGATTCTTCTTCAGCACTCTCAATATCCTCTTCTAAAGAAACACACACAAAATAATAATACACATTAAGCATCTCAAACTAATGTAGATGAACGGAAACAATTCAAACAACTAAAATAATTGGAACAATTGCTTATAGATATGTGAAAATACTGAAAACTAAAAATAATGCTTTGTCTGGTATTTAATAGAATCTAATGTGGGACAGACAGTTTACCTAATGGGACAAAAAGATGTCCAACTTCATTCACACAATAGTAATAGCACCCACACTAATCAGAAATATTTTAAATACAACTAAAGTTCAGAAGATAAGTTACTCAGTGTAGTAGAAAAACTTCCTCAGTGAAGTGCAAGTATCCGGGTACTTACGGGCAAAGGCATAGGTGCACAGAAGCAGCAAAAGGCAGAGCTTTGTGTCCCCCATGATGGGTTCGATGAAGCTCTGTTCCTTAGGTTTTGCGAGTCTTCTTTGAGTCAAGACTGATTCCACAGCTCCAGCTCCTGCCTTTTATACCTCAACCAGTCCAGCCCATGCAAGTTGCAAAAGTCCTGCAGCAGCTCCAAAGTTCAGACCGTCTGTGTGGCAGGACAAAAGGCAACTCATTTCATAAAAAAAAAAAAAGAAAATGGTGAAAAATGTGTTGTAAATCAGCACTGGACTTTATAATCTGATTGTAGACCCAGTTTTCTTTTTTCTCGAGTGGGGTTTATAGTTGGCTTTTGGAATACGTTCAGACTGGGGGAGATTCCAGTAGCCTACATCATTTTCGTCCATCATTTTTATTTCACTATTCAATTTCAATGCATTTAATATTATGAAACTTCTGAAACAACAAACATAATATCTTCCCATAACATCTCGATAGAATCTGTAATAAGTTTTTAGATATTGCTTACGTATACGTTATTTTGAGGGTGTACACCATTTGCCTCTATACAGTCTTAAAAACGTAATTGACTGTACCGTAACAGAAAACAGTTGATCAAATAATTCCTGTAATTAATAACTTAATAATTATTAATTAAAATCTTGTTGGTGGACAACAAATGAGAGATAAAGTGTTTTTTGTTATGCCAGGAAGGCTTTTGTGACAAGGTATCTTTGCTAAATACAGAACTTAAGTACATTTCTATAGTAATGTCATTGTAAATTCAAATTAAGAGGGGAAAAGAAAGCTATGCCAATGGTCAGTTGGTCAATATTTATATATTTGATTCATTAAGGGTTTCATGCTGCTGGGGTAGCATAATCTGTATGTAATATAATGACTGATAGTACAACATCATCTATAAAATAAAATACCATTCATACCATTTGAATTCTATTGGCCTTTTCTCTTAATTCTCTAAAACAACCCCTTATGTATTTATATGTAGTTGTGTCAGCAAGATATGAAACTGTTAGCACAGCAAAAAAGGGGGTGTCTTCACTGTGTCTGTTTGTACTGCAGATTGTGTGTACTGCACATTGTGCTCTGATAGCCAACACTGCAACTCACGACTCAACTGAGCAGAGCCCAGAGGTCTGTAATACAGTATAGGAGGGATCAATGACTGTTAACAGACAGCGGTCATTGCTCTCCAAAACTCTGACTTTTAACATTAAAGTTATTGGTTTGGAAGTCTATTTACTAGCTGCCACGATATACTGTACTTGTGTGGAAATACTGGACCCTTGAATGACGAGTAAAATTGGCTTTTTGTGCTATACCAAGTACATCTACATGCACTCTACATGTTCCTCAGATGAGTCAGCACCGTACAGAACATCCAAACTATCACAAAGCCTTGAAGAAGTGTTCAAATATTGTAAACCTTTTCTGCTTCTCCCAAGGTTCATAATGTTCATAATTTCAAATCTTGAAATATCTTCCGACTTGTATTGATACTGTATTGCTAGCTCCTATCACAGGACCTTGTCCAAGCATATCAGTCATTGATAACCACTGCTTTGCTGAAGTTTTGTGATCCTAGATCACAGCCATACAGTGCCAGTTTAGCACCATATCAGTGTACAAAAGTGTAGTGTCAATACAATATAATACTGAGCAATGTCATGTGCATGTCATATAACCCGATAGTTCTGAAGCATGTTGGTACTCTGCCTCTAAAGCTTTCTCACAAAAATATGCAGCACTTTCCAAGGAATCGTCAGCCTGGTTAGCCAAAGGTGTCTGTGGAATTAAGACACAGAGGTTCCACTGAGGAGGAATGTTTTGTGATGTGCGCCCTCAGCCCCAAGTCATCAGACTGGAAAGGATTCACCTTGTCAAAGTAGGTATGTGGCCACACAGAGGACAATAAAGTGCATTCTTTCCTTCCAACGGTTAATACCATCTAGCCTCCGTTTGGTAAGGCAGATACCTTGACTCCTCATGGATCTTATCACATCTCTGGTGTAAAAATTCCAGTCTGTACTCACACATGTGATAGAGAGAGCTTGATGAACTCCACATCGCCTCCCATCTGCCTCCCTCTCTAGTGTTGTGTAAGTGCTCTTCCTGAGAAACCACACAGTTTCATTTTACTTTATTCTGGGCAACTACACAATGGCACACAACCTATTGCTCCAATTCCTGTTGCATTTTGCCTTTTCATCCCAGAAATACTCAGCAATAACACAAACATTTTAAGGTTGATACTACAGTGTGCCAGTTATATAATTTAAATCAGTGGCATCTGAAAAACTACCATGCAGAAGTTAACACCCATTGTAAAAGAGACTGACTGAAACTACAGCAATGTCTAATCTCAACAAAAACATTTTCAACATTCAGTAAAATACAATTCCAAAAAAACCTGCAAACATATTAAATTGTTGATATCAAAATATACCAAGTTACAACTAAATTTTTGCCATATCCAAAAACTGATTGCTATGTTTTCCTACATTTATTAAAGTAGCTTGGTCTTGTGGACCTCTTTATCAGCTTTGAAAACTGCTCTTTCAAATCAAGATGTTCTTGCCTGCACAAGTGCAAGCCTAGCTAATCTAAGCTGCTGGTTTTGTATGGGGTCAAAGTTAATAGTTTCACACAAGATACCATATCTCCTAGCAATACTGCAGTATATGTACTGTGTTTCAGTTTTCTCTGCCTAAAATTTAGTTGTTCCAACAGGGATGGGAATGTTTTACTCTTCAGTTATTTAACTTGCCTGGTGTATGTTATCTAATATTTTAGCTACATTTCATTTACGATGAGTTGGATGAAAATACACTGTTTTTGTGTCCCTATACAACTGTGTACCTATGTTTTACTGTGGTCTAAACTACGAGTGAACCGGCATTGGTTTATACATCTGATTAACCATTTAAGGCAATTGTTGTAGTGGGGAGTGTAAGGTTCGGAGAACCAAACGCGACCGACAATGATTTCTAAAAGCGTATCTAGAAAGACACTCCACAAAAGCGGAAGTAAATAACACATGATCGGGAGCAAAACTTCCCTACCACAATGCAAAACAAAGCAACCTCAAAAAACGGAGGCGCATCTCGACAAACAACAAAAGAACCCCACGCTCTCAAACGAGGTGCGATAACAGGAGGTCAGAGGAAAACAAAAGAAACACCCTGTATAAACGGGCAAGAGAATGAAAATGAAACTAGAACCTGTTACCTACAGCTCTAGGTGAGAACGAGCTGAACAAAAAGGTAACTGGTAGAGGAGTACAAAGGATAAAGAGAGAAAGGAAAGAAAAAGACTAAAATAAATCTTTCTCCTAACTCTAAACGGACTTGCCGCGTTTCTTATTCGTACGAACCAGAAATGCAGTGACCGAACCTCCTATACCCTACCGACTACGTTGTCAACATAGTAAAGACAATACCGAAGCGCCGGAAGGTGGAAGACCTGAGCTATCTATAATGATCAGGAAACCAGAAACAGGTGAAAAGGATTGTCCCGGCAACGCCAAATAGAAAGACAACCGCAGAAACAGCAGAGGCTGCAAATACCCGTGACAATTGTAACCAGAATTAGTAAATTTAAATGTAAATGTCAGCCATGGAAGAACAATCTGTGAGAGATTCTGCATATGCCAGCTACCCCGGGAACAAAATTTTTTTCTAACCCTGTTTTACTGTGTAAGTTATTTAGCAAAGCACCACCAGAGAATCTTCTGTTGTTTGAATTGTTGTGTTACATCCGCCGTTTCCCTCCAGTCCACCTCCCTTTCGTTTCTTCTGTATTCCCATTCCTTGTGTTTCATGTCATGTCTTTCGGTTTACCCTGTTCATCTTACGTTCTATGTTTTCATTGCAGGCTGGGCGTGGCTCCCCGTCAGTTCCTGGTTTTTTCCTTTGATTTGCCCCAGCCTATCGTTTCCCCTGCTCACTCACATTCCTCACTCCTTTTAGTTAATCACTTAGTTCCCGCACCTGTTTTTCACACTATTTAGTTTCTGCTCACTCATTCCCTGTTGCCAGTTAGTTTTCTCTGTTCCGCTTGAGATTTCCCCGGGCTTATACCTGTTTTGATCCTGCCTATCTGTTATGCTCTCACTCCCATCCTTTGGAGTCCTGTGTTTTACCTGTTCCCTCTCGTATCGTGTTTGTATTCCTGTTCGTTTCCCTCGTGCTGCAGACTGGGCGTGGTTTTCCCTTTCGTGTCACTCTGTTCACCACTCTAATTCCGGCTATCCCTTCCCTCCTTTCCGCATGCATTCCGCACACTCCCTACTCCGTTAATAATATAATAATAATAATAATACATTCAGTTTATATAGCGCTTTTCTGAATACTCAAAGCGCTTTACAGATTAAAATTACACACACAGTAAAATCATTTAATAGGTAATTAATAAAATAAATAAAATAAGAAATTAAAATAAATAAGACAGATAAAAAAGAAGGAGTATAATTTAAAATTTGAGTCATGGGATAGAGGGGAGGATGTTTAGCAGGGGAAAGCCAGTTTGAAGAGGTGGGTCTTGAGAGCCTGTTTGAAGGATGGTAGGGTGGTTGCCTGATGGATGTGGATGGGGAGGGTGTTCCAGAGGGAGGGTGCAGCAACTGAAAAGGCCCTGTAGCCCCAGGTCCGGAGCTTAGTCCTGGGGATTATCAGATTGTTCGTGTCAGCGGACCTGAGGCGACGGGAAGGAGTGTAACGGGGGAGGAGGTCAGAGAGGTAGGGAGGGGCCAGGTTATTTAGGGCTTTGTAGGTGATGAGCAGTATTTTGTAATCAATCCTGTGTTTAACCGGGAGCCAGTGGAGGACAGGGGTGATGTGATCTCGGCGACGGGTGGAGGTGAGCAGACTGGCAGCGGAGTTCTGAACGTATTGGAGTTTATTGAGGATTTTGTTGGGTGAGCCGTAGAGGATGCTGTTGCAGTAGTCGACTCTGGAGGTTATGAGGGCATGGATGAGGGTTTCAGCAGCGGAAAGGGACAGGGAGGGGCGGAGGCGGGCAATGTTCCGGAGGTGAAAGAAGGCAGTTTTGGTAATGTGGTTGACGTGCGGTAGGAATGAGAGGGTGGGGTCAAGGATGATGCCAAGGTTGCGGACATGGGTGGAGGGGGGTGACGATGGAACCATCAACGGTGAGAGAGAAGGTCTGGGCGGAGCGGATGAGGGAGTTTTGGCCGATGATGAGTATTTCCGATTTATTGCAGTTGAGTTGGAGAAAGTTCAGTTGCATCCATGTTTTTACATCAGCAAGGCAGGTGGTGAGGGTGGAGTGGGTGGTTGAGGTGATGGTCTTGGAGGAGAGGTAGAGTTGTGTGTCGTCTGCATAGCAATGGAAGCGGAGGCCATGGCGGCGGAGAATTTGACCCAGGGGAAGTATATACAGGATGAAGGGGGGGGGGGGCGAGCACTGATCCCTGGGGGACACCATGAGTGACTGAGGCGGTGGAGGATTAGCAGTGGTTTATGGAGATGTATTGGTGTCTGTCGGAGAGGTAGGAGGTGAACCAGGAGAGGACAGTACCGGAAATGTGAAGGCGTGAGAGGAGGATGGAATGGTTGATGGTGTCAAAGGCGGCGGTGAGGTTGAGGAGGATAAGGATGGTTAAGGAGCCGGAGTCAGCAGAGAGAAGGATGTCATTGGTGATTTTCAGTAGTGCAGTTTCTGTACTGTGATTGGTGCGGAAGCTGGATTGGAAGGGTTCGTAGAGGTTATTGTTGTCGAGGTGGGTTTTGAGTTGAGCGGCCACAGCTCGCTCAAGGACTTTAGACAGGAAGGGGAGGTTGGATATGGGCCGGTAGTTGTTGGGGATGTCAGGGTCGAGACCAGGTTTTTTTAGAATGGGGGTAACGGCAGCAAGCTTGAGGGAGGGGGGGGACGAGACCAGTGGACAGGGAGGAGTTGATTATGTTGGTGATAAGTGGGGAGAGAGTGGGGAGGCAAGCCTTGACTAGGAAGGTGGGGATAGGGTCGAGGGCACTAGTTGATGACTGGTGACTATGGAGGAGAGATCGGATTCGGAGATTAGACTGAAGGATGAGAATGAATGGCTAGGGAGTAGGGGGGGGGGTCAGGTTGAAGGCATGGGGGGGGGGGGGGGGGGGGGGGGTGGGCGAGGAGGCAGACAGATGGCGGTGAATTGTGTCGATTTTAGATTGGAAAAATGACAGGAAGGAATTGCATTTACTGGTGGTGAAGGAATTAGAGATGGTGTCCATGGGCTTGAGGAGTTTGTTGATGGTGGAGAAGAGAGTTTTGGGGTTGTTGGAGCCGGTTTGGATGATGAAGGAGTAGTGGGAGGAACGAGCGTTGCTGAGGGCATCTTTGTATTGTTGTTGGTGGAGTTTGTAAGCATCCAAGTGAACAGTGAGTCCGGTTTTATTGGCAAGTCTTTCAAGTTAGCGGCCCTTGGCTTTGAGTTGGCGGAGTTGATCGGTGTACCAGGGGGCGGAGTGAGTGAAGGAGACGGATTTGGTTTTTGTGGGGGCAATTTCATCAAGACAGGAGGAGAGTGCAGCATTGTAGTTATTGACTAGGTCAGTGACAGAGGCGTTTGGAGTGAGGGCAGGGTCTGAGATAGTGTCGGCCAAGATGGAAGAGAAGGAGGAGGAGTTTATGGAGTTGAGGAGGAGTTTATGGAGTTGAGCTTACGAAATGTGATGGTGCGTTCCTGTTTGACAAGGGGGGTGGGAATGACAATGTCCAGGGTGATAGCCAGATGGTCGGAGATTGTGAAGGTTGCGGATGGTGATGCCAGAGGTGCAGACCAGATCCAGTGTGTGTCCTTTTCCGTGGGTGGGGAAATCAATGTGTTGGGGTGATGTTGAAATAAAATGTGTAAAATGTCCAATAGTTCTATTGTAGTTTTGCAGTCAGGAGAGTCGA